>CAWUFW010005157.1:755000-1391427 GCA_963921515.1 Calotriton arnoldi
ATAACTTAAAACCAAGGACAGCACATATATATTGCAACAGGTTATAGTCTGGCAATAAGTTCAGGTAATTGTTAGAAGGTCAGAATCTCAACATAGAAGATCAGAGTCCAGCCACTTCAGTAACAGCTGCTAAGACCAGACTTGTGTGATAGATTGCTTGACTACTCTTGCGTTCTGAATTAATCGGAGGCTCCTTTCAACTGAAGACCTGCCATGCTGATTTTCTAGCCTTTCCAGCAACCACTTTAGCTCACTGCCTGACCTGCTGCTATATATGTGTACTGTTCCAGCTTTTAAATAAAGCCGAGGGTGCAGGCTAGCAACACAACCTAGAGAGGCAAGTTTGCAATAGAACAGGAGAGTGAGCTTGCAAGGTGGCAACTGGCAGTGGAGGGCCTGTAGGCTTCCAAACCCCTCCTAGGAAGTACATGTACTGTGGCAACCAAGAGGAAGGCGGGAGTGCAGGTGTGTGCTGCTTGCCGACTAGCAGAAATGGGATTACTTGCGGGGCAGGGAATCATGAATGATGAGGAGCCTGCAGGCAGGTGGTGGAAGCATTCAAACTGAAAGCAAACATTTGCAGAAAGGAGCAAGGGCAGGCTGCCAAGTGACAGCTGGAGGCGGAGCATGCAGGCTAAAAGCCAACAACAAAACAGGGAAAGGGTAGGCAGTGCGCAAGAAGCAAACACACAAGAGGAGAACATGCAGGGTGGCAAAAAACGTGGGGACTAAGGCAGAGCAGACTGCCAACCAAAACGTGGACAGTGCAGTGCAAATGAGAGTAGGGGGTTTTGTGCAGGCTGGCAACCAACAGCTGATTGTGCGAGCTAGCAACTGACAGCAAGGGAGGTGCACACAGGCTAGCAGCCAACAGAAGGTGAAGTAAATGCCGACCGACAACGAGAAACAAGCATGCAAACGTGTGTGTGGGGGGGCCTGCAATGACCAGCAAGGTGGGGAGAGAAGCATATGCAAGTTGGTAGCTAATAGGAGCAGCAGCATGCAGGCTAGAAAATGACAAAACAGTAGGAGGCAGGTAGCATAATGAGCATGTAAACTCTGAAGTAATTGCAAGGGCAGGGGGAGAGATTAGTTTATGATGTATGGCACCCTTAAGCAAGTAAGCTGGCAACCCACTGCAGGGGCGAGGGAACTCGGGATGTAAGGCCACATCCTACTTTGAACATGGAGCGTGCAGTGGAGGAAGCAAGATGGCAGTCGGCTAGGCAACCGCTCACAGCACAAGCCGCCCTGATCTAGTGAGGCCCCCCAAAATGCCTCCCCCCCGGCATTATAATAAGGATGCTGTTAGAGACCCTGAATTCCTTGCTGAAACTGCTCAAGGAGAAGACCAACAATTGTACCCCCACTTGCAGGATTGCGGCTAAACAGCAGGAACTCTTACTAACCTGCCAACGGATTTACTGTACGCTGAGGGGCTCCGGTTGCTGCCGATCGGAAACGCAGCACCGGGACAGAATAAAGCCGAAAGGACAGCCAGCAATCCGCGGAAAGATGGTGACAACTCTGGCCAGCGGCAGCCCGGCACTGGGGGCGGCCCTGCCTTCTACCCGCTCCACGTCGGAGCTCTGTACTGGGACAGGAGGAGCATCTCGACAGCCCGGGCACGAGGGCAGACTGCGACCCAGAAGGATGAGGCTCCGGACAGGAAGGGGAAGGGAGAGCCAGCGCCCCAGCAACATTTGCCCGGACCGGCGATTGTGGAGCTACTTGGAGGCTCCAAGATACAAGCAGGACAGGCAGGATTGGGGGCTGGAGCCAGAACGGTGGAGCAAGGAGGAACGGAGGATGCAGAGTTGAGGAATACATCAACAATATCAACCCCGCAGGTAAATGAAAAAGTGGGGGCAGGTACACACCCAAATCAGTGTCTGAACATGTATCGATTAATTCGGGAGAGACCGTCTCCCTACAGACATGGGGTGACTGTGTAGGGGAAAATGAGGTATTGATTGTGAATGCAGGTGATACGGACGGGGGGGGGGTAGAAAACGAAAGGGGTAATGAAGACCAAGCCGGAGGCATGAACACCCATTCCAGTAACAATACCCACCCAAGTGCAATCGAGAGGAATGCAGGCGGGGAGGGAGAAGTTAAATAAGGCCATACAAGAAACCCCTCTGGAGACTCTCAGCAAAATAGGTTTAAGAAAACACAGGACAAATCTTTGGGGGAAATAAGACGTCAGAAGTCAAAACCTAATAGGGAAAAGAGGCAATACATGAAGAATACTGACGTAGAGATAACGGATTACTTCTATTTGCTATCAGATGATACAGGTTCAATGGCGGATTCTGTATCCTTATCTAGCTTGAGTGAAAGTTTACCAGATACTAGCGGAATGGATTCTGCCGCAACCATGCGCAAAGCGAACAGGGCAATAGGACCCTCAGGCCAGTCTAGGAAAAAAGGACAAGACCTTAATTGGGATTATTCACCATCAAAACAGCTTATGGGGGATACCGGAGGCAAAGCACCGGATTCTGCGGGTACACCTATTACGACTTTGGATCCTATCCTGCAATCTGTCATGGCACACCGGGAAGAAACAAGGCAGGATAACAGACGCTCCCAGGCAGCTATGCGCAAGATGCAGGGGTCAGTACGGAAAGTCGTCAAAGTATGCAATGAGATCTCAGACCGACTGACCGAGTTGGAGACAAGAACTAGAAATCTCGAGACGGACATTGCGACAACCCAGAGCCAGACCGAATAGCACGGGGCCAGACTAGTAGATATGCAATGGAAGTTGGAGGATCATGAAAACCTCCAACGCAGGAACAACCTGCGATTCCTGGGTATTCCAGAAGACAAAGACGGCACAGACATGCGCCTCTATATGGTGGAGCTATTAAGGAAGGCATTTTCCAATGTAGAAGGGTGGAACTGGGCTCAAGAAGTTCAACGGGCCCACCCGGTCCCCATGACACTGAAACAGCCTGCTGGAGCGGATGCAAGACCTAGAGCTGTGCTAGTCTACTTTGGGAACTATCTTCTTAGGCAGGTCATTTTCGAGAAAGCTAGACCAGAAAGTAGACGCAAGATAGATGGTATTGAGTTTTTTATCCGACCTGACTTTTGTCATGTAACAGTTGAGAAACCCTGAAGACAGCGGCAGATGATCAACCCGTTCCAGGCAAAAGGCGCACAGGCCTACCTGATGAATCCAGCCAAACTAAAAGTGGTAGTAGGGGACAGGACCCACTACTTTATATCCGAGATTAAAGCCAAAGAATTCCTGGGAGAACTCAATGGAAGGGTTCAGGGAAAATAGGACTTAAGATATGTTCAAGTCGCCCTGATGGATAAGAGATGTGATTAGGAACAGAATAGGATGGAAAAGAGACTTACTGAGAAATGGTCTAATCATAGTGCTTATGTCTTTTCCTCTATCTCTCTCTTCGCACTTCTTTTCTTCTTTCGTTTTTTTCCCTCTTCTTATTACGTAAAATTGGATAGGTTATTGCTTTGGGAGGGACCCTTCTGTTGTTGTGCTGGAAATTGAATGGATCTAATGGATCTAAGGAAGGGGGGGGGTGCTCACTGAGCACGGCGAAGGGCTGCTTCATCTCTTACCAGACCATGGGTCTGGAAGCTTCCAGGGGAAGGGAGGGGGGTGGGAGGGGGCTAGGGGTTTGGTGGTGGGTGTTGGGGAGCGAGGGAGTTAGGAGGAGCACTAAGGGGGAAAAAAATCCAGAAAAGAAATGCAGAAATGGAGAAAAGAGATGGAAATCCGAGAACGATACAATACAGTTGGATGATCCCTATAGCTAATTATGGATAAGCTGAGGATTTATTCAGTGAATGTGGGGGGGCTGAACGATAAAAAGAAAAGGGCCAAGGTATACGAGATTTTAAGATTTATTAACCCAGAGGTAATCTGTCTTCAGGAGCACACATCCCATGGAGTAATAAAGATGCCCTCCAGATAAGAGGCTACGAGCTGGTAGTATGCTCTGCACATACCTCAACGATAAGAGGAGTTGCCATATACTTAAGACATCATGCTGGGATAGTTAAGCGCACAATGGCGGATAAGTGGGGACGCTGGGCAATAGCTACATAAAATACGGGGGTGACGATAGGGACTATATATGGCTCAAACCAAGACGACCCCAAAATTTGGGAGGATCTTGAGATGGAGCTCACCTCCTGGCCGACCCCATTAATAGTATGTGGGGATTTTAATATCCACCTGGGGCTCTCTCAGGATGATGGGCTTCAATACAACGGGAAGAGACCTCAGGTATATAGAGCATTAAACACTTTTAAGGAGAGCCACGGGCTGTTGGATGTCTGGGCACATAAGAATGCTTTAGACCCGGAAACACTTACTTTTCACACCCCCACCAAAAATATGCTCGCTTAGATTATTTTTTGATCCCTACCAGGGTACTTGATGAGGTGGAGTTAACTAAACTGCCCCAACTATTTTCGGATCATAATCCATTGCTGCTGGAAATAGCACAACAAGGAATAGAGGGGAAGCAGCGCTGCTGGTCATTCAATAAGAAATTACTAGCAGACGAGGAATTCCTTCGCTATGTAAAAAAGTGGGTAAGAGTTTTTTAATATGAATCGATATAGCACCTTACGCACCATAGTATGGGACACATTTAAAGCTGGTCTGAGGGGGGAAGTTATAAGCTATGTTGGCCAGCGGCGTAAGATACAAAGAAATTAGGTTAACTCCCTAATCGCAAGATTGACACAACTGAAGCTAGAGCATACAAAACTGATTTGTCGGGGGGAGGAGACATCAAGTGAGGTCATGGCGAAAATAGCTATAGCTAAGTCAGAAATATACAGCTATTTTCAGGTGCAAGTGGCCCAGACATATCAGACACACCAAAGGGAGATGTACGAATATGGGAAATCGGCAGGTAGATTACTGGCCCTTCGAACAAGGCAGAAGGTATCTAGAAACAATATAACTAAAATAAAGAACAGCGAAGGACAGTATGAAACCAAATCTATGGAGATTATAGGGGTTTTTGAACAATTCCATCAAAAATTATATCAATTGGGCCCCACTGACTCTGCCCAAATGGGAACGGGAAATAGACATCCGGTGATGAATAAAATTGACTAAGCTACACGCCTGGAAATGGAAACAGAATTTATGCTTGATGAGGTAGTGACTGCTCTGTGCTCTCTATCTTCTGGGAAGGCCTCTGGCCTGGATAAAATCCCAATCGAGCTATATAAGATACTTCAACATGATTTGGCCCCAATACTGCATGATCTTTTTTTAGATGTACAGTACCGTGGAATCCCACCTACTTCTTGGCAGGGAACAGACCTAGTAATTTTCGCTAAGAAGGGGAAACCACCGGAGCTGCCAGCCTCGTATCGCCCTATCTCTCTGATAAATTCCGACGCCAAAATTTATTCCAAAGCTCTAGCTAACCGGTTGCAGAGGGTCATAGCCAAATTAGTCTCACCATGGCAACATGGCTTTATACCAGGCAGGGGGCATGTGAGACGGGTGATCTCGCTATTGGATATAGCAGAGGTAACAGGAGACGAAATGGCTGTGATCCTCTTGGACGCTGAGAAAGCTTTCGACCGTGTGGCATGGCAATATCTCTGGGAAACCTCATCAGAGAGAGGGTTTGGCCCACAAGTAATTACATCTATTCGGGCGATGTATTACAGACCTTATGCAAGGTTGCAGGTTATGGGGGACACATCGGGGAGAATCGAGGTGGCCAGGGGGACAAGACAGGGATGCCCGTGCTCCCCAATTCTCTTTGCCATATACTTAGATCCCTTTATCAACCAGATACTTCTGAACCCCGTGATCAAATCTATAACAACAAATGGGTATGAGACCAAGGTTTTGGCCTATGTGGATGATATCGCTATTATTACATCTGAGCCAGAGACAGCAATGAAAGAAATTGAGAATATGGCGTAGGAATTCGGGAGCAGGTCTGGATACCGGTTGAACAAGGGGAAGACACAGATAATTAGTTCATGGCAATGTACTATACAAGACCAGCGCCAGACTGAGTCTGCAATGTACCTGGGGGTCAGGATAGGATCCAATATGGATGCGATATGGCATAGCAATCTTGACCCAGTGCTGGACGATATAGGCACAGAGCTGAGGCGTCTGGATAAACTACATTTAACAATAGTAGGCAGGGTTAATGTACTGAAAATGAAAATCTTTCCTAGAGTGCTATATTTGTTCCGCTCCATCCCCTTAGAACTGACCGATACTGTAATACAGAAAATGAATACAATGGTTTCAAACTTTATATGGCATTACCAAAAAACTAGACGGGCCTTGAAAACGCTAACACTCCCGCAAGATAGGGGAGGGTGGGCCGCTCCCAATTTGTTGTTCTATTACTGGGCAGCTGCCCTGCAGCAGATGGGCACCCTGTTGATGACAGGCAGGTCGAGGAGGGATGATGAGCTACCTTCTATTTATCACTTAGCTGTTGGCGAAGAGGCGACGGGCTTTTTCTCAGGCAGCTGGAGCCCAGTTATTATTAAAAAAAAACGCGATTTAAATGTTTAAAGGCAGCCTGGAAGATCTGGAGCAAAGTCAGCAGAATACTGAACATCCTAAAATATAATGGATATACGCCTTTATGGCGCTCCTCATTCCTTCCAGCAGAGATGTATGATGGTATGGGTAGAGGGTGGGAGCAGGCTGGAATAGAAAGGCTAGCGAGCCTATATAACAATAATTCAGAGATCATCCCCTTTTCAGAACTAGTTCAAAATTTGGGGATAGATAACAGGACGCAATTTAAATACATTCAGATCAGGGGCTGCTTAAAAAAATCTACCTAGAGGGTTGTTCAATCTCGGGGCAATACTGCTATTGGATACAGTATATCGAGGGGATGGAAGGATTAGGGACTATTATAAGATATTAATGGAAACCCTCCCCGATGATATGGAGAAAACGGAGGCGAAATGGGCAGAAAAAAAAAAGGGGATGAGGAGATTGATCTTGACATGTCAATGGAATTAGGGAAGAAAATGTTTCTATCCGCAAATTTAAAGGCTCAACATCAAATAAGCTTTATTCGATTTAACATATAAATAATAAAAGCACAATTTTATCACATAGGATTCTAAAAATCCAATCACATTGGTATTACATAGTTAAAAAGAATTGGAATCAACAATTAAAAACCAGGTTCGTAACTCACAATATTTTCTGAATTTGATCACATTTTACAAATACCTTACTAGAAACTGGTAGAAATCTCATAATATAAGAATTGTAATATAATAAATCATGCGTTAAAAGTCAGGTTCACAATCCATAGTGTTTTTCTAAATTTAATCACACATTTCAAATACATTGCTAGTGAGCTAGTAAACATTTCATAATTTAAAAGTTGCAATGTAATGAAAGCTGGGCGGCATTGTCTCAGGCCCTTTAAAATGGGAACGATCCATCTTTTTCTGGGAACTGCATACAATTTACAAAATAAAAGAGTGTGCAATGTAGACTGCTGGGACAAGTCGTCGCATGGGCATGGTCCAAGAGTTTTCGACCAGTCATTCATGACAGGGAAACTAGTAAGTCTGTGGAAAATTCCCAGACGAAAATGAGTTAACAGCATCCGGTCGTAACTCCCGCTTACATACACAAGATATGGTTGTGTGCCATAGCATGACATTAACAGTTGGTTTTCCATGACAGTGGGCTTAACTATTTCATTTGAGAGTCTTATTGACTCCAGATGCATTAAGCACTCAGCCTTTAGTGTTTTTCTCGAGATTAATGTGATGCTACCCGGGTCAGTGAAATATTCAGGGTGACCAATTGTCTGCCATAAATCTTCTGATGGAATTTAACCAAGCAATACGTGGCCCCCTATCGAGCTTTAAGCAGTCAGTTATGATTTCCCGGTTAAGACTTGTGTATGTTGTAGCCCAGATTTTATGCCATAATAAATTTGGCTCAATTTTGATTAGGTCGGAGATATACGATAACCCAAGCTCTGTGTGGCAGATCTAGGTAGCCGTACTGTTGGGGACTGCCAGCAAATATCTGACAAAGGCATTCTCGACCAGCTGCAAGGGCTGAGTCTCAACATATCCCCAGATGCCCGCGCTGTACATGGCAGTTGTAATACACTTAGCCTTGTAAATTTGTATTAGTTCCACGACCGGCCTTCTGCCTAGTTTGCTAGCAAAGTGGGTGAGGGCAATGGTAGCTTTGGAAAATAAAATGTTCCTAGCTTGAACTGAGTGTGTCCACGTCCCTCTATAGTCAAAAAGAATGCCAAGGTATGGAAATCTATTGGTACACTCAACCTTGGCATTATTAATAAAAATATTGCAGCATTTAGTACTATTTGATCCACATTTCATTATGAACGTTTTTGAGATGTTCACTTGCAAGTTACCCCAAATTTTGCATATATGTGGCAAAGCTGGTCACTACTCTTTGGAGCCCAAATTGAGTACGTGCCATTAAGACCGCGTCATCTGCTCAACATTATAAAATCCTGTTTAATCTGTATTATACCGCCGCGAAACTATGAGTGGGGGAAACGGAAAAATGATAAATGCCCAAGGTGCCAAAATGGCCCTGCGGATAGCATTCACATGTTCTATGCATGTAGTAAACTGGCACCCCTAAAAACTGGCATAGAAAATTTTTGGCAACAAGCATCAGTCCAGCATTGATGTTACTTGGTTAAGATAGCCGAGCTGGTCTACCAATATCACAAAGGGATTTTGTATTTATCACAATAGCCGTAGCTAGGTTACTGATAGCTATGGCATGGAAAGATGTCGAACCCCCCACGTACTCAGCATGGCTTCATCGCTTGCTAAGCATCCATATTCAGGAAATGGCATTATATAAGAACAATGGCTGGCGGGCTAGGGAAAAAGGTCGCAAGATCTGGGCATCCATTACCATGTGGCTTAGCAAAAGATAGGATGAAGAGACAGATACAAATAAAGCTTTCTGTAATATAATGAAAGAAACATTTGCTCTTCACAGAGGATTGATCTAATCTTTGATAAAATTGAAACTATTTTTTTTTTTTTTCTAACATTGTATCTTTCATGAAATTGGACAATCTGACAAGTATGCATCTTTAATTTTTTATTTATCTATTTTTTCTTCTCCTGCTTGCTATAGTTAAAGCTGTAATCGGTTTTCGATTAAATTACTGATGAAAGTATTGTAATTGTAATGTATCTATACTTTTGTACCTTCTGGCTAAAATAAAAAAATTATTTTAAAAAAAAAAAAAAAAACATGGAGCGTGCAAGAGGCCAGTAAATCCGGGACTGGGGTAGAGGTTGAAGGCTGGCAAAGACAGGAGTGGGACCAACTTAAATAAAGAAAATCTGACTTCACTGTAGAATAAAAGTTATCCTTGCAAACAGGAAAATGGGATTTTATAGATTACGGTTCTACTACCAGTACCTTTGAGGGATGAGACAGTAGGCAGGGCCACTGGGACTATGCAATTCAGCAGCAACAGTGTTTTCCGTCTAATGATGGATTATGTGGAATATCCATTATCAGTCGCATAATTAGTAGGTTTTAGCTAAAACAAAAATGTTTCCTCCGCAAACAAATCAGAAGTTATTAAGAATGCAGAGCACAGATGTCAGATTGGAAGGCCCTTCACAAAGCTCGTCAGCTAACCTTTAAGTTGCTTGTTGTTTTTGGGTGTTAAACATGTACTAATGAGTAGAAACCTTTTCCCAGCCAGTGCTAATATGAGTAAAAAAGAAAAAGTGCCACAGTACACTGCATACTTTGCCTTTTGTTGCTGCTTAATTTAGTCAACCTTACCGCATAATGTGGACCATTAATTCCCCATAATTCCCCATAATTTCAGTGGCACCGACAGTAGGGGAAGGAGTCAATTGTAAGACGGTTTAAAAATGGGGACGCTAGGGGAAAACAGGGTGACGAGGAAAAGGAAGCAAGTAGAAGGAAAGGCGAGCTAAAAAGGTGACCAAAGGGATAACATGAAGCAGCAGAGTAAACAAGAAAAGGGAAGGCAAGGAGAAAATTGGCAAGGAGGGAAGGCGCGGGCAGCGCGAGTTGTCACAATGTGTATGTAATAGAGAAGACGGAGATTGTCAAGCAGATGGTAAAATGAGAAGTACATTTGGAGAAAGCCTGTCTCCTGCACAATATATTTGATATTACTGAAGCGTTTTATCTGTTGCCCACACACTTCCCTTATCAATAGTAGGAGTTAAACATGAAACCTGTATGTACGGAGGAGAGGCTCTGCGGTGCCAGGACAGGGACACACCCGCCCGACAAGCAGGCAATTAGTGTGAGCCTCTTAAGAGCCAAATCTAGGCCTCATTAGGGTAATCTGCCAGTGACGCAGATACTGGGATCTATCCACGCTGCTGGATATCACCGCACACCTGTGAATGCTTACACAATGCAAGGGGCGGGTGGGGAAGAGGGCTCGTGAAAATTAAAAGTTACAATTTATGTACATTTTCTTTTGCTTGGCTAAAATAAAATATGAAAAAAAGATAATTAAACGAACCCAGAACATGCTCCTCGGAAAACCAGAGACAAGCAGAATGCTGCGGAGAGGCCAGCAGTCCGTACTTGCATACCACCCGTAAATAGTAGTCGTCGATTATAAGCAGACATCAATATATAAAGGGCTTCCCTTCGGACTGTGCATTACATGATCAACATTAACTGCCATAAAACACGACACTGGTCACAATGTACATACAGGGAGAATGGCATCCGAGGCCACCCGGAGAAAACACCAACCTCCCCATTAATGCATGCCCAGTGGGGCTAGCAGACAGTCTAAAGGGGTCTGTCTGAAAGTAGGTGAAGGAGATCCTTGCCCAGGAGCAACCTTCACTCAAAAAAAAGAACAAAAAAAAAAAAAAAAATCACAATTCCAATTTTAGTATAAAAAGCAAATCATTCGTAATGCAGGATCAAAGCCCTTTCATTTGTGATTTGGTGCATACACAAAAAACTAAGAACACACTGATGCCCTGGCTTGTGTGCGGTGTATCTAGGGCATGGGTACTCACCAACATTTGCCCAGGGGCCACAAAGTACGGTCTGTGGTGTGTCCGAGGGCCGCACTGATGCCAGCAGTGTGGAGGTAGGGGGGTCTGAGTGGGAGGTAAAGAGGTCGAAAAAAAAATATTAAATAAACGGGCAAGCATTTATTTGCAGGTTAATAAATGCTTATTCGTTTATTTAACATTTTTTCTGAATATTAGAGCTCAGTAACTAAACAGCAGCTTGTGCTGCTGTTCCCCAAGGGGGGCGCATGTGAAGGTCAAGAGAGCCGCAAGTGGCCCCTGGGCTGTACTTTGAGTATCACTGATCTAGGGTCTACTGTCTGCGAGGTAATGTAGAACCCTGGTGTGCAGTAGATTCCACCAGTTAGTTGGAACTACCCAAACTGTCATGAGGCTCACCCCAACTAGGACAAACCAAAAAATACGGTGGCGTCATTCCAAGGGGCGAGGCCGGTATTCAAAAGGCAGGTGAGGTAGAGGCTTGGCCTTCTGCCCGCCTCATCTTGCCTGAGGACCGCAGTAGCAACCAACACTGAGGGAGACCGCAGTGAGAGCCCAGAGTGGCCCCTCACCAGGTAGGGTCACTCTGGGGTAAGCAGGTCTCCTGCATGGAGATACGTTCTGCTATTTCGCATACATAGCGTTTTGAAGGAAAAGGATAGGGATTTTCGCATTAGAGCGATAATCCAGAGTTGGGCATGGGGTGATCCTGGTACAGGCCAACCATGAGTTCCCAGAAGCTGGTTGCTGGGGTGGTAGAACCCTACTTTCCCGTCAACTCAAGAAAAGAAATATTAAGAGAATCCTGGAACAAGTGGGAATAATTAGACGGACAGTTAGTCAAAGAGAGCACCTTGAGCATTACAAGCATGACTCTTGAGCATTACAATGAACTAGGGACTATGTTGGAGTTAGCAGTTTACATGTTTTAGATTAAGACATACACCACTCGCAAGCTACCCAACGGAACCCACAAAATACACGCCATTAACAACCCTTATAGAAACTGCTGCTACACAAAGATGGGTCTCCAAAACGTACACATTAGTAATGGCTGTGAAGAGTCAAGGTCACTCGAAGAGTAGGGAAAAGCGAAGTAAAGACTTAGCCCTGGAACTACATGACCAGACATAGGTCAACTGCTGTTCTCAAATCCCAACAATGCTGATGAATTATCGCCCTTAACCGGTCCATATGAAATGAAAACACCGAAGCTACATTACACCTACACTACTTCATAAAACTGAGGCTACAATCAGTGCCAGCTGCATGAAACGCAGAGTATCACAGACTAATTTTATACACTTGACATGGGCATTCAAAACAGCGAGTGCCTTCCAGGTATCGGTATTGGTCACACTGCACAATTTATTAACTGTAAAATGATTAAACACTTGCGGATGGCACTGCTGTGCCATTTGAAGCCCATTCTGAGACAAGGAGGAAGGCCCACAGCTCTTATTAACTTTAGTGAAACGCAGAATCACAATGACATGGCTTACGGGACCAACTCCAGGAGTAAGAGAGTGAATGAGAGATTTAGGGGTGTGCAACTACAGAGCAGAATAATTCACTTTACTACAACCTCTAACCTCCAGACCTAGAGATATTATGGGAACCCTTAAGATCATACCTACCGGAGAACTCACAAGAATATACCCCATGGGAGACTCTAAACCCAGTGCTCAATAGAATATGCCACAAACACATAGAAACCCAAACGGGAAAGAGAAACATTGGAACTAGGCACCATTTAAGACAACTCAAATCAAAGCCAGATCTAAGCAGACAGCATTTTTCATTTACAGTTTACCTAGTTTGTTGGGGGAAATTGGAACGCTTAGCAAAACAGGACTGAAGTGTACACGGATGGCTAGAGGACTACCATTCAAGTCAGAGAGAAGGGATGTGTTCATTCCAACTGACAGGCATGGGAACGCAGGTTATATGAAGTTAATACCATGAAATGAATGTACTCATAAGGTGAAGTTATTTTTATTGCTGGATGCTTGGGAAATAAAAAATAAATATCAGTTACAATTATGCCCTTAATGGTGCAATCGCCTGGAGGTCTTTTTAAACTCAATCCAGAGTACAAACAAATACCACCCAAGATCCTGCTCCACAGTCCAAGCGGATCTGGTATTTTTGCGCACCAGGTCCACTGCTACCACCGTCTATGCATACCGAAGCCCTGGAAACTGCATGAAGTAAGCAAGGACAAGCTTCCAGCAGCCAAGGACCTTCACCCACCCGAGGCCTGCTGCCCCCATAGCCATGGATCTGCAGGTGTATTACTTCTAGCCATGTACCCATGCTTGTTTTTTTTAGCACCATGGCTGCTCTCGCACTCTAGGTTCTGCATTACTCATTAAGCAAACTGCTGATTTGCAAAATGGAAAAATTGCAAGCACAGTGTGTGGTAGTATTGATTCCCTCTCTCCAACTCCCTCTTCTTCAACAGGTAAACTCCGAAAATATGGAAGTGCCACTAGACCACCTGGACAGGGGACAGTGGTTGTCTCACGCCTCCTACAGACTCTCTCTGAAGTTTGAGTTTTTTTTAATAGGTGTTTTAGCAACAAATCATTTATTTCGCACAAGAATACAGCATATCAATTAAATTAAAAACTCAAGGGCAGGAGCTCAAATACACTGCTAAATAGAAAAAGGAATAAAGGAAAAGTATCAGTAGTGAGGGCCTCAGCAGAGTGCAACATAACTGCTGGTCCATGAAACCTTATAAGGGAGTGTTTCTCTGGTTATTTTCCCCTAAATTCCTGCTTTTAAAAAGGTACCGGGCCCATGAACTTTGATGTCGCATCCTAGAAATCACAGAGCAGGCAAAAATGAATTTGTCATCAGTCTCTAGCTGCTCGCCGTCCAATATTGGTTTGGGTTTCCTTCGATAACAAAAAGTGGGTCAAATCCTCAGTTAAGCCACAAGAGCAACTGTTAAAGAAAAGACACCAGGTTTCTTCTGCCAGGGTTCTCAAAGCAAATCACCACTTCTGGCCAGGGCAAACAGCCTCCTATCCCTGTGGTTTGTTAGTTTCAGCAGATAGGATTGGTTGTATTGTGAAAGGCTGGTTTGCCCGTTTGGTTTAAAGCTTTCTAGGGTTCTCAGCTCTATGTTCAGATGAAAGTTAGGAAACTTTCTGCTGACGTTATTGTTATTTCTTTTCCCCCCCAAACATGAGCCTCAGACTGGCGTTACCTGTGGTCAGTACGAGGCCATGTCACTTTGCCTACTTTTCTCAGATGATGGTGATGTTTGAGGTAATGCTCTGTGTGAAATACTCCCTCCAAGCTTTGTCTACCAGATTTTGATCTTGTCGATCCTAGTCTTTTCAAACCATACTTTATTGGGGCCATTTGGCATTTGTTCTGGATAGGGACGTATCCAATGTTGGATTCCAATCAGGCAATGGGAAGCCGGTTGGTAACACCAATAAGGACTTCCAGGATTTTTTTTTTTGTGATATCCTATTTTTGGGGTGTATTGCTGTCCAGGCCCCAAAGGTTGGCTCAGTATGACATTTGACTTCTGACAATTGCTTTAACAACCTGGTAGATACGAGACAAGAACCGATGTCCCACTTAAAGGGGTTTTTTTTGTCAGACATGTAAAGGAGTTTACTTCTGCCAGGGTTTTGACCCGGAAGGTGAACACTTTGTTTTCCTGACCACCACTGTTTTTTGTTTACTGGCAGGTCATCTTCAGATTATTTTCTTGACAATATTTATCCATTACTGTTAATTGGGCCTGCAGATCCTTCAGGTTTAGAATGATCAGAATGGAGTCATCCAGATATAGAAGAGCAGGAACCAGAAAGCAGTCAATTGCAGACATGTTGTGCGAGTCATTAGGTCTTCTTTGAAGTGGTCACTGGTGTATAGCGAATACAGTAGAGGGGCAAATAAACATCCCTATTTGACTCCACTAGCAATGGAGCACTGTTTACCGAGAAGACCTTTTAGGTTGAGCCTTACTTGGGATGCGTGTTGTCTGTATACAATATTTTTATGAGCAACAGTATCATTGGATCCTGGCCCATTTCGATCAGTTTCATACAGTGTTTGTGCCTTCATAGGAGGTCCACTGCTGCTTTGAAGTCCTATTAGGTTACAAGGAGTGGCATATTTTTTGAAGAGCTGTATTAGTGGATTATATTAAGGAAGGTGAATATTTGGTCAGCTTTATAGAGTCCTTACATGAAAAACCCTTGGATTTGCTTTAGAATGTTTTCACTTTGTAATTCAGTCTTCGAGGGCCCTTCGTCTTAATAACAAAAAATCTTCTCCAAAAAGCTTCTTTGTTTTCAAGTAATTTTTTTACATCTTGGCTAACAGCACGCATGCGTTGTTGCTGCAAGTGGTATTGTATACATTAAAGGGCTTAGAGCCTGCCCATTACTTACCATTTACTGGCTTGCCATTCTTTTTAGCTGCCTCCTAATTGGCCAGCATATGACTTCCCACCACTTCCTTTTATTTCTCCGGAGCACAGACCAAGTACTAATTGATTTCATTTGATTAGTATCCTTCCGCTGCCCGCACTGTGCTTCAGGGTACTTTTTTTTTTTTCCTTTAATTTTTCTGTCCTTCATTCATACTTCCATGCTACACATTTGGGTTGCTTTTAACTTCGGTCCTACAGGTTTGTTTGCTGTTGCCTTAATTTGTTTTGGAATTCAGTGATCCCTTTCACAGCACCAAACAAACTGCATGAACTATTTAAAGAACTTGGACATAGTATGGGGCCTGGGAGGGTACAACTGCGGGCTCCCTTTCTATCTCTCCATGATATTGACCCCTGAGGTCCGGGAAGTGAGGGACATGGAACATGGTGGAAGCACTAGGTGGCCACGATCTGACATTTTCTTGAAGGAGCGGCATGCCTGAGGGGGGGGGTGGCGTTTCCTGGGGAGGGGGGGGAAGCGGGGCGGTGGGTGGTGTAATAGTGTGTCTTTCGAATTCAATGTCATATGTATTGAATCCTCTTTACAGGTGGCATTCGCACGAGAAATGCCACTGGGATGTTCACTCCGGGAGGCGCCCTGGGACAATCATACGTAACCAGACACGGGGAGGGGAGGCGGCCCAGCAAGCAGACATACCTGTTGCCTAGCCGATGGGAGGTTCGGCGCTGAGAAGGGAAGGGGGACCTTACCAAGTGAATGGGGGGGGGGGGACGCCTGTACTGGACTTTAATTGAATTGCTTGATCATTTGTTGTGCCCTCCGGGCTGTGTCACCTATGATGTCACATTGAAAAATCAATAAAAATCTGTTTACAAAAAAAATGAACTATTTAAAGAAGTTAGCATGACTGTAGGTGTTTGTAGACCGTGCCTCTTCTCTACGCATACAAAGTAGGTGTCCATTTAAAGAGTACAGTAGTCTGAAACCGGACACCCGTAGTCTTTCCAGACAAGCAGTTCAGTCACATGCCTCAGGCCAGGCTGCCACTACACAACAAGCATTTTGGACACATCTGTACCTTTTCGAAACACAAAGTAGGAGGCTTTTTTCAAAGTGCCTCAATTTTGGGCAGAGCTGCAGATAATCCATTTCTCCATAAAACATTGTCTTCAGTCTCACATGCCTTCCACTTCTTCTCTGTGCATACAAAGTAGGTGACTGTTTACAGCCCTTCAGTTTTGAACAGCACAGCAGCCACCCCATTTCTCCTTAAAATCTGTGCCTAAGTCATCATTCTCATATGTATTCCACCTAAAGCGCTTTCAGGTGCCCTGTATTCACATGCACTTAGAGGCAAGAGATGTAGCCTAACGTCCACAGCTACACTCCACTCTACTCTACTCCAATCTACCAAACTCCATCCCAATCTACCCCACTCCACCCTACCCTACACCAATCTATCATAATCTACCCCATTCCAATCTATTCCACCCCATCCACTTTTAGCCATTATGAAGAGCAGCCACACTGGTGCACAACATGGCTAAACACATTGCCAAAGACAATAGCTCTCGCATAGGAAAGACCTGTTGGCTTTGCCAATGCTTGTTGTACAGGGGGGTGATTATGCAATTTCGCAAGGAAGGAGGACACACATTCAACACCAAGATCTCTATGAAGCATGCTGCTAGAATGTGTGACCGCCCTTCTGGTGAATGTATAAACGTCTCAGGGGTAGCATAGATGGGCCGTGCGCTTTTCCATTGGTTAGTTCCTTTTTGGCCGTCTCTGACCTACTCTAGTTTCTCCAAAGTGTTCAGTGTTTGAAATGAAGATGCTTCACAAGGCTACTTGCACATGTATTTTTTAGGAGTCCACAACATTGAGGAGCTCACAATGTAATATTGCCAAATAAGCCTGCAAATATATTTTGACCCACTTTCTGCATTGCCCGAATCATAGTTGTATGAAGCTGGTTCTGTATATACTATACCAAAGTAAGGTATAGTGTGCACAGAGTCCACTGGATTCCCAAAGGCTTACAGAGGTAAAAGTAGATAATACCTTACTCTCTATTTGTGGTAGTGTGGGTGAGCAATAAGGCTTTATCCGAGGGCAGTGTTAAGCATTTATTGTACACTCCGGCAAGAAATTATGTCACACACTCAAAGACTGAACTCAGACCAATTGTTTGTATACAAAAATATTTCTTTAGTTGTATTTTATTTTTAGAACCAAGCAGGAATTGGTACAGAATTGTACTTTTCAAATCAGGTTGTTCAAAAAAAGCAAGCTGGATGAAAAGGACTATGTTACAGGTTTGTAAAATATTTAAAGACAATAAGTATTTGTAATTACTTTGTGATAACTTTTCAGATTACTCGAGAGTACTTTTTAGATTACTTTTTCAACTCAGTGAGGTATGCCTAGATATCACACTGGGACATTTCCTAGACAAAGGTAAATAAAACACTTTTGCATTTAAACGCAGTTGCTTAGGTTTCCACACACACACACAACTCAACACTTAGAACTTTTTCAGAGAAAAAACAGTCAATGCAATCATATGGAGGAAAATGTGGTTATCGGTTTGCAGGTAAGCAATCGGTCTATGGGGTTAGAACAAGGGTTACCCCAGGGTCAAGGATGCACTCAAAGAGCACCCTCAGTGGCACTAGGCGGCCGGGTGCAGAGGGCTGAGGCCCAATGTTAGCCTATGGGGCCGTCTATTGGTGACTGCTTTCGGGCAACCCACAGGGTTGAGGGAACAAAGATCCTAGGGTTAAGCTCAGGGCAAAGGGGGATCCGAGTTACCACACAAGGTGCACCCACAGTGGCACAGGGGCAGCTGGGTGCAGGGTGCTGATTTGGCATCAGGTGCCCTGTTGGTTTCAAAGGGAGATCTCCGTTTGGAACAAACACTGCAGGTTCGGACAAGGAGGCTTCCTGGCGGCGACCACCGGTTGGAGATGTAAGTTGGGATGCTGGGGGTTGCCTGGACACTGTCGGTTGGGCCACCCAAGGCCATGGGGCGTTGGGTGCAAGGGTGTCTTTAGGCGACGGGTTTCCTTACCAGCTTCGGTCGCGGGGACCCTCCAGATAGAGGCAGCAGGCATCGTCGGGAGGCTTGAGGTTGGTCAGGGATTACCAGAGCCCAGGACAAGTTCGCTGAGGGGACCTCCTCTGGGTGTTGGGCCCTGGAACTCGGGCCGTGGGCGTCGGGTGCAGAGTGGTGCAGACTTGTGGATTTGGCCGGAGACAGAGTCTGGTTCTTGAGCAAGTCCAGTGCTCACAGGAGACAGAGTCTTTGGAGGGAAGGCAGAGCAGGTATTCCAGGTTCACGGGGGCTGCTGGCTGCAGGACACGCTGGAGCAGGTCGAGGTCGGGACAGGCCGGTATTTATATAACACTTCAAACCCCCGCAAAGGTGCAAAGCGCTTTCAGTAGATGGACAGCATACTGATCCCAAACCCTTGCAGTGAATGGGAGCTCAGGGTGAAGAAAATGGGCTGATTTTCTGTCCTAATCAGACACAAAGAAATGGGACTGCATGTAACTCCTTGCCCGAAGACATCGGTATAAGGTCTGGAACTTGTAATGGAGCTAGACGTCGATCCCTCAGATACTGGGTGATGTTAAATTTGAGGCCAGGAGGATAGCTCAGTGTGCTTAATGCTCATTACTGACAAATGCGATGTTCCAGCGTTCATGAGTTCGAGTCCTGACATGAGAAGAATTCCATCTTTCCAATGTGGTGAACTCAGTACTACACATTGGGTAGTAACAGGTGTGTCTTTTCACAAATATGGCGCACTGTTCCTGTTTGCACTGTGCCACATCTTCAAATTGGTGCACCAGGCACAAACAGGGACAGTGTGCCCTATTACTGATAATGCGATGGCCGGGGACCAATTCCAACTTGCGGTTTGCAGATGCACGGTCTCCTTCCAGCCCCAAACCAAGGCAGTGGCTGGAGTCTGTTTCGGGCTCCTCCGTGGTCTTAAACCCCTGTTGGGGTTCTTTGAGGCTAATACGCGGCAGGTAATTATCCAGGCCACTATACTCTCTAGGCTGGATTATGCCAGTGCTCTGTACTTAGGGGTTAACAGAGCAGAGACACAGCGCCTCCAAAGAATACAGGATGTGGCCGTCCGACTACTGTTTAGGCTCCCCAGGACCTGTCACACTTCGGAGTTCATCAATAGACTCCATTGGCTCCCGGTGGAGAAGCGTCTTCTTTTTAAAACACTTGGCATTACCCACAGTATCCTTAACGCCCAATCTCCTGAAATCCTTGCTAACATTCTAATACCTTATACGCCCTCTCGTCTTCTGCCCTCTACTGGTCAGCATCTGGCAGCCATTCCGCGTGTCAAGAGAGCCAGAGCCGGAGGACGCTCTTTTCGAGCTTTGGCCCCTAAACTCTGGAACTCCCTTCCGGCGAACATCAGAAGCATTCACAATCATGCTGCTTTTCGCAAAGCCATAAAGACTCATCTGTTCCCTGAATAATCAGTTGTGGCGTTCTTCAGTCTCCTATCTTCTATCCAAGCTTAGCGCTGGGACGCCCCTTGGCTGGGTCAGCCATGCGCTCTATAAATATTATGACATAACATAAAGAGGGAATGTTATTTCCCAGTCTCCTAGGCCCCCACTTCGGTCTGTCCCACCTTCCTCCCCATGACTCAATACTTGAGTACGCATTGAGAAATTAAATGTTAAAATGCTCCCAACCCTGCCGGGTACGCTAGACCGGAAATGTAACGCCAAGACCTGCCTCTTAACGCGACAATTTTGTAAGAGTAAAGATGAGCTATTCTTATTAAAATGCTGACCGAGGTACATATGTTAATTGAAATGTATCTTACATGAGGGGCATTTTGCAGAGCTACAGTTGAAAACTGCTCTTTGCTTCTTTTTGGATCTTGCACTGACCCGGCTTTAGCAGTTTCGCCCGCCTCGTGGAATGATAAAAGTGCATAAAGACATACATGTATACATACACACATAGCTGGGGTTTTGGGTCAGCCATCTTCATCCACTAGCATGTTCATCTGCCGTTCACATTTTGCTTCCACTACAGCCTACAGCATGGAGCAAGACGTCTCCCGCTCCAGGAATTACGCTCGTGCACTTCAGTGCCAGAGATCGTGGGTCTTTATTTATTTTAAGTCACCCTAGTGTATTTAAACTAAGTCTTCAAGCTACAGAAATCCAAAGACAAGAGTACAATTTCTTGTGCTAAAAAGAAACCCATTTTGCCAAGCTGTGTTCTAATTACACGTTCCTGCCGTACTGTTCTATTAAAACTGTTTTTTTTTTGCATTTTTTTGTTTTTACTACGAGCCCGCAAAATGTAGGCAGTTGCGTTTTTTATTTTCCTTTTTTTGTGATTATGCTTGCACTAAACAAAAATAAAAAAAAACATTCCCAGCATGCAGTGCGAGACAATGGCTCTGACATTGGTGCTTGATCTTGCACTTGGTACCGTAGTTATGAAGTTTTATAGCGCTGTAAGTTTAACGACCTCGTTTTGATAAAAGACTGAGGCAGCACCGACTGAATGAGATCTTTTGACCCTTAATTGGATCCATTAGACGCACAGAGTTCGCGGTGAGGTCCCGTAGCAGTCAGCCTGAGCGGTTGTGTGGCTGTCAGCCCCAGGCAGGCAGACACATAACCTACATCTCGCAGCCAGCGAGCAGCCAGCTGGAACACACCCAGGGAGCGACGGAATGGGGACAGCAACAACCAGCAGCACGGACAGGAGAGCGCTGCTGAGAAAGTACTGTGAACAATGTACAAAGAGAAGCACTGGGGGAGGGTCGGGTTCTACAAACTGGCACCGGTAAAATAGCTACCTAAGCGAGGGAAGGCCGGGGGTGTGGGGGGTAGAAGGACGAGAGAATTATAGATTTGCTACAACCCAGACAGCTTTGCAACCGTTACCGACAGTTTCGACCCCAAACTGGAAACACAGTTCAAGATCATGTACAAAAAAAAAAAAAAAAAAAAAAAAAGAAGAAGAAGAAGTAGTGTATAACACCGCCAGGGCAAAATCACAATAAAACAAGGAGCGAAAGAGAGACTCGGCACAACAAACACTTCGAGAAAGTTATCAGGCCATCGGGTCGGCATGGCCATCATCCAATCACCCGTGCGACCGAGACCATTAATTCATGGGCAGCTCTGGCAGGGTGAACCAATCCGAGTTTAGGAGTCCAGCTGGGAGGATCACCGAGTATCTACTGGCCCACAACTAGTCACCACCCATGCCACGGCTCAAAGAAGCTACAGCTGCCACCACCCAATAACCCTAGCTAAGAGAGGGAACATTGCCACCACTAACTACAGCTAAAGGAGTGACTGCGCCCACCACCCAATAACCCCAGCTAAAAGAGGGAACATTGCCACCACTAACTACAGCTAAAGGAGTGACTGCTCCCCAACACACAATATCCCCAGCTAAGAGAGGGGAACATTAACACTGCCAACAACTACAGCTATGAGAAGTGACTGCGCCCACCACCCAATAACCCCACCTAAGAGCAGGGAACTTTGCCACTACCAACTACAGCTATGAGGAGTGACTGCTCCCCAACACACAATAACCTGCGCTAAGAGCAGCGATCGCTGCCACCACCAAATAACCCCAGCTAAGAGAGGGGAACATTAACACTGCCAACAACTACAGCTATGAGAAGTGACTGCGCCCACCACCCAATAACCCCACCTAAGAGCAGGGAACTTTGCCACTACCAACTACAGCTATGAGGAGTGACTGCTCCCCAACACACAATAACCTGCGCTAAGAGCAGCGATCACTGCCACCACCAACTACAAATCAGAGAAGAGACCCTTGATGGCATGACTAGACTTGACAACTAGCTATTCATGCCCTGGAATTGATGAAGCCCCTACCCCCATATTATAACAACAAGAGCTAAGCGAGGGCCGGAGATACTTCATAACATAACTGAAGCTGAATGGAACAACAATGTCCTGATCATCCCATAATAAGAGCAAGAAGGACCTCGTCAACCTCTAGCACCTCCTCCGTAATGACAATGCAGGACAATTAAAGTGGTTGCGGCAAACACTTCAATAATTGTGGGCAAATAAAACAGTGACTTATCAGGCACTGCATTTACCACAACGCATCTGGGAGGGTGTGCCAAGCAGTGTGCTCCCCATCTGGGAGAGGTGTGCCAAGCAGTGTGCTCCCCATCTGGGAGAGGTGTGCTGGTGTGCCAAGCAGTGAGCTCCCAATCTGGGAGAGGTGTGCTGGTGTGCCAAGCAGTGTGCTTCCCATCTGGGAGAGGTGTGCTGTTGTGTTGGCGTGCCAAGCAGTGTGCTCCCTTCCACACTTTGATTGGCTCCTCTTTGGAGTTACTGGGCCCCTGATGATGCACCTGTGCTCTGGGAAAGGTATTTTACCAAAAAGACATTGAGCATCATTTCCAAGCACCCACAAACCGACCTGTTCCTGTTGAGTGACAAAGCATAATAAATCGAGAAAAGTCTCCAGAGATCTACAGCACTGGCTGCGCCAAACCATGGCAAACACCTTTATACTACCGAGAAAACTAAAGTGACTTATGCACTGCATTTACCATAAAACACCTGGAAGGAAGATGTTCTGCTGTGCCAGGAAGTGTGCTACAGCACCTCTCTTCCCCCATAAGGGCTGCTGCGTCCCTGTTCTAAATGAGTGCCCACAGGAGTGACAAACAAAAAGTGATGGATGAAATGACGGGATTTATCAGGACTACATCTAATCACTTCTCCACATTCCACAGCTTTTGGACTGTTTGTACCATTACGGACTGGAACCAACCATTCCCAAACCTATCTGGGCCCACCCAAGCTGTAAGCACGAGCAACATCCAGCGGGTCGACGCTGTTCCGCCCTTAAATAAGCAACAGCCTCAGTGTATATGACCCAATGGCCAGGAACAGCCGTACAACAACCGGGGGCACTCCCTGGGAAAAGCAAAAGGTGATTGATAGTATTTTGAACCAATCAAACACTGGTGTGTTAACTGGAGTTAACCATCGACCAGGAGTACAATGAGCAAGGCCCAGGGAAATGAAATCTGTGTGTAAGTTCTCTGACAAAACAAGCCATCAAGGAGCTACACAGACTTGGCAGGTTTACCATTTATGCTCTGAATATATATTTTGTTAAACCCTAATTTAAGTTATTAAATAAATAGACAAATTGTTTTACAAGGCCAAGAAACAGGCGAAACAGATTATGAATGCTCACAGAAACCAACACAGTTTCAAGAAATGAAACTAAACCTCACTACAGCCGGCACCTACCGCCTGTGCGTGCGTAAACACCTTTTAAAAAGTTGTCATCACGGCGTATTATGTAAGGGCAGCTCCGTGCCAGTTGGATTGCTTGTATGGTACAGACAAGCGCGCGCTCATTAACAAGGCGGCCTGCAAAGTAACGTACGATACAACAGCCCTGAAAACAAACAAATGCAAACAGTTGTCCTACCGTTGGCGTGGCATGTTAGTACATGAAACAAGACTGCAAGAGGGAGCGACCCTGATGCAGCCGGACAGGCAGGTTTGCACACACCGGCAACTTGCACACAGGTGCCAGAGTCCGGTTAACGCACTCGCCTGCTGCGCGCGCCTCTCACGCTGCTGACGAAGTCTCTCACGCACTCGGACTCTAGCAGTCCCCAGGCGTCCCGAGGAGGTTTCCTCACATACCCAGGCCCGAGCCCGCCAGGGGCTTCCCGCGTCCGCGGACGGCGCTATCTGGCCATCCCTACCGACGTGCCGGAAACCAGGAAGCCAGAGGCAGCGGCAGGAGGCGAGGCCTAGAACTGGTTAATATTTCAGCATCTCGCATTGTCTCGGCTCGCAGGGCTCCTTGGAAACCGAGGCAGCGGGCAGGAGACTGGTCCCCAGCCCACTCGCTGGAGCGAGCAACACACCAACAGGAGAGGCACTTAACACACACGCAGTACAACTGCCACATAGATCACCGTGCAGTCTGTACACACACAGGCACTCTTCATAGAAGATTGGGATTATTTTTATGATAATATGGATTTTTTTTTATATCGTTACCTTCTAATGTCGGACTGGCCTATACTATAGGGCTAACTGGCAGCGCCAGAAGGGCTGGGCTGACAGGTCAGTGTGGGCGGGTTTGGCTGTCTTGGCCTGTTTATGGTTTGACTGACTGGTTTTTGTTGTTTATTTCCCTGATATTACTACAAACATTGCCTGCAGCAAACTCAAATGCATGCGGTCTTCCACATCTTTGCTAAAATACCTATACAGTGTGTTTATGACTTCAAAACTTGCCCGATTTGCATATGTGGGCCACTTTTTAGCTATCCAATTCGCTAATGGGGGCTACATTTATTTTATAGCCAGGGCCTCGTTTATGTCCCCGTTCCACCCTGTTGCTTCCTCTTTCTTACCCATAACTCCATGCAGTTTAATGGCCAAAAGCTGGTTCTTTGACATATAGGCCACCGAGTGTGCAGCACGAGTAAGAACTGCTATGGACCAACAGTGTTATGCTATTTGCCACATATGTGTCTTCCTGAGAAGGTAGGCGTGCATATGACTGGAAAAGATCCACCATTGTGCCCCCCCCTCCCCCCCCGCGGATGAATCTCACACCCTCTAAGATTCAAATCAGGTTTCTATTTGTTACTACGAAGGGGCGCTCAGCCCTATTAATTTTAAATTTTCTGTGACACAGCGACACTGAATCTTCTGTGGTTGGGGGGGGGGGGGGGCAAACTCTGCCACAGAATGGATATGCATCAGGCACGATTTGTTGTCACAGTGTGATCAAAGAACTTAAAACTTCAACTAGTGACTTGGCGTGAGTGAATAAGAGTCAACCTCACCTCCCAGAAAGGAAGGATTTTTAGGGTGGGTGAGCCCCCAGAAAGCATGGTCGTCATCCTCACTGCCAACTTTTTGGAGCCATATAATGGTCCTGTTCATTGAAATGAAGAATGCAAAAACGAAGACTACTACTTTCACTGGTGCCACCTCCTTCTGGGGAAACCCAAGTATTCCCATCAATTGTCTGAGGGGCGAAGATGGTTCAGAAAATGAGATGTATAAAAAAAAAAGTAAAGCGTTGACCAGCTTTTAAATGAGCCCAATCTCCATTACCCATCTATCTTCACTTCTCTCATTCAATCCCCATTACCTAAATTACACTTCAATGCACCATTTGGATTTACAGGACTCCAGTGTCCCTTTGTTTTTATTTTGTGGAAAGGGGGTGTAGAATAAAGTTTACCAGCATACAATTTTGGGTTCCTTCGGTTGTTTAGTTGTTCACTACCTCTAATCCAGCTGAAGGACCCCATTCCCTCTGCCCACCAGCATGGAGTCTGCAACCACTGAAGACGTGTGACCACTTCAGAGGCCTGTGTGCTTTCCTTTCCCAGAGGCAAGATCCAAGAGGCAGAGCGGCTGCCCGCGAGCTTGCGCCCACTGGCTGAGATGCTAACTATGTGACTGAAGAGGACCATCAATTTCTGGGCTAAACAACATCTCGGAGAGCAGGTAACACAAGGCTTGAAGTGAGAAACTGTCTTGGACTCCGAAAGCTAATCCAGTGTGTTAGGGAGGTAGATTGCTAGTATGAACTCTTTTTTGCTCAAGATACATAACGAACTGACCTACAGGTTACAGAGCAGAATCACTGCTCACCCAAGCCTAACGGTCCTCTCCCTCCCATGCCTCTTTCTTTCCCATGATCTTTTCATAGCTACTAGATCCCTGTAGTGGCGGGGTGAACTATAGAGCCGGGCTAGGACCCCAAAGTTGGGCCTTGTAAACCCTGTAGCTGAAACCCCATAACTGTGTAGTATTTTGTTCTGCTGTTTTAAAGTACTTTAAGTACTAAGACAAGGAGTGGGCTAGACAGTGAATTATTGCTTCTGTTTTATTCTGAATCTTCAACTCCCACTCTACCTACCGGAGAAGCCTTTGAATGCTCACCTTTACTTCCCTAAGAGTCACAGTGGTCGACAGAAGTCAGTTCTCTATCATTACAAGGAAGTTGAGCAGGTCCCCTGACATTTTATACCCATGGCCCCATAACTAGAATACTGAACCGGCTCACAAACCTGCTGGAAAGATGGTTCATTGCAGATTCCACAAGAGCCTTCTCAGAGACCCTGTACTACAAGCAAACATTTGCCAGTGTGTTAGAAATGGGATTTCTGGTTGGCTAGGGCATGCGCCTAAGCCAGGCAGAAACCACCACTCTAGTCAGGGCAAGGGAGTTACACGCTGAAGATAACCCCTATTCACCTCCTTGGTAGCTTGGCACGAGCAGTCAGGCTTATCCCAGAGGCAATGTGTAAAGCGTTTGCGCAACACACACAGCAGCAACACACTAGGCACACCACAAAAGAAACTCAACACAAGGTTATATCAAAAATAGCCTTTGTATTATCATAAACACATTAGAATCAATCACAAATGTACACTGTGCCACCTGGCACTAGGCAATACTTCACAGGGGATTATATACATGACAGGGCAAATTGGGCCACTGTCAGAACCATTAGAACAGGTAATAACACAACCAGTAACTACTGGTAAGATACTGTACTTAGTAGAAACACATTATGCATAAACACATTAGGCATAAATCACATTTAGAAGTGCACCATAGTAACACTCCCTAGGTGCATACATCACCTCAGGCATAAACACATTATGCATCCTTGTAGGGCCTTGCGCCCTATCAACACCACAAAAATGACCCCAGGCCAACTGGCCTTCCTTGGGGCCCGTCTGGGTTGTCCCCAATGCCCTATGTCTCAAAAGTCAGGGCTCTCAGCTGCCACAGCAGCAGGGTGCAGGCCCAACAGGCCAGCATCAGAAATGAGGGCGAGGGTGTAATCCACCCGGGTCTCCCTAGAAACCAAATTAATGCCCCCAAACGTTGCAGCTGCCTGCAATCTGGCGGTGCAGCTGTGTGACCCAAAGAAATCAGCGCTTTCACCAACAGTGCCTGAGGAGCCCCGTTCACCGGGCTCCTCCTGGTGCAAGCACTCGGCCCCCTCTGGGGCTTGTCTCCTTTAGCTGCGGTCTGGCCCACTCACGGCCGGTCGGAGCTCCCCAGCTCCCTCTAGCAGCCTCCGATCTGGCACCCGCAGTGCCCGGCACAGGCCCCACTCACCGGGGTCTCCTTAGCTTCCCTCTGGACACTGCAGCACTTGGCAGGGAGCCCGCGAGGCTCAGGTCCTCCGTTGGCCTGCTGCAATCGCCGTCCACATGCAGGGCTCTCCTCGATCACACGGGAGCCCCGCCCTCGAACAGGCTGACGCTGCCTGACTTCCTCTCCGGCCTCTTCTTCCGGCCGGGCCTCGGGCAAGGCTCCGTCTTCTTTTAGACACAACTCTGCCTGTCTTCCGGCCCTCGCAGGGGCAGTCTGAATTTGGAGCGTAGTCTCCTTCCGCTTCAGGAGTTTTTAGGCCACGCCCCCAACCAGGCACAGCCGCCTGGCTTCCTCTTGGGCCGCGCTTCTCCCGGGACGCTGCTCGTGATGCGGCGGCCCCTCAGCAGCACACAAATGTGGGGTGGGCTCCCGCTCCGTTTCTTAGAAGCACAAAAAGGCGGGGTAGGCTCCCTCTCAAGGTGGCAGCACAGCGCTGCCGGGCCTCACGCTGTTCCTGGCACACAGGCCAGGCGGAATCCCACTCTTTGGGATCAGGCCCCCAACAGGGCTCTCAGCAACAAAGATGTAGCGCTCACAAGGAGCTAAGTCCAGAGCCCAAAAGGCAAAGCTGGGCCCAGGCAGGCCAGCTCACAGGGCCCTCCAGCAGAGGGCAGTCCCGTGGTGGTTCCTCCTGGGGCCCAGCAGGTCCAAGCAGTACCCAAGCAAAGCACACCATACATGGGGTCACAGCCCCAATATTTATACTGTGTTTTCTTTGTTCTGCTCTGGCACAGGGCTTGGGGAACCAGTTCCAACTGGTTCTGGGGGGTACTGAAGCACTTTGTTTACAGTGCTTCTACTCCCCTTTGTCAGGTGGGGGCTCGGTCCTCAGACACACCACAGGGGGGCGGAGCCAGCATTCAACCAGGCAGGCACAGACCTATTCAGGGTCAGGGACTACTCCTCCCACTACTCCAAATGCAGATCTGCCCATTCAGCCTAGCGCTGACTCACCCAGCCCCTCTGGAGCCACACACCTCACCAGCCCCTGTCACTCCAGAGCCAGACATGCAATACACATCAGGCAGGCAGAGACACATAGCACACAGAAATGCCAACTTCTAAAAGCGGCATTTCTAAAATAGTGATCATAAATCTGTGCACACCATTACGCAGCATTTATTATCACTATTCCAAACTTGACCACGCTGCTCCTCTCATATCAGGAATTACCACTGAAACACTTATCAGGGAATCCCCAATGCATTCCTATGAGAGGGCAGCCTCACAGCAGTGAGAAACCAAAATGGCCGTTTGTCACTACCAGGACATGTCACACACTTAAGGTACATGTCCTACCTTTTACCTACAATGCACCCTGCCCATAGGGCTAGCTAAGGCCTACCTTAGGGGTGACTGACATGTAGTAAGAGGGGGGGTCACAGACGTGGCACACACTTTATGTGCCACGTCACAGCGGCAGTAAACTGCGCACACAGGCCCTGCAATGGCAGAGGCCTGAGACAGGTTTGAAAGGCTACTTTGGTGGGTGTCGCAAGCAGCACTGCAAGCCCACCAGTAGCATTTAATTTGCTGGCCCCGGGTATATGAGATACCACATTACTGGGGACTGACAGGTAAATTAAATAAGCCAAACAGGTGTAGACCAATCTTACCATGTTTACCACAGAGTGCACACGCACTTTACACTGGACAGCAGTGCTAAAGTGCCCAGAGTCCTAAAACCACCAACACCAGGTCAGAAAAAAGACTAGGAGGAAGGCAAAAAGTTCAGGGATAACCCTGCAAAAAGGGCCAAGTCCAACACAACCCCCTTCCAGCCAGAAGCCAGGGTAGACCAATCATTACCTCGATGGGCTTCCCTGCTTGGGGCGATAGAGCACGGACACGGGCCCGCAACTGCAGGGGCACACTCCAGTTCTACGCCAATCTGAACCCATGTGGTTCCCTCTGTCAAAGATCCCAGGACCAACTAAGCTACCCCACTGGTACTCCCTAGCTGTCCGCGGCTAGGACCAGGCCCTAGGCCATCCAGATGTCTCTGGTCCTTGCCATCTCATAGAGTGGGGGGCAGAAACCCCTGGTACATAGTATCCATTCTCCACTATTCCCCTCATCAGTGCAGTTTTAAACTGCCACGGATCCTCCAACCTAGCGTCTGCACCCTCAGGCTGACCAGAGTTCTCAGGCGAGGCTATCCTCCCCTCCCAGGAGAACCACCCCCAGAACCAAAAACTGTCAGGACGCTGGAATCAGCCCTCCTACACAATCCTTCTACCAGTTCAGGGCCTTGACCCTGCAACTGATCTACCAACCTAGGATCTAAATCCTCAGGTTGAACCGGGGTCAGAGGCGAGGACTCCCTCCCTCTGCACCCCCTTCCAGAGTTCTGCACCCTCCCACCTGGAGTGGTACCCCTAGAAGACAAACCGGTCAGGACACTGCTTACAGGTGTCCTTCCCTCCAGGTCAGGCAACACCTGAACCTGGCTTCCCAACCCAGGGACTAAACCCTGCGGCTGAGCACCCGCCTGGCACACCAGGACTTCCTGGGGAGCACGCATGCCCCCCGAGGGTAACACATGAATGATGTGTTGTGTGACAGTCTGCGTGGCGCAGATCTCCCGACCCCTGTCCATCTGACAGTGCACGAAGATCCCCCAGGACAGAAGTGGTGTCACCATGGTCACTCCTAGGAGGCTCAGCCCTTCTGGCTGGCCCCTGACCCACTGGTTCTCCCACTGGGGAACACATCCCCATCTCACCCCTCCATATGGACTTCTGCACCCTCCACTTAGGAGCGGCACCGCCAGACACCAGAACCGCTGGAGCTCTGCTCACAGACGCTCCACGCTCTCCTGACACTTGGAGATCCCCCTCAACGGACGGCCTACCAGTACAGCCTAGGCTCCCTACCTGGTGTTCCCTTAAGGAACCCTCCAGGCCCTGAGATTGAGTTTCGGGCACCTTGGGACGCATCCCATTCTCACTCCTTCTCCGTGGAGACAGGACGTGAGTCCCAACACCCCTCCCACTACACCGGGACCTAGCTGGGCTACTCTGAACCTCTCCCACCACTCTGGGCTGGGAAATACCTGAGCCACTCCTCTTAGGTCACTCCCTAATGCCTCTTCAGACCCTCTGGCAACCACCCAGAGGTCTGCCTCCCGTGCAAGCTCCCTGGGATCTGAGAACTCACACTCCAACAGGTGTTGGCGTAACCCCGGAAAACAATTACTGAACATGTGCTCTCTGACAACCAGATTGAACAGCCCTTCAAAATCATTTGCCGTGCTACCCATCACTCAATCTTCCAGTGCATCACAACATTCATCCACAAACTCCCCCCAAAGACTGGTGAGACAGTTTTCTACTGCCCCTGAACATCAACCTGTACCCCTCTTCCTGGGAACCAGGCACCATACTCTGGGATCTGGGAATGGGATTTCCTGCACTGGACTCCATATTGCTGCCACCACTGGACCCCACCCTCACTGGTGAATCCAGACAACTAAAACTACACTAAGAGGACGTACCCCCAAGAGCTAGCTTTTCCCGGGCGAAGGCCCTATCTGCCTCCGCCATCCTCTGCTGCGCTAAGACCCTTTCGGTCTCTAGCTTTTTCTCTTCAAGGCTCAACTCCTTGAGTCTCAACTCCTGAGCCAATAAGGCCTTTTTCTCCTCCACACCCAGCTGCGCTATCTCTTTGGCATGCTCTAACCTGAGCCTTTCCAAAGCCAGCTGGTGTTCCCTTTCTTCCCTCCTATCCACCCACTCCTCTAGGGACAGGGAAAGGGATGGGGCACTGCCCCCGGCACTGGACCCAGCAAGGGACTCCCTCTCTATGGGGTCCTCACTACCTACTGGCGTCCCTGCCCTGTCATTTTCTCCCTCCTGTGCAGACTCTTCAGGGCCACCCTCAGGCCCACCACCCTCTTGGTATGTGGACAGGGTACTCTTCCCCTCACAGTACTCACGTCTCCATTCATCCTCTTGCCATTGGAGCAGGACTTTCTGGAGGCTTAGCTGGGTGTCTGACCCACTCACTGCTATGTCTCTCTCCTCACAGAACCCACTCAACTCCAACATACTGTATTTGAACAGATCACCTACAATAAAGGCAGATTCCATTTTTGGCAAGGCACTATGACACAAGTGCAACACAAGAGACCTGGGTGTAAAAAGCTGCAACAGGAGCACACAATAAAAAAAAAAATGACTTTTGCAAGGAGAAATAAAATCAGGAGAATTCCCCAAACAAGTGATTGTCTAAAATGCAGAGTTTTGTAGTGCAACCATGCGTCACTGTGGTACTGCGCAAACGCAAGTCCTATCCTCACCGCTGACAACCAATGTTAGAAATGGGATTTATGGTTGGCTAGGGCATGCGCCTAAGCCAGGCAGAAACCACCACTCTAGTCAGGGCAAGGGAGTTACACGCTGAAGATAACCCCTGCTCACCCCCTTGGTAGCTTGGCACGAGCAGTCAGGCTTAACCCAGAGGCAATGTGTAAAGCGTTTGCGCAACACACACACAGCAGCGACACACTAGGCACACCACAAAAGAAACTCCACACAAGGTTATATCAAAAATAGCCTTTGTATTATCATAAACACATTAGAATCGTAATCACAAATGTACACTGTGCCACCTGGCACTAGGCAATACTTCACAGGGGATTATATACATGACAGGGCCAATCGGGCCACTGTCAGAACCATTAGAACAGGTAATGACACAACCAGTAACTACTGGTAAGATACTGTACTTAGTAGAAACACATTATGCATAAACACATTAGGCATAAATCACATTTAGAAGTGCACCATAGTAACACTCCCTAGGTGCATACATCACCTCAGGCATAAACACATTATGCATCCTTGTAGGGCCTTGCGCCCCATCAACACCAGAAAAATGACCCCAGGCCAACTGGCCTTCCTTGGGGCCCGTCTGGGTTGTCCCCAATGCCCTTTGTCCCAAATGTCAGGGCTCTCAGCTGCCACAGCAGCAGGGTGCAGGCCCAACAGGCCAGCACCAGAAATGAGGGCGAGGGTGTAATCCACCCGGGTCTTTCTAGACACCAAAACAATGCCCCCAACGTTGCAGCTGCCCGCAATCTGGCGGTGCAGCGTTGTGACCCAAAGAAATCAGCGCTGGCACCAACAGTGCCCGAGGAGCCCCATTCACCGGGCTCCTCCTGGTGCAAGCACTCGGGCCCCCTCTGGGGCTTGTCTCCTCTAGCTGCGGTCTGGCCCACTCACGGCCGGAGCTCCCCAGCTCCCTCTAGCAGCCTCCGATCTGGCACCCGTAGTGCCCGGCACAGGCCCCACTCACCGGGGTCTCCTTAGCTTCCCTCTGGACACTGCAGCACTTGGCAGGGAGCCCGCGAGGCTCCGGTCCTCCGTTGGCCTGCTGCAATCGCCATCCACATGCAGGGGCTCTCCTCGATCACACGGGAGCCCCGCCCTCGAACAGGCTGACGCTGCCTGACTTACTCTCCGGCCTCTCTTCTTCCGTCCGGGCCTCGGGCAAGGCCCCGTCTTCTTTTAGGCACAACTCTGCCGGTCTTCCGGCCCTCGCAGGGGCCGTCTGAATTCGGAGCGTAGTCTCCTTCCGCTTTGGGTTTTTTTAGGCCACGCCCCCAACCAGGCACAGCCGCCTGGCTTCCTCTTGGGCCGCGCTTCTCCCGGGACGCTGCTCGTGATGCTGCGGCCCCTCAGCAGCACACAAATGCCGGGTGGGCTCCTGCTCCGTTTCTTAGAGGCACAAAAAGGCGGGGTAGGCTCCCTCTCAAGGTGGCAGCACAGCGCTGCCGGGACTCGCGCTGTTCCTGGCACACAGGCCAGGCGGAATCCCACTCTTTGGGATCAGGCCCCCAACAGGGCTCTCAGCAACAAAGATGTAGCGCTCACGAGGAGCTAAGTCCAGGGCCCAAAAGGCAAAGCTGGGCCCAGGCAGGCCAGCTCACAGGGCCCTCCAGCAGAGGGGCAGTCCCTCGTGGTGGTTCCTCCTGGGGCCCAGCAGGTCCAAGCAGTACCCAAGCACAGCACACCATACATGGGGTCACAGCCCCAATATTTATACTGTGTTTTCTTTGTTCTGCCCTGGCACAGGGCTTGGGGAACCAGTTCCAACTGGTTCTGGGGGGTACTGAAGCACTTTGTTTACAGTGCTTCTACTCCCCTTTGTCAGGTGGGGGCTCGGTCCTCAGACACACCACAGGGGGGCGGAGCCAGCATTCAACCAGGCAGGCACAGACCTATTCAGGGTCAGGGACTACTCCTCCCACTACTCCAAATGCAGATCTGCCCATTCAGCCTAGCGCTGACTCACCCAGCCTCTCTGGAACCACACACCTCACCAGCCCCTGTCACTCCAGAGCCAGACATGCAATACACATCAGGCAGGCAGAGACACATAGCACACAGAAATGCCAACTTCTAAAAGCGGCATTTCTAAAATAGTGATCATAAATCTGTGCACACCATTACGCAGCATTTATTATCACTATTCCAAACATACCAAACTTGACCACGCTGCTCCTCTCATATCAGGAATTACCACTGAAACACTTATCAGGGAATCCCCAATGCATTCCTATGAGAGGGCAGCCTCACAGCAGTGAGAAACCAAAATGGCTGTTTGTCACTACCAGGACATGTCACACACTTAAGGTACATGTCCTGCCTTTTATCTACAATGGACCCTGCCCATAGGGCTAGCTAGGGCCTACCTTAGGGGTGACTGACATGTAGTAAGAGGGGGGTCACAGACGTGGCCAGGGCCGTTTCTACCATTAGGCAAGACTAGGCGGCCGCCTAGGGCGGCAAAAGGGGGAGGGCGGCAAAGGCTTTGTGACAAAGCCCCGCACTGACGTCGCAGCGTAGAGTTGATAGTTACAAAAGAGCAGCATGTGCTTGTCACACCCTAGTGCATCTGATTAAACAGACACTAAGTGTGTGGCCGGTTTATATAGAAGAGCCTCCCGCCCCCTTGCCACTCCCCCGTCGCCCTCTGAATGCCAGGCTCTTGTTCGAGCTTGCTGCAGGTACAGTGTGAGCCTGCGATGAACTCTCACCTCTGCAGCGTTTGTACTCTCTGTTCACGGGCCATCGCTGCCTGTCAGAAGACGGCAGGGCAATATAAACACCGAGGCTGCAAGCTGCTGAAAGAGGCAAAGCAAACTACACATCGGGGCTCCTGCTCTCCGACCCTATTGTTGTCCTGACATCACAGTTTTACGTATTGACTTATGCATTGGACAGACTGACAGTTAAATATTGCGACAGAGGATTATATCACATAACTCTTGCTCTCTGGTGTTGTCGCTGTTGCAAACTACTGGTAAGTACGTCAATCTAACTGAATCAAGCTGCTAAAAAGCCAGTCAGCAAATATGACGTCACCGGTGCCCCACACTTCAGTAATGTCTCCTTATCTTGATACAAGCTTGTGAGGTAAAGTTCAAGGTCGTTTGTCGACTGCTATTGTTTAATTAAACTTAAACTGTTCCGATTATCAAGAGGGAGAACACTATTATAGGCCTGCACGCGCACATACGTAGAGTACAAGGTATGCAAAATAAGCGCCTATTTCAACAGTCCATACATCCGATAAAACGGACACCAGGACCTCTGGCAAGGATGGCACGAGCACACGCCCCTCTTTCCCTCCACTAACCATTCCCTCTTCCTTAAGATTGTAACTAGAGATAGTACAAATCAGCGGAAACACTTTCCAAAATCGCCAGAAAAAACATAACAAACCAGTTTACATTTTTTCCAAAAATCTGTGGGAAAGTATGTTACAATCTTCAAGAAAACTCGTTAAATGTGCAAAGAATTAAAGCAAATACTTTAGACATTGTTTTACAGCACAACGTAAAATTGTTAGCACTCTTTGTACCTCACCTCATCTCCCCACACAAGACATGCCACAACCACATACATCTTGAACCAAGCATACAGGTCGCCTGTAGTCACTCCGAAGGGTTAGTGTGATGATGCAGTAGTAGTGCCAGTTCCACACAGCCTTCTAGGCGATAATATTGCGACGAAGAAAAAAAGTCTTCAACGTAAAAATTGTAATATTCACCATTTCCAATGGTTCAAAGGGAGGATACTTGAGAGCCTCCAGAACCATCAGCACATCCCAGGAGGGTAGCCATGCCCGAGTGTGAGGGTTTACATTGTTAAACCCTCTCAGTAATTTCTGTACTATCCATGTTCATCTGACGGATTATCCCAAGCACCTCTGAATGCCTTAATGGCTGCCCACTGGGCTCTCGATGTTGAAAATTTCAAGCGTAATGAAAACCCATCATGAAGAAAGGAAAGAATCTAAGCAAAATCTGCCTCCAGTGGAACCAATTCCCTTGCTTCACACCATGCCTTGGAAGCACTCCAATGCTTCTTATATGCCATTAGTGTAGAAGCCCTCCTGGAAGACTGGACAGATTAAGCTAACTCATCTAAAAGACCCTTCCTTTTCAACCCTTCACTTTCAACCTCCATACCATCAGTCTTTCTGCGGAATCATGATGATGAGGAGGAAACTGCAGAGGAGATCTGGAGATTGAAGCAGAATCTCCTGCGAGACCATCACTGAGATCAAAAGAGTGGGGGCATGCCAGAGCAATGAGAATCACTGAGGCCATCTGTTCCCTGACCCTGATCAAAAACCTGAGAATCAGGGGAAAAGGAGGAAAGGCATGAAGGAGTCCTCGAGGTCAAGGACAGAAAAGAACATCCTCTCCCCAGGTCCCCTTTTCTTTCATCCTCAACAAAAAAGCTTCAGAAGGTGGCTCTGACTAGACACACACAAGAAAAACGGTTAGCAAATCCCCCCATTCTTGACAAATCCATAAAAAATGTATGTCACCACCAACAACTCTTCCAAGGCCATTCATAAAATAACCCAAAAATAAAATGCTTAACATTTTTGGGGGATTTATTAATTTACCATCATACATTCAATCTATTAATTCATCACCACATAGATAATACAAGACTAAAGAAAGACAAATCAATAATGTATTAAACAAATACTTTCCCAAAAAAGCATCATGTCCGAACCAAAACCCAAAAACAAAATAGCCCCAACCAAATCAGCTTAATCAAGACACAAATAAAGTCCTTTAGTTGAAAACAAGGCTCCTGCTGAGTACCGAAAATCCAAGTGGCAAGGAGGAAATTCATGGTTTTAACACCTGTGTGGCCAGCAACAGTAGGAGGTTAAAAGTGTTGACATACATTTGGGTGGATCATACTTAATTTTTATTCTACCATCATCAGGATCAAACATTCAACAGAAGATTAAGAAATGAAAATATCTTCAAGCTCTAAACATATTTAAAGAGAATCTATGATCCAGCTAGTAAACAGAATGAATTCGGTTTCACAACCCATTAACACCCAAAATCCAGATTTGCCCAGTCTGAGGAAAATAAACTGCATAGAGGTAGGAGGTCAAAGAAGGCAGACTTATGAAAAAGCGGACTCAAGATAACATTCCACAACTAAATCAAGAGACACCTGGGGCTGCAGACTGGCACAATTGAAACACTAGCAGGCACGCCTATTCATCGAAAGCATCAATGGCTAAAAGTCAGTAGAATAATAGAGAGCCGTCATGTGATCTGCTGGATGTCCCTGAAATCCATGAAAAAAAACCTAAGTGTTCAGACAGAATTCCAGAGAAGAAAGGTTCACCCTGCTCAGTTTGAATTTGGCACCCCTTGAATGTTAATGAACTCCGCCATGGCCGTTCCCAAGCCCAGCTGTGAAAAGAGGAAGGACCACTTGTGGAACGGAAGAAGATTGGTAATAGTCAGGATTTCCACATATTTAGTTATTTAATGTGTTTTATTGTTTAATGTTGAATACAAGTTCTTTTATATCTAATGCATTCATTCTTCTAGCCTGGATGACAGGGGGAGAGAGTGGTGGTAGTAAAAGGGAGGGGGCGGCATTTTTCAATTCTCGCCTAGGGCGGCAAAACACCTAGAAACGGCCCTGAACGCACTTTATGTGCCACGTCACAGCGGCAGTAAACTGTGCGCACAGGCCCTGCAATGGCAGAGGCCTGAGACAGGTTTGAAAGGCTACTTTGGTGGGTGGCGCAAGCAGCGCTGCAAGCCCACCAGTAGCATTTAATTTACTGGCCCTGGGTATATGAGATACCACATTACTGGGGACTGACAGGTAAATTAAATAGCCAAACAGGTGTAGACCAATCTTACCATGTTTACCACAGAGAGCACACCACTTTACACTGGACAGCAGTGCTAAAGCGCCCAGAGTCCTAAAACCACCAACACCAGGTCAGAAAAAAGACTAGGAGGAAGGCAAAAAGTTCAGGGATGACCCTGCAAAAAGGGCCAAGTCCAACACAGTGCATTCAAAAATACCTAACCACTAACAAAACTGATGACGTGCACACAGCTCTGGGATGCACTGAAAGCAGTGGTACGGGGTCAGTTTATTGTGGAAGTAGCACGCCTTAAGCAAATGAAGGAATCGCTCCTGAAGCAGTCTTGGTGGGGCATCAAGTTGATGTTGAAAAGCAACACAAACCCAGAATCAAAAAAGGTCTGGGGATGAATAATCCCACTTCGATCCAAGATCAGGACAATTGAAACTGGCAGGGAAAACTATATTCTACCCTAATTGGACAGCCTTTTTTTGAAGGAGGCAATATAGCCAGTAAGCTGCTGGCTAACTTACTCAGAGCTACAGATATAAAGAGCTTATTGCTTTTTTAATGAAATTAGTGGTGTAGGTGGGTCAATAAATTGCACTTGTGAAAGGAAGACAACAGATTTTGGTCCAGTTACAGTGATTTATATAGAAAGGAAAACTACTGAAGATGTAGAAGGGCAGGCCTTTCTTCGGTAGGGAACTCCCCCACAGGTAAGCAAAGAGTACCAAGATAGCTTAGACATCCTCATAACGAAAGAAATCTTGTGTGATTAAAGGGCTCAAAATTCAAGGCTCCAGACCCCTTATGGATTTGTGGCCAAATGTAGTTTTTGTGTCATAACTATTTCTGATCTTACTGAACAGTTTCAATGAAATAGTCAGGATAGGGACAGCTACCTCACTGTTTCACTCATACTTAACCCATGCGAGCGCCATTAAGACTGCACCTTATAGACCAATGAGCTTTTTAAATACGGTTGCAAAACTATTGACTTAATTATTAGCGGAAAGGTTGTGCTTCAATCCCTGGTGCACCAGGACCAAGCAGGTTTCATAGCAAGGGGACAACATTACAAAAGCATGGCATCTAATGCACATTGGGAGTGGGGGGGGGGGGGGGGAAATAGTGTTCCTGACCCTCAACACCAAGCGGGTATTTGACCCTGGAGACTGGGACTTCTTGAGTTGCAACTTGACAGGAACGGCCTTTAGAGATGTTTTTATCGTCTGGGCTCTAGCAAGCTATCAGGCCTCCAAGACCAGGATTAGACTGAACAGCAATTGTTCTGAGTGGATGAATATCAGCAGGGGAACCAGACTGGGAGGCCCAATTTCACTGCTCCCATTTGCCCTTGCTCATACTCTTGGACACCTCGGATAATGGGGCTTACAGCTGTATTACGGCCATTAAGTTGGGAGGTAACACTTATTAACCTACGTTTGCCAACATCATCCTTCTAACAATCAGTGACACAAAGACATCTCTTGTGGCTATCATGTCTGAGCAACAAGTCTATCGGAAGGCCTCAGGCTTTAAGGTCAACTTGAACAAATCTATTGGCCTTCATTCATATCATTCCGCGACTTGTGGCATTCAGTTCCGTAGCTAAAACTATGCATTTTTGATGGTTCAGGGACTCCGTTACCTAAAGTTTATTCTAATGCCCACAGTGACAGTTATGAGATACATCAACACAAACTCCTTAAAACCATAGTCAAGAAAAAGAGGTCAAGCTGAAAACATTGCCAAAGATCATGGATACGTCACACAGCGGCAATTAAAATATCCATTCTCCAAGATTCTATACATCATTCTTGCGACTGCCCATGGGATTTAGGAGGTATATGCGCACAACTACAAGGGCATTGTAGCAGCTTTATTTGGCAGGGGAAAAGAGAAAGACTAAGTTAGGGTTAACATACCCACACCCATGGGATGGGAGTATGGATGTGTTACACCTGATGAGATACCATTAAGCAGCACTTTGGTTTAATCTCCACACAAAAACTCAGACACCAACAGGGTATGGTGCACGACTGCCCATACACTGAGTGGAAGGCGGCTCTGGGAGGTGCCACAGCCTGATGAAAAACCAGAGAAAGCAGAAGCTTTATATTTCCCCTATGAGGTCAAACCTGAGACAGTGGTACTGGTTGTATATGCGCTGTGCCCTCACTTCGCTGCCCTACCCTTTTACCCCACAGATAGAGTGCAATACTGACTTTACCTCGAGCCTGGACATGCAGGCTTTTGCAAACTGAAGAGGAGGAGGCTGGAATACTTTAAGGGATTTTTTTTCAGAATGGCCAGGTTAGGTCTTTTGAAAAGGTGAAGCAAGACTTTGGCCTAAATGAGATGGGGAGTTATTGGTATGTGAAACCCTGCCATTGGGTCCAGAATAAGCCAATTAAAATTGGGGCAATAAGGAGTCTTGCTCTTCACAAAAAATGACTGAGAAGTCCAACTAGTGGCAGTCAGTCTTCGGCAATTCTCTATCCTTACCATGGAGATGGTATGACAAACTTCAGTTCCAGCAAAGAAAACTGGGGGATACACCTAGACAATGGGAAATTGAAGAAAGTAATAGAAAGGGCCAAACAACTTTGCAAAACGTGCTGGTGGGAAGGAGACAAAATCCTGTACAGATGGTACAACCACCCGACACGCTTCCATATTCTTGACAGATCCGGAACTGACATTGGCAGGGACATGGTGGATACTCTTACTCATATACTGTGGTCCCATACACGCATGGTGTCCTTTTGGGAGTAGATACTTCAAATAGTTGGCTCAGAGCTGGCCCCCTGTCCAGAGGTAAATTGCTGGACTGCTGCTCAGAAGCAGAATATCCTCTACTCCAGACGTGGAAAAGCGATATCCTATATGGTGCTTGCAGCCATATAGGTCATACTGACATTGCAGGGGAAGATGACCATCCCTTTAGAAGAAGCCTGGTGGCAGAATATTTGGTGACTTCTAGTGATGGAAAAATTGAGCAAGGTGTCCCGTGGGAAGGCACATGGTGGAACATATTTTTTTATCTGGTGAAAGAGATTAAGAAACTTCGCTGCACCAAAAGACTAAGGGCATGGCACATTCAAGAAAAATCTGAACTATGGGTTGCTGGTTTTGGAGAAATGTCCGCTGGCTGACTTGTTAGCTTGAGATAGATAGGCAGTTGTTTCTTTCGCTGCTAGAGGAAGAGTACAGTGGGCTTGTGGCAAGCAGAATGTTATTTGGGAGCTATTCTAGATTGAGTGGGTGGCTAGTAGGGGAGGAAGGGGGTGACAATTTCTGTATGTGGTTCATTTTTTGTCGCAGATGGTATTTCTATACGTTGGAAAACAAATCAAAAGAAATTTAAGCATAAAATCAATCGAAAGGGTGGAGTTACAGCAGCTCAGACAGCCAAAGTTGCAAGGACTTCAGCATCTGTAAACCTAGGAACAAGGGTCATCAGCTAGTATGAAATCCAGGGCTCCAGTCCTACAAAAAACTATAATACAAAGAAACAAACTTCTGAAAAATGCCAATGCTTGGGGGTGGGGTGGATATTACCATCACTCCATAAAGCTACGGTTCCAGAAGCACACACCTCAAGAACCTCATGGTTTCTTGTTGTAAGCATCCCGCCACAATGTCAGAATTCTGGGAATGCCCGAACAGGGGACCAGAGTTTCCTGTGGTCTCCCCAGCAAAAAAGTTGGAGCTCTGCATTGTTTGGAGGAATCAGCCTTTATAAAAAGCCAAAGCTCCTGGGGCATGAAGGGGGCAGGGGTAGAACATCCAAAGGACCAGTGTTCTGTTGGAGGCCAGATCTCCAAATGCAGATCTCAGAGGGTGGGGTGGGTTGCGCCCACCAGAGGTCAGGGTTAGCCTTCCAAGAAACCAAAGTTGAGGTTCGCATTCAAAAAGGCCTTTGCTCTATGGCAAGAGTCTTAGAGGTCTACTATTCACAAGTCCCACAACTGTGGGGAGGGTGCAGTGATCAGAAAGTCAGCCTTCACAAGATCCAAGCTCTCTGGAAGCCTTGCAAGGAGATGGGCTCCAGGACTCTGCCTCACGGAGGGCCATGGCTCTAAGGATCAGCCCAACAGTGTGTTACCACTCCATGTGATGGTGGTGGGGAGGGGGCGTAAGGTTTAGGCTGTACTCCACAAAGGATCAGGTCTCCATGACGGTTGAAATAAGGTACCAGCCTGATGGTAAATAAGAACTCCTGGGAGGTGGAGAATAAGCCCTGAGAGGACGAGGATGCCAGGTGGTCAACTCTGGAAAGGTCAGGTCTCAGAGGGTGGTGTCGGCCACACAGAGGGCCAGATCTCCCTGGGGAGAGGGAGCAGGGGGTAAGCAGTTCAGCCTCATAGAAGGCCTAAGCTCCGAAGTAAGGTGAGCTCAATAAAAGGCTGGAGTGTATCAGCCTTACAGAAGGACATCGTTTTTTTGGGGGGGAGGGGGTAGGGCGGTTAGCCCCACAGAAAGCCATGGTTCCAGTGGGTCGGCTTTGGTTACGGTTGACATTATGAGCATCCTTCAGGTACCCACATCGAAAAAACAGCAACAATTACTCATGGAATGTAACTGCTAATTAAATCAACCTAGACACTGAAGTTTGAGTCACACTTCTCCTAGCCAGTGACGTAGCCCAGCAACCTAAATGTCCCATTTAGGCAAGACGGGAAAGATGGGTGTAGGCTGGGAATCAACACTGAAAACATACAGAGTGACTGTTCAAAATATGTCACCCGGATCCAAAAATAGAGGAGGCTTTACGTCACATCTGTCTGGGTAACATGAACATCCCTCCCAGCACTGAACCAAAACAGAGCACACCACAAAGACTGCTAGTGAAACAGGAATACTCGTTCATCAGACATTTCCACCGCTCAATCGACAGAAGAGCCTCTCACACAAAACCCATCACTCCAAGATAGCCTCCCACCACTCAAAACTAACCTTGCGCCTGAAGACAAAATAAAAACGAAGCACCTGGCACACTTCTCATAAGTGATCCAAATGCCACCACAGACATTTCATTGTAGGGCCTGGAGGCCCTTGGATGGTCTTCAGCAGTACTCTGTGACGGAGGAGGTGCTCCTTGAAGGGGCGAGTCTGCAGCTACTTTTTGAACTGCAGCGGTGAACCGGTGGAGGAATGCTGTCCCTGACTTTGGAACCACCCCTCCATATTCAGGGATCAAGGGTATAAACCCACAAGGTGCTCACTACTAAAAACAAAACAACCCCATATCACTTACCACATCTAAAGAAAAACTTTAAGCCCTTTCATCCCACATACATGTTGTTAACAACCATAGGTGTGACGATACAGCGGAAAAGAGCTGCTCTCAATACAAAATAAAATGAACAAGTTAAACAAACTTCCTGCTCCAGTCAAGACTCCAACAGCACTGGTATAGGATTACCGCATGACAGGCAGGGTGGCCCTAGATGTTGCTAAGCCTGCATCTTCCTATGCGCCTCCCGCATCCACACAAGATCTCAGCGAGTGGGGAGAGGCGGTAGTGGCAGGCCCTGCCTCTTACACCCAGACATTACCTCGATAGAACAGCCTAGACAGATGCGTCCTGCGCCTCGCAGTTAGGAGGCTCCTCTTTGAGTACACGGTGGCTGATCGGTCAGTATATCTCATTCCCTTGGGGTTCAGTGGCCTATCACCATCACCGCACATCGGGCGGACAAGGGGGAAGGGAAGGCCGACTGGCCTCAACTAGATGCATTGTGTTTCTGGACAGCACCATCACTGTACTGATTGTGAGAAGTTGGCCTGGCATATGCTGTCCACTAATTATAGTGGGCACCGTGCACCAGTCCAAATCGACTCTTATGGTAGGTAGGTTAAAGACAACCTTATTGAAAGCTATCCTAGTGGTAGCTGTGGAGAGCAGCCTTCAGGCTAAGTCTTGAAGGAATGTAAAGCAGCTTGTTTTACCAGTCTATAATCTCTTGAGTGACCAAATGAAAGAGCACCACACCAGGTATATATTCAAAATATATGTATTTATTACTAAACACACCCCTCTAGTCTCTTTATGAGGCTAGAGTTCGAAGTACATAGGTTATAAGATCTTAAATCACAGTAATAGCACAAATACACGTTTGGGCCCTAGGGGCGTACCAAACCATATACCAATAAAGTGGTATGCGAACCACGACTGAACTAGACACTAGGCCTAGAGCCTCTAGAAGTGCTTGGACCACAAGGAACCACCCAAGGTAGTGACACAGGGGACCCACGGGAGACGCGTGCAGTGTAAATACACAACCGCGATACGCCGTTAACTTCTATGGAGAAAGTCGGGATCGGGAAAATAGAGGAAAGGGACACTTAAAAGAGGACTAGGACAAAACCCTTTGAGATCTAGGACTTTGAAGAGTCTCTACCCACGGGAGCACCGGAGTACTCGTGTTACCTCACCCAGGGAAGCCGGGTGCATAGGTGCCTTTCGGGGTCGGGTTTCGTCGTCGTTTCGTATGGCGATCTGCTGCAAAGTGCTGCTGGCGTCCAGGAGAAAAGTGTCCGGGTGGATCCAAGAGTGGATCGGAGTTCTGAAGAACCTGAAAGCAGAGGGGACAGAGTCTGGGTCACTAGCCAGTGACCAGGGAGGCGATGGACAGATGCCCACCGATGTCGAGTGCTTCAGGTTCATTGACGGTCGTCTTGACTCTTCAGCCACGAGGTCCGGGAGGCGTTGTCGGCGACCAGGAGCAGGATTCGGGCTGTTGCTCGATGTCTGTCGAGTGCAGAGGTGTCGGCGACCAGATTGGACCCAACAAGCCTTGGCAACGGCAAGTCTCGAGTAAGATGTAGATCGTCGATGATGCAGACCAGCAAGGTCTGGGGAACTCACCCAGCGAGGGTAAGTGAGGGCAGGCCTGGAGCAACCAGACTGCCAAGTAAAGAAAAGATTGGCCTTCGTTAAGGGCTACTAGCCAACGGGCTAGCGACCGCGAAGGAGCCTCGTGACGCCGCACGTGGAGCTGGCTTACAGGACACTCGTGGAGTGGGGGCCAGTGATCTTCGGTGCAGGTGGTGCTGGAGGCTAGGGCTACTCGGAGCCCAAAGCACGACTTCTTGGGAGACCCAGAAGATGGTGCACTTGCAAGTGTGCTCGGTGTCCAGGGGTCACGGTCTCAAGTCACCCACGATAGCCACGGGCCTCAGCTTTGCTGGGGACTCAGGGTAGCCTCGGGAAGTCTGAGAATCCACCTCTGGTGATGCGATGACTTCGGCGTCCGACGGGAGCTTCAGTGATGCGAACCGGACAGATGCTTCTTTGGTGCCTGCCAAGCAGGGGAGTCACTCCTTGACCCCAAGGGAGATTCTTCAGTCCTCTAATCGTGAGTAGAGCGTCGAAGGTCCAGGATTCTGTTTCAGAGTTTCGTCCAGGTATAATCTAAAGTCCTAAGGACTGGGTTCCTACCTTTATTCTAAAAATAGGGGATGGACTACTCTGTGGCCCCACCTATGGGTGGGTCAGGGCAGAGGGGTGGCTACACCACTTTCCCTTTGTCCAGTTCGCGCCAAAGCAGGGGCTGCAAGCCCCTGATCCGGTTTGAACTGGGGTATGCACAGGGACACCAAATGTGCCCCCAGTGCAGGACTTCAAAGCACCCGAAAGTGCTCCCGCCCAGCCCCAATACACATTGTCCTGTCTGGGGAGGTGGTCACACCTCCCTGGGACAGGAAACCTATTGTCCAGGCCTCCCCTGCCGGAGTTTCGTCCAGCAGCAGGAGGCCAGACTCGTGTCTGTGGCAGCAGCATCCATTTTGTGATGCCAGGGCTCTGGAAAGAAGTTACCGGACTCGTCAGAGTTAACATGCCTTTCCCTCTAGAAGGGTGGAATGCTACCCCCGCCGCCAGGATTGGCGGGGGGTAGTATTCCAAGATGTTTGACACCAAACACGGCATGTTTAGGTGCAGCCATTCCATAGTTAGCATTTTACCGCGAGGATATAATGCGTTTAAGAGTATATGGTCAGGCTGCACTGCAAACAGCATCAGAGATGGTCTCCGAACGCTGCAGAGGGGCCCTGCTCATGCAGGGGCACCCTCTCACATAGGAACCATGCACTCTGCCTTTAGGATTGATAAGGCCTGCCTTAGGAGTGACTTATAGGTTTATATGTGTGTATGCATTTAGTGATATAGGTAACCTATACCACTGTAAGGGGTGCATGCACCACCTTACCCAGGCTGCAGTAGCAGACCTGTGGTGTCAGTTTGGATGGCCTTCCAGGGGTGGCATAATACATGCTGCAGCCCCTGGCAGGCCTCTGAGGTACCTATGCCCTTGGTACATAGTATACCATATACTAGGGACTTACAAGGGCACTCCAGATCCCAATCAGTGATGTGCCTAAGGCACATGGAGACCCTTTTAAAGAGGAAACAGCTAGGCTGGGGTTCTGAATAGCAGGGCCCCAGCCAGACTAATGTCGAAAACCAGTGAAGCATCAGCAAAAAGTGGGGGTACCCATGTGAAGCAGATCCTACTCTCCTACACAACCCCCCCAAACGTAGGGACATTAAACTAACCTTGCCCAGTTAAGTCTTCATGTTCTAAGTGGAAATACCTAGAGAGTCCATCTGCATTCGCATGGTTACTCCCAGGCCTATGTTCCACTGTAAAGTCCATCCCCTGTAGGGAAATGGACCACCTAAGCAGTTTGGGGTTTTCACCCTTCATTTGTTTTAGCCATAAGAGGGGCTTATGGTCTGTCTGAACCAGGAAGTGTGTACCAAACAAGTATGGCCTCAACTTCTTCAGAGCCCAGACCACAGCAAAGGCCTCCCTCTCTATGGCTGACCAACGTTTCTCTCTAGGGGTCAGCCTTCTGCTAATAAAAGCTACTGGCTGATCCTGACCTTCTTCATTCAATTGTGACAGTACAGCCCCTACCCCCAATTCAGATGCATCAGTTTGAACAATGAACTTCTTGGAGTAATCAGGACTCTGCAGAATTGGAGCAGTGCACATGGCCTGCTTGAGGTCATCAAATGCCTTTTGACAGCTAACTGTCCACTGAACCTTTTTGGGCATTTTCTTAGAAGTTAAGTCATTCAGGGGTGTCACTATTGATCCATACCCCTTGACAAATCTCCTATAGTACCCAGTCAGGCCTAAGAAGGCTCTCACCTGAGTCTGGGTAGTGGGAGCAGTCCAGTCCATGATGGTCTGGATCTTGCTCTGCAAAGGTTGAACCTGGCCTCCACCCACAAGGTGGCCCAGGTACACAACCTGACTCTGCCCTATCTGGCACTTAGTGGCCTTGATAGTCAGGCCTGCCTTTTGCAGGGCCTGTAAAACATTCCTGAGGTGGACCAGGTGATCCTCCCAGGTGGAGCTAAAGACAGCAATATCATCTAGATAAGCTGCACTATAGGCTTCCAGTCCTGTGAGAACTGTGTTCACCAACCTCTGGAAAGTGGCAGGTGCATTTTTCAGACCAAAGGGCATTACCACAAATTGATAATGCCCACTAGGGGTTGAAAATGCTGTTTTGGGCTTTGCAGTATCAGCCAGTCTGATCTGCCAGTAGCCAGCTGTTAGGTCAAATGTGCTGAGATATTTGGCAGAGGCCAAAGTATCTATGAGCTCATCTGCCCTGGGTATTGGATGGGCATCAGTCCTAGTGACTGCATTGAGGCCCCTGTAGTCTACACAAAACCTCATCTCTCTTTTCCCACCACTGGTGTGAGGTTTCGGTACTAGGACTACTGGACTAGCCCAAGGGCTATCTGAGGGCTCAATTACTCCCAATTCCAACATTTTCTGGACTTCAGTCCTGATACAGTCCCTGACATGGTCAGGTTGCCTATAAATCTTGTTTTTAATAGGCAGACTGTCCCCAGTGTCCACTTCATGAGTGCACCAGGTGGTCTGACTGGGTGTCAGTGAAAACATATGTCTAAACTGATTGAGGACTTGCCTGCAATCAGTTTGTTTCTGGGTAGTGAGGCTGCCTGCCAAGGCTACACCATCAACTGACCCATCGTCAGGGTTCTGTGAGAGCAGGTCAGGGAGTGGGTCACTCTCTTCCTCCTGCCCTTCATCAGTAGCCATGAGCAAGCCCATGTCTGCCCTGTCCACATATGGCTTAAGTCTGTTGACATGGAGAACCCTTTGGGGACTCCTGGGTGTTCCTAGGTCCACTAAGTAAGTGACCTCACCCTTCTGCTCAACAATAGTGTGGGGTCCACTCCATTTGTCTTGGAGAGCTGCTGGGGCCACTGGCTCCAACACCCACACCTTCTGTCCTGGCTGGTAAACAGTCAGAACAGCCTTTTGGTCATGCCAGGCCTTTTGAAGTTCCTGGCTAGCCTCAAGGTTTTTGGTTGCCTTTTTCATGTACTCAGCCATCCTGGAGCGGAGACCAAGTACATAGTCCACTATATCTTGCTTTGGGGGCTTGAGAGGTAACTCCCATCCTTCCTTCACCAAGCACAGTGGACCCCTCACAGGGTGGCCAAACAGAAGTTCAAAAGGGCTGTAACCAACCCCCTTCTGAGGCACCTCCCTATATGCGAATAAAAGGCAGGGCAAGAGTATGTCCCATCTACACCTAAGCTTTTCTGGGAGCCCTTTAATCATGCCCTTCAAGGTTTTGTTGAATCTCTCAACTAAACCATTGCATTGTGGGTGATAGGGTGTGGTGAACTTATAAGTCACTCCACACTCCTTCCACATTGCCTTTAAGTACCCAGACATGAAGTTTGCACCCTGTCTGATACTACCTCCTTAGGAAAGCCCACTCTTGAGAAAATTCCCAGGAGGGCCCTTGCCACCACAGGTGCTGTAGTGGTCCTAAGGGGTATAGCCTCTGGATACCTGGTGGCATGATCCACTACCACCAGTATAAATCTGTGCCCAGATGCTGTTTGGGGATCCATGGGACCAACAATGTCAATCCCTACCCTCTCAAAGGGCACCCCCACCACAGGTAGTGGTATCAGGGGGGCCTTTGTAGTGCCACCTGCTTTGCCACTGGCTTGGCAGGTTACACAGGAGCGACAAAACTCCTTACTGTCTTCAGACATGTGGGGCCAGTGAAAGTGAGGGACAATTCTGTCCCAAGTCTTGTTCTGGCCCAGGTGTCCTGCTAAGGGAATATCATGGGCTAGGGTCAATAGGAAGCCCCTGAACTTCAAAGGTATTACCAACCTCCTGGTAGCACCAGGCTTGGGGTCTCTACTCTCTGAGTACAGGAGTCCATCATCCCAATACACTGTATGGGGACCACTAGCTTTCCCAGCAGCCTCAGCAGCAGCTTGCTGTCTGAGGGGTTCAAGGGAGGGGCAGCTCTGCTGCTCCTGGCTCAGATCTGCCCTAGAAGGTCCCCCTGTCCCCAAGAACTCAACCTGGTCAGGTTCAAGTTCCTCTGGGACAGTTCCTTCTTCAGGGCTGAGATCATCCCCCTCAAGGGACTGATCTTCCTCCTGAGCCAAGGGGAAGGCACTGCCTTAACCCTACTACTCCTCCTCTTGGAAGGCACTTGGTCCATTCTTCCAGAATCCAAGGCCTGTTCAGTGCTAGACATTTTGGCTTGTGACCTGGTCACAGCAAACACATCTGCAGGGATCCCCAGCATTTCTGCATGGGTCCTGAGCTCCACTTCTGCCCAAGCAGAAGTCTCTAAGTCATTGCCAAGCAAGCATTCGACTGGTAGGTTTGCACTTACCACAACCTTCTTAAGGCCAGTTACCCCTCCCCAGGAGAAGTTAACAACTGCCAGAGTATGGTCTGTTCTGACATTGCTAGCATTGGTCACTTGGTACATCTCACCAAGCATAACTTGCCCAGGTAGCACAAGGTCTTGTGTCACCATTGTGACACTTGCCCCTGTGTCCCTAAATGCCAAAGCCTCACGTCCATTGATTAAAGGCTGTTGTCTGTACTTGCCCAGATTACTTGGACTCACAGTGGAGGTCACATCCATGCCTCCATCACAGACTAACACAGCCTGAGTCAGTTCCCTGACTAAGTCAGAGCCCAACTCAGTTCCCAGGGTGAACCCTACTAAACCCTTTGCTGGAGCACTTCCACCAACTGTACTAGGGGGAACAGGTGCCTTAGGGGCATTGGTGGGTGCTGGACTGGAGTCTTTGGACTTGGTGCAATCACTGGTCCAGTGGGTCTTTTGCTTACAGACCTTGCACCATGGTTTTCTTTGGCCTTTACCCTTGGTAGACTGGGAATCCCCACCAGAAGAAGATTTTTGGGGGCCTGATGAAGACTTTTGATCTTTACCCTTCTCCCCACCCTTGTCAGAGTTCTTAGCATCTTGCTTCTTGGTTTCCCCACCTTGGTTCTGTACCTTCTGCTTCACCCTGGTTCTGACCCATTTGTCTGCCTTCTTTCCCAATTCTTGGGGAGAGGTCAGATCAGAGTCAACCAGGTACTGATGCAACAGCTGATTTTGACAGTTATTAAGAATCTGCTCCCTCATTATCAGATTATACAATCCTGAGAAGTCACACACCTTACTGCCCATCAACCAGCCTTCCAGAGCCTTGGCAGAACAATCCACATAGTCTACCCAGTCTTGAGTCTGTGCTTTTGGGTGTCTCTGAACTTCAACCTGTACTGTTCAGTGGTTAGGCCAAACCCATCAATAAGAGCACTCTTCAAGACCTTGTAATTGTCAGCATCCTCCTCTCTAACAGTGAGGAGCTTGTCTCTACCTTTGTCAGCAAAGGAGAGCCACAAGATTGCTGCCCACTGCTCCTGAGGGACCTTCTGTACTTTACAGGCCCTCTCTAAAGCAGTTATCCATTTGTGGATATCATCCCCACTCTGGTAGGGAGGGACAATCTTGCTCAGGTTCCTATGGTCATAGGACCTTTCCCTATCTCTAGGGACATGGCTGCCACCATGGGACTCTAGTCCCAACTTTCTTCTCTCTAAGGAGATCTAGGGATTCTCTATCTAAAGCCAATTGCTTCTTCCTGATCTCTAGTTGAGTTTCCTCATACTGGACCAGTCTCTTTCTTCTCTCATGAGAGGATTCCCTCCTGTGAGAAGAAACAGAGCTCCCTATTGAGGTGCCAGAGTGGTTAGACTCCTGAGAAGGAGACCTAGACTTTCTGTGCACACTCATAATCCTTCCTGGGGGACAAAGGTGTGGTTCTCTAGATCCTCATCTTCAACTTCCCCAGAAGGGATTGGGTTCTCCAGGTCAGGGTCATTGTCACCCTCCTGGTCAGTTTCAGAGGGGGCTGGGGGTAGTGGTACCCCTGGTCCCTTCCTCATCTGCTGGCCCACCCTCTGCTCCTACCCCTTCAGTCTCTGAGGACTTACTAAGATCATAAGCCACCAACAACTCCTGGAGGTGTTGGGTGGTGGGACTTTGGCCTGTCCTTAATTTCCTCACGTTACACAAAGCTCTCAATTCCAAGAATGGGAGTGTGTCATACTTGGAGGGGGGAAGCTCAATGGCTTCCTGCAGGGCATCTTGGGATCCTGCTTTTAAAGACATTACTAGTGTGGTGTGGTGTATGCACTACCTACTCTAGTGTGGCCTACTAAACTCTCTTGAGTTGTAGAAAGGGTTGTGCTATCCCTTAACACACAACTCTAAGTTCAGTAGAACTTACTGTTATTCTAAGCTTAAATTATATATACCTTAGGTACCTTTAGTGGTTTTCAGTTGATCAATTCAATTGAGATTATCTGGTAAAACAATAGCAAGCTGGAATCCCACACGCTGCACACCAATGTGAGAAGTTGGCCTGGCATATGCTGTCCACTAATTATAGTGGGCACCGTGCACCAGTCCAAACTTGAACAAATCTATTGGCCTTCATTCATATCATTCCGCGACTTGTGGCATTCAGTTCCGTAGCTAAAACTATGCATTTTTGATGGTTCAGGGACTCCGTTACCTAAAGTTTATTCTAATGCCCACAGTGACAGTTATGAGATACATCAACACAAACTCCTTAAAACCATAGTCAAGAAAAAGAGGTCAAGCTGAAAACATTGCCAAAGATCATGGATACGTCACACAGCGGCAATTAAAATATCCATTCTCCAAGATTCTATACATCATTCTTGCGACTGCCCATGGGATTTAGGAGGTATATGCGCACAACTACAAGGACATTGTAGCAGCTTTATTTGGCAGGGGAAAAGAGAAAGACTAAGTTAGGGTTAACATACCCACACCCATGGGATGGGAGTATGGATGTGTTACACCTGATGAGATACCATTAAGCAGCACTTTGGTTTAATCTCCACACAAAAAACTCAGACACCAACAGGGTATGGTGCACGACTGCCCATACACTGAGTGGAAGGCGGCTCTGGGAGGTGCCACAGCCTGATGAAAAACCAGAGAAAGCAGAAGCTTTATATTTCCCCTATGAGGTCAAACCTGAGACAGTGGTACTGGTTGTATATGCGCTGTGCCCTCACTTCGCTGCCCTACCCTTTTACCCCACAGATAGAGTGCAATACTGACTTTACCTCGAGCCTGGACATGCGGGCTTTTGCAAACTGAAGAGGAGGAGGCTGGAATACTTTAAGGGATTTTTTTTCAGAATGGCCAGGTTAGGTCTTTTGAAAAGGTGAAGCAAGACTTTGGCCTAAATGAGATGGGGAGTTATTGGTATGTGAAACCCTGCCATTGGGTCCAGAATAAGCCAATTAAAATTGGGGCAATAAGGAGTCTTGCTCTTCACAAAAAATGACTGAGAAGTCCAACTAGTGGCAGTCAGTCTTCGGCAATTCTCTATCCTTACCATGGAGATGGTATGACAAACTTCAGTTCCAGCAAAGAAAACTGGGGGATACACCTAGACAATGGGAAATTGAAGAAAGTAATAGAAAGGGCCAAACAACTTTGCAAAACGTGCTGGTGGGAAGGAGACAAAATCCTGTACAGATGGTACAACCACCCGACACGCTTCCATATTCTTGACAGATCCGGAACTGACATTGGCAGGGACATGGTGGATACTCTTACTCATATACTGTGGTCCCATACACGCATGGTGTCCTTTTGGGAGTAGATACTTCAAATAGTTGGCTCAGAGCTGGCCCCCTGTCCAGAGGTAAATTGCTGGACTGCTGCTCAGAAGCAGAATATCCTCTACTCCAGACGTGGAAAGCGATATCCTATATGGTGCTTGCAGCCATATAGGTCATACTGACATTGCAGGGGAAGATGACCATCCCTTTAGAAGAAGCCTGGTGGCAGAATATTTGGTGACTTCTAGTGATGGAAAAATTGAGCAAGGTGTCCCGTGGGAAGGCACATGGTGGAACATATTTTTTTATCTGGTGAAAGAGATTAAGAAACTTCGCTGCACCAAAAGACTAAGGGCATGGCACATTCAAGAAAAATCTGAACTATGGGTTGCTGGTTTTGGAGAAATGTCCGCTGGCTGACTTGTTAGCTTGAGATAGATAGGCAGTTGTTTCTTTCGCTGCTAGAGGAAGAGTACAGTGGGCTTGTGGCAAGCAGAATGTTATTTGGGAGCTATTCTAGATTGAGTGGGTGGCTAGTAGGGGAGGAAGGGGTGACAATTTCTGTATGTGGTTCATTTTTTGTCGCAGATGGTATTTCTATACGTTGGAAAACAAATCAAAAGAAATTTAAGCATAAAATCAATCGAAAGGGTGGAGTTACAGCAGCTCAGACAGCCAAAGTTGCAAGGACTTCAGCATCTGTAAACCTAGGAACAAGGGTCATCAGCTAGTATGAAATCCAGGGCTCCAGTCCTACAAAAACTATAATACAAAGAAACAAACTTCTGAAAAATGCCAATGCTTGGGGGTGGGGTGGATATTACCATCACTCCATAAAGCTACGGTTCCAGAAGCACACACCTCAAGAACCTCATGGTTTCTTGTTGTAAGCATCCCGCCACAATGTCAGAATTCTGGGGAATGCCCGAACAGGGGACCAGAGTTTCCTGTGGTCTCCCCAGCAAAAAAAGTTGGAGCTCTGCATTGTTTGGAGGAATCAGCCTTTTATAAAAAGCCAAAGCTCCTGGGGCATGAAGGGGGCAGGGGTAGAACATCCAAAGGACCAGTGTTCTGTTGGAGGCCAGATCTCCAAATGCAGATCTCAGAGGGTGGGGTGGGTTGCGCCCACCAGAGGTCAGGGTTAGCCTTCCAAGAAACCAAAGTTGAGGTTCGCATTCAAAAAGGCCTTTGCTCTATGGCAAGAGTCTTAGAGGTCTACTATTCACAAGTCCCACAACTGTGGGGAGGGTGCAGTGATCAGAAAGTCAGCCTTCACAAGATCCAAGCTCTCTGGAAGCCTTGCAAGGAGATGGGCTCCAGGACTCTGCCTCACGGAGGGCCATGGCTCTAAGGATCAGCCCAACAGTGTGTTACCACTCCATGTGATGGTGGTGGGGAGGGGGCGTAAGGTTTAGGCTGTACTCCACAAAGGATCAGGTCTCCATGAGGGTTGAAATAAGGTACCAGCCTGATGGTAAATAAGAACTCCTGGGAGGTGGAGAATAAGCCCTGAGAGGACGAGGATGCCAGGTGGTCAACTCTGGAAAGGTCAGGTCTCAGAGGGTGGTGTCGGCCACACAGAGGGCCAGATCTCCCTGGGGAGAGGGAGCAGGGGGTAAGCAGTTCAGCCTCATAGAAGGCCTAAGCTCCGAAGTAAGGTGAGCTCAATAAAAGGCTGGAGTGTATCAGCCTTACAGAAGGACATCGTTTTTTTTGGGGGGAGGGGGTAGGGCGGTTAGCCCCACAGAAAGCCATGGTTCCAGTGGGTCGGCTTTGGTTACGGTTGACATTATGAGCATCCTTCAGGTACCCACATCGAAAAAACAGCAACAATTACTCATGGAATGTAACTGCTAATTAAATCAACCTAGACACTGAAGTTTGAGTCACACTTCTCCTAGCCAGTGACGTGCCCAGCAACCTAAATGTCCCATTTAGGCAAGACGGGAAAGATGGGTGTAGGCTGGGAATCAACACTGAAAACATACAGAGTGACTGTTCAAAATATGTCACCCGGATCCAAAAATAGAGGAGGCTTTACGTCACATCTGTCTGGGTAACATGAACATCCCTCCCAGCACTGAACCAAAACAGAGCACACCACAAAGACTGCTAGTGAAACAGGAATACTCGTTCATCAGACATTTCCCACCGCTCAATCGACAGAAGAGCCTCTCACACAAAACCCATCACTCCAAGATAGCCTCCCACCACTCAAAACTAACCTTGCGCCTGAAGACAAAATAAAAACGAAGCACCTGGCACACTTCTCATAAGTGATCCAAATGCCACCACAGACATTTCATTGTAGGGCCTGGAGGCCCTTGGATGGTCTTCAGCAGTACTCTGTGACGGAGGAGGTGCTCCTTGAAGGGCGAGTCTGCAGCTACTTTTGAACTGCAGCGGTGAACCGGTGGAGGAATGCTGTCCCTGACTTTGGAACCACCCCTCCATATTCAGGGATCAAGGGTATAAACCCACAAGGTGCTCACTACTAAAAACAAAACAACCCCATATCACTTACCACATCTAAAGAAAAACTTTAAGCCCTTTCATCCCACATACATGTTGTTAACAACCATAGGTGTGACGATACAGCGGAAAAGAGCTGCTCTCAATACAAAATAAAATGAACAAGTTAAACAAACTTCCTGCTCCAGTCAAGACTCCAACAGCACTGGTATAGGATTACCGCATGACAGGCAGGGTGGCCCTAGATGTTGCTAAGCCTGCATCTTCCTATGCGCCTCCCGCATCCACACAAGATCTCAGCGAGTGGGGAGAGGCGGTAGTGGCAGGCCCTGCCTCTTACACCCAGACATTACCTCGATAGAACAGCCTAGACAGATGCGTCCTGCGCCTCGCAGTTAGGAGGCTCCTCTTTGAGTACACGGTGGCTGATCGGTCAGTATATCTCATTCCCTTGGGGTTCAGTGGCCTATCACCATCACCGCACATCGGGGCGGACAAGGGGAAGGGAAGGCCGACTGGCCTCAACTAGATGCATTGTGTTTCTGGACAGCACCATCACTGTACTGATTGTGAGAAGTTGGCCTGGCATATGCTGTCCACTAATTATAGTGGGCACCGTGCACCAGTCCAAATCGACTCTTATGGTAGGTAGGTTAAAGACAACCTTATTGAAAGCTATCCTAGTGGTAGCTGTGGAGAGCAGCCTTCAGGCTAAGTCTTGAAGGAATGTAAAGCAGCTTGTTTTACCAGTCTATAATCTCTTGAGTGACCAAATGAAAGAGCACCACACCAGGTATATATTCAAAATATATGTATTTATTACTAAACACACCCTCTAGTCTCTTTATGAGGCTAGAGTTCAAGTACATAGGTTATAAGATCTTAAATCACAGTAATAGCACAAATACACGTTTGGGCCCTAGGGGCGTACCAAACCATATACCAATAAAGTGGTATGCGAACCACGACTGAACTAGACACTAGGCCTAGAGCCTCTAGAAGTGCTTGGACCACAAGGAACCACCCAAGGTAGTGACACAGGGGACCCACGGGAGACGCGTGCAGTGTAAATACACAACCGCGATACGCCGTTAACTTCTATGGAGAAAGTCGGGATCGGGAAAATAGAGGAAAGGGACACTTAAAAGAGGACTAGGACAAAACCCTTTGAGATCTAGGACTTTGAAGAGTCTCTACCCACGGGAGCACCGGAGTACTCGTGTTACCTCACCCAGGAAGCCGGGTGCATAGGTGCCTTTCGGGGTCGGGTTTCGTCGTCGTTTCGTATGGCGATCTGCTGCAAAGTGCTGCTGGCGACCAGGAGAAAAGTGTCCGGGTGGATCCAAGAGTGGATCGGAGTTCTGAAGAACCTGAAAGCAGAGGGGACAGAGTCTGGGTCACTAGACAGTGACCAGGGAGGCGATGGACAGATGCCCACCGATGTCGAGTGCTTCAGGTTCGTTGACGGTCGTCTTGACTCTTCAGCCACGAGGTCCGGGAGGCGTTGTCGGCGACCAGGAGCAGGATTCGGGCTGTTGCTCGATGTCTGTCGAGTGCAGAGGTGTCGGCGACCAGATTGGACCCAACAAGCCTTGGCAACGGCAAGTCTCGAGTAAGATGTAGATCGTCGATGATGCAGACCAGCAAGGTCTGGGGAACTCACCCAGCGAGGGTAAGTGAGGGCAGGCCTGGAGCAACCAGACTGCCAAGTAAAGAAAAGATTGGCCTTCGTTAAGGGCTACTAGCCAACGGGCTAGCGACCGCGAAGGAGCCTCGTGACGCCGCACGTGGAGCTGGCTTACAGGACACTCGTGGAGTGGGGGCCAGTGATCTTCGGTGCAGGTGGTGCTGGAGGCTAGGGCTACTCGGAGCCCAAAGCACGACTTCTTGGGAGACCCAGAAGATGGTGCACTTGCAAGTGTGCTCGGTGTCCAGGGGTCATGGTCTCAAGTCACCCACGATAGCCACGGGCCTCAGCTTTGCTGGGGACTCAGGGTAGCCTCGGGAAGTCTGAGAATCCACCTCTGGTGATGCGATGACTTCGGCGTCCGACGGGAGCTTCAGTGATGCGAACCGGACAGATGCTTCTTTGGTGCCTGCCAAGCAGGGAGTCACTCCTTGACCCCAAGGGAGATTCTTCAGTCCTCTAATCGTGAGTAGAGCGTCGAAGGTCCAGGATTCTGTTTCAGAGTTTCGTCCAGGTATAATCTAAAGTCCTAAGGACTGGGTTCCTACCTTTATTCTAAAAATAGGGGATGGACTACTCTGTGGCCCCACCTATGGGTGGGTCAGGGCAGAGGGGTGGCTACACCACTTTCCCTTTGTCCAGTTCGCGCCAAAGCAGGGGCTGCAAGCCCCTGATCCGGTTTGAACTGGGGTATGCACAGGGACACCAAATGTGCCCCCAGTGCAGGACTTCAAAGCACCCGAAAGTGCTCCCGCCCAGCCCCAATACACATTGTCCTGTCTGGGGAGGTGGTCACACCTCCCTGGGACAGGAAACCTATTGTCCAGGCCTCCCCTGCCGGAGTTTCGTCCAGCAGCAGGAGGCCAGACTCGTGTCTGTGGCAGCAGCATCCATTTTGTGATGCCAGGGCTCTGGAAAGAAGTTACCGGACTCGTCAGAGTTAACATGCCTTTCCCTCTAGAAGGGTGGAATGTTACCCCCGCCGCCAGGATTGGCGGGGGGTAGTATTCCAAGATGTTTGACACCAAACACGGCATGTTTAGGTGCAGCCATTCCATAGTTAGCATTTTACCGCGAGGATATAATGCGTTTAAGAGTATATGGTCAGGCTGCACTGCAAACAGCATCAGAGATGGTCTCCGAACGCTGCAGAGGGGCCCTGCTCATGCAGGGCACCCTCTCACATAGGAACCATGCACTCTGCCTTTAGGATTGATAAGGCCTGCCTTAGGAGTGACTTATAGGTTTATATGTGTGTATGCATTTAGTGATATAGGTAACCTATACCACTGTAAGGGGTGCATGCACCACCTTACCCAGGCTGCAGTAGCAGACCTGTGGTGTCAGTTTGGATGGCCTTCCAGGGGTGGCATAATACATGCTGCAGCCCCTGGCAGGCCTCTGAGGTACCTATGCCCTTGGTACATAGTATACCATATACTAGGGACTTACAAGGGCACTCCAGATCCCAATCAGTGATGTGCCTAAGGCACATGGAGACCCTTTTAAAGAGGAAACAGCTAGGCTGGGGTTCTGAATAGCAGGGCCCCAGCCAGACTAATGTCGAAAACCAGTGAAGCATCAGCAAAAAGTGGGGGTACCCATGTGAAGCAGATCCTACTCTCCTACACTGATGGTTCTTCATACTGCGCCCCACCCCCTCCCAACACCAAGTGAGAAGAAAAGAACGGGCACTTCACAGGGACCAGGGAGAACATGACCGGGAAGGGGGGGGGAGTAGCCTCTGGTCTCAGCACCACATGGGGAAAAAATGGTTACGATGGCCATTCAACCAAATAAAGGAAGAGAAATTATTATAATAATATTAATCACTGGAGGGATTGAAGATTGCGGTGAGTTAAAAAAAAATCGTGTCTTTTTTACTGGAACATTAGGGAAAATGGAGGGCAAAAAGTTAAGTCGCATGAGATCTAAACTTTGCAGAAATTGGTAAACTCGATAGGATTACGAAATCTGCGATTCCTGGTCAGCAGAGAGATGTTCTTGGAATGTTCCCGTCTGCCTTTGACAACATTGTTGCTGCGGCGGCACGCCAAAGCACAGCTGGGCCAGGCAAGTTCGGGCGAGAGTGAAACTAAGTCACAAGGCTGCCTGTGCAAGGGCAAGCACGCGGGCTTCAGAGTACGCAAGGCAGGGAGGGGTGACAGGACGCACGGGTTGAACGTCTCTCTCCACGTGAATCAGTGCACACTCACTGCCGTCACATCACCGTGTCTGGATCCCAGGTGTCTGGGACAGGCTTTCTGCATTCCGATCCTTAAGCCGATCACGAGAAGAGCAAAAAAAAAAAATATATATATATATATATATATCCCATACTGCAGGCCATGAGCACAGCGTGTGAACCTACCAACTCCAAGGGGTATAGCAGGGCGGAGCCCCCTGCCCCGCCAAGATCTTTTTAAAGGGTCAAATGTTTCATTATGCAGCACAATGCTACAAATACATTGGCTTTAAATTCCTAGGTTTTTCAGGCAGCTCTGAATTGAGATTCACGGACCTCTCAATCTCGCAATGTACCATGGGCCACTGTTTCTCCGCAACAGTAATTATGGCAATTACATTTTTGTTGTTGTTTTTTTTGTTTTTTTATAAATGCGCCGGTCCCACAGGGTTTGGGAATGCGCCCACTCATGTTTTCCCAGTCTCTCATGGGGCCAGCCGAACCAAGTAAAATAGCTGCATTTAAAGGCAAGAACGAGTTTTCAGCAGAACCGACAAGTGACAGGGACCATCATAACTCTGCAGGGTGCCCAAGAGTGGGCTTCTGGAATGAGAAGAGCTTGCACCAGAATTTCTCCCTCACTAGAAGGTCTAGGCAGCAGTTTCCAGGGCAGGCTCGCTGTCCTAGAGTCCAGTTCTCAGAACGCTCCCTGGAGACACCTGTAAAGAAACCACCGACTGGCACTGCCGATGCAGTTTATGGCCATTCCTACACACTGCCATGTCAGCTCTGTTTTTATTCGCAGATAGACTTATTTCATAGACCGTGGTTTGAAGCTCTGATGCACTCACTCGCAGTCTTGTTTTTAGGGCGTTCTACCACGTGTGACAACCGGTCAGCCCTTCTGGGGATTAGAAGATATTAGTTTTCCACAGTGACTTGCATTCACGGATTAAAAGACATCTCTGCTGCCGTTATGGTCTTATCAGCTTCACCTCGATACCTCTCCAAGTGACTGAGGTTAGGGGCTCTGTAAATAGACAAGATCTCCTGGGTGCAGAACCCCAGTAACCATGAGGCCATAAACCGCCATCCATCCTGCAACACTCTGGACAACTACCAACTTCATTGGTAGCAATTTACCATTTAGAAGCAGGTACTGGAATTTAACACATTGGATTGGAGCATTCTCTCCGACACTGCCCTATGTATAATATACACACATTTTGACGTTCGGTTCTGCATTCAAGCCTAATGCAAAAGGTACTTAAGGATGTACAGAGTATTCTGGCACAGTTTACTCTCTGGCCTTTGAATGTAAACAGGTCCCATTCAAGAGCTAAGACTGGCGCCATACAGGTAGAGGTCACAACAAATGAGAATTTTCTGTGGCACAGTTATTAAGCACAAGTGAAAATAAATTTCGACTGAAAATCCATTCCCAGTGTTTTGGGGGTACCTACTGTTAATGTTTTACACACCTGCTGCTTAGAGAACTGTACCAGCCTGGGTCTAGGCTTTGGAGATACACAATTCAATCTTTTTCAACAGAGCTACAATGGTGGCTAATCTTCCCAGTCACTGGTCACAGGCCCCTGCAAACTACAGTGATGTGCCACACTCTGCTGTAATGTCTATTCGCTCTGGCAATCACCGAATTACCACTGTGGCCTTTCTTCCATGTCTATAGCTATGAGCAAGGTGCCACTGCCTACACAACAGCAACCTTCATAATAAAATGTCAGTTTCTAATTTTAGGATTATTTGGGATTTATTTTTAGTTTGAACAGCCATCTCCCACGAGGCGACGGCTGGGAACTCGAGACTGCCTCCTTCAGTAGGGGTGCGTCCCCCAGTCCGAGAAGAAAGTAAAGGTAGGAAAAAGATCAAGACGTTTAAGAAATTGATGCTAAAACGAGTACCTTGTTTAAGTTGTTGGCCTTTGGAAGGACTGGGGGTTGGCTTATTGGGAGTCTAAGGTTTGAAATAAAAGAACGGACAACATTTGGAAGCCAAAAGCATGGTGTCCGTACATGTGCGCCCCTATCAAGCATCACCCAAACAAAACCAAAGGCACATATTTACCAATCAAATGTTGTTAAGATGGCTTTCACTGTTGCCCAGGTTAAGAAAGATCTTTTTTTTTTTTTTTTTAATCAAAATCCAACACGCAATAGGCTCCTCAATACAGATCATTTTGAAGTATCATGCAGTAAGCACGCATGGAAGACATGTGCCTGCACTCCACAGACCGAGCCAGACTGCCCCCCAACTCTGAACTGGTCTTCATGACAAAGGTGCACCGCCAGGATGGCGAGCAGCCAGACAGTGAAGGCTCTAGTCAAAGGAAGGAATCTGACGATCATAAATGTACCCAAAATCAAGAAGTGAGAACCAATGGACATCTCTTAAACAATTTTCTGATATGGCTCAGTGACAAAGTGTGCTCCAATCGTCTGTGGGTCCAAAGACTTAACATTTATTATGGTCGTAAGCAACCAGGAAATGGGTCACAATACAGAGTGTATTAGGTGGGTATTGTCCCCCCATAACATGCTACTATTCCTCAGACTAGCCAAAGCTTCCAAGAATTCTGTACATAAATGTCTGTTACCTCTTGGACTCTCACGACCAACAAGCATAAAAAAATACAAAACAATTGCAACAGTCGGTTTTATAGTGATTTAATTTTTCCTGTTCAAATGAACGTTTCACCCACCTTTCCTTTCCTCTGCCCGATGACGAAACCTTAGAACAGTATAATGTAAATGTCACTTTATTCAACACAGAATATTCGGCCAGTCTAGTTACAAAGCATGCCCAGCCATAGACCCTGTGGTGTTTGACCTCAGGGCTGAGATTAAATGAAGCATTCATGCTCATGAATTAACTTCTGCCTCTGCAAGGCGTGATAAGTGTGGCAGGTATGCTCATACGAGAGTCTCCTAGTCGGCTGTGCATTCAGTCTCAAGCTGAACCTTATGGAGTAGGCCCAGCAAGGTCAAAACATTTCTGGGACTGCTTGTGTTCTCCTAAAGAGTGGACACATTCTAGACGTTTGAGCTAGATTGTACCTATTGGAGAAGCACCAAGACTAATGTGCATATGGTCGGTGCTGGTCTGTGTTGAGTAAGGGAAAAAAAATTACTGGAATGAGGAATAAGGCAATTATCATGGTCGGAGATCACTTAACGAATTCTGTCCGTCACTCTATTTTTGTATTTTTCAGAAAGTTTTCACCGACACCATGGTCTATGCAGCGGCAGTAGCGCAACTGCCACAAATTACTGAATGACAACGCTAACTTTCGGGCGACCACGACATGTGAACGACTATGCCCAGCCCCACAAGTCTTTCAGAGGCTGCAGCCAAAGGTCAGTTGTTGAGAGTAGCGAAATACCAGTACTTGTGGTTAGATTCCTCTTAGGCAAGAGAAAAGCAGGGCGGGTTCCTTACAATTGCCCCAGCTCCAATGGAGCTCTGTAATAATTTGAGTGCGTTTAGCTATTAGAGTGCGCCAGCAAAATCAACCACATTCTCATCACTCCACAAGACCATCCTGCCAGCAGCATTACACTACAACTACAGATCTACAGAATACTACCACCGCGCCAAATACATGGAGACAAACAGTTTCTTGGCCCGCGGGCCCTTCACTTTAGACTGCCCCGAGCCTGTAATCTCATGAATGAGGAAAGCCAAAGCATGTCACTACACCGGGAGCAACAGAATAGTAGTCACTAAATATTTCTTACAAATCCACTTTGCAATTTGGACTCCCTTGCTTAAAAGCCACTGGACTGAGTGTGGTCAGCAGTTTTCATAGTAAGCATTCAAATATGCCATGCACCCATACTATTAGTGACCATGCATGCATCCGAGTGTGTTTGTGCGGTGAAACATGCATCAGAAGCTGCCCCTTTACCAGCACAGAGGAGAACCTCGTCCCAGACCAGGTCCTGGTGATCCTCACCTTAAACCCCGGAGCCCGGGGAGCCCCTTGGGTTGTATTCCCATCAGGCCTTCGGTCCCTCTGTTGCTCCAGGGCGACTTTCTTCCTGATCCTGATGAAGCTGTCCACCGACAGCACCAGCAGCGGGCAGAGAACCAACATTGCAGCGCCGGAGGGGCTCAGACAGACTTGTATGCAGGTGTCTGCCCTGCCATCAGGTAAGTAACTTTCCAAATGTTCGCCAACAGACTGGAGGTGTGTAGGTTACAGAGGCGGAGGCCAAGGCTTTCTCGCTGCACTCCTGGAGAGGGGAGGAGGTGGTTAGGTAGCATCTCAGGTGTGCTTCGTCGCCAGCCCCCCTTTAGACAGATAGGCGCTGTGGTGTGCACACACCACACAGCTCCTCTTCTCTGTGGTGTCTGCAGGAAGGAAAGCAATGTCCACGTGCACACGTCTATAGGCGGCTGATGCTCCCCTCGGATGTGTTACATGGTCCCAAAACTCACAGTGTGCGCCACTAGGCCCCAATGCCATAAGTCACAAATTCGAGGTGCAATTCCTGTTTCATGGTTTCGTTTATTCCAATGATCAACTGCAGGGTTGCGACTGGATAGTTCGGGGTACAAGATGTTTCCAGTAGAGGGCCCCAGAATTAAACGCTAGTGCTGCTTGAGGTACAGTGGACAATGAATCATGTAACCTTCCTTCAATGAAGGCGTACTCGACATCCAGCAAGTTCTCAAGCGCAGAGTCAGCCCATTCTCCGGGCTTCCCGTGGGTTGCGGCCCGCTGAGGACTCCCAGCCTCCAGCACCCTCTCCGAGGCGACACCCCCGGGCACAAGCACAGCAGCAGCCCGCGGCCTCCAGGGAGCGTGTGATGTCAGGCGCTGCCCTCCCGGCCCGAGGCGCCACGCCTCGAGCTCCGCGCACCCTCTTACCCCGGAGATACAAAGGGCACAGGTGAGCTGGAGAGAGGAGGCCCCGGCCACGCCCTAGGATCCCGCCGACGCACGAACAGACACCTACTGCCGGTGCCGCAGCTGGAGAGGGAAGAGCCGGATAAGACGACCCTTCCTTCTCTGACACAAGCTGCTAAGAGGATTACTGTAGGCAGCTTCACTCCTCAGTGGCTATTTGCATCCTTGGGCAGGTGCTCTTCCCCCGCGCCAACCTCGTAAACACTGCTCTGCGTCCACTAACCACGAGCATGAGGGGTCTCCCAGGAGCCACCATAGCCAGGACCATACTGTGGGAGCGGGACCCAGGGTGGGGTCCTAAGCGGGATGAGGGAACGGAGGATATCCCAGACCTTAGGTTATATATGTATGCAAAAGGTCGAGAGACTCACACGTTATGTTCTGCAGGTTTGTAGAGCGGAGGGTATTACGTGTAGCAGTAGGAATATGGCAACAACACTGTTCGAATAGGAGTTATCAGAAACTGGAGGCAAAGGTACTGACAAAGCGAATTTATGGCAGCGCGAGTCCGGCGCAGAGACACTGAAGGGGCGACACTGAAAATGAACTTCAAGATAAAGCCAGCTGTCGAGCCTCTTGCCAGCCCTCGGATAGACAGGGAGCACTTTTCAGTGTTAGTGTTTGGTACTTTCTTTTCTCTTCGCGGACTCCTGGATACTGTCGCTTCAGAAGGAAAGCCAAGGCACGCCAAGTTTTCCAGACCCTCAAGAGGTAGCAGCTGCAAGTTGGGATGATGTGTTCTACGAGGTGGGTAAAGTTTTAAGTTCGGAGGCAATATAACAATATTCACTCTGGGTTAATACAGATGAATGTTCAGCAATGGATTTCATTTTCAGTAAATAACCATTACTTCACGTCACCTCAAGAGCCAGCCCGAGGGATATAGGCCACTTAATCGCCCTACATCCCGAGGAACACCAGGACAGGTTTCTGAAGGCAGGTTGTGAGTGGGCGGTGGTCGGGGTGTGGTGGGGGAAATTAAGCACAGTATTTCCAATATACCATGTCCAGTGGTTCCACTCCAATCCAGAACTGTGCTAGGATTGAAAATCCTGGATGGAACTAATCAGGGTGCTAAATATAATTTACAGGTTTCAGGTTAGGCATACCAAAACCAGTTTCAGCCGGGCTGGATTTGGATGAAAGCTCTAAGGCAGATGGTTACAAAACATGCTATTTGTTAAGCATTGGCTGAGGTAAACTAACAGGGCCCAGGAATGCATGAAATCACGAGATGTGGGTAGGCTTTACAGACCAGCGACTGTCCTGTGAGGACCATAGTCAATTTGCCACAATGCACAACACAAGAAAGGGGATGTCCACTCGGGGAACAGTCTCACAAATAACAGTTTGGTTACAGACACACTCGCACTGAGAAAACACTCAGACTCAGAGATGATTTATAAACGTGTGGAGGTAGCCTTCATTTCTTTGCTGTCTCTGTGTGTCAATCAAGGAAGGTACTGTACAAGAAGCAACCCTATTTACTCTTCTTGCTAAGTGAGTAAGACCATTGATGGTGTATTTGCACCACCACATTTACAAAAGTTATGCTGAAGTACTGCCCAATATATCTAATGACTACACATAAATCTTACCAATGGACAACTATTTTTGTAGGGAAAGCATCCATTGTAGGAGGATTTAAAAGGTCTAAGTAAACATATCATCTTGTCTAGTTTACAGGAAGCAGTGAATGGTTTTAATTCTGGAAAGGCTCCATGACCGGAATTGATTACAATTGATTTTTAGAAGGTATTTCCATGCTTATAACAACATTTTCAAAAACAATGTAGAAAAGATGTAAAGTATATATCTTTACATATGCCTTCACAGTGGTTATCAACCACAATAAAGATTGCATGGAGTTCATTTTTCAATCAAGACAGAAATATTCATTCTAAAGATTTAATGTCCGTAACGTCCTGAAAGACTATCTGCAGACCCTTCAGTTCTTATGATATTGACCAGTTCCGATATCAATGGATCAAGAGAATGCATTCGATGATGGTTTGGGACTTTGTTTTAAGCAATAAGTATGTTTTTTTTTAGAGAAATATTCTTATCTTGGTCAAACCTTTATATTTTTCAACTATATTTAGGTTGCGTTTGTACAGTTTTGCCGCATTTTTCAGATCTCGAGGTGGTAAGCAGGGCTCCCAACTTTAGCTTCGGTAATCTAATTTAGAATCAAAGCAACCTTTAATTAGTGGAGTAAAGTAAAAAGAGCGCTCGCCTGTAATGTAATGCAGGCTAAAGTAATTGAAGTACTGTTCTTTTTTTAATCAAATGTAAGAAAGTAGTTAGAATAATCGAGCTCAAAATTAATACAGCACCAGGTAAGCCAAATAAGGTCATGTAATATAATGCAAGGTGAAGTAATTTGAGCAAACCGTTGCGTCATCTAACAAGTAAAGAAATTAATAAAGTCTCACGTAAGTCAGTGGAGGTAATTGTAATAATAAGTGTAAGATAATGGGCAATCATCTTCTATAATATAACGGAGTATAAGGCAATGAAAGTATTCTTCTGTGATACAGCAAAGGATACCTTAATCAGAGTACCTCCATGTATGACAACGCAGGTAAGGTGATATGAGTAATCACTTTCTACCATCTACTGCAGAGCCAAAAGCAATTCGAAGGCTTGTGTAACCTTTCAAAGAGTAAAAAATAATTTAAAAGGGAAATTCAATCAGAGCATCATTCTGTAATCTAAAGCAGAGTAATCGGTCATCTAATAAGGTATTTATTAGATCATAATAATAGGATAAGGTGAGAGAATCAATTAATCTCCATCTGTAACCCAGTGTCAGATTAAAGAATCACATGTTATCTTCTATAATTACAAAATTTCAAACATTTTTGTAAATCCCTGCAAATAAATATAGGGTTATGTACTAGAAGCAATCTCAATTTGTAATCAAATGTAGGTGGAATTGAGTAATCCCCTGTTCTAACGTAATAAAAGGGCAAACACAGAGCACCCACCTTCTCTAATGTAATGTAGGGGACACAATTAAATCAATTTAGTTCTGAAATTAATTTGTTTTGGATGTATGCAAATGAGTCTATAATGTATTTTACTGGAATTTTTGGAACTGTTGGATGTTTTTAGCCCTACTGTGCTGCAGCAATCATTATTGCTTTGGTGGGAGGAGTTTCAGTTTCTACTATGCTGAGAGGCATCTATAAAGCACAAATTCAGATCAAGGTAGCAATCATTGGGCATTACAGGGTACCCATTGTCTAAAGGAAGCAGTTACAGGTGAGAAGGTGTTATTATTTGATATGGATTCTCCAAGAAGATTAAAAACGCGGCTTGGGGACAGGCAACCTTGGGCTCCGAATGAACTTCAATTGATCCTTCCGCCAAACAATAATTCCTTCTCTCACGAGGCCACATTAATATGGTTTTCCTCTCTCGTTGATAGATTGCTTGCAATACAAATTCAGGCAAGCACAGTTAAGAACAAAGGAAGTGCTCTGTCCAGAAGGTCCTCTTTGGGGTGGTTCGATAATGATTGCAGGGAGAAAGAGAATGTTACGGGGAAAAATGCAGTCTGCTTTTAGAAGGGATACAAGGTCTAAATTTACCCCAGGTATGAGAGTTGTAAAAACAGTACAAAAAGCTTATTAAAATTAATAAAGAGGAGTGTTTGACATTGTTCAGCATACCATCCATCAATTGTTCTTTTTGCATTTGTCACCCCAAGTGGGACTGGTATGCCCAGGCATGGATCCTGTGCTCGCCTGCCACTGGATTCAACCTATCCTGGCTGATGAGGGGTGATACCCCGAAACCGATCCCAGGATGCTCGTTTATGGTCCAGAGAGGACCTGTTTATAAACATCACAAGACCTGACCTCTGTAGAACGAATATCCTTATAGTGGCCTGGCAGTTTGGACTGGATTGTTCCCATGAGGATCAAGGTCAAGAATGATTTGCATTTGGCTGGGACCAAACTGGAATGGCGTGGTGAGCAAAAAAACAATGGGTTTAGGCCCAGATCTCTGACTGGGAATGAGTGTTTGACATTGTTCAGCATTCCATCCATCAAATCTTCTTTTTGCATTTATTCTGGGTGTCTCACTGAACTCAAGAAAAGCTTTCAGTTCAAAATACAAAACTATTATTACATTGTAATACTTGTTACATGCAGTCAAACAGGAGTCCACAAAGCAACAGAGGCCCGAGCCATCTAGCAGACTGCAAGAGTGCAGTAAGGCTTTCTTGCAGAACTAACACACTTGTAGGAAACATAAGGAATACCTACTCAGTTAAGCTTGTTAGAAATTTCAATGCTAGATTGCACTCTGGCTTTTGGACTGTCTATTAGGTGGAATCACGCTACATACGTAAAATGCAATCTTGCCAAAGTACTTGTCCAGATTCCAAGCAATACCAGTGGCATAGCGAAACTTGAGGGCCCCCTCCTGCAAGGTACATGGAGAGCCCCCCTGCAAGGTACATGGAGTGGCCCCCCCTTCAGACTTAATCAGGAGCTCTCAGGTCAGGGTACTGTGCTGAGGGGGTCTCTGGAACTTGGGGGCCTATGTTATGGCACTGAGCCACACTGAAGTCAGGTGTGGGAAACAGACAGCAATGTAATGTCAATATTTTAAGTGCATGCTATTGACCACGAGGCCAACAGGCATGGCAGGAATCAACCACTTCTGCCCCCAACATTACTCACTGCTCCCACACAACAGCTCCATCCCTAACCACAACACAGCCTCCACAGAACCTTACCACCATCTCCACACAACTGTACTACCAGGCTCAGAAAAACCACACCACAACAGCACTGAATCCCTCACCGTAACAATCTCCTACAAACATACCCAGGACACTGCACAGCCCTTCAAACAGCTCTGCACAATCACAAGACAACATACTCTGTACCACCATCCCCATATAATAGTCCTCTCACGCACAACATGGTCCTACGTTTTCCAGACCATTAAGGGTTAACCAAAAAGAGGCATTAATACAGAGCCAAGTGATGCTATAGTATGGCAGCTAGGTCTTCCACATTCTCGTGTTGTTCTTTGAGTTGCCATGGCACTCAATGGATATGGTTGTCTCGAGCCAGTATGCTCTGCTGCCCACATTTTGCTCGCCATGGACAGTAATTGGTGCGTGGGGAGTGGATGCTCAGTCCTGCCCATGGCCTCAAAGGTGTTGCTGGCCTTTCCTCCATTCCCCGGGTGCCCCTCAATATCAGCAGGAAAGGGTTTTTTGCAATACTCACAGGTCTTGCTTCCCTCTGCTACGCCCCTTGGCAGTCTGTCTGGAGTGTGCTATTCTGCTCTCCATGCCCCCTCATCGGTGGGCAGTATTGTCCCAGTGTCTGGGGTCAAGGTACAGATTGATGGCATGGATGTTGAATGCTTCTTAATGTCCTAAGCAGTTTTCGGGGCATTACAGCTTTGTAGGAACTTTTCTAACACTGCTGGCTTATAATAGATCTGGGGGGCTTTTGAACATTGGTGCGAGACTCCCATCCTTTTCTGTTTGACTTGTGATCCTTTGTATGCATTGCATTTTATGCGAGATGGCTTTGAGCTGGATCTTGCTTTTTCCTCCTTCCATGCCCTATTGGCCTGTTACAGGGCTTTAAGGGAGCCTTTCGGAAGTTGGACTTCTAAAGAGGGTAAGCTTCTCAACTTTTGAGGGAAAAGTCTTCCATCCTCACATACCCAGTGCTTTAAATGGGCCGGTACTCACCGGTACTGAGTACCGGCACTTCCAAATTTTCTAGTCAGTACTGGCACTTTTCTTTAGTCAGGGAGAGTACCGGTACCCTGATTGATGGCACGGCAGGCTCGGGTTCGGTATCTCCTCCAACGCAGGAAAGGTGCCGCTCTGCTTCCGGATCTTGCAATCGCACTGAGCCTCTGAAGTAGACTTTTGCAGGGACGCTGCTAAAGTCCAGAGGCGCCCCTTTGAATTTCCCCACACTGCAGGGGTTTGAGAGGGCTTGCATCACGCTGTGATTAACAGGACAGGGTCTAGGCAGACCCTGCACTGCTAATTAGGCGTGCAACGACCATTCAGGTGATAGTGGGATTTTCCATTTCTCTTTCCTGGAAGGGGATTTACACTTGCGCAACACTGGAGAAGATCTATGGCAATTTCCAAAGTGGGAAAGGGTCAGAGAGTAGTTTGCGAATGCCCACCAACATGCAAGTTGAGGACATTCACTGAACTCAAGGGAAATCATGGCTGGACCACCCACTCCACCCTCTTTTCATGGGTGTACTGCTGAATACCTGTACAAAGCTATTAGTGGAGAGGTGTGGTGCAGCGGCCAGGGCAGCTGACTTCGGAGCACAGCGCTCACGGTTCGATCCCCTGCTCCGGCGGCAGCTCAGCACCATGTGACTCTGGGCAATAGCTCACTTAATTTCCACGACAGCCCCCAGCGCCTTGAGACCCGTAAGGGTGAGTAGTTCGCGCTTTACAAATACGGATTTACATTTTACGTACAATTATGCAGTAGTAAATGCTACGTATTCTTTGGTGAATACTTGACAGGCATAAATGGAGTCAATTTCGGCCGAAATCTGGCTTTGGGCCCACAATGTAAATATATTAAGGACTGGAGGAGCACTGTGTAAATGTCAATGGTCCTCCTTCAGTTTTTGCTTTGGGGAGGTGGTGGAGTGCGACATGAACAGCAGGACAAAAGAACTCCACAACTCTCCTGGGGCCGCATTACATAAAGTGCCCCGGGACACAATGGCATGCATGCCAACGTTTTAGAAGAGGAAAGTGGGAGATTTTAAAAAGATAAACCGAGAGAATATACTCTCCCCCATGGACTTCTATGTTATGTTATATATTTTCTACAGCGCTTGGATGCCCATGGGCGTCATGGCGCTAGCCAGAGTGAAGCTTAGCAAGAAATCTAAAAAGAGGAGAACAGCCATGTTTTCTATTGAAGCAGAGAATTTCAGGCGGTAGACAGCCAAAACAAAGCCACCATGGCCTAAAAACAAACAATCTCTCTCTCTCGCCCGAATCGTGTCTATTGGCATATAAGCAATGGGCATATGCGCCTGCTTCCTGTGCATGCATTTTAAGTTATGATCTTGCTTCTGTGAAAAATGTTCTTTTTTAAGAGGCAACCTCTTAATATGGTAAGAGATGCAATACACTTACAGCTGTCAAAATAACTTCATATGTTCTTTTCACATTTATTTCGGCTTTTTATAAGGCTTACAAGGTCAGAAGGGCGCTTCGGAGCACTAACAAACGATCATAACCCTCTGAGGTCACTATAAGAACAAGCATTGGCATAGCCAATAGGTCTCGCTTTTGGGACCTTATAAGTATTTAGTTATGCAGCACAATATCCTTGGTGCAACATCATCAAGTTTAGCATGGCTAACCACTTATAAGGTCCCAAAGGCGAGACCTATTGGCTATGCCAATGCTTGTTCCAGACGTGAAGAGTATGTGTGTGCATGGGTGTTAGTGTGCATCTGCCCCTCCCCCTGCTCGAAAATTACCAGCTGGCACTGGCATTTTGATTAGATGAGTATTTCCTTACGTTCGATTCTAGCCCAGACTAAATAATATAGTTTTCAGATGATGTAGTCAACAGTAGCTAAACGCAATTTCAGTACAAAAGTGTTTACATATTTTGGAACTGCAGGTTGCTAACGTTGTCAATTAAATGCAGTGCTTTTAATTTTTACTGATGCATTGAATCTGGCATCTATATTTTTGTACTGTTTTTCCTCCTCTTGTTACTGAGTGCAGAACACCCCATTTGTGTCGAAGAAACAGTTAAGGAAAACCAGATAACTAAAGAAACCAAAAAAACAATTAAATGAAAGGGGGATCACCATCTTTTCGAATAAAGTAAATGCTGGTCAAAGTGACCCAACGCGACAGATTGTATCAATATGTAACCAAAAGGAACACTGCTGCGCCAAACTGTTGGCACGTTTGTAATATCTTTGAGATGGCTCAAATTAAATGAGCATTTCACAAAAACTGTTATTTGCCAAAACATTCTTCGTATTCGCTGAATGGATCTATGCATCCAAAAGACTTTAGTTTCGATTTTAGAGGTTATTTAAAAAATAATTTTTTTTTTTTAAAAAACAGCTTTTAGCAAGCTGCATTTCAGAAATATTCACAACAATGCAAATCGCACAATTAAGGCCCTGCAAACTCGGTGTCACGAGGAAGGATCATTCTACTACTGAGAGCAAGTAATATCGTGGTGAAAGGGTGCATTCACGGAAGTGAGTGGACTCTACTATTCAAATGAGTCTATGAATAGGAACGCTTTCACCGTGAATTACATTTCTGCATTTATGTTCTACTTGAAATCACTACCTAAATTATTTGCACAGATACATTTCCCACGGATTATGTATAAAAACCATCTACTGCTGGTGGTTTAGATTGCATCTATCTCCATCGTGAGAACAGCTTACAGGTGGCACCGTCAATGTGCTTTGCCCCTTGACTGTCCGGCCTGGCGTAATATCAAGGCTTTATTAAGGCTACAATGACTCGCTGGTTTATGTGGTGCTGAACGCCCGTCCTTCAAGTAGTTCGTTTAGGAAGGGTCGTTCATCGGTGTTGGTAACGACCTTATGGGTTACTAGTTGTAGGGGATGTGCATTTCTTGTAACCTGCTTTCACTGGAATGCACAGCGAACCGACAATACTAAAACGTGGCAGAGTGATGGAAGCTTTTCCCCGTGTTTCGATGATTAAAGGCGGTCCGAGCAAGGATCTCGTGTTGCGGTCTGGGATCCATCACCACATAGATCAGCAACCCATTGTAACTATGGAAAATGAATTCTACGTGACAGCATTCCTATTGCAGATTCATTTACTTACAGCAATGCTAAGACCATATACAGAGGAATGCTCAGATGCAGATAAAACAAGCGCGGCAGCCTGGGCTTTTGAAAGCTGACCAGACGCTCGTGCGTCATGGCCTTTTTCCCGCACGGCCGGCATGTGTTTCCAATTATCACGCCCGCGTCTGGGCACGATAATTGGAAACACATGTCTGCCGCGCGCGTAACCGCAGGGAAAAGGCCATGACGCACGAGCGTCTGGTCAGCTTTTCAAACCCCCTAACATAAAGTCTTGCCAGAGCAGCGCTTGCGCGCTACTCGAGGCTCGACCTAAAAACTACTCATGGCACGCTTTGTGTGACATATCAGTGCATTTGACATGTCATTACTGATATTCATTATATGAGTCAAAAAATATGAAGCTATGCCCTGCAGTTAACTTTTTATAAGGCAGCATTTACATGCCTTAGTTTGCGTTTATTGCATGGGCGGTATGAATGAATGTTTATAATTGCATACATGATTTTTTATGTTAGCTTATTCACGGTTTTACAGCGATACGTAGATGGACATGAACATGTGTTTTTTATATGAAAACGTTGTGAATCATAATTACAAGCATAAATGAGACATCACAAAGTTTGTACCTCAGCTATAACTGCAAAGGAGGAGGGTATGAGGTTCTGGCAGCCCATCCTATGAAGAGGCGGCCATACTGCCAGTTAGAATTAGCTCACCCTATTTTCCAGGTTCAAGGGAGAGCTGCTGGGGTCTCCAGTACTTCTTGGTAGGTACTAATTAAATTAATAAACAAGTGGGTTATTCAAGGTTCTATTATAATCTGGTATTGCCTGAAGGGCTGGTCTGAAAGGCGAGGGTGTGGGCTGTGTTGTTTCACTGTTTGTGGGCCTGTTTTATGGGCTGAAGAGCCGGGTTTTACTTCTGTTTTCTTTGATATTACCACCAACATGGACTGCGGAAAGAATATATAAATGCATTTCCCTATACCTTGCAAAACACCCATATGGCATGTCTTTACAAGTTCAAAACTGCCGTAGTTTGCAAATGCAGGCCAATGGTTTTTTTTTTTTTAAGCTACCAGCTTCGTTAATGGAGGCCACTTATTTGGGTACCGGGGCCCATTTTCCGTCCTAGACTGACTTTGGTCTTCACTCTAGGAATTTTCTATGGGCCTTAGGACACACGTTTTAGGGCATGTCCCCCGGAGGAGCTGCTCATACATGTGGGGAACCGAACCGGGCTTACTTGAGTGCAAGGAAGGTGTGAAAAGACAGAATTCGCCATCGGTGAATAAACGGAGTCGGCAGAGACTGGAAGAAAAACGCACGCAAGATAATATTCCCTGGTGTTATATGGTTGACGTGACTTCATATGGCAAATTGCTGTGACGAAGCTGCATTTTGGCTATGCGACGTACTCTCCACGCTTATTTTATGCCTTGAGCCCCGAATAAACTGATTTTTCCCAGGGTCAAGCAAGAGAGGAATGCTTGAAACTCTGGAATCCAGGTTCTCGGTTCCTAATTTTAGCCACAAATCAGATTCTTACCGTACCCGAGTGTTCCACTTCCCCACGGAAGCGAACAGCCGCAATGAGTTCGGCGGTGACTTTACATAAGCTGGTTATCGCCGTTCTCAGAGGCCAGAGTCCAGCCACCACATACTTTCCCTCACATATCAAAGCTACGCAAACACAGGCACGGTTAATTGGCCAGGTGAACTGCTGTGCCCAACTGAAAGCGTCACACTTTACCAAGTCAATGCCACCCCTGCGGCCTCATTCTCTCAGTTAGACTCGCCTGACTAGACCGGTCCATAGCGGCTGCCGTGACCTCAACTTCTGCCCCCCCCCAAAAAAAGATTGTAATCAGAAAATGAAAAGTAAACGCCAAAGTGAGAGGATTTTTTAAAAGGAGCGATGCGAAAGTTTTACTGAGGTACATGGGGTAGGATGTCGATTTAAATAATACAGTACACATACTGGGAAATATATCAGCAGTTAAGAAAGCATACATGAAAACACTTTAGTGTAATGCTGAAGTGTGCTGGAAACGAAGATTTTTATTAGGATCAAAACAAATCAAGACACTTTACTTAGTAATGTGCAAATGATAAATATTTGCTGAAACCCGATTTCCACACATGATCGTTTGTGTCCTGTATAGTTTTATTAGTAACTGTAGGTCGGTGCTACTTTAGTGGGCATTTCGGTGGGAAATGTGCCGTCTGTAAATGACCACACTACTATCCCATACTTTAGTAATATATTTTGATACACTTGTTCTTTGCGCAACACTTGGATTTTTGACAATCCCTATGACTTCAGTGATCTAACATTGATGGCAGCACCCCCACCCTGAAGATTGTTCCAGCACCACTGCCCAGAAGGCACGCTGCTTTGTATCCCTCCCGGGCGGACATCAAAGTTCCTGTGGGTCAGGGCTGTAGGTTTTCTGCATTTGTCCCTTTCTTTTTTGGGTCTCCTGATGAGGCTGTTGTATGAGGAAAAGAATCACCCCTCAGGACCCCATGGAGTGTTGTATTTGCACGATGCATGTGTACCCAATGGCAAACAGTGTGCCATCTGGGCCAGGGACATGGCGGGCCGCAAAGGTGTGGGCCTGTCCATGTACCAGCAGCGCGGCCAGGCCTCATCATCTTCAAGCGCCCTGAGACAGTAAATATGAATACCACTCCCGGGAATATTCATAGTCCGGGCCGGTTTTAGCGCTGGTGGCACCCGGTGCGACAATCATTTTTGGCGCCCCCACACCCCATGACTGCCTCCTCAGATTCTCTCACTAGCACTGGGCAAAAGTGCCCCTCATCTCTCCAATTATTAGTTATTGCTAAACATAGCGCCCCCCCTGAAGTCAGTGCCCCCTCCACAGGTCAGCGCCCAGTGCGGCTGCACCAGTCACACTGCCCTAAAGCCGGCCCTGCTCATAGTGGCCGTGAAAGAAAAAGCACAGAAAATAAATTAAAAGAAAATGGCTCTACCATGCGTAGGGGTACCTTCCGCTCACCAGAACTGTGCGCAACTCCAGAACCAGAAGGGATTGCGATAGTCCTGGGATTACTGCACAGTCGAAGGCAGAACACGGCTAAGGTACGATAAGGAAAGACACTTTATAAGAGTGTGGTACTCTGGAGAGGGCTGGAGTAGTCAGGATTTCCATTAAGGGCCCGATTAAGAGTTTGGTGGTGCCGGTGTGGGACTGTCCCGCCACCGCACTGCCAAACCCGTGTGCGCACTGCCACCATATAGGACTTTTTAAGTCACTGGCGGGCGGTTCTTTGGCGTTCTCATGGCGGTGCCTATGAAATAGGCACCGGAATGGGAATATTAAAGATAGTGCCAGCACATTATGGACTGGTGCCGTTCATGCTGTGCAGGTACTGGGGTGCATGCACACAGGGGGGCACAACATGTGGCCCCCCTGCATGCACCTCATGGCCCTGAGGCAACAGGGGGTCCTTTAGGGCCCCCTTTGTTTCCTCTCCACCACGGTTTTCATGCAGGAAGCACGGCCATGAAAACCAAGGCGGAGAGGAAACTCGTAATATGCTTGGCAGGACTGCCAAGCATATTGCGCCTCAAGACTGCTGCGCCACCGCCAGGGATCTCTGATCCCTGGCGCGCTTGCGGCAGTCAAATGGCGGTCCAACCAACGCAGTTGTCTAGTAGTAGTGTCTAGTAGTGCGTGGACCGCCAGGCTCATAATCAGGCTCCAAGTTTTCAGGGGGAAGTACATTTGGTTGGGATATTTAGTGGAAGTGGAGGATACAAGTGCACCACCAGCGGATTTTGATGAAGTGGACGAGGAGGTTTACATCATCTGAATGGTCCCGAAACGTCATAGACTCCACAGCACACACCCAGAGTGCCAGGTGTCCACCCAAGGGCTAATCATCACAGCCAGATTACTGCATCATATAAACTGTGCCCCATGAGTCTCGAAGCAGGACCTCAATGCAGGATACCACCATCTTAAGTTTCACTCAGTCATTTAACATGACAATATGCAGTGTCAGTTCAGTGTTAATAGGCAAATACAGAAATGTGCATTTATACTGTAGAACTCCATTCAACTGGGTCTTCACAGATAAGGAAGCTTCAACAATTCATGCCGAGCATGCAGTGGTGCACATACAATTCATTCACACTCATTCCTCTCCTGAGGTACAATGATTGTATTCCATGAATGATCCATGGTAAGTTCGGATTTATTTAGAAACTGGGTCGAATTATCAGCACCCAGAAACATTGTTCATGAAGTTTGGTCTGCCATGGCCGCAGACGAAGAGATTCAGATTCTGAGCTGTCAAATTAGGTCTGGGAGGCCTTTTGGTCCATCAACATAGAGCAAAACAGGACCTCAGAGGGAGACTTAGTGAGACTATTTAACGGAGAACCCATCACACAGTCTTGAGTGAAGCTAGCTCGCCTTGCCCCCAAGCAGAATCCAGCTGCATAATCTTTAGATGGTCCCATAACTTCATCAACTGCAACCATATTTGTGACCCCGTTTTTCCTCTTCTCCACGCGCGGCAGTCACCCATTTCTTAGCGCCGGAATCAGGAGTACTACACAGCATTCATGTTCAGACACATGCGGGGAAGGGTGGCAAATAGGACATTGGCAGGCAGCTCTCATGAAATCAAACGCAAGGAGATGATGGACGGAGCGCTGAAACTCTTCAGACACTCACCCCCAGTCACAGATCTGGGTTGAAACCATCATTCTTTAGCTCACTTCTCCACCCCAAGTTCAGACCCAGCCATATGCAAATCAGTCTTGACCCTGCTCCTCATGGGAACAGTCCAGCCGGAACTGCCAAGCGAGGTCTGGGGGGGGGAGTGTCTGAAAAGTTTCAGCGCTTCATCCATTAGCTCTTTGTGTTTGGTTACCTCGCATGAAGGCTCCATTAGCTCCAGCTTTAGGCTGGTTCCAGTACCTGCTGACTGGGAAGCAGAAATTAAGGGGCCAGGGTGCATTCTGGAAACATGCAGTTACCCCGCCATTGAACACCGCAAAATAGAGCAGAAGGTGGTCGCCAACTAGACGCACCCATAATTACACCCAGGAGCAGAACAGGGAGAGTCCTAGTCTTTTGCTAGGACATAAGAACAGCAACAAGAAAGACAAAACCCCTTCCCTAAAGCCCACCCATCGATAATCATGTTAGTTCCCAGACTTTGTGGGGTTTCTTTTTCTCATCCTTTAGGAAGGGCTGCTTCTAGCTGAACAAAACTTAACTGAGCACTGCCCTCCCCGAAATGACGCAAAAAACGTACATAACTTGGACAATACATTTCTAAGGGAAGAAGTGCCCAAAACGATCATATTGCACATTTGCAATCAGCAAAACTACCACTGGCCTGCCGGTCCATAATCCTGACAGGCAACTGTGCAAACATGGAAATTATTGGATCAATCCATTTGGAGCTTTTCTAGACTCCATTCTCCCAGGAAAACATGGATAAAACACCACCATGTCATAAAGTCCCTGAAGTGGTAAACATAGCATTGCTTTCTAAGGTGCGACTAATGGTGCTTACCCCGAGTCATACATCCCCTTGGAGCCATATGGATATGGAAACCAGCTCATTAAGGGAATTCTCTAGATTTGAGGCCTCAGTTCAGAGCAACAACTAGAAACTAATGCCGGCCCAATGCCAAGTTCTCACGGTTTCAAGTGCAGATGATGCTGTCACATTCTCCACAGCCATCCCCATCATTCAACCGAGGATTTTATTTACGTGGATACCACAGGTATGTCTCCAAGTTATTCTTGTAATGGTACAAAGTTCTTAGCTGAAGTATATGAAGATGGAAAGACCATACATTGTCTGTTGAAAAGCAGGTGTACCTTGACGCAAGTCGGGCATTACTGGACCGAGCAGTCACCTTCACTCACAGTGGTCATAACATACACGACCAACTAAGAGTTCAAATGTAATAATGAGGAGGAAACGAGATGAACTTATCCATAGCCCATATGCTCAAGTTACCTTTCAAAGGTCTAATAGGGGCAGATTGCGCGCTATTACCCATTTGTTCCTCATTTCATTCACAAAAGCTCATGCTTGAGGATTATAATCCCCCTTTGAGAAGGTATAGATATGTGACAATCTACCAAAACACAAAGCGCCCCCCCCAATTAGCCAACTCCATGCTGCGAGTGGCCTGTGGCTTTACATATGGTAATAAAATATAACTTTTTATTTATAAAAAATAAAAAAAAATAAAAAATAAAAAGCCTTTGAACTTAACTGGAAAAACTCGCAAAAGGTTAAAGGAACTTTATAGTTATGGGAAATGTTCAGTGACAACTTAACGTTTTGAACTCAAAGACCACAGAAATTCACCAGTTATAGTTATCTCACCTAACTATAACACATGCCCTAAGGTAACTATAACTCATGCCTCGCCATGCACTGCTAATTACCCCACATATTACACACTCATGACACCTTCTACGACATTTGCAATGACATTACTTTCGGGAAAACTGTGCATGGGGGGGTGTGAGTTATAGTTACCTTAGGGCGCCAGTTGTAGTTACTTAAGATAACTAATTATAACTTGGGAATTTCTGTGGTTGTTTGCGTTTAAAATATTACGTTGTTACTGAACATTTTACCTAACTATAACGTTACTTTAACCTATGTGATTATATATATATATATATATATATATATATATATATATATATATATATATATATATATATATCCAAGCAAGAGAAGTTCCTTCTGGGAACTTGGCCCGTTGTCAGGTGGTGCGCCGAGCCGGTGGAACCAAAACCGGACAAAGTTATCCACACAAGAAGTCCAATACGGCGCACACTCGGAATGATGATTTCTCGTGCAAAGGTCTTGGCTAGCCAGATCCAACAATATGCATTTGACAATAGGTCTATGCCTTCCCTCTTCTTTCAAGGGGAGGCCTAGGAATACACCCAAACCCTTTTAAAACAGCAGGCAGCAGCAGTCTGCATGCCTCCCCTCCATTTCCAGGGGACATGGGAATGCAGGAAAGCTGAAACGCTTTAACACTGCCCTTGCTCCTTAGTTTAGCTTGTTACCTGGCCAATATTTTACAGGCATGGTTGGAATTTTAATCTTAAGGTAAATAAAAATTAAGAAAAAAAGAGAGAAAAAAAAAAAAAAAAAGAAGAAAAACTAAAGAAGTCATCCAAAACCGGCGTTTGCCCTTTAGTAGCATACACTTAAAAAACATACAGGAATAATACAATTGAAATCTGTTTTAACCGGTCTAATCTATCCATAAATGATTAGTAGCGCAAATAAAGACCGAACAGACTTGTTAAAAAGGTGATACAGAGGACTGTAAACAAGTTCGTATTGAACCTTCCATAATTACAAATTAAGATCAAGTAAAGGAATATTTCACTGAGAAAGGGGCAGCCCTGGCCTCACAACTAGCGATAGGGGTAGAACGGGGAGAAAGAAGGGGGGGAGATGATTGGAAAGGGACGAGGAAGAGAGAACCTGCAAGAGCGAGAAATATGAACAGAAGTGGAGCGAGGTCCGGAAAGAGGAATGAGGGAAATTAAACAACCTTGCCATTGGGCTGCGCCGACAGGCCCCAGAATCCCTTGAGGCGGCAGCCCCTGCGCTTAATATTTTACAAGATAAGCATTGAGCACAATGCACCTCAATCATGTCCATCAGCAAAACATGGCACCCACTAGCAGCTCCTCCGCTAATGCACCTCAACAGTAAACTCGCTTTACTCTGGTAACGAAAGCATAGAACTCCCACAGTCAGAGCTTTAAGTGGGCTGGGTCCTACCGGTGCTCAGCACCGGCAGTTCTATCAAGCAGCTGCTGAGACTGTCCTCTATCGGGCTCTCCATTTTTGCCTTCACCCTCAGGGTGAAGAAAAAAATCTTAACTCTGCAGCAGTGCCACTCTTCACTGCCTTTGATGTAAATTCAAAGAGACTCGCTATAGTTCTTTCAGTCTCATCATGTCAGGACTGCAGCATTTTCAGTATATATATATATATATACACACACACACACACACACAACGAATCCATACCATAGTTGTTACTTTTTCTTTTCTTAGGCATCTAACAACCATTGACAAAGCCAATAGTCCTGGCTTGTTATAGGTATAATGTTACTTGTTGTACTATATATCTGGATACAATGACAGAAACAGCAAAATACCAGTCGGGCAAAGCAACATTGCTAAGCACAGATTTTTAGCGTATGTGTTTTTAAGCCACGCCCTTAATTACATCTGTCACGCCCCTTTGACCCCCCCCCCGTTTTTTTTCATCCCACTTAAAGCCCTGGCCACCGTTAATGCACGACAGAATATAATGGTAAAGTAACACGTCGACGATGCGAAACCCACCACAAACACCACCCACACCGTATGGCGGCATTACACTTTATTAATCCAATGAAAACATCCCGTTCCAGCCCAAATTTAGTCTGCACCTGTACATGCAGGGGCATTTTTTTGGGGGGGATATGGCAACTCTACCCAGTGGCGTAACGAAAGTTGAAGGGGCCCCCCTGCAAGGTACACAGAGGGGCCCCCGCTCCGGATTTAATCCGGAGCTCTACGGCGTGAGTACAGTGCTGGGGGGGCCCCCTGCAGCTCGGTGGCCCCCCCGCACTGCGGGGGATGCGGGGGCCTGTGTTACGCCCCTGACTCTACCCGGGCCTCCCATTCAACCGAAGACCAATCAATGACTGTTTGCGTGATACGGGAGAGTAGCGTAGCCAGTGTGTCGTGGGCCCCACTGCAAGGAAGGAAATGGCCCCGCGCTGCTCTTCGAATTATAAAATACATCATTAAGCAGGGTGCACTTACAGTGGCCCGGCTTTTACACAACCCATCACAAACATAAGGCACGTTCCCCGCCGTAACAAGGCACACGAACGAGACCCGAAGGCCAGTGTCCTTACCTGCACGGAGTCTCCCGAGATCGCCTCCAGGGCTGAGGCTGACACTGGCGAGGGGAGAGAAAACGGAACCAAACTAAAACCGGAGAAAGCTTCCCGCAGGCAGGTGACCCCGTGGGCCCCCTCTCACTCCTGGAGCCAAAGAGAGACGAGGCAAACGCTGCGAACTGGGAGCCACTGAAAGTCTCTGATTATACAAGGGTTTCTGAGCCCAAAAGTGTATCTGGGCCTCAGGTGAAACGCAGGCCGCTGACCCCTAACAGCGCTATAGGAAAGGACTGGCTACGCACGCCCACCAATGGTACGACTGACCGCCCCTTTTAGAACAGTGCAGACTATACCTACAAGGGAAGCAATGCACTGGCTGGGACACTTTGTTTTGGAATGAGCGAGTCCTGCAGGTTTACTTCTGCCCTATGTTTACAGGGCTCCAATACCGTTTCCAGTGCACGTGGTAGTCTTATTCCTGCAGTTACTCCGTGCCATTCACTGAGGGACTACTTTTTTAGTCCATCACTTTTAGTTTTGCAAATCATTGTTTTCACTTGTGTTGACTGAGCTGAATCGAGACTGCAACTCCCATAATGCACTGATTTGTAAAAGGAAAGCCCAGAATTATAAACACGGTGCCCATGGAGACAGCCAGTTACCCCTGGCCAGTAGCCCCCTGTAGTGAGGGCATTTTCAGCCCGTACTGTTTTTAGCCAAAACCCCTAAGCCAGCAATGGCCCATTGCCTTCAAGTACAGAGTCGAACTACAAATCCCAGCAGGCCTTGTGCTGATGGCTGAAAACTAGGACTGGCTGAAGGCTGCCCCCCCACCTCACACAATGGAAATGGAGCAGTTGATCTGTATACATTTATATCATGGCACAGGATAGCAATTTATTCTTTATAATTTTCCCATATAACCTCCAAGCAGAAATTTGATCTCTGCTGAGAAATTCAAGCTCATTCTGTTCACTGATATGGTACTTGTGTAATCAGTAAAGCACTCTGCTGCCCTTGATGTTAGCTCTACTGTATAAAAATACGTATATAATATCAACAGGTGAAAATTGGAGGCAAAGGCAGAACTTCCAGGGTCCAATCTGTAAATATCTGAAATTCTCTCTCAAGTCTCTTTCCTCCTTTGTCTAACCACCTCACATGTCATCAACTCCTATAGACCTGCTCTTCCACCAATAATGCTGCCTTGCTGGCCTGTTCCATGGTACCAGTTGCTAATGGCAACAGTGAAAGAAGGCCTCCTGAGTTATAGTAGCACATGACAACCAGCATTGGCATATCCAGGAGGGCTTGCCTTTCTAGTGTGAGTGCAAAACTATTGGCTTTGTAAATACATATTTCTAAAGCATTGTTAAAAAAAAAGTAAAAGAGAAACCATCAAAATAATAGAGGAAAAGAAAACACATATCTTAATTATCTCAAAACTGCACATTAAATTCAATATTTTCAACCATTATGAGTTGCACGGTTCATTCTTTAAAATTTACACAGGGAATTCGAAAGAGAATTTAAAAAGTTTGTTGAATGTTTCAGAATATAAAGGAAATAAAGATTATCATTTACTCGTCACACAACTAGGAACTGGAACAAATACTCCAGCCATTTGGTGCTCTGCAGCAAACCGGGGAGCAGATGTATGGGTCTCCGGGAGAAGAGCCATTTTTCAGTCACTGTAAGTACACCTTCTGCCCCAAAGGCAGGCTGAGTGAGGACAGTAGCTTGCCCTTCCCACAGCACCATAAATACTTCCCTTCTGTGTCATGACCGGGCCTTTCACCCAACAAGTGGAAGACAGGGGATAAAAGAAAATCAAGATAAAGACTGCTCTTTAGTCAAACCTGGCAAAAATATACTTCTTGCTGTGCTTTTATGGAGGAGCTGAGAGGGGTAGGGAGCACAAGAGATGGGGATGTGAGGGAGGAAGCAGCACATGGGGACAGATCAACATGACGTGTTCACTCCATGGAGAGCTCAAGGAAAAAAAACGTAATTCCCTAATATGAGCCTTGGAAGGGTAGAAGTCATCCAATCAAAAGGATAGCAAAGAAGCTACACTTCAGGGGAGGGCCAAACACAAGAAAAGTAAGGAACGTCATCAAATAATAAAAATCAAGCAAATGAGCTTGACACAAAAGCCCACAAATGATAAACAAAGGGCTGACCCAAAACCCACTGCAAATATTGGAAATGTACATAATGGGTCTTTGACAACAGACAGCTAAAGGCTGTCTGTAGGCGAGACCTAAAAATCTATAACAAAACATAACACATGAATACAAACACTTGTGTGTTTCTCTTTTATATGATTAACATCTTCCAGTTGTCCTATAAGAGGTGCACCGCCTGACTGTGAAGTTGGCATTTGGCATTTCTGGGTGGCTGCAGGCCAGCAGGGTACTTTAGGGCTGGACGAGGTGCTATGATTCAGTCCTGAAAGTGCTACACTAATATATTTAAAAACTGGTTGGGCTCATGGTTACAAAGAATTCTTTTGGGAAGACTCAACCCCCCCACCCTCTGAAGAGGATGCGGCTCACTCACTATACTCTTTCAACTCCTAGAGTGAAAATGAACTGAGTTTAACAATTTCCCAGGATTGTGTTTGGGTCCCAGTCTAGCCCTGGCCAGGTATGAATAGTTCTGTTGTTTGCATTCTGGTACTTACAGGACTCGATTTACGGCAGAATAAGTAAAACTACTACTGCCATAATGCAGTGTTAAAATCGCACTCAATTCAAAGGTTATCAAGTGATGGCTTGTCACCAGGGACGCAGGGCTCCAGACTTGGCCTTTTATTTATCAACACAATGCATTCTGGTGGTTGCAGTCTCAATTCTTATCAATGTCACCAAATTGGAACTAAACTACCAGGTTAAACATGTTTGTAAAAGAAAATCTCAGGGTTGAATCACTGTGTTCCTCATGACAATGAATCGTGTGATAACATACTGAATTCCCCATTCAAATGTGACGCGAGAAATGAAGATCTCTGATATACGGGGCCTCTACAACACATCTCATCCATATCTATACAAGGCCTCCACTTTGTGTGTCTTTGTAAGTGTGTGTGTCTGCACCTGAAACATCTCTTTTATTTATCTACATAGGTCTCGCTGTCAGTGTCGTCCAAACGTTTAGAAGAGCTGCAGTGCCAAATTCTTCTACATGTATTTATTTATTTATTTATTTATTTTCTATAGCGCCAACACTATCCCGTGGGATTTTAAAGCACTTTACATGAAAAGTGTGAGGGGAAGAAGAGAAAAACATACATTTGTACATCACATATGTTTTATGAGGAGTAAAATATATAATCAGAACTTTGAAAATAAGGATAAATGTTGGCTTTATATAAAGTGGGTATTCCAGTTTCTATATATATTAATCTGTGTAGTATAGGCTTCAGATTCAGTCTAAGGGCCTGATTACAAGTTTGGCGGTGTGGGAGCGGAACCGCCTGCCAGATTAGGAGTTTTCTCCTGGTCTGGCGGACGGTTCTTTGGCGTTCCCACAGCGGTGCCTATAGGCACCGCAATGGGAACATCAAAATCAGTACCTGCATGGCATGGACTGCAGTAGTCCATGTCGTGCAGGTACTGGGGTGCATGCACACAGAGGGGCACAATATGAGCCCCCCTGCATGCATTCACAAGCCCAGAGGCACAATGTTCCCTCTCCGCCACGGTTTTCATGGAGGTGGAACATGGCAAAGAGGAAACTCGTAATATGCTTGGCGGTACCACGGCGGTCCCGCCAACCATATTGCTGTCTCAAGACTGCCACGCCACCGACAGGGATCTCTGATCCCTGGCGGTTGCGGTTGCGGTGGTCCCAGTGTGGCCCGACTGCCCTAGTTGTAATAGGGCAGTCGGAAGGCCGCCACACCCTCGCGATTCTGGTGGTCCATGGACCGCCAGACTTGTAATTAGCCCCTAAGAGAGAGGAGGGAATAATCCAGTGCAGCGGTTCTTAACCTGGGGTCTGCGGACCTGGGGGTCTGCAATGCCTACTCAGGGGTTCACAGACTGTTTAGAAAATTAAATAAAATTAGCAGAATACTAAAGCATATATAAATAAAGAAGCAACATTTACATTTGAAAATGTTCCGTAAATGTAAAGAAATTTGAAATTGGAGGCTAAATATTAAGTTGATATCCTTAGCTTTATTCATGGGAGTAGGCTAGTACAACAAATAGAATACCGTATGCATGATAGGTGGCCTTATGCATGATAGGCGGTATCAACTGAAGCACCAACAAAAAGAGAGCATGCATTACCAGCAAAAAAGACAAAGTTATGTGTTAGAGTCTAGCATATTGTTTCGTCTTTTAGAATTGAATTTTTTTAGAAAAGCTCTAACCTTCCCATTAAAATTGCATTTTTAATGTTACTATGTTTATGAATGAAATAAAATATTTAATAATTTGGGAAGGCTCACATAGACACTGAAATACATTATTGAGGGCATGTTGGGCTCTTGGGGGTGGTTTGGGAATACATGTGCCAGTTTTGTATCACTGTTGTTCAGAGGTATGCACCAAATAATATCTAACATGTATCCATGGGCCGTTTCTTCCTGGATCTACATGTAAAAACCTAATACATTTTTATTTTTATTTTTAAATAATCATTTTCACATGTTTTATGTATTCTTGTTTCTGTATTTTTTGTGTACTCTTTCAAATGGTAGAAATTAGTACCAATGACTCAGTGGTGGTCCCCAGATTACCATGACGATTCAGTGGGGGGTCCAAAGAAATCAAAAGGTCTCTTCTTGGAACTAGGAAGATCCCGACAGCTACCCGATAGATAAGATTAGTTTCTTCCTCAGATTGCATGGCATGCGTGGCTTCAGTGTCTTAAAGATGGGGAGAGGAGTTGGCCTAATGGCTAGGGCGGTCAACCTCGAATCTGGGGAACTGGGTTTGAGTGTCGGCAATGACGCTGTACATCCTGTGATTCTGGGCAAATCACTTAATCTCCCCGTGCCTAACAAAAATGAATGTGTCCTCATGTAATGCAACTGGTGCTATGTAAAGCGCTCTGATACCCGATTCGGGTCAAATTCGCGCTATATAAAACTCTGTAAAATAAAAAATAATTTTTTTTAAAAATGGGGCAAGCTGGCCTGCTTATACAGCAGGTTTGGCGAAGGAGCCATTTGAGTCTGATCAGCACAGGATTAATGCGATCACAGGTTTTGTTATCTGTGATCAATCCAGTCGCAGTACTGAGGGCTGCTTGTAGTGGGGCTGTCCGAAGTGTAAGGCAGCTTTTCGAATAGCCCCACAAAAACAAGGCCTTAACTGCCTGACTTCTCTTCCTTTATACATGGTTTCAGCTGTCCATCTCTATTGTATGCATACACAACAGCAAGCTCTGGTGCCTACATGTATACAGTACCCCACTGTCCATCTCTTCAACAGGTCTATAGGGAAATGTACTCTTTCTCAGGGATGGACCCGACAGGATCTACACCAAGAACCAACAATGTCTTTTGGAACACTCGCTGCTCCATTCCATACACGTGCTTTAATGAGCTACACCAAAGCAGCTTTAAAGTCTGTGGCTAGCAGGCTCCAAGCCTGCCAGACGTCAGTGTCGTACTTCTGGAAACTCTTGCTTTTCAGCATTTTAAAAGCCTCAATGTTCTTCTTCATCGAGAAAATTGCAACCATTAAGGCCAGCATTCCTAAACCCTCCTTACCCCTGGTCCTTTCATGTTCTTACATAAACCCCGCTCATCTAGATCAAATCCCTCTTATTACTCAAGACATTTTTTTTGCCCTACTTAAAAAGGTCTGCTCCGGCTCCCCAATGGATAGCTGCCCCCCCCCCCCACATCCTTCGGGAAGCATTCCTACGCTGCCTGGACCCTCCCTTACTGCTCCTCAACAACTCCCTTGCTCAAGGGATTGTTCCAGACTTATTAAAAAAAGCAGAAGTTGTCCCCATCCTTAAGAAACCTAGTTTAGATCCTTTGGTTCCTGGTAATTACCGCCCCATTTCTTTGTTGCCTTACTTAAGCAAGATTTTGGAAGCTCACGTTGCAAATTTTCTCAGTTCTTTTGTAGAGCAATCTCATTATCTGGACCCTCATCAAGCAGGGTTTAGACCTGAACATTCAACTGAGTCTGTCATCTTGGCAGTCCTGGATGAACTGAGAGGGGGGGCTGACCAGGGCACTACTCAGGCCCTGGTGCTCCTGGACTTGTCGGCCGCTTTTGACACAGTCGACCACCATCTTTTGATTGACCGTGTCGGCTGCGCCGGGATCCAGGGTCTGTCATTGAAGTGGATCACTTCCTTTCTCGACAACCGCTCCCAATCAGTTCGCCTCGCTAATTTTTGTGCAGAACAATGAAAACTGACCAGCGGGGTCCCACAGGGCTCTTCCCTCTCACCCCTTCTTTTTAACCTGTACATTTTACCTCTGATCCTGGCTTTGCGTAAAAGAGAGGTTACAGTTTTTAATTATGCCGACAATCTCCAGTTGGTGTTTAACATTGATTCATCTGCATCATCTGTTGTGAGTTTCCAATCCACAATGAATTTCATTAGTGATTGGATGAATATAAATCAGCTCAAATTAAACCCTGACAAAACCGAGCTGATCCTCACTGGCGGGTCGGCCAACCCTTGGAACTCCAACTTCTGGCCTCCGTCACTTGGGAGCCCCCCACTCCCAGCTAGTTCTGTTAAAAGTCTGGGAATTGTGATCAGTAATGATCTAACAATGAAGGCTCAGATCTGCTCAGTGGTCTCCGGATGTTTTTTTCATCTGCGACAAATTCGTAAAATCAGTAGATTCTTGTCCACAGAGGCCCTGACTCAAGTCGTCCTTGCCCTGGTAATCTCGCGTATTGACTACGCAAATTCTCTGTACGCTGGTATACCAGTATACCAATTGCATCTCCTGCAACTGGTTCAGAATCAAGCGGCTATGCTGATCTTTGGTCAGATGAAACACCAACATGTGAGACCACTGCTGAAAAGCCTCCATTGGCTTCCTGTGTCCCAACGCTGTCTATTTAAGCTAGGCTGCACCATCTATAAAGCTCTCTCAGGACGTGGTCCTGTCTTCATCGCCTCAAAGTTACAGCGGTACACTCCTTCGCGTGACCTACGCTCTTCTAATAAGAACCTGTTGTCCCCCAATCTCTTCAAACGGAAGAAACATGGGGGCCTTAGATTTACGACCTTGGCTCCTCAATTTTGGAACCTTCTTTCTCCCGAACTGCGTATGGCAAGCTCTTACACCCAATTCAGGAAATCACTTAAAACTTGGCTATTCTCCCAGGCATATAACTGAACTCACTATTTTGCGACTGCAACCGTCCCCCCTTCAACGCCAAGAAACCGCCTGGTGTCCCCGCGCTTAATAAATCACTTTTAACATAACATAACAAGGAAGTTGGAGCTTGCTTATAGGCGGCGGCTGAAAGAGTCTGCAAAAGGTGAAGATGTTTGGAAAGACTTCTCACCTTGAATGGGTTTATGTCGTTCAGCCACAAGATGGCCAAACTCCACCACCACATAAACAACAAACAACAAGGCGATGGATGGAATGCTTGAATTAATCTCAGCTACTGGTAATCACTCTGTCTGCATTCCAGGGCATCGTTTTTTGCCCACCATGCTGCTGTACACTGAGTTAATTTAGAGAGCTCCTAATAAAAGGAAAATGTGGCTCTTGACATCATACATTAAAATCTCATTTTCTTGAGCCCCAATACAAGTGACAGAACTATCTGTCCAACATAAGCCAAAGAATGCGTTTATGGCATATGGCATCAGCCATTGAAATGTATAAGTTCAACAATCTGATTTCACTGAGTTCACTTTAAAACCAGACAAGGAACTGAAACGTTTAGTTCACTTGTTACAATTAGTAACATGAATGGGCTTGGAGATTATGAGCACATCGACCACAGATAAAGCAACCTTGTGTTGCTGTCCTTCAAAGGAGACACTTTAGAAGTCTTGATACCGCCTATCATCCTGCATAAGGGGCTTCATTGGCATACTAAATTCAGGGGGTGATGCCATTTCTTGTTATTCTTGATAATATTATGAGTTTGGATGAACGTCTGTTGATCCACATCGTCATTTGAGGGTTTTACCTAATTGCTACAGAATATTCTGATGAAATTGGGCCCACATGAAAGCTATACAAGATTGTCCCCAAGTACACCCATTCAAAAGTCTTTTCAGTGTCATGATCAAAGTCTATACCTAGAGTTTCGGTTATTTTGGTTTCATAGATCAGATGCAGGATGTTCCTCATGTTATCTGAGTTTTACATGCCCAGGCATAGCCAGTTTTATATGGCTAAACGGAGATCAACAGAAGAGAGAGAAGCTGCTTAGCCCAGATCTTGACATAAAGGTTGGCATCAGTCCACTCAGCTTGCCGGAGTCTCACTCAGCAGGATCATTACTTCGCTTAAATATGACGGACAGTCACGTCTGTGACTGCAGTTGTGTCTAAAAGGAGCTCAACACATCCACACATGACAAAACTAAATGAACCAAAAATGTTCAAAAGGACCCTGTTATAAAATACATTGGGGTCGGAAGCCTCACCTTTTTGAGGGAACAGATTGCTTTCAATCGCCGTCCAGCGTCGTAGGGCACCAAGGCCAAGCCTTTGCTCAGGAGACAAGTTTGGCAGACCTGTTTTTCAGGTATATCTGTCTTGCTCATTATTAGCCAGTGAGTGAAAAAAAGCTACTGTTAAAACTTTCTGCAGACTCCAAGTTGAACCTTCTTGTAATCTATATACCTGGGATTCCGTTTTGCGGATGTATTTCTATGATGTCCTAACGTGGATTTATGTTTAGCAATAGATCCAGTATAGGCCCCTTTGTAACAAGTTTGCCTTGCTTGTTGAAGGGTGCACCCTGAAGAATTTTGAAAACGTGTTATTTATCTCTTCTAATGAGCAAGTTTGCAGTCTGCTTTTTGAGTTGGTTATGCTTCTTTTGTAGGTCTACCATATCCATCAACATTTTTTTAGTACTAGGGTTATCTCTCACATAGGGTCTTATTAGGGCCTTATACGAGTACGACCACTACCACCACTGCGGGTCCGCCCGCAGTATTTTGAGTGTGGTGGTCAGACCACCACATGACCACTGCTTCCACCGGTATCCAGGATCCCGCGGCGGTGGCACAGCAGCCAGGAGCAGTAATATGCTGGGGGTGCCACTGCGGCACTGCCGAGCCTATTATGAGTTGCCTGTCCACTGCCCATTTCATGGCGGTGAGCCCGCCATGAAAACGGTGGCGGAGAGGCAACTAAGGGGGCCCTAACAGGGCCCCCTGCCCCTCCTAGGCCTGAGGGTGCATGCAGGGGGCACATGTTGTGCTCCTCTGGAATTTCACCCCAATCCTGCACGGTGTGGCATGAACGACATGGTGCATGCCACGCCGTGTAGGAATGTGCAGTCAGCACTCTCACAGTAGTGGTCTGCATGTTAGGTTCTCCTATGAGCCTAACAGACCACCGCTGTGAGGAGCCCACAGCACTACCCACCCGCCATGGATTACACTCGTAATCCAGCGGGCGGGTGTACTACGGAGTTGGCAGTCCTCCTGCCGGCATAGCGGTGGTGGGCCAACAGGAGTACCGCCAAACTCGTAATCAGGCCCTTAGTAACCACTCGTTGGCAATACATTGTCCTTTCTTTAGTGCTTTGAAGGCACCCCTGCAACCATATTCAGGGACAGACTCTCACACATTTCTTAAGATAAAAAGCCTTTCTAGGCTCCTTTAACTAGGCTATATTAACCAGAAATGTAAGTATGTGTGCTCCGGCTTGCCAGGTCCTGACTATAGCAGCTCAGCTATGGCTCGTACATGATAAGACAGTTAAATGTAACCTAGTTTTTATTTTCTTGTCTCGATCGGCCCAAGAAGAAAGAAGCATGGCTAAATGCAAAAAAGAATAGGAATTATGTTTGTGTGATCATTATGCATTTTTAGGTTCAAATAAGCATTTATTTCTCCATGTCTGCATAATACTCAATGAAGCAAGCATCGCTCCAAAGATTTGAATTGCCACAAAAATGGTGAGCCAATGAGATGATAATCTACTAGATCTCTTATCCGTGGGATCACCACTCCTTTTGGAAACAAAGAAGCATGTTGAACAGCAATCCAAAGAAGACACCTGCGGCCACTTTGAGGGTATATACTAAAACAATTTTCAGTGTGTTAAGGTGACGCTGCTAATCTCCCCACTTCATCATCACAAACCATCCTTCCTTTGTGTTGTGTCTCTCACTTGCCTGAGCCCAGACACCCTACATATTTTAATTTAGCCTGATAAAAAGAATGGTTGTAGGAAAACTGTGTACCTAAGAAACGCCTGGGTTACAGCAAGGAGATGCTCTTTTTTAAGGCATCCTTGTTCCCTTCTTAGATCCCATTTTGGCGTGTTAGAACACTGGTGGATGTGATTAGGTAAAGCATTCCCCTGTGCTGTAAGCTTTTAATGCCTAAGTCATATCTTTTCCCAGAAACTGAAATACAGATTACTATGTAAGGGCTTGGGCTGTGGTGCACGTGTATTCCCATCTTTTGCCCATGCACCCCTCCATCACAAATAATAAAGCGTATGGGCATTACTTGTCCGCACCAACGGAAGCATGCTTTTGGGCATTAGGCATACGCACCCTGTAGTGATAGCGTTATCTTACTAGAATATGTACATGTTCCTCCTTCATGACGTGGGAAAGCTCAAACCTAACAAGATATTAAAACAGCTCTATGTTTAGCACTATCTGATGATTAATGCCTAGTCTAATATAGTTAATTAAGCACAGTATATGCTATAATGGGACATCAGGTGGAGCCTATCTTATAGATTTGTAGAATTTCCACTCTGCCCACTCTGAAGATGAGCAATCATTGAAATAAACACGTTGGGCCTTACTACGATGTCGGGCGGACGTGACCGTTGCGGAATCGGGACGGACCGACCTCCGGTCGGCGGTCCCAACCGCAGCATTACAATGCGACCCCACATGGTGTGGTCGCATTCTCCCATTTTTCTATGGGAGCTTGTGCTGTGGCTGTAAACCACCTGTAGCACAAGCTCCCATTGAGAAATGGGAGAATCTGTTCATCCCTGCACCGCGTGGCAAGCAACTCAAGGTGCTTGCCACACGGTACGGGGATTAACAGAGGGGCACCACAGGTGCCCCCTCGGCCCCCAACTGGAGGCCGCAGGCTTAAGGGGGCCCTGCTAGGGGCCCCCAAGGTCCCTTTCAGACAGGTTTTTTCATGTCGGAAAGCCCGACATGTAAAGCCTGTTGGAAACCGACATCGTAATCCCTGCGGCTGAAATGCCATCCATAGGGATTTCGGGCAGGCCTCTGACTGCCCGACAGGCTCCTTGAGCCCGTCGGAATCCAGCCGGAATGACTGGCCGGTTTCACTTTCGACCACCTGCATCATAATTGGGCGGTTGGAAGTAAAACCCGCGATGAGACTCCGAAAGCCTCCTTTTCCGGGTCTCATCGTAATAAGGTCCTATGTGTAGGAATCTGAACACTTGGAATAGTTGCCACATAAAGGTCAAAGCCACCTTGTTCTGGACAGGGAGAGAATGACTACCCAGCCAAATTAACCAGTTCAAGTTAAAGAAGCTGAAGAGACGCATATATATATAAATATATATGTATATTTTTCTATATGTATATATATATATATATATATATATATATATATCATAAAAAATAATAAAACTGCAAAACATTAAATAAATTACCAAATTAATTAAATATAAAAAGACATTTACTAAAAACATTTAAAAAAAATGATGTATACAAATAATATATTTTTAAGCAAATCATAATATTAGATATATTCAAACAATATTTAAAAAAAATTGAAGTCTAGCAATAATAGATAAACTGTTCCCACTCCAGCCTGTGCAACAGTGGGAAACCATTGGAGTTTTGGAGGGGTAAGATTTACTATTCCCACTCCAGTCTGTGCAACAGTAGGGAAAGCGTTGGACTTCGGAGGGGTAAAATTTACTATTCCCACTCTAGTCTGTGTAATAGTAGGGAAAGCGTAGTAGGGAAAGCGTTGGACTTCGGAGGGGTTACATTTACTACTCCCACTCCAGTCTGTGCAACAGTAGGGAAAGTGCTAGACTTCGAAGGGGTAAAATTTACTATTCCCACTCCAGTCTATGCAACAGTAGGGAAAGCGTTGGACTTCGAAGGGGTAATATTTACTATTCCACTCGAGTCTGTGCAACAGTAGGAAAAGCGTTGGACTCCGGAGGGGTAGCATTTACTATCCCACTCCCGTCTGAGCAACAGTAGGGACAGCATTGGAATTCAGAGAGGTAAAATTTACTATTTCCACTTCAGTCTGTGCAACAGTAGGGAAAGCTTTGGACTTCGGATGTGTTAAATGTACTATTCCCACTCCAGTCTGAGCAACAGTAGGGAAAGTGTTGGACTTTGGAGGGGTAAAATTTACTATTCCCACTCCAGTCTGTGCAACAGTAGGGAAAACGTTGAACTTTGAAGGGGTAATATTTAGTATTCCCACTCCAGTCTGTGCAACAGTAGGGAAAGCATTGGACTTTGGAGGGGTAAAATGTACTATTCCCATTCCAGTCTGTGCAACAGTAGAGAAAGTGTTGGACTTTGGAGGGGTAAAGTTTACTATTCCCACTCCAGTCTGTGCAACAGTAGGGAAAGCATTGGACTTTGGAGGGGTAAAATTTACTATTCCCATTCCAGTCTGTGCAACAGTAGGGAAAATGTTGGATTTCGGAGGGGTAACAATTACTATTCCTACTCCAGTCTGTGCAACAATAGGGAAAGCGTTGGACTCTGAACAGGTAACATTTACTATTCCCACTCCAGTCTGTGCAACAGAAGGGAAAGCGTTGGACTTTGGAAGGGTAACATTTACTATTCCCTCCCCAGTCTGTGCAACAGTGGGGATATATATATATATATTAAAACCAAACAATTAACCTCATTATTAAACAATTCAATAATTAATTATCAATTAAAAAATTCATTTATTTATTACTTAATTACCTTGCCACACTATGCCCCCACAAACATAGCAGCCCACACTTAAAATATAACTGAAATAAGTAAATGTAACACGATTAACATAATTATTAAGCAATTAAAAAGTAATTAATAATTTAATTATTAATTATTTACGCATAATTAACTTCCCACCCTATACCCCTACAAACCCAGCAGGCTGCACCTAATATATAACTTAAAAAATATAAATATTACACAATTTACATAATTAACAATCAATTAAATATTTAATAAAAAAATCTTAATTAATTGTTAATGAATTATTACTTAATTAACTTCCCACCCTATACCCATACAGACCCAACAGATTTCGCCTAATATATCACTTAAAAATATACGGATAACACAATACATATACTTACTAATCAATTAAATTCTTAATAATAAATTAATAATCTGTTGTTAATTATTATTACTTAATTAACATCACACCCCATGCCCCTACAAACCCAGTAGCCCGCACATGATATATAACTTAGAAAATGTAATTATTGCATGATTAACATAATTAACTATCAATTAAATACTTAATAATACATTAATAATTAATTGTTAAATAATTATACTTAATTAGCTTCCCAACCTACATCCCTACAAACCTAGTAACCCACTATGACAATACAAATTACTATTAGCAATTTAATTAAAAATTATGAATCATTAAAAGTACAAACTATATTTAAAAATATTATTAACAAGTATACAAACAATAATAACACATGAAATTAATATATGAACTAACACACAAAAGATAATTAAAAAATGATATTTTTTACAACTAGGCTATTGAAAACGATAATATCAATAACGATATTCTTGAAAACTATATTGCTTACCTGAAAAATCGACATTCTTTACAACGATATTTCCCCATCACAATAGTTTTGTATCACGATATTGTTTTTCCGATATTACTGCAACTGAATATTTAAAACTCAATATTTTGTCCAGATACCTGACTCCCTCAATGCCGAGATTACCCAATAATTAAGCCAGAATTACTCATTGCTTACTCGCGGTATTCAGGAGTGATGCAGGAGTACTACAAAAGTAAGCTACAGCAGAATTGTGTGACACGAGCTCCCAGTATCTAGTCACTGCTATCTTTTACAAATAGCAGTTGAAATAAAGCGATCCCCCACCTGTAACTAATTTTTTCTTTTCTTAAGAACTCGCTGATCAGCAGCGTTAAGCGCATACTCGGAGGAAATGCATTTTTGACATGATCCTCCCACATTTGACTGCCTGTTTTTGCTGAATTCAGGACTCTGTAGGCTATAACACTGCTAAACAATGTCTCAGCACATGTGCTTTCCACCTAAATGATGTATTGTGCATTGGTTTAATCTAATTGGCTTATTTAACTTTTCAGTAATGCCATGGAACAAAGTGTAGAAAATGAACCAGTGACATGAAAGTTAAACGTCATATGTGGGCTGCAGGGTGCATTTACTCTCTGCAGCCCACAGATGACACTTATCAGAAATGTATAATTCCGGAGACCACGGCTATGCTCTGGTTGGGCTGCATTTTAGAAGTACTGTAGTAAAACCTGGCAAAGAAAAATTCCTGTACCTTTGAAGCAAACCTACTTTTATATGTTGCTAAGTCACCAAGCGTGTGGTTTGCAAGTCCACAGGATTAAGTACATAATATGTAAAAGTGGTGCATTCTAGATATTGATAAAAGTATGCCACCAAAATGATCAGCTACAAAAACGTTATTTCTCTGTGTGGGCAAAGTTGAATTTTCCAATAAAAGTCCTAGTTAGGAATATAATACCCCTTTCCTACCTTGGTGTGGAAAAGTACTGGAGCTGTCATTAAGAATTATTTTCTGCTTAGTTTAAAAAAATCTAATTCACTGGTGGGAGTAAATTGTTAATAACTTTAGTGGAAAGATAACTTTAGAAAAGTGTAAAGTGTGCTATCTGAAGGTAAACTGCTTTAGAACTGAATGACTCACAACTTTGCCCTAAAGACTGAATACATATTCCTGTCTGATGTTTAACAAACCTTCTCCTCTTGGTAGACATCAGCTTGGTCTCTGCTAGGAGGAAGGAAGGAATGGTTTTAACAGCGACCACTTAGCACGGCCTAGCTATCTGGGATGGGGACAGGAACAGCTGGCAAAAAGGACAGCTTCCTTTGTAATGGCAATGCCAGGTGGGACTGTCATGAACTGTAACCACTGGTTCCCAGAAACAGCCTAAACCTTTTGTCTGTATCCCCAGCAGGACAGAAAACTAGCTCTGATAAGAGGGAGGACATTTCATCTCCATAGGAGAGTGGCCAGGGCGAGGGCAAGGCTCCTGCAACTGAAGGAAGGCTATAGCAATTCTGGTTGAGGGTTCCTAGGAAAGTTTGCAGAAAGGTTTGAAAAAGGAACTACTGCAAAAGAAGGTGGAATTTATGTGGGAAAGTAGCCCAGTCTGGGTGTAGCGAATTCTCCCATCACAGGATAAGACTGTCACCTCCCCACCACCTTCTCAGAACCTTCCTGGACCTAGGAAGAAAACATGTTAGAGGAAGAAGACACTGCCTGACTGCTTTAAGAAAAAAACACAAGGACCCCTGACTCCTGCTGGCACCAAGGGACTGGAACTGCTCTCCAAGGGTGAAATGGCTGGTCTCTTTTTACCTGTTACAGAGATACAGCATTGGGAAGGGCTCCTGACTCCAAGAAGGCTTAGCTGACCACCATGGACTGGATCCTGCACGAGCACATGTCTGTAGAGCAACCTGGTTCCTCGAAGCCTTCTGTGAGGACCTGAAGGCCGCAGAAGTGATCAGGAAGAACGTTCCCAGCACTTTCAGAAAGGTGGGACTTAGTCATTTTTTCCAATTCCGGATGACAAGGACAAGGTACTGAGGTTTCCTCAAAGAATGTTCATTTTCAGTGGGCATGAAATCCAGGGTTGTCCCCGGGCAAAGACCTTTTTCTCTGCTGAAAAAAACTTCAGCAAAACCTTGTGGTGAAGATATTTTCGGCACTGTGGAGCCCTGTCCCTCCAATTCTTCCAGCCTTTGCCCATGGATGTATTATGAGAACCAAAAAAGTGACTAAGTCTAAACATAAAACTTTGGACTAGGGCAAGGTGGCAAATCTGTTCTTGAGGCCATGCAACCTTAGTGGCTCCGGAATCCTGCTTTATCTTACTGGGAGCATCTGACACCAAAATCCACGGCTTCAGCAACTGCTCGATGATGGCTTATCCAGCTTCGATGGACCCTTGCCATCTTCAGCTTCTTGCTTTACCCTGCTGGAGGACTTTGAACTCAAGTAAATAACATAAATGATAAGGTCAAAACTTTTATCAATGTGTCCCGCTAGGTGTACCCGACCTTCATTCCTGTGGGGTTGGCCTGAATTTGAAAGTATACTCTTATCAACAGTGAAATGTAACTTGTGTTCGGCACCTTGTATTTTCTTGGAGCTTTCTGTCTAGAAACTTTACAAATTTATATCCCCAAAACTGCATATCTTATTTGAATACTTTTGGTGTCTTTTTGATCATCACACTTTTCCTATGCTGCTATATTGGTTTGGAAATGTTATTGTGTTATTTCCCTGACTTGAAAATTATTTGATTCTGCATGAACGTAACACGAATGCTTCTGGGAAATTGCCTACTCCTCGTGCCACAGCTGGGTTGAGCAGGGATTCTTTTATAACTGCGCTGTAGCTTAACACAATTATGTTTATGAAGTTAGGAAAGGTGGTTCCCCTCCAAAATAATACAATTTCTGACATTGATTTTCAGCAGGTGGGATCTATGACTTTAGTCAGTAGTTACCACTCGACCTGAGTATGAAAAATACCATTTGTTGGATTGGGAATGCCCCCTGCCTAGTAACTAGACCTGAATCCCTGTTCTGAGTTACACAACTCCCAGTAATATTCTTTCTTTCGACCCAGCACCCACTAAATCCTCTGTGTGCGCTGAGGCCTAGGCCAGAAATTTACCCTGAGGCCTGGCTTCAGCCTAACTTTGAGGTTAAGTGGGGAGTGCCAAAAACGTACCCCTTGACTAAAACAAGACTACTGTCTCAGTCCCTAAGACATGTAGATGAAGCAGTGGTGGCAGCATATTGCTTTTGAATCCTAAAGCCTTGAACAGGCCTTTGTCCCTGTTCCAAAACAAAGTTCTTACCTATCAGCCCGCTTGTGTTAGTTCGAATTAGATGTCATGCCAGTCTGTATGCCAAATGTATGTTGTGTGTACGGTGACTGCTAGCAGGGCTCCATGTTGGTTGTGAGTGTATGTATGCTTATAGCCAGTGGGATCTCTTTTGGATTGCCCCAATTTCTAGGTGTTGATGCAGCCTCCCCAGAAGATGGAAGTGTATTGCCTACATTCTTTAGCTGGAGGGGGTAGCCCCAGATACTGAAGTTTGGTGGGAAGGAGTCCAGGCTGTCCTTGGAAATTCTATGTGACCTATTCAGCAAGGTATTACTGATTAATGCTTCCTAATTACTGCCATTTGGGTGATGGTGGAAGGATTGGGGAGAGTCAGCAAATTCAGTTGCTAGAAGGAGATAAGCTTCTAAGCATGGCCTGGGACTTTTGTCTTTCCTTGACCGATCTTTCAAGAAGGGTGATGACAGACATGTGAGAGCTTCACAAACTTTGTGCTTGTGTTAGGGGTATTCCTTCTTGGAGCCAGCATCATCACTACCAGCTGTGAGAGCCATCACCGTCCACAAAGAATTGTTTGTACAGCAGAAAGAAGACAAAGCTATCAAAAAGAACCACCCAAACTGGTTTCTGAAGTGTGAATAGTGGAGCCACATTCCCTTTCTGGAAACTATGTATAAAAGTGGGACCTAAACTTTCCAGCTTGGTTCGAGTTCCAAGATGCTTCACTGACCAACGATAGTGGTACACCACAGAATACTCAAAGATCTGCTGGGATCCAAGGCTGGTATTGATGATAGCAAGTCTCCCAGAGACAAAGGAACAGCACCTGAAAGCTGTATATTTTGCTGGAGAAGCTGTGGGTCTGCCTGAGACCTGGGAGCCGGCTTGTCTACTAAGAGGGGAAAAGGGTAGTGTCTTGTCCAACAGGAGCTGTCTGCCCAAGGAGAATCCCAGCTGCTGGATCTGGGAGAGGAGCGGCCCAGAAGAACACTTGGCTAAGGGACTGTGTATTGAGTAGACCTGCAGGAACTCGAGGCTATGAATACCTCCAAAGTGCTAAAGGCCAAGTTCATCAGCAGCGATTCACGAGTCTCAGTGCTACTCCGGTCCTCCGTGGTTGAGTACTCCCCTGTACTCGGGATGACGCCGTCATAGCGAGGGAAGCCAGCTATGAAGCAGGTCGCGGCATCCCCTGGGCTTCCGATTGGCCCATGTGACAACGTCACATGAGCCGTCGAGGAGTCCAGGAAGTTAATCCCCTTAAAGGCGCCTTCCACCTCACAAACAGCTGCATCCAAGGGAGGCTGGAAACAGGAAAGGAGAGACCATCCTCCTTACCCTCGACCCGACCAGGCAAGTAGTGACACACCATCACAGATTTAGAGGCAAAATGTATTTTTGATTTTGAATGGGCAAGAAGTGTTTTAAAGTGATAGTGGACTAAGTGATACTATTGATGTTTTAAATTATTTGATCATGTTTTCGCATCTTAATGTTTTACTTTGGTGGGGGGGCCCATGGGCATGGAGCTTTCTACCCTGGCCAGCCTTACCTTAGTAGAGATGAAGGCTATGAACAGGTAGAGGAGAAGGCTATGAACAGGTAGAGGAGGCTCAAACTGAGCCCAAAAGCCAAGAAGAGGATTATGAGAAGGCTCTCAATGCTTGGCAAGAGGCCTGCCAAGTACAGATCATCTCTGAGGAGAATGAGAACGAGAGGTTGAAGAGACACCAGTGCAAAGGGATGGCCTGCTTACAGAGGCACATTTTAATGTGTTGTCCAAGATTGGGAACAGTTTCTCCTCTCGCTGTTTATTCCTATGAGAGCCTCAGGCTTACAGATTGGCCTGTGAGAAGAAGGCGGCTGAGAGAGACTTGAAATTAAAATGGCTGCTCTTGCCCTAATAGAGAAAAATGCAGTCAAGGTTGCCCAGCCTGGTTGCCCCAGCCTTTTCTGCACTCTGGCTGTCAGCCTGCAGCTGCTGCTGCCAAGACAGGAATCTGACCCTCTGCCAGGAAGTGTAAACTCTCCAAGGAGTCAGAAACAAAGGCCTGGATGGGAAGGAGGTGACACCTCCCTCCCTGACAGGATGGGTAGTCAAGGTGGTGTGCTTCAAAGCTTACACCTTCTCTGATATGCATCCAGGCTGCCTCCCAAAGGAGGAAACAGCCACCCCTCCTGCCCCCAGGCACATTTGCACCCTGGCAGGTAGGAAAACTATGTAGCCAGGAGGTGTACACCACCAGAAGGCTAGCCACACCCTAGGGTGGACTACCTAGATTGTACAGCTAAGGAAGGTTTCTGTCATTTTTAAAAGTGAAAGAATAGAGGGTTCTAGGTAGAAAAGGTGACAACCCCTCAATGTGGTCACCTCAGGGTTGTTTTAGCCGCTGGGGCTAGTAGCTCATTGGCCATTTGCACCCACACCCCTAACACCCGTAAATCTAGTATTTTAGGGGCACCCCTGGCACCAGATCCTCAGTTCTGATTCGAATTGCAACAGAGGACCCAGAAGTGACCTGAGTATGTGACAACAGGACCTGCACAAAGCAAAGGTGTGATACTCTGCACCTGTAGCAACCATCCTGATACTGCATGACTGCGACTCGTCCCAGGTCAAAGACCGGGTCCTCCAGACAGGGGGACCCCTTTAAGAGCCAAAGGCAACTCCAGACTCCCTTGGACTAGTGTCACTAGTCCCTTGCAGGCCGCAGGTAAAAACAATGTACCTGAACCAAAGAATCGCTGGCCATCGGGCTCTCCGAGGGATCGCCCAAAAGTAGATGGTAAACTGCACTGTGGAAAACATAGTCCTGACCTCCCGCAAGTTTTAGGCGGCTGCCATTTTACCCCAGACCGCCGGACATTGAAAAAACGTTAACTTCTTGCTGACCAGAACGCTGCTAAGGCTTGTTGGTGGCCAGTCCGGCAACCACTACCTTTACTCGACGATGCAACTCGAGGGAGCTCAGCAGTACCTTCAACTTACCACAGCAGTGACCCCGATGTTGACTTTTTGCACCTGTTTCCTCACCAGCACTGTGTAAGCAGTAAAACCATATCCCCTGTGGCTCCCGCTTCAGCACCAAGGACAGCTAGAACAACTCTGCCCCCGTGGCGTGTCGAGGCAGGTAACAGCAAACTGGGACTCGCGTCAATTTAACCCTCAGTGGGCTCCATGCAACTCTACCTACAAGTGACTGATTGTCCCTAGTGTTATTTACCATTGACCGCAATGCTAAAGTTGTGTAGTATTGATTTGCACTGATTTCGTTTTCATTTTAAAATCCATAACTCCCATTCTACTTATCACATTGACTTTGTTTTTGTGTCTAAATTGATATAAAAAGCTGCTTTATTGTTATAAATTGGTGTCAGATTTCTTTTGAGTTGTATCATTTATTGTTCATTTTGGTACTATGAAATGCTTAACACATGTTCTTCTAGTAAAGCCTGACTGTTCTTTGCCACACTACCAGGACTGCGCTAAGGATTTATTATTGTGAATCCAAGGACCATCTTTTGGGGTATTGTGAGAGTATTGCATAGTAAAGCCTAACCAGCATCACTACATAATACTCCCTCTTCCTACATCACCTAGTCACTGGAGCCTCACACCGTGCATCAAAATTGGTTTTGTTATAGAATCCTCAGGCAAAAAATCCCCAAGTGCAGTGGTTTTTAACCTTTTGACTTCTGTGGACCCCCACTTAATCATTACTGGAATTCAGAGACCCCCACTGAATAATTCTTTGAATCCGGGGACACCCACTGGGTCATTACTGGGAGCCGGGGACAACAGCCTAGGCAATTTTTAAAATTTCAACCACAAAACAATATACAAATAATTAAACATTTTGGCTCGGACCCCCAAAGCTCTGCGCGTGTTGGTGGACCAATTTGTCCAGTTTATGGATAGTCTAGACTTAGTCACCAATTATGACGAATCCCATACTATGGCCTTTGGACCAGGAAGAATTGAAACCCACAGATTACTAATAAAGGGGCAGACCCTGTATTGTGTGAAGGATTTTACTTACGTGGGCGTTATTTTTAACTCAACAGGTTCCTGGCATCCTAATTTGGCCAGCTCTAGTCTCAAACTTAGCAGGTCAGCAGGAGATATTTTTAATCTCTGTAGTGCAATGGGAAAGGGGATGATTCTACCTCTTTTAAAAATCTACAATGCACAATGTGTCCCAGGTGCCACTTATGGGGCAGGGATATGGGGTTTTCATAAGAGCTCCCCTCTTCAGTGTGAGGAAGACTGTATATGTAGAAGGTTTTTACAGCTCCCTCCCAGTGATGGCTGCCTCAGAACGGGGCATGGTGGGGTGGGGGAGGAGTGGGAATGGATAAAAAAAATTTAAATAAATAAACTTGCCTTCACCGCCGCGCCGCCGCACTCCTCTCCTCCGACCTCTTCATCTGCTGGAAAGCACCAAAAGCACCAAGGCTCCTGTACTCTCCCAGCCAATCACGACACTGCATGAGCAGCGTTGTGATTGTCTGACAGCCTGTTAGGTCGTTGTAAGAAGGTGGGCCCGTCCGGGGGTCAAAACGTGGACGGTATGGAATGGTGGTCCGTAAATCCCGCCTCTCCACCTCTTATTTCTTCCCGGCAGGACTCCTGGACTACGAGTCCCAGAATTCCCTCCGCCCTGGAGTATTCCGTGGAAGACGACGAGACAGGATGGGGGCTCCTGGAGAACGGAACTCCGCCCCATGACGTCACACTCCCTGGACCCATAAGGACACCGAAGACTCGGGAGAGGGTGTGTGTTAACACCGGCGACGAGACGGAGTGGAGAGCGGTTCCAGCCCTGTACGGAGCGAGCAGCGGATTGCCGGGAGAGCAGGCGGAGCGAGGAGCAGAGACAGAGGGAGACGGAAAGGTGCCAGGAGGCCAACGACCCCGCGGATCGCCCAGCCACGCACCAGGAGGTGCGTGGCTCTCAGAGGCACGGAAACGCTTTACGGGTTGGTACGGGAGGCGGGACAGCATACCCCCTTAGACTAAGGAGTTGCCTATCCCTTCGCCTTTGCTTCCGTTGTCTCTGTGGGTATACGGTAACACCTTGCACTCGAGCACGCCCCAGAAGCAATAATAATCACAAGTGTGTTGGTGTCCCGTCACAACCCCTCCCTATCACTGCACTCAGAAGGAACCGACCCCTTACCCCCGTATTTCTTTCTTCCTTGTTCCCGGTCCATGGCCACGACATCCCCGAGGACTCGGCGCCTGTCAAGAAGGGAATCCATACGAGTGGAGCGGAGTCCTGCCCGTATACCCACCCCGGGACCCTACGTAACCCGAACTTTGGCTACCAGAAAAAAACACCTGTTAATACCCATTAAACCCTCATTATCACACACCGGTGTCGCCTCAGATCCTTTACCCACGCAACAACTGGTGTCAGAAGTGGGATCTCCTGCCATCGGTACATCAACGATGGACGTACTCATTCAGCATCTAGTAAAGGGACAAGAACGGCTTGAATGGGCGGTGGAACGGCAAATGACGTCTGCCCAGGCAGACAGGGACGTCTTTAAGGATTCGTTTACGGCCCAGATCGATGGCCTACAACAGATGTTTGGGGCGCCTCCGGTGCCCACCTCTGAAGCGCCCCGTGGCGGGCCCCATGGTCCATCCGGCATTGCCCTACAGAAGTATATCCCAGGAGAAGATCCAGACGCTTTCCTGTTGAACTTTGAGAGGGTGGCGAGGGCGTGTGGATGGCCGGAAGACAGGTGGCCCTTCTTTCTGGCTCCTCTGCTAACTGGGGAAGCTCAATCGGCATACCAAGTGGCTAACGCCACAGGCACCACCCCATACCAGGAGGTAAAAGATGTGATTCTTGACCACCTTGGGCTAGACGCCGAAGCCTACCGAGTCCGCTTCCGGAGGGAGCGCGGACAGCCTGGGGAGAATCCAAAAGCCCTATGGTTTCGCCTCAAAATGGCAGCCGATAAATGGTTAAAGCCCCTCGTGAGCACGAAGGAAGAAATAATGAACAGGGTGTACCTGGAACAGTACTTGGAGGCCTTACCCTATGGTACTCAGAGGTGGCTGAGGCAACATCCCCGCCTTAGTCCAGAGGAGGCAGTGGAAATGGCCACCCAGTACGCAAGGGCTCAGCCTCGTACCTCTACCTGGGAGAATGAAAGACAAGGGAAGGCCCTCCCCGGCAAACCCGAGAGGAGACCACGTCCATCCGCAGAACCGTTCCGACACAAGACCCCCAGACCGGATATTCCCTCTTTCCGCGGGCCCCAATGTTTCGAGTGTGGTGATTGGGGCCATCTCGCTCGGATGTGCCCAAAACGAAGATCCAGCGACGAACCTATGGAAGTCGGATACGTTCCAAGATCGGTCCTCTACACCGCTGAGATGGGGCCGGCATTCCATGTAAGTGTACACGTGAATGGAAGGGAGGTCAATGCCTTACTAGATTCAGGGTGTAGGCAGTCCGTGATACGTAGTTCTATTGTCAGAACAGACCAATATGTGCCTGGTGTAGTGGTTCACATTAAATGTGTACACGGGGACATAAAACCATATCCCTTGGCTGTCCTTTCTCTCACTCCTTCCCACGGGCCCCCATGCGTGATAAGGGTCGGGGTGTTAGAGACTCTCCCAGAAGAACTACTTATAGGGACAGACAACCCTAACTTCCTCTCGTTAATCAAACACACCATTGGTAGGTCTTCCGGGAACTCAGGGGAGCGGAGGGAACATAAAGTACCTTCCGTCGCATTAACCAGCCCCGAACCCTGGATCCTAGACAAGAGCTATAGGTTTGCTCAAACAAATGACCCAACCCTCTTTAATGCATGGGAAACAGCCCACGCAAGCCAGGACACAACTCCCCAGGTGTATCCTAGGTTTCTGATAAAGAACGACTTGCTCTATAGGCAGGGAAATCCTGGTGAGCCAGAACAGCTACTGGTGCCGACCTCGTTCCGAGAACGTATCTTGTTCTTCTCCCACTCACACCTCACCGCTGGCCATACCGGGGCTGAAAAGACAACTCAGAACGTGCTCCGACATTTCTTTTGGCCCGGTATCTATAAAGATATCAAGATACATTGCCAGACCTGTGAGGAGTGCCAAAGGAAGAATATGCAACGTCCGCCGGCGGTTCCCTTGAAACCACTACCTATCATTGGGAACCCGTTCGAGAGGATTGGGATGGATTTAATCGGACCACTACCACAGACAAAAAAGGAAACCAGTACGCCTTAGTGGTTGTGGACTATGCCACCCGGTTCCCTGAAGCTTTTCCCTCAGGGCTCCTACCTCAGCAGCAATCGCAGATCGACTGATAGAACTCTTTTCCAGAGTTGGATTCCCTAGGGAGATCCTAACGGATCAAGGAACGCCTTCGTCTCCCGGTTGATGAAAGAGGTATGCGGAGTACTGGATCTCCACCACATCCGAACATCGGTATATCACCCACAGACAGACGGCCTTGTCGAGCGATATAACCGGACCATCAAGACCATCCTGAAGAAGATGCTGGTCCTCGAAGGGAAGGAATGGGATCGCCTATTACCGTTGGCTCTTTATGTCATCAGAGCACAGGTCCAAAGTAGTCTGGGATGTTCGTCCTTTGAGCTCCTGTACGGGCGACAACCCCGGTCCCTGCTGGAAATGACACGGGAGGCCTGGGAACAAGAAGTGGAAGAGGAAAACCGAGAGACATTGGAATATACCCAGCAATTAAAGGCCAAACTATGGAAACTGAGAGATTTGGCATATGATCATCTGGAAAGAAGTCAGAAGCGGCAAAAGAGCAGTTATGACCGGGGTAAGAGATGGAGAAAGCTGGCCGTCGGTGATTGGGCCCTGGTATTGCTCCCCTCATCCACTAGAAAGATGAGTTCAGGTTGGCAAGGCCCCTATAGAGTGGTTGACGTCTTGGGAGATACCTCCTACCGACTGCAAATAACCCCCCGCCGACATCAAACGTATCACATAAACCTCCTGAAGAAATGGTTGGGGAACCCTCCCAAGGACATCCGCCTGACCCTACCCTCATCCGGCGGGAAGAAAACCACCCTTGACCAACTCGTGGTGAACGAAGACCTCTCGGACGAAGCAAAAACAGAGCTGTTGAAGACCTTAAGCCAGTTTTCCCCTTGTTCTCTGACCTACCAGGGAAAACCACCCTGGCGGAACATCGAATACAGACGCCCCGGGAAAAATCGTGAAACAAAGGCCATACAGAATACCAGCAGCCAAGCGAGCGGTCGTCAGAAAGGAAGTCCAAACCATGCTGGATCTCGGTGTCATACGCCCATCAACTAGCGATTGGACATCCCCGATAGTCATGGTACCCAAACCGGACGGATCGACATGGTTCTGTATGGACTTTAGAGCCCTAAACGCCATCTCCTCTTTCGATGCCTACCCGATCCCAAGGATAGACGAGTTGATTGAGAAACTAGGAGAAGCACGGTTCATAACGACCCTGGACCTAACCAAGGGATATTGGCAAGTCCCCTAAGAGAAGAAGACCGGAAGAAGACCGCCTTCTCTACGGAGGACGGACTATATGAGTTCAACGTTCTCCCCTTTGGCCTACATGGGGCTCCGGCCACGTTTCAAAGGCTCATGAACACGGTGTTACGGAACTACACCGATCATTGTTCGGCCTACCTGGACGACATCGTCATCTTCAGCAAGACATGGGACGAACACCTCCGGCACATACATAACATACTGACCGCCTTGGACAAAGCTGGTCTTCACATAAACTCAAAAAAATCCAAAGCCGCCTATCAGAAGGTGAAATATCTGGGTTATGTATTGAGTCGGGGTCTAATAGCTCCCCAGGCTGAGAAAGTGAGAGCCATAGCTGGAACCGGTTTCCCTCAGACCAAGAGAGACCTGCGGGCCTTTCTGGGCCTGATCGGATATTATAGGAGGTTCATACCCCGATTCGCCGAGATCGCTACCCCTCTCACTGACATGCTTCGCAAAAACACCCGCCCACAACAGTATCAAAACCCCAGCGAAGACATGCAGAAGGCTTTTTGTGCCCTCAAGGACATTATCACCACTAGCCCGGTGCTCGCCTCCCCCGACCTCAACAAGCCCTTCATCTTGCATACTGACGCCTCAGACCACGGTCTCGGCGCCGTTCTGTCACAATTGTCTGAGGAGGGTATAGAGCATCCGGTTCTATATATTAGTCGCAAGTTGTTCCCTAGAGAAACCAAATACCCGACCGTAGAGAAAGAGTGCTTAGCTATAAAATGGGCAGTTGATAAACTACGGTACTATTTGGAGGGGAATCCATTCACGTTGTACACCGACCATGCCCCCTACAGTGGATGCATGTAAACAAATCTCAGAATGCCAGGGTGCTGCGTTGGTTTCTGACACTACAGCCCTTCTCGTTCGAACTCCGACACCAAAAGGAAAAGATAACGGGAGTGCGGACTACCTTTCCCGAGTGTTCCCTCTCCCCGAACGGGAGAATCCAGGGGGGAATGTAAGAAGGTGGGCCCGTCCGGGGGTCAAAACGTGGACGGTATGGAATGGTGGTCCGTAAATCCCGCCTCTCCACCTCTTATTTCTTCCCGGCAGGACTCCTGGACTACGAGTCCCAGAATTCCCTCCGCCCTGGAGTATTCCGTGGAAGACGACGAGACAGGATGGGGGCTCCTGGAGAACGGAACTCCGCCCCATGACGTCACACTCCCTGGACCCATAAGGACACCGAAGACTCGGGAGAGGGTGTGTGTTAACACCGGCGACGAGACGGAGTGGAGAGCGGTTCCAGCCCTGTACGGAGCGAGCAGCGGATTGCCGGGAGAGCAGGCGGAGCGAGGAGCAGAGACAGAGGGAGACGGAAAGGTGCCAGGAGGCCAACGACCCCGCGGATCGCTCCAGCCACGCACCAGGAGGTGCGTGGCTCTCAGAGGTACGAAAACGCTTTACGGGTTGGTACGGGAGGCGGGACAGCATACCCCCTTAGACTAAGGAGTTGCCTATCCCTTCGCCTTTGCTTCCGTTGTCTCTGTGGGTATACGGTAACACCTTGCACTCGAGCACGCCCCCAGAAGCAATAATAATCACAAGTGTGTTGGTGTCCCGTCACAACCCCTCCCTATCACTGCACTCAGAAGGAACCGACCCCTTACCCCCGTATTTCTTTCTTCCTTGTTCCCGGTCCATGGCCACGACATCCCCGAGGACTCGGCGCCTGTCAAGAAGGGAATCCATACGAGTGGAGCGGAGTCCTGCCCGTATACCCACCCCGGGACCCTACGTAACCCGAACTTTGGCTACCAGAAAAAAACACCTGTTAATACCCATTAAACCCTCATTATCACACACCGGTGTCGCCTCAGATCCTTTACCCACGCAACAGTCGTTCAGGCAGTGCCTGGGAGCCTGGGCATGTTCTCCACTGGGCTGTGCAACACAGCCCCGTGGAGAACATGCTAAGTACCCAAGAGGGCCGGTCAAACCGTCATGCGCACTTAGAGGAGTGCAAACCACTCCTCACTCTGCTCTGGTCACAGAGCCCAGTGCAGTCCCGACCTGGCTCCAAGCCCCGCATATAAAAATAAAATGATAATAACGTCCTGTTTTTATCATTTTCTTTTTCGCACTGCTGAAATAGCCGCCACTGCTCCCTCCCTCAGCTTCTAGTTTTATCCTACACACAGAGCTTAAGCAACGTTTTATTGAGGACAGTGTCCAAATGGCACCCCTGCTTCTTTGGGTCAGTATATGGACAAATCCCCAATCCACACTCTGTAGAGACATATTCTCAGATTGTCTCCTTTGGGTAACTGGGGCTTTATTCTGTGGTTGAAATACATTTATACAGCCTTTCAGGGGCTGGGGTTGTCTTTGTTGTTTTTGTCTCCTACTAGTCTACAGAAAGGAGACAAATCATGGGTAAAGAGCTTCTTTTTGGAACATTGTGCTGAGGAAAGATTGCAGAACGAGTTGGTAAAGAGCACTGTTTTAGTTTTTTATCGGATTCTTGCTAGCCCAGAGCCCATTTTATAGGTCAAGCATTCAAGACCTCTTGTATATACTTTAGTATATACTTATATGTGTATGTACTTTGTGGGCTCTGGAGAGGAGCCCTAGGACTTGTCTGCTTCCGCTTAGAGACTTTTTTTTCTGTTCAACTGCCTCTATTTATCTGTCTTGATAGAAAAAGACCAGTAGAGGTCAGTAAAATACCAGAATTGCTTTCTGCTTGTTCAACTGCCTCTATTTAACTGTCTTGATAGAAAACGACCAGTAGAGGTCAGTAAAATACCAGAATTGCTTTCTGCTGAGGGACTTTATTTTTTAAATTTTTCTGGCAACTGCCTCTATTTAACTTTCTTGATAGAAACCGACCAGCAGAGGTCAGTAAAATACCAGAATCACTTTAGCATTCTCTAGATTCCAGTCCATAGAAATTGTCTTCCACGAGCACCCGTAGACAATAATATATTTTTCGAATCTTGTATTTTCAGTGATATGACCACCGAAGGCCCTGATTTTATATTAAAGACAGAGCTTTGGACTATACCATTTCCCGCTGAAAGGTACTATTTCTCACCATGTGTTCCCATACCTGGCGTGTCACGCAGTTTGGTGCTTACTTTCCCTCCATGTTAAAGAACAGTAGATGTTTCAGCACCCATGCTAATGTGCTGCATAGCTAAATACATATAAGGTCCCAAAGGCGAGACCGATTGCATTGCAAATGCTTGTTTATCTTTCTCTTGAATTAACACAATGGGAAAGGTCTCTCCTTTTTCAGTTTAGATCAGGCTCAGTATGGCGGCTTATGAGTTTTAGAATGCCAACTGATGCCTTGGGAGGCACTTCCCAGGTCTGTTCTTGTGACGAGATTTCCTCACAATAACTAATGCACCACATCTATTTTTGTAACTATTTTAGCTGTGCTCGAAGACTCTTTCTGAAACCGCTTTTAATATCTTTGGGGCACCGAAGTTGTGAACAGGCTCTGCATAACCTGCAGTCTCTAGATACCCCAATTATTTGTGCCAGTGTGAGTTCCTTTCTTAAAGCTGCTATTCAAGCCAGGAAACCTATGGATTATCAATAACGTCTGCCTCAAAGGATCAGTACTCTAGTTTTAAATATTTATTGTCTTTGATCAGGCTATATTTTATAGTCGCACTATATATGTAAACTGTTTTAATGAAGATACATGCTGAAGTTTTTATCTCGCCAAGCGTTAGCTATTATGTTCTATGGTCAATGGGTTATCTGTTTTAATATCATGTAACTACGTTGTGGATGATGGAGTCATTTTAAAATTGTTTTATGATCATTTAACTGCTCTGCATTGTTTTTGTCTTTCATGGCCATATATGGCCGAATAAAGATTAAATTGATTGATTGATTAAACATTTTATTTAATTCATAAACAAGTATATAAAGAAAAAATAATTTTAATTTTAATGTGAAGATTGGAGCTTTTCTAACTTTAGTTAAGGCAACCCACCGTCCATACTATATTCTGTTTGATGCATGTGAACTGTCCCACACATCAATCTAAGAGTGGCAACTTATTTTTTACCCTCCAATTTCAAATTCCTTTACATTTACAAAACATTTTAAAATGTTCAATTTTATTTACTTGTTTATATACACTGTAGTAATCTGTTTATATTATTTAATTTTCTAAGCAGTGGCAGACCTCGTAGCTAGGTTTTGCTGACCCCCAAGAGTCCCCGCACCACAGGTTAAGGGCCACTGGCACTGACTGCCCCAGTGGATGAATACAAGTGCAGAGTTGGTAAATTCTACCTATACAAATATCCAGTAACATAACAATATTTGTGTATTCAGGGTCCACCGCTCTCCATCTATTTTGAACGGATGTACGGAGTAGGATTCTTAAACTTCACTGACAGTATTAATTAGTAAAGGCATAGAGACTGACGCTTTAAATTTGGTAATAATGTTTCAACTTGTAGATGTTCGTATGAGAATACGTGCTTGAATGGATGGGCGCTCGCCGTGAGCAGAACAGGTTTTTTAGGTCTCGCCCTGAAAGCCAGCGCTTCAGCGCTGGCTCTGGGCGAGACATTTTGTAGTGGGGTTGCAGAAATGCGACCACAACTTTGGCTGGCCTAGAGCATGCGAGTACGCGCACAGTAACGCGCGCATTCCTCGCATGCTCCAGGCCATCTGCCTTTGATGTCACTTGTTCCTCCCCCTCCCCCACCACAGAGCGCTTCTCGGGGCCGCGCGGCCGTGTCACTTTCACGGCCGCGCGTCATTTGCTCTCCCGCTCCTCCCCCCTCCCCCACCACAGAGCGCGTCTCCCACGGCCGCGACAAGCAGCATAAACATTCCATGCTTATGGCCAGAATAGGAGCAGGCAGTTCTATGGGTATGTTGAGTGTAATGCTCTTATGAATTCCAATCTAGCATGGAAATTAAGAAGCATGCGAGGCCTCCATTGGGTCTATTATTTCGAGTCATTGAGCTGGGAAGGGTTACCTCTTCCGAGTTTAAATTACGCGTAACATTGATTCAGTTTACAATGTATGCACGCCTAGGCAGCAAGACAGTGACAAAAGGTGTACGTCAGGGCACAGGGATACAAGACGCTGCCACGAAAGGAACTTTTCCAAAGAACTTCCAGCTACTGATGCAGATGCAAAGGATAATGAGCATCGTCCCAAGATCACACGTGGTGCGCAGCTCTTCATGAAGCACCACATTCTGTGAGCGCAGGTTTACTGATCTAATCCACAACCGAGCTCACTGAAGGATTATTATTCAGTTGCTCCCTACATACATATATTGTAATAAATTGGCTCTTAAATGCACATCGGCGGTCACGTAGAAACAACTGTATTTGTGTTCATAATTTTCAAAATATTCTCTAATTCAATTCAAACAAACGACGTTTTCGGCAGAACTGCACACACACGTTTGGCGACTGTTTTTTCAGGAACATGTATTTCCCGAAGAGATATTTACCAACGCGTTTAAAAACGTGAAAGTGAGTATTTCAGAATATTGCTCGTAAGGATTACTCGAAACATACATTTCAAACTCAAATTTAGCAGCCATTTCTCACAATTACTCTCTGCCCCGTGACTCCAGACAAGATGTGTCATCTTGTATCTTACGTCTCAATGTGCATGGAGCAGTTCTCTGGTTCACACGCCTTCAGCTTACTAACTGGAGCAGCAACCAGTGCCTATGCGCTTATCCCCAACGCCATTTCAGGAACAAGGCACTTTGCTGCTTAATCAAAGAAACGCTAAAAACAGACCAGTCCGTCAGTTCGCATAAATAGCTCTTTCCTCTCTTTATATTGTCAATCTGACGATTAAGATCCACATGATCACACACAGGCGCAACACTGCTTCTACAATAACAGCAAAAACATATTTAATATAAAAAGTAACTTCGTAACAAAGGGGCCCTTGCACAAAATGGGCGCTGAGAGTGTGAGCCACTATTTCATGGGGTGTAAAGAAGCAATATCGGGGCCAACGCAGACATTATTTCCGTGCCTGACAGCGTGTTGCCTTTCAGCATAGCAGGCGTCGTGTCAACAGCTACCACTACCAAGAACTCGGCGCACTCCGGCAACTTCAGAAATTATAGCTCTAACATCATTCATGTGTTATTTCATACTTGCAGCTGGAGTCAATATTTTCAAAACATGTAGGAAGAGTTGAATTCTAGTTCAGGATAAGTAACGGCATTTTTCATGCTGTGTATATGTGAGACAATGGAATACCCTGAATCAACTATCAGATGTGTCCTGTAAATATTAAATGCACATAATTCTTGAAAGGAGTTGCCCTTTTCTCAGATAGCTTTTGGGGAGCTCGCACAGCGTTCGCCAGAATAGCTAATGGTGTTTATATTTGAAGGCGAAGTTGAGAAACTCAAGTGCTTCATTTAACGTCTTGAGGGTGTAGTGAGAGAGGCAGTCCCAGGGGTTAACTTATCTTACAACAATATTAAGCAGAATAAACCCTCTGTCTCCCTCCCTCTGTCTCCCTCTCTCCCTCCCTCCCTCCCTCTGTTTCCCTCCCTCTGTCTCCCTCCCTGTCTGTCTCCCTCCCTCCCTCTCTCTCCCTCTGTCTGTCTCTCTGTTCCCCTCCCCCTCTCTCTCTCTGTTCCCCTCCCTCTCTCTCTCTCTCTCTCTCTGTTCCCCTCCCTCTCTCTCTCTCTCTGTTCCCCTCCCTCTCTCTCTCTCTGTTCCCCTCCCTCTCTCTCTCTCTCTCTCCCTCTCCCTCTCTCTCTCTCCCTCTGTCTCCCTCCCTCTGTCTCTCTCCCTCTGTCTCTCTCCCTCTCTCTCCCTCTGTCTGTCTCTGTCTCTCTCTCCCTCTCTCTCTCTCGGTCTCTCTCTCTCTCTCTCTCGCTCTCTCTGTCTCTCTCTCTCTCCCTCTCTCTGTCTCTCTCTCTCCCTCTCTGTCTCTGTCTCCATCTGTCTACCTCCGTCTCCATCTCCCTCCGTCTCTGCCTCTCTCTCTGCCTCTCTCTGTCTGAGAACTCATTGTCCTTGTGACAAAAATTAAATGCGCAACCATTCTAAAACCCGCCAAGTTTTGCAGGCCATGCTGACCTGTCAGTGGTAACTGGTTGAACATTAGTGCTGATTTGTGGCGTCATCGGTGATCTTTGGCAGTTGCCAGCCCACAAATACAAGCCCCCTGAATATGGGCCAAACGTACTTTGAAAATGTTTTTCTGTCATTTATTTTTGTAAAATGGAAAACAAGCACAGTCCAGCAACATCAGAGGACAATTCAATTATGCTTCATTTCTCATGTTTATTCACATCTTTGCCCGGAGCAGAATGTGGCAAGAAGGAATATCCATTTACAATCATTAAACCACCGCATCAAAGCAAACAAATCAAGGGGGCTTTTCAATGGGGCAGTTAGAAAGTTTCTCCTTCTCATGCTCTTGCCCTAAAATAAGATATATTATCTACCTACCAACAGATGTATATCAAGTTTGTTTCTAATTGGAAGCTGCAGTAGGATGACCTTTTGCGGTGAGCTTGCGAGACACTGATTTTGCACATGCTTCTTTCATCCTTTTCCCTGTGAATGCGGCCCCCGAGGAATCACAACAGGTGGAATTGCAGTTGATTCCAAACTGACTGTTGTTTTACACGAGGGCCGCATGGAAAGGCCTGGCGGGCCGCAACTGGCCCGCGGGCCGTACTTTCAGGACCGCTGCCTCAGGTCATATCCACAGGGCCTCAGTGGCCCATCACAAGTGAAGCTCAATAGACCAGCATTGGCATAGCCAATAGGTCTCACCTTTGGGACCTTATAAGTGATTAGCCATGCAACAGTTGATGTTGTTGCACCAAGGATATTGTGCTGCATAACTAAATACTTATAAGGTCCCAAAGGCGAGACCTATTGGCTATGCCAATGCTTTTTAATTAACTTTGCACATTAGGAAAAAGCCTGACCTTGAGGACTTGAGCAGGCGCTGTGCTGCCGGAGTAGCGCACACTGGACACAGGGCTGGAACCGTCCCAGCCTCGGCATCAGTTCACATCAGAGCAGATGTCATTAAGGACGTGGCTTAAAAACACTTAAACTAAAAATCTGTGCTTAGGATAGTGTGCCGCCCAACTGGTATTTTGCTGCTTCTGTCATTGCATCCAGCTATATTATACAACAAATAACATTACACCTACAACAAGCCAGGACTATTGGAGGGAAAAAGAAGTGGAGAGATGTTAGATTGGATATATTTATCATCATCCCTTTGTGAGATGTAAAGAAACGGTTACATAGTATCGATATGTGCGACCTGCAGTTAATGGACTACATTAAAGTCCTCCAAAATGTTCAGTAATGTGTAACAGATCTCTTCAGTTATTCCATGCCTTTCATTTGGTGATGTTTGGTTTCTTGACTGTAGTGTTGGTGATGGACAACCCTCGGAGCAGATATGTTATATGAATTTAGGAGGTATAAGTTATAATTTGTTGCTGACCGCTGTATAGTGTGGTTTTGGTGTGGGTTTTATGGTGTGGGCCATAACTGTTCTATATGGAAGTACATAACTATATAATGCCACGGTGAATCATAGGTCAGCCCTTTTTCTTACCTGCATAACAAAAGGAGTTTGCTGGTTGAATTGTTTACAGTTTGTGGTGTGTAAGCAGAGGATTGCGCTTGAGGATGGAACTGTTTCCTGGGCTCTGTTGCCGGGGTGTGGGCGGTACGATTATCTAGGAAATAGCCACGTTTTCAACTGTTGTTGGAAGTGTATATGATCTTGGGTGCTTCTCATGCTGGCTGGTAGTGAGTTTCACAGCTCTATAGCTCTTGAACACTCCAAAAATGCTGTGAAGCGTGGTATAAGAAGACAAACTTGTATTGTTAAATGCGTTTTCGAGAACAGAAATCTTTAGAGCACAGCTTGCCTATATAGATATCTCTATAAACTTAGGATGTTCAAAAAGATTTTGAGAAACACCTGGCTTAAAGAAAAAAAGGGAATCTAGGGAAAACCCAGCGTTGTTAGTGTTACCATGAAAAATGAATATCGGAAAATTTCAGAAAGCTTTTTTTGTAACATTTGCCAGAGTAACCAATGTGCGGCAGTACTACCACTTACTGCATACTAAAAAATATTTAATTGTACTGGGAAAATGGAGGAATGAGGTCAGCCTGCATATTACTGGTCTTTTAAAGTTTCAGCGCACCTTAACTGCTAATTCACTTAAGTGCGGGGTTTGACTCGGCTCTTGTTGAGTCCTTGAACTGTCGGGCATTCTGCCTTACTTCTGGGTACATACACAACTAGTAGAGACTTCACATCTTTTACTACTCGGGAAATCCAGGAAGTTGGTGGCATTACCGTATGAAAAGAATGTTTTTTTCTGCTTTGCTTTCATGGTCGCGACCCAGCATTGCCGTGGTAATTCTAACATGGTTTACAGGTTTATGATTTATGTAATCCATAATGGAGGGTCCTAACCCTCACATAGGCATTCCAATCGTCAGAAAATCACAGTTAAATACATTTCTACATGCTAAAAACTCTTCCATAGTCCAATCGCAAGGCCGGCCTTCACCCTGCAGTGCCTCTGCAATCTGCCCAGCGACTGAAGCCTGAAATACTGTTAAAACAAGCATTGGCATAGCAATAGGTCTCGCCTTTCGGACCTTATAAGTGTTTAGCTATGCAACAGTTGATGTTGTTGCACCAAGGATATTGTGCTGGTTAACTAAACACTTATAAGGTCCCAAAGGCGAGACCTATTGGCTATGCCAATGCTTGTTTTTGTTGCTGTCGGTGCTTTTGTGTTGAGGCAGATTGAATATATAAACGGATGTGCGCGTGGGGATTTGGTTCAACAACCGCAGCTGCCTGGGCACGAGACCTCCGGATTCTAAAATTAGCCTTGTTTGTTGTCATTGGAAGCTCTGTCTCTCTGTCAACTGTTTATTTACAATGGAGGAACCTGTTCCTAGGATTTCCCAGGTGTGTGGGACTGCTCTGTTGATAATGTGCGGCGAAGCAAAGGCAAGCCTATGATATAAAAACACAGAGGCACCAATGTCATAGTATATCACACCTTTTAGCAAAACAGCACTCTAGTGAATTGAAGGAACTAGCGCGCAGCCATCTTCTCAGTAAGTAGTGAGGTGCGCCGGACCTCACGTGTGCAGGGTTCTGCAGGCACACTCGCCTACACCGCACACGATATGCACCACTGGCACCACATGTACAAAACACGGTTTTAATGTCACAGGACCATATTTTCAAACATTGCTATAATTTGTCTGCACCTCCTCGTAGGAGTAACTTGCTAATCAGTCAAAGCTTGCCGTTATTGCCACAATGCCATACAAATGGCTGACCATGTGGCATTCAAGCAGGGCTTTAAGTGAGCCGGGTACTGTGCTCAGCACAGGCAGTTCTAAAAAGCAGGTGCTGAGACGGGTCCCTATCGGGCTTTCCATTTTTGCCCTCACCATCAGGGTGATTTTTTTTAGAATTAAATCAATTTTATTAGCAGAACTCATAGCATACCAATACAAAGTATTGGTGCCTACAACCCAATGGGCCGGCTGCAAAAATACATGAAAACCCATAGGAGCCAATGAATTACAAGCTGGACATGTGGACAGTTTACACAGCATGCCGCCTACAACCCAACCCAGGCCGGCCGCATTCAGCAAGAATAAGCAGTAAGTGATTCAGGATCCATGGGGATGGAGCGTTGGAAAGGGTCAGCAGCATGCAGAGCCCACTGGTGCCCGATAGGCCAAAGACTCATTGTAGCATGTCCAGGGCGTTAAAGTCTGCCTTTTAAGGAAAGTAAGAATCACAAAAGCAGAAACATTAACAAAACTAACATGCGAAAACCCGAGTCCCTCCCACCTCCCCCACCCCCCACCCCCTCTCCAGGTGAGCTAGTGAGCGCACAAACACGCATGAATGTGGTCCGATATGGAAGTTACCCCCAACCCTTGGCCCCCAGATCCCATCTGCAGCAATCGGGTATTAACCACTCCCCTCGCTTTCCGGGATTAGTTTCAAAATTCGTAAGTAAGCAGGGCATGTCAGTTCCCGAAACTCTGTAGAGAGGATGGAAATAAAGGGAGCCCATATCTTAGCATATTTGGATTTTCCCCCTAGGGTAGCCATAGAGAGTCTCTCCATGCCCAAAAGGGACCACAACTGGTGTAGCCATTGTGTGTGGTCCGGAATCCTGTCCGATTTCCAACTAGATAAAAGCACCCGATGCGCAGCGTTCAATGCTAGGGCGATCTGTCTAACCTTGGTAGAACGCAAGGGAAAAGTCAGGGCGTTAGGCAGTCCTAAGATAGTGTATGCCGGGAGCCTGGGGATGGTAGTGTCGAAAGCTGTATCGATCTCATCGAGGATCTTGTCCCAGTATCTCGTGAGCTTCGGGCAGTTCCACAGAAGGTGAATGAGGGTGCCCGGGCTCCCACAGCCCCGCCAACAGAGGCCATCGCACCGTGAGCTGTACTTATGTAAACGAGCCAATAATATACAATTTTGAACGCTGTTTCGGTGTGGACCATGGAGTGTGCAGTGTGGTGGGTCCTATAAAAAATATCTTCCCATTCCTTGTCCGACAGGGTTCGACCGAGTTCCGCCTCCCACCGCCGTTGTCCGGCCGTCCTAACCCCGCTCGGGCCCCGAGAAAGAAACCTGTAGATTTCCGAGATAAGTTTACGATCGTCTTTTTTAAAAAAAAAAGCCACTTTTCAAACGGGAGCATTGGTCTAACAACCAGAGGACGGACTAGAGACCCAGACACCCAGTGCAGCATTTGCACGTGGAGGTAGCGGTCGGAAACGGTGAGGCTGTAGTCTTCCCGAAGCTGCTCGAAGGGGATAAGCCCCTGGAGATCAAACAAGTGCCCCAGACGCTTGCAGCCGCCAGCTAACCATCGCAAACCCGACCCCTTATCCATCCCGGGTGGGAATTCAGGATTGAGAAAAATGGGGGACATAGGCGAAGGGAACATTGTAAGATTTGCCCGCTTGGACACTCTGTCCCAAACTAACATCATGGGCCGAGTGACCGGCGAAGAGTAAAGTCCCCAGGATCGAGACGATCTTGGTAGCCCAGCTTCCCTCCAGATGTGGTGGCCAGCCACCGTCTGGTCCATAAAGACCCAGTGCTTCTCCGTCATTGGACGGTTCCATTCCACGAGAAAGCGCAGGAGTGAGGCTTGAAAGTATCGAGTGATGTTCGGCAATGCAAGGCCACCTTCCTGTTTAGGGAGTTGCAGCGGGGACTTCTGCAGCCTGGGGGATACCGGGCCCCAAATGAAATGCTCAATCTCCTTTTGTATATGTAGGAGCGCATTCGGTGGGGGCAATAAGGGGAGGGTTTGGAAAAGATATAGGGCCCGCGGTAGGACATTCATTTTGACCGCGGCTAGTCTCCTGAGCCACGAAAGAGGCAAACGTTGCCATTGAGTTAAATTTTTACGGATACGGGAGGGTAAAGCAGCATAATTCACTTCTGCAGTCTTGCCTAGGCTCTTATGAAGGACCAACCCCAGGTATGTTAAGCCATCCGTCACCCAATCAAAAGCAAATTGGGCACGTAAGGTGTCCACCGTTGATTGCGTTGCGGTAAGGTTGAGGACCTGTGATTTCTGGCGGTTCATTTTGAATCCTGACACCCGACCGAAGGCGGGCAGGTCGTCTACAATGACCGGCAAGGAGGTCAAGGGTCGCCCCACCGAAAAAATGATGTCGTCAGCGTAAAGGCTAATCAAATGCCGGTCGGCCCCAAAAGGGACGCCCTGGGCCTGTGGGTTATCCCGGAGCCTCTGAGCAAAGGGCTCCATATAAAGAGCGAAGAGCAGGGGGGAGAGGGGGCAGCCCTGCCTGGTGCCTCTCCCCACCGCAAAACCGCTCGAGAGAACCCCATTTACACTTACTGCAGCCGATGGGTTGCTGTAAATGCACACCACCCATTTGCAAAATTTCGTGCCCAAGCCAAAACGTTCGTCCAATGCATGCGGTCAAATGCCTTTTTGGCATCAACCGCTAGCAAGAGCGCCTCTTCCTTGGAACGCTGAACCTTATCGATCAGGTGACATAGCCGTTTAGTGTTGTCCCCGCATTGCCTATTCGGGATGAAACCCGACTGATCCGGGTCGATCAAACCAGGCATCAGAGGGTTCAGCCTGTGGGCCAGGATGCTAGAAAACAGCTTTGCATCGATGTTTAGTAAAGAGATCGGCCGGTAGGAGCTGCAAAGCGCAGGGTCTTTCCCTGGTTTGGGGATGACCGAAATCGTTGCCTGTAACATGGACTCAGTGAGGGTGCCTGTATCAGCGAATGAATTGAACAAGCGAGTGAGCAGGGGGGCCAGCTCCGCGCAGAAGGTCTTATAGAACAGTGCGCTGAACCCGTCCGGGCCCGGCGCCTTCAGAACCTTATCAATCCTTATTGAGGCCTCTAAACTATCAGCCTCGTTGGACGGGAGCGGGGTGACCATGGCCCCGTTGACATAATCGCGGGGGGCCGCGAAGAGTGAAGACTCAGCGGAGTAAAGATCCGCGTAGAAAGTCCGAAAAGCCGCTGCAATGCCAGAGTCGTCCGTGATCTCGGAACCCTGTTCTCCGCGCACCGCCTTAACTGCCTGAGCCTGTCGTTTACTGCGGAGGCAGTGTGCTAGCATACAACCTACCTTGTTAGATCCCATGTAGAATTTATGCTTCAACCGAATCACTACATGTTCAGCCCTGTCCAGGTCCAGTTGCCTCAACTGGAGCCGCTCCTTCTCCAGCTGGCGCCAGACCTGCGGTGCGCCCGTGCGCTTATGGATCGCCTCAAGTTCTTTAACTTTAGATTCGAGTTCCTCTCGTTTGGCCTGCCTAGTCTTATTGTCATGTGCCGCTTTAGCGATTAAGGTCCCTCTCGAGGCCAACTTAAGAGCCTCCCAAACGGAGGCTAAAGCTGTAGAGCCATCGTCGTTAAGTGCTAAGTAATCTTTCAATGTATGCCGAAGGTCTTCTACCACCTGTGGGGAGTGTAGTAAGGAGTCTCGCAGGCACCAATGTGAGGGGGAAGAAGGAGTGGGGGGCAAACGTAGAGTCAGAGTGATGTGTGCATGGTCTGAAAGAGACCGGGCTTCGATAGTAGATGCCAGAGTACATGCCCACATGGCCTGGGTGACAAAGTGGTCCAGGCGAGCTTAGGACTTATGAGCTGCAGAGTAATGGGTGTAATCCCCGTCATTGGGGTGGAGGCCGCGCCACGCATCCCTAATCCCACAGTCCTCCAACCACTCCTTACCATTCCCCGACAAAGCTCCTGCCCCCCCAGTCCTTGGGCTAGAGCGGTCAATCCCAGCGTCCATAACTAAATTTAAGTCACCGCCCACCACTACCAATGAATCGGGCGTATGGAGTACCTCAGCCAGTGCCCCAGTCAGGAACTTCTCTTGATGATCATTTTACTTTACCGTCGAGACAGAAAATGAGACGGAACGGGTGCCCCCAGGAATAGGATATACTCTTCGATCTGAGGTGGCTGGTCACTGGGCGAAAGTCTCTTCTTTTTTGAAGGTACTGGCTGCTAGATCCTGGAAGAGCTGTGGTGCATGCTCACGGAAACGCAGAGGTTGACAGGAGTGGGCCGCTTTGAGGATCTCCTCCTTTACCTTGAAGTCGTGCACGCACACCAGAATATCAGCAGGCGGGCGGTTTGGCTGGTGGGGGGGGCCTACTCGATGACATCGATCAATCTTGACGAAGGATTCCGCCGATGCGTTCAGAACTGCCCGAAAGAGGTCTTGAACATATCTTTCCAAATCTTCCTCCTCTGCTCCAGTCGGGACAGCACGAATACGGACGTTATTCCGCCTTGACCTATTCTCCAAGTCCTCAGAGTGCGACTGGAGGTCCAGCTGCTGGTCCCGCAGACGTAGGATTTCTTGTTGGAGTGCAGCGATCTCTTCGTCCCGGGCCGTGGCCGAGTCCTCCAGTGCGGCCACCCGCTCACCGACCGCGTCCACATCCCTCCGTACTTCCCGGAGATCCGCCTGCAGGTCCGTCTTGATGGCCAAGATGTCCTCCCTCTGAGAAGCGAACAGGGCCTCCAGGAATTCCCTTGTGACTGCTCCTTCTGGGCCATTTCCTGATGCGACCTGGCCAGCTCCTTGAGAGTCCCCAGCTGACTTCATGAGCAGATCCCGGACAGACCGGTCCTTTTTAGGTCTCGCCTAGCGACGCAGCGCAAAGCGCTGTCGCTAGCGAGATCTAAGGAACTAGTATAGACTTCTCTTTGTTTATTAAAAATACCAAACCTTCGAAAACACTTATAAGAATATCGTCCAGATAAATTTTTAGACAAATTCCTCTCTTCCTCAGGAAAGGCACCACAGGCTTCAACATCTTGGTAAAACACCAAGAGGCTTATAGACAGAAAGGAAGTGCCTAAAACTAATAAAGATGTTTCTTCCATCGGTACTGCTTTTACCTCTGACTTCCCTGACTCATAGGAATTGTGAAATATGCGTCCTTCAATGGTTTTAATGCCCCTAGAGACTTACTGTTCTTTTTAATGTTGCTGCAGGCCAGCTTTACTTCCTGCAGCCCACCGACAATATTACAAAAATGCTTGGTGATGCCCCTTCCCATTCCAGGGGCACCACCAAGCTTAAAAATTAATTTAAAAAAAGCCCTCACAGGAAATTATGGGACGCTCCATGCTGGAGAAGCGAATAATAAATGAGCAGCTCCTACCGCTTATTCATTATTCACTTTGATCTCCCGGTGCCCACTAGGGACACCCTTTTTAAAAAAACAATATGTTGGAGCACAGTCCCCCTCCCGAACCTTTATGGCCCCAGGGACCCCATGCACCAGGGTCTTTATTTTTAAATCAGGGGCGTGCGTCCCCGCTACCTGAGTCTTCTCGGGCTATGGGGACCCATTCCCCCGGGGCCCAATTTATAAATTAAATGGAAGGGGGCATGCAGCCCCCCTCTTTGACCCTCCTTGGGCCCCGGATACCCCATCATCTGGGGCCTATTTATGTAAATTAAGGGAAGGGGCACGCAGCCCCCTCATTGGTCCCTAGGGCACCCTATCCTCTGGTGCATATATTTTATAAATTAGTGGTAGGGGGTAGCGTGGCCCCCTCCCAGAGCCTTTATGGCCCCAAGAACCCAAACCCCCTGGGCCAGAGATGGGTGCCCCAGTGCCCACCTGGGGCACACACAAACCACTAGTGTGGGCACCAAGAGGAAGCAGTAGGGCCCTCACGGCCCCAGCTGGCTCCCCGCATGCTGCAGGAACCGGTGCTGCTTCCACCCAGAGGGAGCAGTTGTTTTTGCATGATCCTTCCGTGTGGAAGCAGTCAGTTTTCCTGCACACGGGAAAGCGAGTAGGGAAACGGAAGTCTGCTCCCACCTGGTGGGAGAAATTTAAAAGCTCCTATTGGGTGGGAGCAGACTTCTGTTTCCCTGCCCGCACTCTTGCAGGTAGGGAAACCACCGTGGGCTCTCCAGGACATAGTGTGGGCTCTCCAGGACAGTGTGGCTTCCCTCCCCTATTTACAGTAATTTTGGCCCGGGGTGGGCTGCCCAAGGCCTATAGAGACTTGAAGAGGGAGGTTGTGCCCTCTTTTTTATGATTTCGACACCAGGGGTAGGCTCATCGGGCCAATAACTAAGGAATGTGGCCCAGCTGCCATATCCTTTGTTTTGGATCCCATGGGATCGCTGTGCTTTTTGCTGATATTTTTTTCTTTTTGGCCTGTGGGGTGTGGGGGGGTCCCTCTGGGTCCCCCGTGCATGCGGCCAAACCCCAGCATACAGCCAACCCCACGCTGTGCACAGGGTGGGGTTGCCGCAGAGGCTGACCGAAGGCTGTTCGTGGTGGCAGACGGATTAACGTATTGTAATTAAATATTACTTTCCGTTAAAACAACCCTTGGAAATTCACTGAAAAAACAGAGGCTCCAGGGACGATATAGTTAGGAAATAGAATTTTTAAAAATGTAGAAATTCTCATGCCCCACATCAGTCATGACATCTTCTATGACATCATTGATAATGTCACTGTAACATTTCCAATAAAATTATTGATGAGAAAACTGCGCATGGCAGGAGCGTGAGTTATAGTTACCTTAGTGCACGAGTTAGTTTCTTGAGATATGTATAACTATAACTGCTGAATTTCTGTGGTTTTGTGTGTGTAAAAATTGAACCTAAATATAACGTCCCTTTAAACTTTGTTTTTTTTGGGTGAATTTCTAAGGTTTTTTTAAATTCCATTTCCTAACTATGTCGTCCCTGTAATCTTTGTTTTTTCAGTGGATATATATATTGGCGGCCGCCACTAGGTAGCTACACTTAGGTTTGCTTTTCCATAGACGGAGCATTTGTTGGTTTGCTAATAACTTTGACCCCGTTTGATGACTCTTCAACAAACTTTAAAAAAAAAAAAAGAAATATCCACCTCAACTTTTTCCTGGAAAGTTTCAGGGTGATATGTCAAGCAGAGGGACAGAAAAAAGGGAGGTCCCCAAACATAAAATCCCCATGCATTTTTCATAGACTTCTGTAAGACAGGTTTTAGCAAAAACTGCTGAATGGAATTACACCAAATTCAGCATGAAGCTAGATGTTGGTCTGCAGACAGTTGTTTTTGTGATTTGGTGTAAATCCATTTAGAAGGTTTTTTTTTTAGATATTAAGGGTCAAAAATAATTGTATATATTTTGGCAATTGGGCAAGTGAGATTCCCGCGGCCTCCAGCGAGAGCACAAAATCAACAAGGGATCAATCAATAGGGATCTACAGAGGCCTGGACATGACGTGCCTGACCTTAAAATGGTGGCTGCCTCTGCCTTCGTTTCCTCTGCAGCCTAAATGGCATCCTCCAGCTCCTTCTCTGGATTGTTTTAGATCCCCCCCCCTTCTTTTACCTCTATCCTCTAGTGGGGACAAGTTCTTCCGCTACTTCACCATGCAACTGTAGCCTATGTACCTATTCAAAACTGTTTTTCCTGAACGCTGAGACTGGAGCAACTTGGCTGATGCCCGGTGGAGCTGCTAGACAGCTATAGAGGAGATTGGCCCTGGTTTCCCCCTTGACCGTCACCTACCCAGCCGGACATTGGACACAGTTCTTCCTCGTCTTCCTGCTATGGCTCCTACCTCCCCTCCCTCCTACGAATTCTCACAACATTGTCTTTGTTTCCTGAACCTTACTATGTTCTTGTAACTGATGTAACTCCTAACGCGACGATCCTCTGGTAAAGCGCTCTGATACCTCCGGGTCTAGCCAGCGCTACCGTCGATGGAACTCTGACGATACCCCATGGGCGGAAACTGAAACTGTTTGCACTTACCTCGGAGACCGAGTACCCTTGGCCGCTGCCCGGTGGAGCTGTCCTATGCAGCTATTGAGGAGTCTGGACCCCTTGGCCGTCACCTACCCAGCCGGACATCGGTCATTGTTTCTCACGGTTCTTCTTGGTTTATCTGTCTTTCACACTGACTGCTTGGTTCCCCCTGATGGACTTTCCCCTCCTACCTGCCTTGACTCTATCAGCATTCCCCTCCCCTGTTCTCCTTTCCCTCTCTCTGTTCCGCCACGCACTAGTAATGCATACCACTGTGCTATTGTGGCTTCATCATGTGTCCTTATGTGCTATTCGCTAGTAACTCTTGTTGTTACTTTGTAATCACTGTGTAACGTATGTAAAATTTTTGTAACTTGCAACTCGCTGTTCCTTATGTAAAGCGCTCTGATACCTCCGGGTCTAGCCAGCGCTATATAAAACTCAAATAAATAAAAATTGTTGTCGACTTTAGTTTGGAAGGGGGACAGGACATTTGCACGCGTATGGCAAGACAGGAGATGTGCACGCGTACGGCTCGCGGCGTTCTCACAACTCCTGCTCGCACCATACGCGTGCACATCTCACGGCGCCCGGACAGGCCATGTGCACGCTCACAGCGTTTCTTTCAGACAGCCGATGTGCACGCTCATGGCGTGTCCTTCAGCGTGCGCCTTACAGACAGGTGGAGGCTGAAGCAAAACAAGAAGCGCTGGCAGTTTCTCTGCACTTGATCCTTTCAAAGCTCAACCTATCATTCTGGGGCGCATGGTTAACAGGTAAGAAATGTTTTTTTATAACTAGAAATCTTAAGTGCAACCTAATTTTTAAGTTGTGTTGTGGTCGTCCTGTAAGGCGCGCCAAATAAGCGCTGCATATTCAGACGTGGGGTTACATGAATGTCACCACTCCATTTCCAGGGCAACGCGACCTCCGTTGACAGCGCCCTTGAATACTTGGGCTAAAGACATTGACAAGACATTCCTTCCCTACACCTCCCCTTACAGACTACTCTGCTCGGGTTTCTGATTCCCCTCATACTCTTTCGCCTAAATGTCCTTTGCTTCCCTAGTAGTGTGTGCCATATAAAGACCAGCACACGCACATATACAGTTGTCACCCGTCACAGGTACAGCTGCCTGGACTGAGGAGGCAACACGTGGGCAATACAAGGGCACGAGATTAGCTCATCTGATCACCCATTAAGGCTGTGAAACTCTGGTGTCAAGAGATCGCTCGCAATATAAGCAATGGCTGGAATAGATGCAATAGCAGATTTTAAACAAAAATGAGAAATTGTGACCTGCATAGTGGCCACATTAATGACAAAACCCTGATAAATATTGTGCCATGTTCCCACGTGTGATTGTTGCATGCCACTGTCCGTCACCTGGCAACAGACTTTCGAATATATAACTGACTCCTTAAGTAAAAGAGTAGAGAAAGGGGGAGGGGTAAGATGAAGAAGAGAGTGCCCCAAACATGCAGTGCCTCTAAAATAGGTGTGAAAGAGAAAGCGCTGCTATGAAAAAAGTGCTACTCTGAAAAAAGGATGCTATGAAAAAAGCGCTGCTACAAAAAAGGTGTTTTTATGCAGGCAAAGTCTCCAATGATGAATTCAAGTTTTACTCAGCTCCATGCACCTAGAGCATAGGTACTTGCAAACGTTTCACCAGGGGGCCAAAAAGTATGGTTTATGGTGTGATCGAGGGCCACATTGATAGGGTAGGGCATGGAGGTGTAAACTGGGTGTAGAGGAAGCAAAGTATGTATTTTGTGTGGGCAGTGAGCCATGGAGGTATTTTAAGGGTTTCATTCCACTATAAGAATCATACATTTGGCAGTACTGTGTTATCCTGCATCTGAGTCACTATCCCTTTACCGCACCTAGGGGTAAGCCTTCTCTGCTTGCTATCAATACCCTGGCTGAGTCAAGTGTACAAAGGAAGTAACTTGATTAATCAACTAGAATAAATTACAATTGCACAGTGCAAAACCTGAAAACCTGGAATCAATCCCAGCTTCTCTCTTAACCAAATTGTGTGATCCAAGACAATTGTTTGATCTCACTTTGCCTCTATTTTCTTCATTATGACATATAAGAGCACCTTGAAATACTTGAGTGCAGGATGTTCACTGTATAAAACCACGGTTTGATTACATAAGCTATAATGTTGTTTATGTATATTAACAATTCAGGCCAACCTCGAGAGAGGTTCACATAACAACTGAATTGCCTATTTCTTGACTATTGGCATTGTTGTTAGGGTCGGGGGGGACACATAAATAAAAAGCATTGTCATTTACAATGCCATTAGCTTAAACGCTTGCAAATGCGAGACCTATTACATTGAAAATGCTTGTTACCTGTGGCCGTCGACATTGTAGGGCTTTACCGCTGTCTCGTCTGCGGAGAGAGGACACGCCAGGGGGGAGGAATGTGCGGTCTCCAGAAGGCCTCCAAACTAGCAAGCACTCCCGCACCCCCAGGTGCTCTCCAATGAAGGCAGGCTGTCCACAGGTGGCACCGTCGGTGTTCTACAGCAGGGCCGAGCCCCGGTGGCCCCACTCGCCTCACGTCAAATGCAAGCAATGGCCGATGTGCCGCCCCCGGGGAATGCCCACGTTCCGGCGTGTCTGAGGTCCAAACTCTGTGGGGCAACCTCACACTCGGGGGATCCGCTCAGCTGCTGCCACCCCAGAGCGGTGCAAAGTATTGGTGACTCCCAGTACCGCTGAGAGTTACAGGCCTCTCGCGCGCGTGGACCCCTCCAAAGGCCCGGTTAGAGGAGAGCGATCCCAGTGCCTTCACTGCACTATAGGCCTCACAGCCCATGGCTTCAGGGGGCCGTGCACATCTCAGTCACAAGGGCAGGGGCTCAGCAGGAGGCCGCAAACACACCACCGCAAGTCCCACTCCTCCCGAGCCGGAACCTCCCCGCGTAGCTCACCGGTAGCGTGGAGCGAGGCCTAGCTTCGTGGTCGTCCAGCTCCTCCCTCGGGTAGGACCTCTTGCGTTGTCTTCGATGTAGGGAGGCCGCGCCCCGACCGAGCGTGCCCCTGGGCGGATGGATCAGCACCAGTCAAGTCTATGAGCTCCTGCCCGTCAGCAGAGCTCCGCCGCGGCCCAGGCACCGCAGGAGACCCAGCCCTCCCGACCACTGGGAGCCAGGCGGATCTGCCCTCGTGGCCCCGCCCCACACCACAGGCCGCAGCACAGGCCCAGGGGCCGATCCCGGTGCAGCCGGCGGCCGGGCCAGTCGTCTCGCTTCTCTGCAGGGGCCAGTCAGAGCCCGGCGATGAGGCTCGCTTGCCACCACGGCCTCAGTGAGCGCTCGACCGGCCCCCGTCACTGCCCCAGCTTCTCCACGTCACGCGGCACGGGGCCGCAGGAATATCGGAGGTCGGCCGGCTTACACCGACCAGTACACAGGCACTTTTCCTCTCTCGGCCTGAAGCGCTGCAAAGACCCTCGCCTCCAGGTAGGGGATCCGGGCGCCGTGGGTGCTCTAGGAAGTGCTAAAGGCCCGGCGGGAGCGGAGCTCGAGCATGACACGTCCGCTCACTCCATCTTGGCCATGCCCCAGGGTGATTTTTTTTTAATCTGCCGCAGCACCACCCTTCACTGCCTGTGATGTAACTTCAAAGAGAATCATTATAGCTCTTTCACAGTCTCATCATGTCAGAACTGAAGCATTTTCAATATTATATACGACGAGTCCATATTTATTGCTTATTTATCTTATGCAACTAACAACCAGTGACAAAGCCAATAGTTCTGGCTTGTTGTATGTGTAATGTTATTTGCATGATATATATGGATGTAATGACAGAAGCAGCAAAATACCAGTCGAGGGGGCACACTCTGCTAAACACAGATTTTTAGCTTATGTGTTTTTAAGCCACACCCTTAATTATATCAGCCACGCCCCTTTGAGAGACCCCCCTAGTTTTTTCATCCCACTTAAAGCCATGCACCCAAGCATTAATTCAATTAACATAACTATTGTCACCTCCTACCCTAACACAATGCATGCAATTGGACTTGTTGTGCCCCCATTTTAGGTCTGGCATTAGCAAAAACCTCTTGTTTTTAATAAAGATGCATATACTATATATACTTAATTACAGGGGCATTCAGTCAGCCCTCTTTATCCTCTGGTCTGCTGTAGTAACATTCACTTTTACTACCACCTACCAAAACATGAGGAACGGGGCACAGATTCAGTCCATTTCAACCATTGGCCTACCTTACTGTGATTGATGGCATTGGGCTCTTGCACAATGTGCACATTCGGACAAGTAATCCCCTTCATTGCTAGAGAATTCTCGCACAGTGGGTGCTTTTACATGAAAAAAATATGCATTTTGGCTTTTAGACAATGCTTGTTTTCATACAATGTATGCTTTCATATAAAAAAGCTATTTACAAATACAATAAGATTTGGCAAAACCAAAAGGCCAGCCGTCATTGCAAAACGGATCGGTTTTGTCCATGCTTGTTGGGCCGGAGAGCACGGACAAACCAAATTGACCCATTGTAAGTGTGAAAAAGGCCGCTTTATTGAAGACAGGTGCACCTTACACAAAATCAAACTTGGCCTTTGCCGTACAAAACTAACTCTAACTATACATAATGCATCTACTTGTCCACCTCCCCCCACCCCCAATGTTTACCCCGAAAACCATTGCACTTTATTGAACATACCCAAATTAATCAATAACTTTTCCCCCTTTATACATTGTAACCTGCATCTCAAACAATCTAAAAATCTACCTACTCGCTCAATAACTGTTAAACTTTAACCCTGTAACCTCTTCACTAACTAGGTCTAACCTACTACCTCATTACCTACCTGTCCCCAACTAAAACTGAAACAGTAACAAACTGGCCAAAACAGTCAACCGACGCACCGCACCTGCTTCAAGCGACAACCAGAAATACATACATCAAAATTAACCCCTGATGCACCTGAACCCCAACAAAAACGCCCCAAAAATTAAACTTCTAAAATTACCCACCAAAAGAAAAAAAACCAAACCCCAAAATTAGGGAGGGAGGGTGGGCAAAAACTTTCCCCTGTGCTGATTGCACCCTCTCGGCTGCCGTGTCACCCTCCAAAATGGTGGCACGACAACCGAGACAGCCGCGCATAAACCCCCTCCACAGCCCAAAAACCGCCCAATGCGAGCCCAATTGGGCTCGCCCGTACCACCCGGCCCAAAAACCCCGGGGGAGCAAGCCTCCCTGGCGGTCGGCCGCCCCCCCAAAGCCCCATTGGGCCGGAGAGCACGGACAAACCAAATTGACCCATTGTAAGTGTGAAAAAGGCCGCTTTATTGAAGACAGGTGCACCTTACACAAAATCAACCTTGGCCTTTGCCGTACAAAACTAACTCTAACTATACATAATGCATCTACTTGTCCACCTTCCCCCACCCCTAATGTTTACCCCGAAAACCATTGCACTTTATTGAACATACCCAAATTAATCAATAACTTTTCCCCCTTTATACATTGTAACCTGCATCTCAAACAATCTAAAAATCTACCTACTCGCTCAATAACTGTTAACCTTTAACCCTGTAACCTCTTCACTAACTAGGTCTAACCTACTACCTCATTACCTACCTGTCCCCAACTAAAACTGAAACAGTAACAAACTGGCCAAAACAGTCAACCGACGCCACTCAGAAATTAGTCCTGACTACATTTCTGACCCCCCACCTAGTGTGCTGTAGGATAACGCTTCACACCCACCGATGCATCCAATACCTCTTTAATCTGAGCCAGATACAACTCCATACCGAACTTAGACAAGTGGACGCCATCATCCCTGAAAAAATATCTCGCCGAATACTTGTGATCCGGATAATCATCCGGCACGAATTTCAATTCCGGGTGTTCCACTCGACTCAGACCCGACTCCTTACAAAAAACCATCATCTCACGATTGATCTTCCTTCTGGCCTTATCAATGGCTGCAGGCCTCTCTGCTCCCCTCCAATGTCTCCTAGGTATAAACTCGTTCCAAACAATAAAACAGCCTGACCACTGCCGCTGAATCTCCTTCAAATCCCTCTTCATTTGTTTCAGTAAGGACAATCCCTTACAAACCACCAAATCGTTCTCCCCCAAATGGAGAACCAGAACATCCGGGCAAATATGGCGCCGCAGAAGCTTACCTAACAACGGCAACAATTCATGCCAACGCATGCCACCCCTACCATGCCAAGATACCTGAAACAAAGCCGGATCTAACCCCAAGTTAACACCCTTGCCCTTATTACGCTCATGCCTCTCCGCCCACTTCACAAAAGAATGGCCAACAATCCAAATGGCGATCGCCTCCGACTCCGGCCCGGCCACAGCACCTGAAAAGACACAAGCGTGAGAAAAAGAATCACAACTCCCCTACTACCCCCAACCCCTCCCCCGTTCCTTAATGTAGCGCTTATAACACTCTGACGACCAACGCCCCAATTTTTCCAGTCTTTCAGGTCCCCATCCCCAACCTGCTGCATCCGATGTCACCCCAATCCTAAAGGAATGGGTCCCGTAAGCCTCGGGCGCCTCCCCAATTAACTGCAGCGCACGCCTCATCACCCAGAGCAACTGCGCCGCCGTAACCCCCCTCCCGGAAGCTCTGGAAAAAACCGAGCCCAGCCTCGGACATCTCTCTCCTTGCAGCAAACACCCCCACCTTACCGGACAAATCTCCTGCTCCCATTTCGCGCTTAGCCTCACCAAAGGCCCCCTACCTCTTTGATCTGTCTTCGAACACCTCAAGTAAATGACCACAGCTGCGCTCCCCACTTCACACCCACACACTTCATCCCATTGCAAACCAGACACCCCTTTCCATCCCAGCAGCTCCGAATCCCAGAAAGCCCCTCCATACAACCAAGACATAAGGGCCGAAAAGAGTAACACTTCTTCCCCCCGTGACAGAACGTTGGCAATGCCGCAATGATCCCACGCAATAATCCCAATGTCACTGGCAAACGGACCCTCTGCCCCCTACCTACTTCCCTGGACCAACCCTCCAGTAGCCGTTTCCCAAGCTCCCCCGCCATTGGCGCATAACCCCACAACAATTTACCCATAAAGGCCAAACCTGCCAACTTCGCCGCAATGGTCACCCTTGACAAACCTTTCCCAATCATGTCCAAAATGAACTGCACCACGTCCTCCTCCCTGTCCCAAGTCCCTGTTCGCCTCCTCGCACCGCCCTGCCGAAACTCCCGCCAAGCAAGTACATAGGCCTCCCTCGTGGAAGGTGCCAACGACCCTACCACCAGCTGTAACATCCTTTCTCTCCTACGGACCACATCCCGTCGGGCACCGGCGTCCTGTGAGTTTCCGCCTCCGTGGCCAGCCCATGGAACCTCTCCCACTGCAAACGAGACAAAGCATCCGCAATGTCATTTTCCACGCCCGGTACGTGCTGCGCCCTGAACAAAATGTCATGCTGCAAACAACCCAGGATGAATACCCGCAATAGTTTTAACACCTGCTCATCCCTTGCTGATTGCCGATTAACCACCTGCACCACAGACATGTTATCCACCCTGAAAGTGACCCTTTTGTGTGCTAATGTCCGCCCCCATAGAGCCACCGCGACCACCAAAGGGAACAATTCCAAAAAGGCGATACTCCTGCCACCATTCTTCCATTGTTCTGGCCACTCCTCCGCACACCACTTTCCCTGCCAATACAAACCGAAACCTCCTGACCCTGCCGCATCGGAAAATATCTGAGCGTCCCAGACCCACTCTTCTGGGGCTGCCAGAGGTATCCCATTAAACTCTTCCAAAAACCTGCACCACATTCGGAGGTCCTCCTTCGTCCCTGCCGACAAGCGCATATGGTGATGAGGCAGCGTAAGGCCTGTGAGTGACCTGCCCAACCTTCTGTAAAACGTCCTCCCCGCTCTCACCACCATACAGGCAAAATTCAAATGCCCCAGTAGTACTTGCACCATTCGCACCGTCACTTTCTTCCTTGCCAGCATGTCATCAATTAACAACCTCATGTGTAGCTTCTTATCCTCTGGCAACCTGGCCTCCATAGCCACTGAATCCAGCTCAATCCCCAAGAATGACAGCACCGTACCCGGACCCTGCGTCTTCTCTGGTGCCAAAGGGACCCCAAGTGCCCCCATGAGCTCCTGGAAACTGTCCAGCTGCCGCTGGCAGTCCGTCGAACCAGGCCGGCCCACCAGGAAGAAATCATCCAAATAGTGCGTCACCGTATCCTTGCCCGTTTTCCAACAAAAAACCCACTGCAAGAAGGAACTGAATTTTTCAAATAGTGCACAGGAGATGGAACACCCCATGGGTAGCGCCTTATCTACAAAGATATGCCCATCAATCTGAATGCCCAGCAACTGAAAGTCCTCCGGGTGTACCGGCAGAAGCCGGAAGGCTGCCTTGATATCACATTTTGCCATCTCTGCTCCCTGCCCAACTTTGTGCACCAAAGCCCTCGCAGTATCCACCGAGGAGTAGGAAACCGAGGTCAATTCTGCCGGCATGAAATCGTTTACCGACCCCCCTTCCGGCCACGACAAATGCTGTATCAAACAATACTGTCCCTTCTCCTTCTTCGGCACCACCCCCACCGGGGAAATGATCAGATCCTTGAGCGGGCTGACCACAAATGGTCCTTCCATCCTACCCTCCCTCACCTCCTTCTGCAGCTTCTCCCAGACTACCTGCCTGTGGCTTGCCACCGATTTTAGATTCTCCGCCCATCGCGCCAACCTCGGCCCCTCGTACCCCAGGCATCTCGAAAGCCACTACTGAGCAGCCGCGCGTCCTCCTGATCCGGATACAATGCAAGCCATGAGTCCAAACACCCAAATTAATGGGTGTATGAGCTTTTGCCCATGTAACCCTGCCCCCCTCTACCACCCCTGCCCCCTGTCCCTTGCTGTCCGCTGCCGGCCTGCTGCTGCTGTCCCTGTCCCCCGGGGTGGTGTTGGCCTGCATAACCCTGCCCAAAGCACTGCACCATGGGATGTCTTCCCGAACATTTGGAGCACTCGTGCCGAAATCTGCAGTAGTCTCGAGCACACGCTCCCTTGTTATAATCCCAACACGCCCCCGGACCTCCCCCTGCCGGCCTCTGTGCGTATCCCACCCCCCCCGGGTGGGACGGTTCTGAAAGGGGCGGAAAACTAGCGGCAACCCGCTGGCTGTGTAGGTGGTCTTACCAAACTTCACTGCCCCCATAGTCTGCTGGTATAGATCCGTGTCAATCTCCCCCCACTTCGCCTCAAGATCCCATGCAAGCCTGGCCCGAAATTCCTCGTCATAATGCGACCAAGCGTACCCCCCGTATGTCAATTGAGCCCGTCGTACCACGTCCAGGTATTTAAAAAGGGCTACGGCCCTCTCGGGGTACTTTTCGCAATAAACGCTCGCAAAGATTAGGAAAGCCGCAGTCCAATTCTCGATATTCAAAGGCACCCTAGGGCGCTGGGCCAGCTCCACTTCCTCCTCTTTTGATCCCTCCTTGCAGCGCAACTCCCTGTGCAATAGCTTCAACATGTCAACATAGTCACCCTTCCATATCTTTTCTTTAGTGCTCAACATGAGGTGTGCCCCTAAAGGCTTCGTCGCCCCCATGTATGGCAATTTAGGTAATTTGACCTCATGACTATCCTTCCCATCCTGTGCCTCCCGTCCCCCTTTTCCGTGGCACCCTTACCTGCCTCCCCAGTCTTCTGACCCGCTTCCGCTGCTGCCCCCGCAACCCCTTCTCCCGGTGCCTCAACAGCGCTGGCCTGGCCGTCTGTACCCACTCCTGTGTCCTTTACATACTTACCCTTGCATAACTTAACACCACTGTCCCCGTCTGCACCCCCGCGTCTGTCCCTGTGGACACCCTCCCTGCCCCAGAACCTACTACCCCTTTGGTTGACTTACCCTGTGCCAACTTCGGCGTCCGCACTGGATCCAGTCGCCTGCTGCCTGCCGCCGAGAGGGTGGATCTCCTTGCTGGCGTCTCGCCTTCATCCGCCGGCCTCGCGTCCTGCAAAAAACTAGGCACAGGATTACTGGGCCCACCCCCGACCTCCTCCACTAATTACCCCTCCTCAATACTAGCCTCGTCAAAATCCAAAGGAATCTCTTCCCATTCCCCTTCATCCTGCCCACGTTGCGCCCAAGTGTGCCTGGCCTCCTCCCATAACCTGTCCACGGCAATCTCCGCCTGCCGCTTTCTTTCCTCCCCGGTCACCGCCGCCCTGGAGGGCTCTACCGCACCATCCCGTTTCGCTAATGATGTTACCACCGCAAGCTGCTTGCTGGTCACCGCCGCCCTGGAGGGCCCTGTCCCTCCGGGCTGTCGCCCAGACGTGTCCTTGTCCTCTCGTGCTGCGTGTACCCCATCCCTGGCCACTGCCGCCCTGGTGAGAGCCTGTGCTCCCCCGGGCTGTCGCCCTGACTTGACCGCTGCCGACCTCTGCTCCAATCCTTCCGAACGGTCCCGTGCCGCCAACCAGCCGGCCGCCCAGGACCCTGCCTTTGCTTCTGTCCTGTATCGGGGAGCCGCATGTAACTCGTCCGGCCTGAATGGGCTACCCGCCCGCTGCACCTGCAAATCAAATGGAGGGTCCGGCATGCCGAGGTTAGAGTCCCTATCTATCTCTACAGTGCCCTCCCCCGGGCACCACTGCCAATAGCCCCCTTGGAGGCCCCCCGTGACCTCCCAGGGTCCCCCCGCCCCCAGACCCCCAACCCCCCCCTCCACCCCCCGCCGCCCGGGCCCCGCCGAATGGCACCCCTCCTGGCGGGCCCCTCCCCCTGACCATCTCCTGCCCCCCGGACCCCTGATCCCTCCCAAGGGTCTCCCGGACCCTACCAACACCCTCCTCCTCACCCTCGCTCCACTCCAGAAGGACTGAAGGCCGCTCCCCCCTCCCCGCTCCCTTGTCCCTTCCCCCCAGAGCCCATCCCCCTGTCCGCTGCGGACCACGCCGCCACCCCTCCGCCACCGACCACCTATCCCTCAACCCCCACGGGCCCTGTCCAGCCACCCCCCACGTCCAGAGCTGCCCCTGCGTCCCACCTGGGCCTCACCTCCTCCTCCCCCCGCTCCCCGATCACCCCGACCCCCAACCTCTCTGCCACCCACCCCGCCCTTGTGCATACTCCGCCACGGTAAACCAACCCATTGGCCCCCTGGCCCCTGGACCACTCCCTCACCACTGCCTACTACAGGCCCCCTCCCCCCCAACTCAGCCTCAGACCCTGTGGCCCTCCGCTTCAAAATGCCCCCAGGCCCCCTGGACCCCCCAAGACAGCCCCACCAAAGCCTAACCCAGGCCCCCTACCCCCCCAACTCATCATCCACCCCTGTGGCCCCCCGAGGCCCGGAGGCCTCGGCGCCCTCATCGCGCCTGTTGGCGCGTGCCTGCCCGCCTTTTCCTGCAACAAAATCCAGTCCAAAAATGTTCTTGTTGGCAGGGGCCGCTTTCACACTGCGGCCCCCTGCGCCTACCTTCTTGCCCCGCCGGTCCCTGGCCCCACCACGTGGCGGCGAGCAGGCAAGAACCGCCGCCGCCACACGCTCCGATACGCGCCGCACGATCCGCGGCGCTCTGCCTGCTGGGCTCTTCAGGAGGTCCATGCGTCCGCCCTCCGCAAGAAGCCGCACGGCCTCCTGAACCTGTGCGTCGTCCCCGCTCGCCATTGTAATTCAAAAACTTTCCCCAGCGCTGATTGCACCCTCTCGGCTGCCGTGTCACCCTCCAAAATGGTGGCACGACAACCGAGACAGCCGCGCATAAACCCCCTCCCCAGCCCAAAAACCGCCCAATGCAAGCCCAATTGGGCTCGCCCGTACCACCCGGCCCAAAAACCCCAGGGGAGCAAGCCTCCCTGGCGGTCGGCCGCCCCCCCAAAGCCCCATTAACTTCATTTTCCTTAACTGTAAGCCTTTGGCCTGATTTACTTGAACCTCATAGCTCCCTTTTTATCTTGTAGTCAATTTTTCTTCTCTGCCTCACACTGTTCCATTTGCCTCTACAATAACGTTTCTTGCCTCCATGTCATTTTCCAGCTTAAACTATACAATTCTTACGAGATATGCAGGACTAATTTTGGGGTAATTTAAAGTGCTGATACATTCTTCAGTTTCTTGGATGTTGGCAGTACTGACATAAATTTCCTGCGATAGGCAGAGACGGAAAAAAGGTTTACCAACATGCTATATCATAATGGCATGTCTTTACCTTTCCAAGAACGGAAAGTAGACTCAGGTGGAAAGGGCAGCAGACGGCAATTCCACAGAGATGGGTCAAGTACAGAAAGGGCCTGGCACAATTCCTGTTTCCTTGATTTACAAAACTGGGATATTCTGAGCTTTCTTTGGTGAGCCAAACACCAGCTCTCTATCCGTTGATGCAGCAACAGCTTGTCTTGTAGGAAAAAGAGACTGTAGAATGTGTAGTGGGCCCCACAAAGAGCCTCAAATTTCAATCTCCTGGCCAATCCGGGCGCGGAAGTGACCTCACCAGAGGAAAAGTTCTGGGTTAGTTGGCAAAGTGTCCACATGAATCTTGGAAGATCTACATTTTCATGTAGTCCAAAGAGGAATCACAACTGTTGTGTAAACCAATTGATGTCTGCAGGAAGTCCAATAATTAAATATTTTACTTAAATCCTGAAGGTACCGAGTTCACTTGGGCAGTGTTTTTTTATAACCAACTTTATTAAAGGTTTTGCGGCAAGACCCGACCCAACCGCGCCGCTAGAACATTGGCATAAATCTACTATACTCTCTTCTTGCAAGTATTGTAGGTTTTTAATCATGACATGGAACACGCTAATTAAAGTTGGTTCAGCTGGTTCCCATAGTTATTTTTAATTTACATATTCCTCACACTCAACTCACCTTTGTATATACACCTCACATACCACACACACTCGCTTCATCATCGACCAAGAACACAGGCAAAAGATCTCTGGAAATAGCCCCCCTGCGGGGCCCGTTGGGCATTCAGCGTCGGCTCAACGAGGAGCTGCCCTATGATGAAGCCTGACATCCCGCGGGGTGTGTGAGGGCCCTTGCTCCTTATAGGAGCACTCCCACCCATTTAGGACTTGACCCCACCCCTCTTCTGTTAAGAACAGTACACCTCTTGGCTTTACTGCTCGTCTTACACAACCTGAAGGGAATAAAACACTTTTAAAACAGTTAACAAAGAAAACAGGGCCTGTAGGCCCAACTGATACACCCACCCCCCAACACCCCCCACTTCAGCCCAGGAAGCATCTGTCGCCCTTGAATAATAACCCACAACAGTTGAAATCGGGTAGGTGGGGGGGTCGTCTGTGGCTTTCAGTCGCCCATATGGAAGGATCTGCCGCCTGGCAGTGAACATCAACACAACAGGTGCAAATACTGAAGAGTACACAGCACAAGGTAACCCCGAGGGCCAAGGGCGAGCCCCATTCCTCACAGCGCCCCATAGGGAGAGGCAGGCCAGCCACAGCCAGTCACGGCCCATTTCAGTCAGCTTCCCTGCAGCAGGAGACAGCAGAGTTGAAAGGATACAGCTACATTGAGGCTGGGGCTGTGTTGAGGTCTGGGAGCCGAAACCCCGAGCCACTGCACCGATTTAAAAGTCATTGGAGAAAGTAAGCAATGGAGGCAGTCAGCAGAGCCAGTGACAGACCGTGAATAAATGACCCCCCGCCGGAGAGAGGCAGAGTCAGCCCACGGCGCAGCCAGTCACCCCCACTCAGGGAAGAAACCAAGAGAACAGCAATTTCAGAGATGTGCAGGAGTCTAGAAGTCAGAGAGTTGAGGGGAGGCTAGAAGGGGAGCTCATGCCAGCTTCAGGCGATTGAAAAATCACAGGAGTGTCTGACAGGTGTCCATCCGATGTTGAGGAGGCGGGAGGAGAGCAACATTTTCCAGGGCCGATGCAAGGCTCTCCTCAGCCTCCGGCCTATCAACCCGGGACTTTTTGGACCGGGAGCGAGTACCCCGCCCCCGCTGATGGGACCATGCCCAGGTGTGTTCCAATGGATGGATCGTGGGGACGGGACAGATCAGGTGACGACTGCCTCAGCAGCCTCTGCTCAATCGTCCGCTCCCATGCCTGATCTGGTGAATCAAAGAAGAGAGTTTCAGACTGGAAGATAATCTTGAGGCGGGCAGGGAACAGAAGCATGTATCGCAGATCCGGGGCATGGAGCTTTTGTTTCACCTCCGCAAAGGAGCGTTGCCGCTGCTGCACCGCCTTGGTATAGTCAGGGAAAATGAGACTCTTTGAGTTGGAAAATCGCAATTACGGCCTGACCTGGGCCTCCTGTACAATCACATCCTGGTCCTTGAAGTTAAGCAGTCGAAGAATCACCGGTCGCGGGGGAGCCCCAGGGGGCCTCGGCACCAGGGAGCGATGGCCCGCTCCATAACAAAGAAGGTCGACAATCTGTTCTCAGGGACCCACAATCTAAACCAGTCCTCCAGTGTGGTTGCGAGACTCCGCTGCTCCAAGGATTCGGGGAGATCAATGAGCCGAAGATTGTTGCGCCTTGACCTATTTTCTGCATCCTCTGCTCTGTCAATGAGGGTGGACACTGCAGCAGACAACCTGGACCTCTGGCTTTTGAGCAAAGCAAGGTCATCTTCTGCGCAGAAAACCTGCACTTCTACTTCAGTCGTCCTCTCCACAACATTGCGTAGGTCTTGGCGCAGCACAAAGCCCTTTTAGTCGCGAAACAGGATATTGCTACACGACGGCTGCCCCCCCTGACTCTCAAGGGATGGAGACGGGGTGTGGATTGGTGTGCACTGCGCTACAGGAGTGTGTGGTCTTTGAAGCCAGGGCTTGTCCCCAGAAACATGGGCGAGTGTGGGGGAAATGGTTGGGTCAATTTGTTTGAGACTACTATTGACATGAATTCCTGGTCACTGCTTTCGCTCTACGTGATATACTGCTTGTGGGTTACTGCATTGTCTGGTCCTGATACTTTATCCTATATAGTGCTTTATGTGTGCCTTATGTTCTTCACTGCCATTTTTAATGGTCAAAATTCAATAAAAACTGTTTATCAAAAAAAAAAATTTGCATTTGAGAAGGGACATTAAGCAAGGGGTTGAGTGGGCAGAAAGACTATGGTATAAACAAGAACAGCACAGTGACTGATGTTTGTAAATGTTGCTATAATAAGTTCTTCAGGACTTTCTTAAAATGGGTCATATGCTGAGTTGTCGGAATTTTGTGTGGCATGGATTTCTAAGGCTTCGTGTTACTCCCTGTGAATGATTGAAAGTTTGTTGTTTTCTCAACGGAGAGGTTGCCGAAGTCAGTATTCAATGCTTTGGAGTTAGTGTTGAGCTGCAGAAGGAGATATGTTTTTAGCTCAATATTTGGGTGCAAGCAAGAAGGGCTTTGTACACAATACAGCTAAGTCTGAAGATAATCCTTTCTTTTAAGGTTAGCCAGTGAGATTGCTGAGCACAGGTGATGTGCTCAAAGAACCTGCTTCCTGAGACTAACCTAGTTGTAGTGTGTAGGGTTGCTTGAAGTCAGGTGGATGTCTAGGATCTTCCATAGTCTAGAACTGAGAGAACTAGAGCTTGGACTATTGATTTGAAGTCGGATTCTGGGATGTTTGATTTCATATCGCAGACGTGTCCTAGCAGATGCTGGATGCTTTTTGTCTGTACGTTCATGTGGGGTTGCATATTGCATTTTTTGTTCAGGGAAAGTTCCAGGTATTTTGTGCGTTCAATAAGAGAGGGATACTTATAGGTAGAGCTGGGTGTCATTAGTACCTAGGTGACAGTCTATGTTGGTATGGCTGAGCAGAGAGCTGGTGGATTCAATGTGCAGGTTGACGAGTGTGGGGTAAAGGATGGAGCCCTGGGGAACATCTTGTTTCATAGAGCTGCTTCAGATAGGGTGTTATTAACTTTTATTTGTTGAATCTAATCCTTTTTGTAGAGGGAAAAAGGAAAGAACTTTCTCATTCATCCGTGCATTCTTTTATAATGTTGATGAGTTAGGTAACTGACTATATCAAATACTGCAGAGGTCATGTAGGATGAGGACGCAATAGTGTCCATTATCAAAAATGTGTAGCACGTCATCGAATATTTGCAGTCTGGCTATCTCTGTTCATCCAGCCCAAAAACCAGATACACAGCTCCCTATGGCTTTACATATAAATTGGAGGGATGTTGCTGGCCAAATGTTGTTCAGGTCTTCTGTGTCTGCTCCAAGTTTTTTAGGAGATGGTTTAGTTATCCTGCTTTTAGGGTGTCCAGTAACACATAGTAACACTACCTTTTTCAGGGATGTGTTTATAAGGTTTATCCAGTAGGGAGCTATTGAGAAGTTTATTTCGTTCAGAGGTGTTCCTAGAATTGGGTCTATGAAGCGAAAGGAGGGCGGGCTTGGTATTAATGATTATGATGGTCACTGCTTTTAGCGGGCCATCTTTGAAAGAAGGCCAAGTCTCAACAAATGTCATAGTTGTAAACTGCTTGATTTGGTCCATATTGAAGGTTGGGAAGGTTGTGAGCACGAGCAAAGTCTTGGTGTTTCTATTTTCTCTTCAAAGAATCATGAGAATTCCTTGCTGTTTTCCTTGGGTTTGTTAACCACTGAAGGAGTTGAGGAGTTGGTGGTATATTTGACAATTGCAAATAGTTTCCTCAGTCGGTTTTAGGCTTGATCAATGTCCGTTCTGAAGAAAGTTGAGAAGCCTGATGGATTCGTTTTTGTAGAACCTGAACTCACCATGCAAGTGTTCAAGTTTTCTAGTAGACGGTGATTTGAGCAGATCCGTACTGAGGTGCTAAGAGACTTTATAGCTTTGTTCAGGTGTGCTGTGTATCATGGGGTGGATTTCTTCTGCTTCTGAATTTTTAGTTTTAGAGGGGCAAGGAAATGTAATATTTCTGACAAAGTATTGATGTAATGTATCGTGAGTACGCTGATCTCTTGTATCCAGGCAGGGCAGTGACTTTTGTGGCTGTTAGGGAGCATTGATGTGTTTTGTGTCTCAAGTCCAAAACCACATTTAAAGATTGTTTCCTGTGTAAGTAACTGATATATCGCCTGGGTGTGAGATCTACCAGGGGAAAAGGATAGTTAAATATCAACTACATGGAAAAAACAGAACCGGACTGTGCCATGTGTGCAGGGCTGTTTTGTGTTTTGGTGATTGCAGGGGAAAGGGAAGCAGATTCGACTACTTGTAAAAAATATAGCGAGATTGCCCCATGTGCACATGGCTGCAGATTGCTGTCTGCCCTACCTACATAGCAGAAATGCTTACGTGACAGAAGATTGGAGCTGCAGAGCAGAAAGAGTCACTTAATAACCTCGCTTAGTAAACAGTATCTGCCGGAGCGGTGTGGAAATCACTGTTCTTTTCATGGGTGTGTCACCTGCTAGTCCTTTCATCAGACAGTGTAAACAGCAGAGCCAGATTTGGCTTGTGTGCCAAGCCATTATGACTACTACATTATAAAAGTGTTTTTGCTTATCTGCTGGTATTTGAAAACCCACAGCGTTAAAATGGCCTCTGTACAACGAGTTTGTGTACTGGATTAAAGAAGTAATTATGCAAATCTACAGATAGTGAGCCATCTCTGGCTGAACATACCTTGTAAATATGGCTGCAGCAGACACTCTAGTGTTGTCTTACAAGAAGGGACCCACATAGGCAGTAAAGACAAAGCATCATACATTTCAGTGCGTTTCGTGTGGGTCCTCTGGTGTTTTCCGGAGATTTTCTTGTTTACCAAGGAGATTGCTCGAGACCCTAGAATTCCGGGAGAAATTTAATTAATATATGCGCCCTATGTTTAACAGGAGAGTTTAGTCTGTTAATTATAATTCCCATGAAACACAAAAAGCCAGATTTTTAAAAAAAAGGCTCGCAGCGCAGCACCCAAAGAAGCTGCGCTGCGTTGTGTGACAGGGAGGGAGCTGGAGAGCGCCATATCTACAGAGCGCCTCTCCCTCAGTGCCTGTGCTGATTTCAGCTGCTGTGCACCAGGCACACACCATAGTGCCATAGCGCTAGGGTGCGTGCCTGAGTGTAGCAGAGGTTTTGCCCTGGAAGGGTACCATTCCTGTACAAAATGCTATGCCTAGACAAGTTTAAACACTTTTCCCACTTTGTATGTGTGCTGCACAGTGCAGCACGCATGCAAAGTCGGCAAAAAGGAGAAATCAAAACATTTCTCCTGTTAACACCTCCTTTGAACTGGGGTTAACTTTTGGCGCTAAACCCTGTCTACAATTGTTTGTAGATAGGGTTTTGCGTCAAAAGGCATGGGTGGTAGCATGGGTACGCCAATGTACCACTCATGTAAGGCCCCCTTTGTGCTAAGTAACGCAAAGCAATGCTTTGCGCTGCTTTGCATTACTTGTAGGGTACTTTCCATTGCAAACACGTTTTGCACTGGAAAGTAAATTAGGAAAAAAACATTTTATGCTGGTGTCATTTTTGTGACGCTAACCCTGCGCAAAACGTTTGTAAATCTACCCCAAAATGTGTACATATCGTATGTACACTGCAAGGGGCGCAATTAAATAGGCAAAAGTGCTGGTCCAATAGCTACATTTATTTACTAATTTATTCATGTGCAAAGTTTTATATAGCGCAGGCTAGACCCGGAGGTATCAGAGCGCTTTACATGAGGATCAGAGAGTTACAGGTTACATGGTTACATCAATTACAGGAGCCAATAATATACATAGGAGAAAAACATGGGATTACACAATAATATGAGTTATTAGCGCGTAGTATAGCCAAGACACAAGTCTTATGGGGAATGGAAGGTAGAGGGGGAATGGTAAACGGGTAAGGAATGCAGATAGAGTCAGGCGGACCGGCAGGGGGGAAAAGTAATTCTGGGGAAACAAAGCAGTCAAGGCAGTCAAAGTGAAAGACAGACAAAACCGGCTGGGGACCAACGGTCCAACAAAAAGAAAACAAGCATTTGCAATGCAATAGGTCTCGCATTTACGCGAGTTTAAGCTATTGGCATTGTAAATGGCAATGCCTTTTATTTATGTTTTAAAAACAAAAATAAAAGGCATTGTTATTTGCAATGTCAATAGCTCAAACTCCCATAAATGCGAGACCTATTGCATTTCAAATGCTTGTTTAAAGCATGTGACGCCGGATCCTCAGACAGTAGCTTGACCACATACTCCATGGGGCGGGGGCAGGCGCTGTGCGTCTGTTGATTGGTGTCAGCGAACTGAAAGTGCATCCAGGCAGAAATAAACAAGGAGATACAGGTAGCAAGCAGCGTGCGCTGCGCTGCTCGTGCCAATACTCCATCACTCCACAAAGTAGCCTCTCTGTTGCGTGCCCGGCTCAGAGGGGCAATATGCACCACTTACACGCTCGTTTGCACTCCAAAAGTAATTATTTATTTATTAAAGTTCTTATCCTTGCACGTACACCACCAGTTTTCGATGATGGACAGTGTGAATGACGTGCACAGTCGTGTACTAACCGTATTTCTTCATGGCACTTGTGCGCGCACGTGCAAAGCCAGACTTCAGTGATGGACAGTGTGCGTGATGTGCACAGTCTTGTATGAACCGTATTTATTTATTTCACTTGTGAGCGCACATAGAGCACCAGACATCGATGATGCACAGTGTGCATGACGTTCAGTCTTCTACAAAAGCTTATTTGTGTATTTATACCACTTGTGAACGCACATACAACACCATACTTCAGTGATGTTCAGTGTACATTACATTTTTAAATGTATTTATTACACACAGATATATTGATTGCAGTGTGATATAGCGGGAACTCGACCCAAAGACATCGGAGCGCTTTACATGATCACCAGTTACATTACACAAGGACATATTAAATGTTATTTTTTGGTAGGCACGGGGAGATTAAATGATTTCCCCAGCATCACAGGATGTTGAGCTGACGCTGAGACTCGAACCCGGTTCCCCAGTTCTAAAGTCTGCAGCTCTGTTGTTACACCACATCCTCTCCTGCACAGTTTTGCACACATCTTATTTATTTAGGGGCCATGTGTGTGTTAACATGCAGCACCACGCTTCAGGGCGCTAGGATACCAAGGGTGTAGATTGTTCTGAGGTCCCTCGCTCATCATCCTCTTTAACACACTGAAGATAATTTCAGTCTTTGGAGCAAACGCCGTTTACTTTCCTCGTGCAGAATTAACATTATGCAGCACGTTTCACGCACATTGCATTGTTGACCTCACTGCACCCCTCCCCTCTGATATACCTAAAGAGGAGGGACTTCGATTGGCTGCATTTGAACAGGGCATCGTGGATGTCAGTGACATTGATGGGTAAGGTGGCATCAGGTGCTCAGTGGCATATACAAACACCGACCTGCGGGGAGACTCAACCTCTACAAGCCTCTTTAAGACTCCAGTGCTAAGTAAGCGGAAATGCATACAGCAACATTTACCGCCATACAGGGCCGTTTCTAGGTGTTTTGCCGCCCTAGGCGAGAATTGAAAAATGCCGCCCCCTCCCTTTTACTACCACCACTCTCTCCCCCTGTCATCCAGGCTAGAAGAATTAATGCATTAGATATAAAAGAACTTGTATTCAACATTAAACAATAAAACACATCAAACATTAAATAACTAAATATGTGGAAATCCTGACTATTACCAATCTCCTTCCGTTCCACAAGTGGTCCTTCCTCTTTTCACAGCTGGGCTTGGGAACGGCCATGGCGGAGTTCATTAACATTCAAGGGGTGCCAAATTCAAACTGAGCAGGGTGAACCTTTCTTCTCTGGAATTCTGTCTGAACACTTAGGTTTTTTTTCATGGATTTCAGGGACATCCAGCAGATCACATGACGGCTCTCTATTATTCTACTGACTTTTAGCCATTGATGCTTTCGATGAATAGGCGTGCCTGCTAGTGTTTCAATTGTGCCAGTCTGCAGCCCCAGGTGTCTCTTGATTTAGTTGTGGAATGTTATCTTGAGTCCGCTTTTTCATAAGTCTGCCTTCTTTGACCTCCTACCTCTATGCAGTTTATTTTCCTCAGACTGGGCAAATCTGGATTTTGGGTGTTAATGGGTTGTGAAACCGAATTCATTCTGTTTACTAGCTGGATCATAGATTCTCTTTAAATATGTTTAGAGCTTGAAGATTTTCATTTCTTAATCTTCTGTTGAATGTTTGATCCTGATGATGGTAGAATAAAAATTAAGTATGATCCACCCAAATGTATGTCAACACTTTTAACCTCCTACTGTTGCTGGCCACACAGGTGTTAAAACCATGAATTTCCTCCTTGCCACTTGGATTTTCGGTACTCAGCAGGAGCCTTGTTTTCAACTAAAGGACTTTATTTGTGTCTTGATTAAGCTGATTTGGTTGGGGCTATTTTGTTTTTGGGTTTTGGTTCGGACATGATGCTTTTTGGGAAAGTATTTGTTTAATACATTATTGATTTGTCTTTCTTTAGTCTTGTATTATCTATGTGGTGATGAATTAATAGATTGAATGTATGATGGTAAATTAATAAATCCCCCAAAAAATGTTAAGCATTTTATTTTTGGGTTATTTTATGAATGGCCTTGGAAGAGTTGTTGGTGGTGACATACATTTTTTATGGATTTGTCAAGAATGGGGGATTTGCTAACCGTTTTTCTTGTGTGTGTCTAGTCAGAGCCACCTTCTGAAGCTTTTTTGTTGAGGATGAAAGAAAAGGGGACCTGGGGAGAGGATGTTCTTTTCTGTCCTTGACCTCGAGGACTCCTTCATGCCTTTCCTCCTTTTCCCCTGATTCTCAGGTTTTTGATCAGGGTCAGGGAACAGATGGCCTCAGTGATTCTCATTGCTCTGGCATGCCCCCACTCTTTTGATCTCAGTGATGGTCTCGCAGGAGATTCTGCTTCAATCTCCAGATCTCCTCTGCAGTTTCCTCCTCATCATCATGATTCCGCAGAAAGACTGATGGTATGGAGGTTGAAAGTGAAGGGTTGAAAAGGAAGGGTCTTTTAGATGAGTTAGCTTAATCTGTCCAGTCTTCCAGGAGGGCTTCTACACTAATGGTATATAAGAAGCATTGGAGTGCTTCCAAGGCATGGTGTGAAGCAAGGGAATTGGTTCCACTGGAGGCAGATTTTGCTTAGATTCTTTCCTTTCTTCATGATGGGTTTTCATTACGCTTGAAATTTTCAACATCGAGAGCCCAGTGGGCAGCCATTAAGGCATTCAGAGGTGCTTGGGATAATCCGTCAGATGAACATGGATAGTCCAGAAATTACTGAGAGGGTTTAACAGTGTAAACCCTCGCACTCGGGCATGGCTACCCTCCTGGGATGTGCTGATGGTTCTGGAGGCTCTCAAGTATCCTCCCTTTGAACCATTGGAAATGGTGAATATTACAATTTTTACGTTGAAGACTTTTTTTCTTCGTCGCAATATTATCGCCTAGAAGGCTGTGTGGAACTGGCACTACTACTGCATCATCACACTAACCCTTCGGAGTGACTACAGGCGACCTGTATGCTTGGTTCAAGATGTATGTGGTTGTGGCATGTCTTGTGTGGGGAGATGAGGTGAGGTACAAAGAGTGCTAACAATTTTACGTTGTGCTGTAAAACAATGTCTAAAGTATTTGCTTTAATTCTTTGCACATTTAACGAGTTTTCTTGAAGATTGTAACATACTTTCCCACAGATTTTTGGAAAAAATGTAAACTGGTTTGTTATGTTTTTTCTGGCGATTTTGGAAAGTGTTTCCGCTGATTTGTACTATCTCTAGTTACAATTGTAAGGGAGAGGGAATGGTTAGTGGAGGGAAAGAGGGGCGTGTGCTCGTGCCATCCTTGCCAGAGGTCCTGGTGTCCGTTTTATCGGATGTATGGACTGTTGAAATAGGCGCTTATTTTGCATACCTTGTACTCTACGCGCGTGCAGGCCTATAATAGTGTTCTCCCTCTTGATAATCGGAACAGTTTAAGTTTAATTAAACAATAGCAGTCGACAAACGACCTTGAACTTTACCTCACAAGCTTGTATCAAGATAAGGAGACATTACTGAAGTGTGGGGCACCGGTGACGTCATATTTGCTGACTGGCTTTTTAGCAGCTTGATTCAGTTAGATTGACGTACTTACCAGTAGTTTGCAACAGCGACAACACCAGAGAGCAAGAGTTATGTGATATAATCCTCTGTCGCAATATTTAACTGTCAGTCTGTCCAATGCATAAGTCAATACGTAAAACTGTGATGTCAGGACAACAATAGGGTCGGAGAGCAGGAGACCCGATGTGTAGTTTGCTTTGCCTCTTTCAGCAGCTTGCAGCCTCGGCGTTTATATTGCCCTGCTGTCTTCTGACAGGCAGCGATGGCCCGTGAACAGAGAGTACAAACATGCTGCAGAGGTGAGAGTTCATCGCAGGCTCACACTGTACCTGCAGCAAGCTCGAACAAGAGCCTGGCATTCAGAGGGCGACGGGGAGTGGCAAGGGGGCGGGAGGCTCTTCTATATAAACCGGCCACACACTTAGTGTCTGTTTAATCAGGTGCACTAGGGTGTGACAAGCACATGCTGCTCTTTTGTAACTATCAACTCTACGCTGCGACGTCAGTGCGGGGCTTTGTTACAAAGCCTTTGCCGCCCTCCCCCTTTTGCCGCCCGCCTAGTCTTGCCTAATGGTAGAAACGGCCCTGCCGCCATAAATACCGACCATTCCTCATCACACACTTAAAGCAGAGTTCAACTTCTTGGGGAAAAATCTTCATACTTCGAGACAGTCTCATATTATTTTATAGAATTTCATCTGGTGAAGTGGACGTGAAATCTCTCGATTTCTCCAGGGCCTGGCAGGCGTATTTAAAAAAGAAATCTTGCGCCACCGCGTCGGGTGATTCCAGCGCTGTCTTGGAGGAGCTGCGGTATAAATACAAGCCACGCCTTCTCGGTGCTTTACTTCCACAAAAGACTGGAGGCTGGGGCGGGGCTATCCACAATAGTGGTATGGAAGGTATACAGATGTGCATGATTCCATCCGGAGAGGAGTTAAAATGGTGCGCATCTCGGGGTATAAATACCGAGAGATGAAAGCGGGCTCCGCGGCGCCCATGCATATTAAACATATGCGCATAGCGGCCCATGAAGCTCGAACCCTCTTTGCGGGAATACCTTGGCTAATCCTCGCGGGATTAATGCTGAAAGGTGGAGTTGAACACTCATTAAAGGTTTTTTTTTTTAAAGTCGGTTCCATGTCCTCGTGTAATCTGAAGAGTGTGTGAATAGTACGCGAGACATCTGTGATGGGATCAGTGTATTCTTAGAATGCGCGCTGAACGCCTGACGTGAATGTTTCAGGCTATTAAACCGCAGCGCCAACGTGTATCTATTTGGGATGAATGAATGAATGAACCAGACATGAGCGCAGTACATAGCGCCTGGACACACTCGTGGCTCCTCGCATGCAGAGCCTGTAGATCCGCGCTCTCCGGTGTCAGCTTGTCTGGAGATTAGAGATCTGTCGAGAGAGTGACTGAAATGCACCCACTCACATCTAAACCTTTACTGTCAGGCGCATCACAGAATCTGCGCATCTGCCCCCAGGACCCATGTTCCTCGCGCTCACACACAAGCACACCTTTGCAAGAGGACTTGTGTCCATTCTGGGGACATTCACAACAAGCCCGCAAGAAAAAGAGACGCCGTGAGGTGCGCGTGCACATCTGCTGTCCGGCCCCAAGCTGACATCGCCAGAGAAGAGACGGCGTGCGCGTGCACATCGCCTGTCCGGGCGCGCACATGTTTTGTCTCCCTTCGCGCACCAAACCGACAACAATAGTCTTGCCAAGGCGAAGCAGCGCATGCGCTGCGTTCGCTAGGCGAGGCCTAAAAACGACCTGAGTATCGGTTTGAGTATACGAAGAGGGGTGGGGGAGACCATAGGGGGGGGACTTGACTAGAAGGAAAGGTCAATCAGGCTTACAAGTAGCAGTTCAGCAGCAGAAAGGATAGGTCGAAACCGCCAAAATGGAGGACCCACAGAAGCCGATAGCATTATCCCAAAATGGCGGGATATACAAAATCAAACAAAAAAACAGTAAAGGTAGCTGACTCCGCGGCTCCACGCAGAGCTGGAAAAGGGGTGGCAGCCAAAGAATCATGGAGGGAGGAGGCGGGGGAGGGAAGGAAACACCAACGGGGAGTCGAGGAAAAACAATGTCAGATGTCCGGCTGGGTAGGTGACGGCTGAGGGGGTGAACCAGAGTCAAACTCCTCTATAGCTGCAAAGGACAGCTCCACTGGGCATCGGCCAAGGTTGCTCAGGCTCCGCGGTAAGTACAAACAGTTAAGGTATCCGTCCAGGGGGCGTCAACATAGTTCTATCGAAAGCACCGGTCCCGTTGTTACTGTGAAGCGCCGCCCGCCTCGTCCACCAGCTCGTCCCCAGGTCAAGAGAGAGGCGAGGAGAGGTGGAAGGAACAGTTCCAAAGTCATCAGAATTGTGGGACAATCCATCGTTCTTGCCTACAGCCCTCATGGCGGGAGTGAAACTGAAGAGGAGTTGTGCAAAGAAACCTGATCCTCATCAGATTTTAGTCCTCTATAGGCCCCCACAGTGACATTGCAGAGTTGTTCTGGGCACCATTTTGGAGTCAGGCAATCCCGGGCCTGAACTTTCCTTGAATTAGCAGGTCTCATTATGCCCCCAGTATAGGGCGCTGATTATAGGGATCTGTTGATCCCCGTGACTCTGCAGCTGGTCTTGCTTCTCGTTCTGTGATTCTTTAACTCTACTATGCCTTTAATCCAGTTTACACATCGGGACCCCCTCATCTTATGGGTCGTCCACCCTATCCGGTGGTAATTCCCTGGCGGGCGCCATTTTGGGGTCAGGCGCGGCGTATCCCGCTTTAAAATACTAGCAAAGTTTTTATGGGGGTTAAATTCAGGCACCCTCTGGTCCTCTAAACTCCCATTTGGATCGCCGGAGGCTTTCTCCGCTTCCCCACTCACCGCCTCTCAGCCTCTACAGCGCGTCCGCTGTGGCGTGCGGGACGTTCGCGTCACCAGAGCCGGCTCCCGGCGAGCTTACCAGGGGATGCTGCATCTTGCATTGTCGCGGACTTTCTGCAGGTACCGGGGGATCGTTGGGTGATTCTTGGGCTTATTGGTTGCTGCTTCGAGTGCTGTGCTTCTGCGTCGCTCTGATTACAACCTAGTGACCGGCGCTCTCCAGAGCCCGCGGCGCCATCTTAGGGACCCTTGCTGGTCTCACGGGTCACCGATCTCATCGAATTCCCCCAGGCATTCGGCAACCTCGCTCATATTTCTCGGTCCCTGCTGGAACCCCTTGTCATCGGGATCGGATTGGAGTCTTTTGGGGCTACATATGTCCTCCGAATCTGGCCAAGACAGCTGCGTGGCTACAGAGCCGGTGTGGATCATGTCCACCCGGCCATCTTGCCGCCACCGGTGCCGCTGCCGCTACATGATCCGAGTTCTCATCTGATCATCATTGGAGGTCCATGCTTCATTTTTATCCCTATCCACGAGTGTAATCTTCGAAAAGTGCATTTACTGCAGCACATTTTATGTTGTGCCATTTAGCATTTGTATAGCATGCAGCTGCCCTAGCTGCCTGGAGCTATTTAAGCGGAGATGCTGCAGGGTTATGTGGTTGTTGTATACCTATGTGTGAAGAGTCAGGTGAAGTGCTTGAGGACTTGACACTTGTTTTGGTCACATTGCGGCCCATGTCAATGGAAAAGTTCAGTTGGGAGTCCATGGATGCCGGCCATCTTGTACTATCACCCCGCCAAATGAGAGCATGTGTCCTCCGTCTCCCAAGTGGGAGAGCATCTTCATCTGATACTTTCACAGCGTTATTCATCTGCTCAGAAGTAATGGTGAAACAGTAAACGTACTTAATTTAGGACAAAGTGACCAACAAACCATAGGAATTTTAATCCAACTCATACTTCTGTCTCTGGCATTCTTGAGGCAGAGGCAACTCAGGTGGGGTTCACTGTCAAAATGAATAAGTGTGCAAGGATGAGTGCCTGGAGTGCCTGTCGTTCACCCATCGCGTGTGTAGGGAGTGTGTCTGCGGACATCGTTCGCCCCTTATTCTGAAAGGAAAATGTCTCAGACATTTGGCACCACCAAAGACTAGGCTCTTGTATTTTAATTTCTCTTTAAGTTGTATTTCCTTGTGCTTTGTGAGGAGGGAAAGTTAGGATGGTGCTCTTCGGAAGGAACCTACCATCTGGCAGGGAGGGGGGTCACACTAGAGCAGAGATAGAGATGGGTTTTCTTAATGGTTTATCCTTTAGGTACTATTGTAGGGGACAACATGTCATTACCTGTACCGGCTGTTGGCTCCTAAGGACAACTTTGCGCCCATGCAATTATTTTATTTTAAGTGTGACTTGACAGCCCAGGTGTCACCAGACTTTGTGCGATCACGAGAAAAAGAACTTTATGAAGTACTCCTAAGAGAGTAAGGCATATGATTGGGCAGAAGTTGTGTGCTTCTACTGAAAAAGTGCGCTGTGCAGCATGTTTTGCCTTGTGGAAAGGCGTCTGCTAAATATAAAAGGGCTACGTTGGTGATGGGGCCAAGACAGTGAATGGCGACAAGCCAATGATCAAGTTTATAAGCCTGACCTGTTTATTATGGAAAGTTACAATAAAGGTATTAGGCCTGACTTATTTACCGTGAAAAGCATGTTAAAATCAATAGGCCTTCAGGGTTGGATTGTTTTTATTCTGTCTCGTAAAGGCCGCAGACAGGTATTTTTTTACGTGGAATATCACACCACAGTAGGCAAGGGTTCTTGTGTTTTTTAGAGTCTAATTTACGTTTATTTAATTGTTATCATCAATAGCCGGAGAAATAAAATAATTAAGCTTAAAGATTTTTACAATAAGAAAAAACTCATCACTTCCTTCAATGCATACAAATTGATTCAAAATATTAGCAGTAGACAAATATCTATCATAAATTCTAAAAAATATAACAATAATTTTACCTAAAAACACAAAAATACATTAGACTTGTTGTTGGGTTGGGTGTTGGTTACCCACTCTGACAAAACCTGGGGGTAGAAGATTCGCACTACGATAATCCTTTCCTGATGCTTTTAGGAGGGTCTGAATGGTTTAGTTGTCTTCCAGGCTCTTTTAATAAAAAACAAATCATAAAAACAAACATACATAGAAGGGTTTTGGGTTTGCCTTCTTTTGCCAGTGTGCTCTTTGAATGACATTCACAATCTGCTTCGGCCATGACAGCTTAGAACATGGGGCAATGCTTCGGGGTGCTCCAGCAATTGGCTCTATTGCTCTGTGAGTGACAGCATTGTAATTGATCACATATTCAGTTCTGCATAAAAATAAGTGCCCTTAAGTCTCAGAGCTTGTAGGACAGTCTTTTAGTTTTCCATTTTTTCTTTTCATAAATCCCCTTTTATTTCCGTCCTTCTCATTTTATTTTGTTTGTTTCTTTTCAAGAGTCTTACAGATCCTCAGACAGTGCTAGAGGGCAGTTCACATGCTGCTCGTTTCATCTGCACTTCACTGCTTCTAATCTGGGCGTCTATCTTGAAATGTATTCCCAACGGTGTACCACTGTTTTACCGTTATAAGATGACCACCACATTTGAAATCATTAAGTTGGGCATCTTGGATCAGCAGAGCAATATAACACTATGCACAATACCAGTCAAAGACAGCCACCCAGGGCGATGATTATAGAGGGGACATCCTGGAAAGGTTTTGTGCATAATGTAACATTGTTTTACCGCTACAAAATGGCAGGCATATTGGATCCTCAATATAACAATACACAATGTACTGTACCCATTTTTTATTGCCTAAACATTTTGATGCGAAAAAGAACAGATGAAGGACGGAATACTGAACAAATCAAAGATTCACCCCAGTCACAGATCTGAGGTAACTCCACTGTTTTTTGCTCGCCATGCCATTTCAGTTTGGACCCAGCCATATGCAAATTAGTCTTGACTCTGCTCCCCATTGGAACAGTCCAGCCAAACTGCCAGGCCAGGTCCTCTCTAAACCAGAAGCAAGAATCCTGGGACCGGTTTCGGTGTTACCCCTCATTAGCCAGGCTAGCCTGAATCCAGTGGCATAGCGAGCACGGGACAAATGTCTGGGCATACCGTTCCCACTTGGGGCGACAAATGCAAAAAGAACAGATGATGGACGGAATGCTGAACAAATCAAACATTCATCCCTAGACACAGATCTGGGTTAAATCCATCGTTAGGGAGGACCTAGCCTGGCAGTTTGGGCTGGACTGTTCCCATGTGGAGCAGGGTCAAGGCCGATTTGCATATGGCTGGGTCCAAGCTTAACTGGAATGGCATAGTGAGCAAAAAAGTGATGGCTTTAGGCCCAGATCTCTGTACTGGGGGTGAATGTTTGACATTGATCAACATTCCGTCCATCAATTGTTCTTTTTAAACATTTTGATGTTCAAGCAACTGCATGTTTTCTACTTTTATTATTTTCATTTATATTTCCTATACTTCTTCGGTTGTGTGTGTGTTACTGTAGGTCGGCAAGTGGGTGAATGCAGGTATGAGTCACATGGTGGATGAATGAAGGCATGAGCACAAGGATAAGTGATAGAATGCATATACGATGACTTACAGTTTTCCTAAAGAGGCACTTTCCATTATAAGTCAGATATATTGGCATTGCCAATTCTTGTTTTAAAATTCAGCGCTGGCGAAAGCGTACCCCATCTCCTAAAGACAACCCGCTCCCTTTCCTTTTCATGCCTCCTTCCTCCCAATACACTTGTTTCCATTTCTTTTTTAGGTCCCGGCTAGACAGCCTATGCGCTGTCTCGAAGAGATGTGTTGTGTTCTATCTGTGGGCTTACAGGTTGCCCATCTTCTACCATTGGTAAACTTCACCGTCGCTCTCATTTTCTTTGATGCCATTCGTCATGGCATGTGGGCGTCATGCCCTCTTCTTGTGTTTGGCCCTCCCATAGCGCATGGACCAAGTACAAGTTTTCTTACACTGCTCCCGGTTTGCAGAGCTATTTTGTTCCTTGTTTTCAAGCACTCCATAGGAGTACTTGTGTTTTTAGGCCGTCTCCCTTGTACACATACAAACATACCACTAAAATGCATGCATGTGTACATAAAAACATGTTTTTCTCAAAAAGTTGTTAAAACACAAAAAGCACTTGTTTCTTGTTGTTTGCATGATTCGATGGTATTAAAGCACTTGCTCTGTACTCCATCTTGCCATAGTGCTAACACTAGCTGATGGTATTGGAGCGCTTTAAGTGCTCACCAGTTACATTACACAATGACACATTCATGGTCGTAGGCAGGGGGAAGCGTAAGTGATTTGCCCAGAATCACAAATTGTCCAGCCGACCCCAAGATTCAAACCTGGTTCCCTAGTTCCCCTGTCGGCAGCTCTGGCCATTACACCACATCCTCACTTCACTTCAAAGCTCAACTGTTTCTCACTATCACTTCCACATTTGTTTAGCGAGACCCTACCAACACCGAACAAGCATTTGCAAAGCCAATATATCTCAGCAATGCCCGAGCTATTGGCCTTGCTAATGTGAATGTCTTTTAGCCATGCTGTCTAGTAACACATCTGCTGTTCAGCATGGCTGAAAGTCACTGAAAGAAGCAAATTGATGCGCCCAGCACAGTCAACATCATACCGCTTTTTTATGTTAGGAGCGGCAGGACAATAAACTCAACATGGGGGCGAAGAGACTCGGCGTCGGCTCAACATCCTGTGATTCTGGGCTTTCAGTAACTTTCAGCCATGTTGAACAGCAGATGTGCTGCTAAGTTTTATAGGAAGCTAGTGATACCCCTTTCGGGTGTGTCCCGATATCAGCCGTCTTGTCCCTGGCAAAAATAATACTCAAGACACAACTATTGCACCACTTTTTCAGCCCCTTAAGTAACCAGGAGAGAGGGGAGAGGATGCAGCATAACTGCCAGAGCTGCCGAACAAGGTTCGAGCTTTGGCTCAACATCTGTAATTCTGGGAAAATCGCTTAATCTCCCCGTGCGTAAAAACAAATGTATGTGCCATTGTGTAAAGCAACTAGTGCTTATGTAAAGCGCCCCAATAGCTTCGGGTCGAGTTCGTTCTATGTAAAACAAAAACATTACCTTTCACTAATAACTTTTTGTAGCAAATCTCACGCTATAAATGCTCCTCTGTCTTTCACAGTCTTATCTCACTTTTTCCGTCTTTGCCGCGCCCAGTGCAATGAATGTTGCTCAACACATTTGATTGTTGATCTAATCTTTGAGCTCTCTGAACAAATATCTTTTTCACCATCCAGCTAGGCTTCCAGTTCCTTTGGCAAGTCCTTGTTGGAGAGAAATGGCCTGTGGACAATATGTCCACCTTCAAGGTTGTTTTTATAAACAATTATTGTATCAGAAACATCTGAAACAGGGGGTTCTGTATTTGGATCATTGCAGGCAAGGAGAGACAAAATGATTAGCTGTGAATAAAAGGAGGGCTGCGCCACTGTCCCTCCAGTCCCATGACACTTGCAGTGTGATGTGGGCCTATTGATGACTTTACACATCCTACCTTTGACATCAACTAGGGGCAGCCACGGTATCAGTTGCCACCCATGCCTGTCTTTGTTACCTCTGGCATTGTCCTTGATACCTCTGAAGGCATGGGTAGGAACTAAAAGTGAACTGTTTGAAATAGGTACCACTCCTTGCCCTTCCCTTCCACCCAGCAACAAATTCGATTTGGTTTTGAGACAAAGATTGTAATGACAGGCGAAAGTTTTGATGTAATTTGAGGTTAAAGGATATGTGATGACACATGGGATTTTGGTGAGTTGACGTCCATGCAGCCAACAGGTGTATTTTAATATGAGGTGCCTCACTTGGATCAATAAGATGTGTGCGGCTTGGTAGTTGAATTATGTTTCATAAGCGCAGTTGTGTCCCAGCAGGTCTCAAGTCCTGAAATGGTGCATGTTTACCTCTAAGTACTTTCCAAAATGGCACCAAGCTCCTAACTAGGGAGTAGCCAGAGTGGGTGAGGTCTAATTCTGGAGTCCCTCACTATACGAACACCAGACTTACTGGGAGTGCGAATGATAGAGGCCATTGTTGTCCTCGTGGCAGCGTAGTGTAATTCATTTTTATTTTGTACATTGAAAGATATCAGTATTTTAGATTATTGCATACTGTTCTCCATGTGTGGGACGGGCTGTAGATTTCTCCTGTGGTGGGGCATGTACACTCTTGGTGCTGCCTCTCTGAGAGCGACCTTTTGGATACACAGGTTGGGAGTGGCGGCTCGGGTGTCAGTGCATCCGGGATTTGCCCATTATTCATGGCTACATAGGTGATTGGGGGCAGTATGAGTGCATGAGCACAAAAAGGTGGAGGCGGTGATTTTTCTTCAGGGCACCAGGTGGATTGTCCAGCTTACAGATTCTTGGCAATGTTTAGGGAAATGTTTGGTGAAATGTCACTGCTAACATTTTCCTTACAATTCTGAAATATAATAACATATTACCCACTGTATATGCAAAAAAGGAATTATGGTTTGAAATTTCCTCCTGGTGGGTAGGTCTACAGTACCTAATGGTCCAGCACCTAAAACATTTATTGTAACAAGGGAACCTCAAACAGGAGATGTTGTACTGGGAACATTATGCTGTTTGGCACGCAATGGCCTGACAATATTGGACTAGTCTTGTACATTTTCCTAATCTTAAGAAAGTAAAGCATTAAAGTGTGCTGTCAAGCAGCATAGAAGTCTTTACACCCCACCCCTCAGCAGAGGTCTGTTTTTTAACCCTGCCTGGTTCCCTGTTTCTTAAGGCTCTGCTGAAGTCAATGGGGATGAGCTGGCCTCAGACCACAGACCCAGTCCTACCATCAAAATTGTTTGCAAAAACCTTCATTGTAGCAGGATAATGGGAAACATGTGATGTTGGATTTGAAACTTTAGAGGCACAGTCAGAGAAGGCCAGTACTACTGTACTGTCATTGGCCAACTCTTGCAGGGTGGCTCAGGTCCACTTTTTAAGCATTAGCTCCTGCACGAAGGACACCTTTTTATGGTTGACATTAAAAGGCTTTCGGTCAGCCTCTTTTGGCCATTGGCTTCTTTTACACTGGAACCTAAAGCCACTGGCTCGATACACTGTCAATCACATCTTGCATGAATTCACACAAGTATTTTAGTCTCTCCATTTTTCTATTGGCTCTTTGGGAATATCCTTCTGCGGACATCGGAATGCATGAGGGATTATTTTACATCTGATTTCAGTCTGTGAGTGGACCAGTAACACAGGTGAGCAAGGCTGACAAAAGAATCCGAAAAATGGATGCTACAGAAAATAAGCAACAATTTTTTCCTGCTTAGTCTATTTTTCAGGTGTTTTTATCCACACTCGCGAGTGCAGTGAGGGAAAACAAGCATTGGCAAAGCCAATAGGTTTGTTGTTAGTACAGGGTGCACGCCCAATGTGCACGCCATGCAAATGTGAAACCTATCGGCTTTGTCATGCTTGATAATAAACACCAAAACAATTAGCTTTTCAGTCTTTGCTTGGACATTAGTAAGGGAAGGGGTTTCTGTACAGGGAATAATGTTTTCCATGTCAAGTAAAAAAGGAATATCGTCTTGTGGAGTGCACCTTTCGTAAAGGTACGCGGCAAAGGCACGACCATGGAAATCTAGAAAAACCAGTGATTTCCTGTGGTAAGCGCGAAACCTTTGTGAGTAGGCATAGGTGAACTTATTGGGCACACAAATCTACTGTTCCTCCACCGCTATGTTCAAAATGCTTAGCTCAAATGAAATATATATATATATTTTGTGGCTTAAAAAATCACAATTATATGGAGGCAGGTTATATACTTACAGTGGTTTAACACTCTCTGCAGCTTTGTGCTGTCAAGCCTGATAAACACACAAAACAGCCTAACCAGCCGTCCTTTCATCATGCATGTGGCTTGCCTTTCATCAGCGGCCACTTTATGGCAGATCAAGGGCGTAGCTAGCGTAGGGGCAGCAGCTGCAGTGGCACCAGGGCCCAGAGCCTGGAGGGGCCGATTTATCCCTGTAATTGCTATACTTTAACAGCAGACAAAGGGGGTGTTTTCCATGCTTGCCCCAGGGCCCAGAGATGTTTTAAGGCCCGGGCAGAGTGGGCAATTGCCCAGGGCCCCCACCTCCCAGAGGGCCCTGGGAAAGTAAACTTTGTCTCTCCATTACTTCTGCCTATTTCTCTATCTCAACCGTTTACATATAATTCAGCATTGCTTGGCTTCACGGGGCTTAAATGAGCAGAAAATGAATAATAGCATTCAAAGGTGTTCCGAACAGGGGCCCCAAAATATTTCTTGCCCAAGATTCCAAAAATGGTTAAGATGACATTGCCAGGGCCCCTGGAACCCTTGCTACGCTTCTGAATGAGACGTGGAGTTAGCAGCAAAACATCGCAGTCGTTGGCCAGTCCACACCATGTTGAAGCAAACCCTGCTGGCTTTCGTCGCAGAGCGCTTTATACCACAATTACGACAAACAGGTGTCACTTTGCTGCACTGAGTGCACATTACACAGCCTGTTAATTAAATTTCCTTCCAAAAGCTACACTTAAGTGACTTTGGCCACCAGGCAAATTCTGACCTGATTAGAGTGTGCAGGTACTGTGGCTGCGTATTATTGCAGCGTGTCGGCTTACAAGGTCAGTCTGTGCACTTTCTGTTTTTAAATAATACACTGTGATTTTCGCTGCAAACTTATTTGCAGAGCAGCAGAGACTATGATAACAAAATTGCTTTGCAATTGTGGTACAATGTCGACGTCTGTGCTCCGAGCATTACAGCCCCTATTAGAACCACCTACGACTAATTGTGAGTATTTTGCCACAAGACAGCTTCCGTAGATTGAAAAGCAAGAAAATGATTGCGTGAAGTATCATTAAGTAAGTCTGGTTCCCGACTGCACCATTTGGATCCCTTTGGGGGTGACAGTCCTAGTGGGTGGGTCTGGGTGACACTAACCTGCACAGGATTGGGCTCACGTCTTCGTCTGCTTGTCTTACAGTGTGTACTAGTACACTATCTACCCTATGAAAAACAATCTTACTACCTCCATCCTGACTGTGCTTCCAGATAACCCTCCAACAGGTATCTTGCCTAAGAAGCACACCCACAAACCTGGTTGTGAGCCACTTTTTAGGAACTTTATTTGCACAGCAACCAATGTGCTGCAGGACAAATACAACTATTTAAAACTACAGGTTCCTCCAGAATGCCGGGTACAACCGCTCTTCTTGGGGATACACAAATATTCAAGAGCCTTACTCAAGCCCACCAATGGGGTAAGAGGCCTTCTCTTCACCACCACAGGTAGGGTTTCCTATTCCCTTGCAAGTGGTATGTTCCAAAGTTATCCTACACCAACTCTGCTGTGGTAGCTCACTCAAGGGTGAGGCAGCCACATTATAATGAGAGCAGCTGATAGGCTAATTCACCTCTGTCTCGTTACCATCTAAAATAATAGTCGGTACCTGAAATCTCTAGGAGGAAACCCTTGTGATATGTGGAAATGACTTTGGGTCATAGTTTGGGGAAAGAAAAGCCCCATCCCCCACTCAAGAGCCCCTCTCAGTGTTCTATAACTCATCCATAGAGTTGGCAGCCATTAGACAGGACCCGCTGCGCATGTCCCTCTAACTGCTTATTCAAGAAATTGGTGGGACTAGGTCTATCAACCCCCAGTAGTGTAGCAAGGATGCCATGACACTGATGCAAGCAAGGAAAATGGCCCTGTTGACTGCTGTTGGGATAGTAAAATAGAGCAATTTACAGGATTCATTGGGCCCCCAAAGGCTCTGGGCCCAAGTGCCATTGCACTTGCTGCACCAATAGTAGCTTCCCCACTACTCGCCATCAGATGCACCTCTTTGTCTTTTTCTCCTCATGAGGGAAGGCTAAATTACGTGGAGGTCCATGGGGAATCTGCCTGTCAGTGGCTCAGAAAGGCCTAGTGCCTGCCTGTCCAGCCCTCGGATGCCTCGGTTGGAAGGGTTGCCGCCTTGGCTTGGCTTGCGTCTTTTCTTCTAACCAGAACCCAAACAGTTCTATTGAGCCCGTTTAATTCTGCTGCCTTAAAGGTAACTTGTAGCGTGCCACTGGGCTCCACGATTAGTCTTAATTTCTTCAACATTTATGTGTGTCCATTTGCCAAGCCTTTACCCTCATTTGGGTTTTTGTTTTATGGTTATGCAGATGATAATCAGCTCACTATCAGAGTGGAGAATGATAATGAAATGACACAGCAAAGATTTCAAGCTTGCTAGCATACTGTTTGGACTGAGGTCCTGGTGTTTGGTAATGGAAACAGATATGATTGGAGGCCTGATGGCCAGTCTTGATGGGAGATCCTTCAGTCCCAGTCCCTGAAGTGAGGAATCTTGGCTTCATCATAGACAATAAATCAATGAACTGCCATCATCCTGCTTTACAGTTCTGATAATCTTAGAGAAAATGTTGTCAGTTCTTCCTGTGGACTGCAGGAAAACAATACTGCAGAGTGTCTTCACATACTGCTTGAGTGGTCAGAATTCTCTCTATGTAGGTTTTCCTTGATAATTAACAAGACAACTTTAGGTAATACTGAATGCGGTTTCTAGACTGATTTTGGGGCTTTAGCAAAGCAAATCAGTATTTTCGTATTTAATAAATCTTTATTGGCTAACTATGGAAAAGCAGGTCTGGTTTAAATTTTTAAACATTTGCCAGAAAGCTGTTCGTCATCTAGGACCTACTTTAAAAAAAATTTTTATTAGTTTTTAAAATTAAAAATCTTTAAATTTCCAAAATTTGTAAACAATATGCCACAGAGTTACCTCGGATTATCCGCTGCTAATTTACTGACCATTAGAAAAATTAACATCTAGTTAGAAAAACTATATGTGGTGGAAAATCTTGGTGCGAATAGTCGAAGCCTGAAATCTTGCCAGCTTCTATAAGAGTGGACACCTCTCACTTACACTGCCTTGAGGAGATGCAATGTCAGTTTCACCTCCCCAAGGCCTCCAAACAGTTTACTGGGCTGCACGGTGCAGATGTTTCTATAACAACATGAAATAATAAAACGTGTCCTGTTTTCTGGGAGCACATACATTTTTCATGACTGCTGTAGGCAGAGAATTGGAAGCACGGAGAGAAGCAAGGGACAATATTTGAAATACTTTTCCCTTTAAATCGACTTTTTACTGTGGAAGTTTAAAACATGCAGAGCAATATCAACGCGATGACACATTGAATAAAGAATTATTTGGGTTCACTTTGTCTAGACCACTAGTTTTTGATATCCCAAATGTTTCATGTTATGCCCTAAGGTTTCTCACTGAAGTCATGAATATTAAAGAAGAGGCTCAACTAAACTGGAACATTGTTGGCATGGGGGCAGGATTGTTCCTCTACACAGGACCAATGATTAATTTGTAAACAAATAAAAAAAACTAGGTGCTTTCTTAGAAGGTCCTTTCGTCGGCGCTCGCTCCTGGTGCTGTGTACTGTGGGTAACACTGCCACACATATTGCTCTGTCCCTTTCTCTGACATATTGTCTCTGCCCTATAGCTACTTAAATCACTCCATTGATCACCTACCGGATTTGCGCAGCACTATAGAAATACCAATAGATATATTTGTCATTCATTTCAAATGAGCATTGTTCTACATTTATACACGGGTGGACTGAGTTATTAGCACCTGATATGAGTAGCTTGTCTAGTGTGGTTTTTCTTTTATGCAGGGGCGGCTCTTCCGCTAAGGCGGAGGAGCATCGTCTCACTGCTCTGTGAGCAGTTGAAAAAGGAAAAACAAAATGATAATAACAAACGTTATTATCATTTTATTTTTTCGTGGCTCGGCTGGTTAGGGGCGGGGCGGGGCTGGCTCTAACCGGAACAGGGAAGGAGTGATAGGCACTCACTTAAGTGCGCAAGACTGTTTGGCCGGCTCTTTTGGGCCAGCCAAACAGTCCTGTGCACTTTGCATGCTCCTCACCCAGGCTATACTACAGCCTGGGTGAGGAACATGCCCAGGCCCCAGTGCCTCTCTGAGCGCCAAACCACAGTGCTCAGTCCAATCACGTCGCTGCTATCAGCAGCGCCGTGATTGGCTAGGGGAATCTGAAAGCCTGGGTGCTTCCTGTTCCTGCCCCTGGAAGTGGGCGAAGAGGACCGAGAGGCTGCAGCTGGCCTGCAGGTAAGTGCTTTTTAAAAATGTATTTTCTTTTATTTACCCCCCCCACCCCGCCACCCCCATTAGGTTGCGGCAGCAAACATGTCTAGATGGGCTGTTTGTCTTCCATTACTAAACTTGAGAGCTCCTATTTGATTGGCTGGGGTTCTAAATTTAAACCTGCTCATGCCGAAGCCAGACCAGGCTGCCAGTTTTCCGTCATTGAATGGATAAGCAGGAGCTTCACCGGAAGTATAGTGGTGACCAGGCTAAACTTGGTTCAGATCAGACAAAGTTAGGTACAACAGTGGCTCTCTCTGCATGCGATTGTTGTGGGGCCTAGGAAAGGCCTAGAATGCCATTGACACCAATAACCCTTTTCTGTGATAGCAGTCCCATTCCTGAAATAAAGATGCATGCTTGTTTCTCACAATTAGTAATGCCCTTTTTGCATGATCATCCCAAGGTTTTGGACTGATGCTCCTGTTTTTTGTTACTCTGAGAGGGCACAGAGGCCTGCTACTCAGACCTCAGTGCTAATGCTCGGACCCTAAAAGTATAATGTTTGATTGGCTTATACCCAATTGGTATAATTTAACTTACTTATAAGTCCCTAGTATATGGTAATGGTAGCAGGGGTACCGAGGTCCTGTACGTTACGTTGTCCCTCAGGGCTGCAGCATTTATTATGCCACCCTGATTGTGACAAAGTAAAACATGTCTCCCAGAGTGGTATAGCAGTTTAAAACTGTTAACTCGACTTTGCTATTTAAACTAGTGACAAAGTCTAGACCTTCCTTTCTAATATATATATTATATGTATGTATATATATAATATGCTAAACAAGGTGACACCGCACTCTGTGAACTTGAATTCAAGGATTTATCAAAGTCTTACAATTGCTTCACCAATCCGTTTCGACCACTCAGGGTCTTTATTACAGTAGGAGAGTCTTTCTTCTAAGGCTTTAAATACTACTCCCATATCTGCCAATTAGGAAGCATTATGAAATATGTAGTTTTTGCTTTAAAACAACAGTTACAGACATGATTGAAAGCTTCTCTGGTGTTACATTTAAAAACATAATTTGCAAACATATCATTGTAGTCATCATGCCGATTAACTATCTGTATAGTACAATCAATTAATGTAAGAAATGTGAGTTTTAATGTGTAGTCCTCAGTATTGTCCAGTGTAATGACAGAATTCTGTGTCAAGACAAATGGTTTAATACCAAATATCTACTAGTATCCTGTTGTTGCCTTTGTTAGTGACTAATATCTCATCACTGTGTGTCTGGACATGAATTGTTATTATGGGTTTGGTACCTATATTTGCCATCTCATTTCTATACATTATGTAAAATAGTGTCAGCTATTAGTATGAGCATTCTAAGCTGCAATTATATCTCAAAATGTATCAAAATCTTTCTAAGTGTAGCTTCAATTTCTCATAACTTTGTCATAACCATGGATGATCAGTATCATAGATTTACATAATTGTTTAGGCTATTCAGCATCTTTGCTTTAAGTCTGATGCATTTGGATTCAAGACGTCTCAATTTTTGAGTCCTGTTGCCACCACGTTTACTTTGTGGGTTCATGTCCACTCCATAGTATCTCATTGTCCGTCAATTGTTTTCTTGACATTTTCTGCTATGTGTTTCGCTGTTGCATATGTCAGTTTTTTTTGGTGGTTTTTTTTACGGAGTTTTATATAGCACGAACTTGACCCGAAGGTATCGGGTATCAGAGATCTTTACACGAGCACCAGTTGCTTAACATGAGGACACATTCATTTTTTTTTGTTAGGCATGGGGAGATTAAGTGATTTGGCCAGAATCACAGGATGTTGCGCGTCGTTGCCGAGACTTGAACCCGGTTCCCCAGATTTGAGGTCGACCGCCCTAGCCGTTAGGCCAACTCCTCTCCCCAATGCAATGTTTTACTGCTTTTATATGGTCAAATATTCGTTTTTTTAGCATGCATGTCGTGCTTCCCACGTAGCAGAGCCCACAGGCACATTTCATTATGTAGACCACGTATTGTGTGCTCCATGTTATTCTCTTTTGAATTAGATTTGTTTTATGGTCTCTGTCCACGATGGTCTGTATATTTATACCAATCTTGCATGCTTTACAGCTGTTACATTTTATGAATCCACTTTGTCAATCTTCTAACTAATTCTTTGGTCGATTGTCCTGAAAGTGACTGTTTACCAATTGATCCTTTAATGATTGCACAAAGGTTGGACCCGAGAGAGTCGTCAGAGTTCAGTTTGGTTGCCCAAGTAGGTCACTAGCCTTCGCCAAAGGGAACCATTGGTTTTGTTGTGACCAGAGACCAATATTATGTTTGTTTTGGTGTCTAAACATTCATACAAATAAGATCTGTTTTTATAAATTGGTGTTGGATTTCTTTCATCATCAATCAATCTTTATTCAATTATGGAAATAATCATAAAAGAGCATTAAAAAACATGATAAAATAGATTACATCAAATATAAAGTGCATAGGACTGATTATAAATAAAACTAAAAACTCATTGATTTGGGCCAGCGCAGATCATTTTTTAAAACGGTCCCCACAGAGTGGCACACAGCAGTATCAGACATCATACGAAGAAAATAAAATGCCGGTCTATGTTGTCGGAAACCATGATATTTTAAAATGGGTAATAAATATCTGCGTCTAAAGAGCTCAGAGTATTTACTAAGAAGGGTAAAGCGTACCAACGTCTGAAGAGAAGTATCATCGTATGGGCAGGCCGCTACATGCTTCGAATTGTATTCCCCCAGTGGGAAACAGAGATTGTTTCTAATTGAGCCTATGCGAAACTTGGTCAAAAGTGACCTTTCCCAGACATTTTCCACCTGGGAAAGATAAGGTTCAGCTCCCACACATTTTAACCACTATATATTCTCTCAAAAACGTTTTCTCCAATTCTCTGCCCTCTCTAGCGGCAGATGCCAACCTCAGAAATAACTCCTTGACCCCTTGCTCTCCCCTTTGTGCAACAAGTATGAAGACAAATACAACTCAGGCCTGCCCAACAATTTGGCAGTGCTCCTAATATAGCTCAGCCACAGAATCTTGTGACCAGAATTACATGCTAAACAGTCAGTAATAACATCATGGTTGAATGCAGTATGTTGGTTCCCCCACAGCATAAACCAAAGGACGAGTGGGGAGAGTTTTACGAATTCTTCCACATAGGTCAGGCTCAGTTCCTCGTGAAGGACAAAATGGAGGCTACATGGCCCTTCACCTAACAGTCTCCTGCAAAAACGATTTTTCTCTTGTTGTAATATAGAGCAATCCCGATACCCCCAAATCTCGGGCCCATAGGTCAGAACTGGCAAGCATTTGGGTTCATAGACTTCTAACAGCGCCAGTATCGGCTTACTACCGACTGTGGATGCCAGCCCGAACATGGCCCCAACCGCATGATTAAAATGGGAACTTCAGTTAGAGATGCACGGTACAACTACTTCGAGAATCGAAGGTTACCCCTAAGTAAGAAAAATAGCTGACCCAGCATGATGTTTTGGCCTTAAATTGAAATTTGTCTAATTTTGTAATATTGCTTCCCATATACCATAATATGGGTTTTTGCAATGTTGGCCTATAGATCTAAGCCATCCATGAACATAACGAAAGCATCCTCGCCCACCCTTTGTAGACTAGCTTAGGAAGGTGCAGCTCAAGATTATCTGCCGCTCAGAGAGGTCCTAAATGATTCTATTACCTCTCAAATTAGTGAAGGAGAAACCTCAGCAAAAAGGAAAAACCAGATGAAACATGTTTGTAACTTTAGGAATCGCGTAATAAAGTGATCTGGTAAAGCTCGTAAACCCCCCCCAGCTACTAAGCAACGTGAACTTCCTATAAGACTAGCAGATGGAGATACTAATCCTAACTGGGACTTGCTACTTGTTGGATTTCTTTTGTGTTGTGTGACCGTCTTATTTAATTGTTTTGGTACTTTTAAATGCTTTACACTTGATCCTTTATTTAAGCCTCACTGCTCGAAGCCACAGCTCCCAGGTTTGAGCTAAACGTTTTCCAAACAAACCTGACTGGACCCAGGTCAGTATTGTGAGTGTATTTACATAGTGTGGTCACACAACCATGCCATACAATACACCACATTCCTCATAGGTAAGTAATACAAAGGAGTAAAATAAATGCCACACTGAGTGCCCAAGAGTCAGTGTGCAAGGACAGTAATAAGGGCTTAGTGCAGTCTGTTTCGTATTTTGAGGCAGGAAAAAGTGGCTGGGAGAATGGCAAGCAAAATGACGTGGGATGATGATGCATGCTTTAAATTTGCAGCACCAATGTTGCTGATATAAATCCTCCCTCTTTATTTGGGATTAAAAGTGGGACCCTGATGGTTCCCTAAGAAATTAGCAAATACTGGTGAGTCGGTAATTCCAACTGTGATTTTCCTGGCAATTCCTCATTTTCCCTCAGAATCTTACCTGGAGACTTCATCTGATCTTATAACCAGGGGTGTAGCTTCGGGGGCGGGGGGAGTTGTTTAGGGTGTTACACCCTCTAATATATGTATTCTCTAGTAAATAGTTGAGTACAGGTGCTTGTGGCTGGATATGGTGAGGTGGCTGTCAGATTTCACCTAGAATTTTTAAGTACACAGACAAAAACATACACACACGCACACACTCTCTCACACTCACACTTCTTAAAACTGTTGGTTATTTTACAAAATACTGGGGCATATTTACAAGCCACTATCGACACAGGAACGCCACTTTTAGTGACATTCCTGTGGCGATATGGGCTTCGCCTTTTTCACAAGGCAGCGTTAAGCCACGTTAAGTGGCTTAATTCTGCTTTGTGAATAAGGCACCCTTACACTCTATACTTAGCGTGAAAGGGGCTGGCAATGGGTGTTGTGGTGGGCGTTCCGGGGAAACATCCATTGATTTTGATGCTGCCCCATATTTACAAGGGTGGCGTAAATATGGGGCAGCACCAAAATTAAGACCAGTGAAAACCTGGTCTTACCCTGACGCAGCGAGGAGAAATGTTTAATTTCTCCTCGTTTTTGCTGTTTCCATGTGTGGTGCGTTGTGCAGCACACATAGAAACAGCAAAATGCCATTGATTGTTTATGTGCAGGTAGGTTTCCCTTCCTGCACATAAACAATCACTAAAAAAAAATTGTTTTTTCAACTTCTATGCGTGCTGCATTAAGTAGCACACATAGAAGTTTCAAAACGCCATTTCAGATTGTTTATGTGCAGGAAGGGACACCTTCCTGCACATAAACAATCATTCCCCTCAACGCAGGCAACTTGCACTGTGGTGCAAGGGTGCCTGCATTGGCGCTAGGCAGCTAAATTAGTGCCAGCGCAGGGGTAAATGCAAGGCTGCACCATATTCTTGTAAATGCGGGTCAGCCCTGCATTTCAGAAGTGGCGGGGCGCAACGTTAAGCCAAGGAGGCTAACGCAGCGCTCTGCCACTTCCTTGTAAATATGCCCCCTTGTCTTTTTAGTAACCCTAGCAACCGGCACTGCTATCCCCGCCCACTGCCTCTTAAGCCCCCTCATGCTCCGCTTCTCAAATAATGTATTTTACCATATGCCGACGTGATTGTTGGGAAATTATAAGCTCTACCCCCCCCCCCCACACAAACACACAATCTTACTGACCAATCTACGCCTCTGCTTATAACTTCAGTTCCCAGCTGAATCCGGATGACAGGGGACCCCATAATGAGGTCCTAAATCCAGGGTAACAGCGCACCCCCAGATTAAAGGAATGTAATTCGTGAATCTAGTTAGCACCCCTGGTTTATCATCATCCTCAAAATAAGGGCCTCGACCTCCTGGTTGAAAGGTCAGCTACCTGCTGCTGGACGCCTTGCACTCCCCTTCGGGGTGGATTTTCACTATCCCAACAGTTTGCCCCGATCTCCTCCGAGCTCGTGCTCCGAGATGCTTGTGTGCATAGTGTTTACGCATGCTTTCTGGTATTGCAATGTAGCGTGAGAACCTGACGGTCTTCCTAGACCACAATTAATGTTTTTAACTTTTTTAATTTAGGGATGTGTAAAACTCTATTGTTTAACTAAGATCTTTAATCTGTCTGTCGAGGGATGGAAGAAAGGTAGACAGAACGCTAAAGTGAAAAGGGGCCGTGATAATAGGCTGTTGGAATTGCGCTTACTTGAAATGTAGGGAAATAATTACTATTTTGTGCTTGCCTTCAAAGTGTTTTGTCTGTGCAGCGGTTTTTGAACGTTTGAATTCATGGTATCTGGTTGCGTCCTGAGTCCCGACAAAACCAATCTGTAAAAAGAAACATGACGCTATGCCATGTTCGTTGCTATCCTAACAAAGTATAGTTGTGGCTCAAAAAAATATTTGACATTTTTTTTTTTTTTTTTACATTTATCTTTTTAGCAGTGTCTACTGTTGTGGAGAGCTCAGATAAAAAAAAATTCTCCTTATATAACAATTGTGCTCTTTGTGTATATATTGCTCATGTTAACAATTTTGGATAATGGGAATAAAGTACATTTTTATTGGTTAGGTTTATCTATTTCCCACTTCATTTCTGGCGTTAGGCGAGTTCCAATTTGGTGTATGGTATGTATTTTTTAAGAAATAATGCTTAGGATGTAGTAAAATCATGTCAAACGTTATCAGTAAAAGTCACTATCTTTTTCTCTTTTCTCAAAACAAATATATTTAAGTTTTACATTGGGAGTAGTATATTATGTATGTAGTGGAGGCATAAGAAAAAAGAAAAAACAAATCACAGGTGATTCCATATCTAGAGCGAACTAAAAACGTTAATCTCATTCCATATAACCATTCTAATTTCAGGCAGTCACATTTTGTCTACTTGCCCGCTCAATCTATAGAATCTCGATGTTGATGCATTCCACATTTTCAATTGTTATAAACATTCCATGCCCCGTCATCTCACATTTACATTCCCCTCTAACAAAGTGTATCAATCTGAAACATCCTCTGGGGTTGCCATTACTCTACCCCTTTGTACTAGAACTGGACAGGTTTAATCACCCTAATGCCAGTTGTCCCCTGAAAAATGTCCGAAATGGCTTCCAAATTCTCTTAAATGTCACCAGCTTATCCTTTATTGTTGCGGTTAATTTTTCCATTGCGTACAAGTTCCAAGCATTAGTCCACCACATATTGACAGAGGGCGGATCAGGCGCTTCCCACTTGTGGGCAACTATCAATTTGCCTGCTAGCAAAAAATGGGAGATAAATGTACCCATGTGTGACGAGAGCAGCTACACCCCCTCTTCGTCTGTGTCTCCCAGCATAACTATCAGTGGTTCTAAGGGAATTTGTATGTTAGTGATCTACCTTATATGAGACAAAACTTCTCCAAAAATTCTTAGTCACCCCACTTTCCCACCACATATGAATGTATGTGTCCTTGATCGTCAGCCCATCTGTTATGTGTGACCAAGTTCAGGAAATCTAGGCAAAGCAGCCGGCCGTTATAGTCAGTATGGCCAAGCTATGGAACCTACTTCCTGTAACATTAAGGTCCTTAACCGATCTGTTGCAGTTGAGGAAAGCCCTTAAGACTTGGCTCTTTCATAAGTAATTCTGAGTCTAGGCTTTGTTATCATCCACCAGATGCATTCATTCTGATTATTTTCTGCTCTTGGTCTGTGATCTGTACTGCCCCCTGTGCTTTTGTGTTTTTAATTGTTTTAGTGGCTATCACCAGGATACCAGTTGGTGACAGAGCGCTTTATAAATTCTATAAATAAAAATAAATACATCTATGCAACCCCTCATGCACCAGTCCGAACTCCCGTCATTGCTTTCAACCTTACGGGTGTCAAATACTACTTCAGCACTACTTTATTTGCGCTTGCTTTATTCTGCGAACATACCGATGAGCTCACCACTCTTTGCCAAATCATTATGCAGGAACTTTTGGGTATTTCGACTTCTAAGTTTAAATCTATCTGTAGCCTTCCGGGTTGTGGCGTGGCCATGAAGACCCATTAGACACAGCTGAGAACTAAGCTCAAATTCCCGATCAGTTGCACCATATACCACCTGTGGGACCAATGTCCAGTACAGCAACAATAAGGGGCAAGAGCACACCGTATGCAAAAAAGTCAGCATCCTCAGTAGCACATCAGGGGCACACTGATGCCATCGCAGTAAAAATGGCGTGTAAGCCCTCAAGCTCCACCACTTGCGAATCCTACTCACCAGTGTGGCGTGCAACAAGTAATACCCCGCTGGGAGGTCGTAAGACTCCCAAAGGGTCAACAAGGGACACAATTCACCACCTACGAAAAGATCACCTAACAACTTGACCCCAGCTGTCATCCAGCGGTGGAGACCAGAGAAACCCCCTCTGCGCTCCCAGTGTCAAGCGTATACGGTGTCGTGGTACTCATCCTCATAAGGGCCCTGGCCCATACATACTGTGCTGTTCTAATGAGCACATCTGAGTCCTGCATGCTAGAGGGAGGGGAAGGCCTGGTAAATAGCACCTTAGTCGGGGAACCACTTTCTGGGGTACCCACAGCATCCCACAGCAAGACTGCCAGCGAGCCACCAATTGCAACATCCCTGCTATATAATACAATTCTAGATCGGGGCTGCCAAGCCACTCTCTGACACCAGAAGGCGTAACTTCCAGAGCGCCACACAGCATCGCGCTCCAGTAAAAGGACAACCAGATACCATTGAGTTCTCAAAAGAACTTTCGGGGCCGCTCAAGCGGAAGAGGCGTGAACAAATAGAGGAGATGGGGCAGGACAACCATCTTGGATACAGCAACCCTACCACTCATGGAAAGCAGCAACATCGTCCAAAACGCCACTGACCACCCAAGACATGCAAGTGCGCAGCCATAGTTGCCATTGAACAACAAACCGGCGACCGGTAGATGGAAACCCCCAAATATCGGATAGTGTGCTGTTCCCACCGCAACGCAAGTGGAGGTCCACACTCCGCTACCTCCCCTCAAAGAGGATAAACACAGGACTTACTCCAGTTAACCTCGAGCCCCGAAAGGCAGCCAAATTCTGTCAAAGCCATCACCACGCCCTGTAGATCATCATCGTCCCCCTCAAATAGAGTAACATATCGTCTGCATATAAAGAAAGGAAGGTACATTCACCAGTGAGGCAAACGGCTCCATTGCTAGAGCCAGCAAAAAGGGGGATAGGGGACAACCCTGTCGGGTGCCCCATTCCACTACAAAAGCTTCCGATATCAGTGAGCCGGTGCGGATCCTAGCAAGGGGACGAGTGTAGAGGAGCTTCGTCTGTCTGACAAAGGCAAAGCCCAAGCCCATGCCGAACATGGTGGCGTATAATAACTCCCATCGGACGAGTCAAAGGCCTTTCTGATGTCCACTGAAAGGACCAATGCCCTCTGCGGCAATCTCTCATGTTGATCCAAAGCGAGAAGGGAGAAGTAGCTGGCGAATATTAGTCATAGTGCTACACATGGGAATAAAGCCCTTCTCTTCAACATGAACCAGAGAGCACATATGAGAAAGCAAGCAGGCGGACAATACCTTACTCAGGCTTTTATAGTCTGTGTTAAGCATTGAGAGTGGACGATAGAAATCCAGGAAGAGGGGCTCCTTATCTTTCTTTGGAAGCAACACAAAAGCAACCTTGCACAGAGAAGAAGGTAGTAGACCCAGTTGACAAGAGTCATTAAAGAGGGCCACAAGTTTGGGGACGAGGACTGGAGCATAAGCTGCGTAGAATTCTATAGGGAGCCCATCTAGGCCGGGCACCTTCCCCCTCGCCATGTCCTTAATTGCACCCCAGACTTCCTGTTCGGTGATATCCGCCCAACTGGTCCACCTCCTCAGAACTGAGCGAAACCGGCAAAGAGTCCGCAATATAATTCAGCATGTCTGCATCATTACACCTGGGTTCTGCTGAGTACAACTCACTATGTGGTGAAAAAATGCCTCACTGATCCCATTCTGAGTGAAGACGTCCCGCCCTGAGGCGCGTACTTGGAGGATGGTATGCCCCCGGTTCTCTGCCTGAAGGAGCCACGCCAGCATCCTCTCCAACTTATCCCTATCAGTGTGGGCTCTGGCCACATATGCCTTATGGTCAAAAGCGAAGCAGGCATTCGACCATATCAAATAATTTCCCCCTTTCCTCCAGTACTCTGCGCCTCCCTCTGGTGTCCCCCCCAACTCGCACGGAAGACAGTGTAGGAAAGTAGGATCTGCTTTTATGGTTACCCCCACTTTTTGCCTGGTGCTATGCTGTTTCTGACTAGTCTGACAGGGATCCTGCGAATCAGGACCCCAGTCTCTGTGCTTTCTCCCCTAAATTGGTATGGTAAGTACTTAGGTACATCCCAGATTAGACACTGGTGTACCCTTATCAGTCCCTAGTATATGGTACTAAGGTACCCAGGGCATAGGTACACCAGGGGTCCCCCATCGCCTGAAGCATACATCATGCCACCTATGGGGGATCACTCAAACCTAACTACAGGCCTGCCATTGCAGCCTGTGTAAGCTGGTACTAGCACCACTTACGACAGATATAGGTTTCTCTATATCTGAGGTCACTGCACTTAAAACCTATAAGTCACGCCAAAAGCAGTCCTTTCAATCCTGAAGGCAGGGTGCTCGGTTCTAAGTGTGAGGGTGCCCCTGCACGAGCAGGACACCCCTACAACCTTCGGAGTCCATCAGCCATTACGATACATAGAGTGGCCATGCGTCATTACGCGATGACCATCTCTAAACTGGCTGTAACGAACCCTGTCATGTTTGGTACCAAACATGTTGGAATAATACCCCCACACCGTAAACGGTGTGGGAAGTATGATTCCATGCACTGTAAAGCTCCTCCAGGAGGCCCTCAGTGCTCCCGGTACCAGTCTTCTAGACCCGGACAGCACAACATGGCTGCTGCCGACCAGAGACACGATTCTGCCCTCCTGCTGCTGAGCCAAGCTCGAGCACGGGACGGCAGAACAAAAGGTATCATGTCAGAGGGAGGTGTGACCACCTCCCAGACAGGGTTTAGTGTATTGGGGCCGGGTGGGACCGCTTGCTAGCGCCACTCAGTCTGCTTGAAGGGCACACTTGGTGCCTTCCTTGCATAGTCCCGTTCAAACCAGCTCAGGGAGCCGTTGGCTCCCGCTCCGATGTGAAACTGGACAAAGGACATGGGAGTATCCTCTCACTGTCCGACCCCTCCACTGGGAGGGAACCCTGAATCGTCCCAACCCTTTCCTTAGGGTACTTAAGGGATTACCTGTAGGTGGGTCCCTAGATTCGTTGTGGGACAAGACTCATTTCAAGACACCACTTCTTCTTCGACCGTCTGGGCACTCTGGACTTCGCTCTGGGCATCAAGACTGCAACTAAGAAGACTCCTGCTGCTCCTGGTCTCGTTGCCCTGCTCGTCTGCTGCAATGTCCGTGCCTGTGCTCCATACAGGAACCTTCCAAGGCCTGTGGACATCCAAGACACCTGAAGGAATCTCCCTTGAAGTGAAAGAGTCACTTCCCTGCATCTGCAGGCACCGCAATGAAGCCGACCGGTCTGCTGATCCCGATCTCCCACGGACTCCGAAAGGCTCAGCAACACAGGTAGCAGTTCATCACATCCTTTGAGGCCTGCCCTGTCCTCTCACCAAGTTTGAGGCCAGTATCCCTCGTCGGAGCCGCAGGAACCGACCCCTGTGCACCGCATCGACTTGCTGTTGGAAAGGCTTGTTGGCTTCCTTCCTCCAAGATCTTCAGGCTCCAATTAGCCCCAACCTAAAGCATCTCTAGTGACCAAGATCTTTGTCCTCACCACAACACTTGCCTCATGGCCCTGCATCTTTGATGAGCTGCTCGAGGTCCTCTTACGACTCCAGTGCCTCTGGCCTGTGGGTCCTCTTGAGGGCTTTCCTTGATTTCTGCAGGCTTCTCTGATTGCTCGGGGCCTGCCCTGACTCCCCTGCTTGTGGTGAGTCCCCTGGACCGTGTGGTCCCGACACTGCACCTTCTTCGCTTTCCACGTTGTTTGCAGTTGCCAAGGCTTGTTGGTGTTCTCGACAGACACCGACCCCTCGACTCTCGACAACCAACGTGGGACAGCTCATGAATGGCTCCTGGTCTTCCACAGCGTTGCCTGGTCCTCACAGCTGCAGCTCTAAAGTCACCGTCATCTCTCCTGCAACACTCGACATCGGTGGGCATTTGTCTTCCGTACCTCCTGGTCACTCCTGAGTGGCATAGACTCTGTCCCCTCTGCTTGCAGGTACTTCTAAACTTGAATCCACCTTTGGGTTCCACCGGACACTTTCACCTTCTCCAGCAGCGGCATCTTCCTGAAGTCCTCCAATGAGTTTGACTTAGGTTTCCAACGCCAATTCACACCTATGCACCCAGCTTCCCTGGTGTAGGTATCCTGGTTCCTAGGGTATCCATGGGTTAGGTGGCTCTCCAACCTTCTGTCCTCCACGGGGTTTCTTCAGGGTCCACTGGGAAGGGTCCTTCTTCTTTAAAATTGTAACAGCGACTTACCCATTGACTTGTATTGAGCCCGCGGTCGTGTTCCCACTCTGCACACGGCCTCCATGGGGTTCCTGGCTACTTACCTCAGGTGGTTTCTTGGGTCCCCGGCACTTCTACGTCTTCTGGGTATAGTCTTGACTTGAGTCGTGGTTCGCATACCACTATTTTAGTATATGGTTTGGTCTCCCCCTGGCGACCACTGTGTATTCAAGCTACTTACCTGTTTCTATTGAAAAGTATTGTGTGCATTGTGTATTTCTCCGGCTAGGAGATATCTGTATGTGTTAGTGAGTATCTTATAATACATACATATTTTTATAAATACACTGTGTGGCTCTTTTTCACTTAATCTATACCAATAAGATTATGTTCTGGTAAAACAAGCTGCTTTACACTCCTTCTGGACTAAGCCTGAAGGCTGCTCTCCACAGCTACCACTTAGAGAGCTTTCTAAGGTTGTCTAAGCCCACTAAAATCACCATAAGGGTTGTCTGGATTAGTGCAGGATGCCCACTTACATAAGTGTGCACCATATACTAAGCCAGCTTCTCACAGACAGTCACAATCCCAGCCGTAGACCATCCACAAGGCCCACGCTCTATTATGGTCGGCCTGAAATTTTGGATTTACCCCAGTCAAGTGTGACCCGAAATCCCCGGTTGGCGCTTTATGCTTTTAAGCACTACATTTCAATTTAATCTTTAAAAATTCATAACTGCGGTTCTACTTATTGGATTTTTGCCTTATTGGTCTTGTTTTATTAATGAAATGAAGCTCTATTTTTCTTACCTGGTGTGGAATATTTTTGTGTGGTGTTTTCACTGTTTTAAGTGTTGCACAAGTACTTTACACATTGCCTCTTAAGTTAAGCCTGAATGGTCTGTGCCAATCTACTAGTGGGTGAGCACAGGTTAATTTAGGGTGTGCATCTTACTAACCCTGACTAAGATTGTGGTCCCTAATTGGACAGGGTGCATACCTCTGCCAACTAGAGACCCCATTTCAAACAGCAAAGTAAAATACTATGTCTCCTAAGTCGATGTCCTCCACACAATTAAAGTTCCCCCAACAATCCTCCAGTAAGGCACCATGAGCGATAAGAGGGAGGCCAACCCGGATAGGAACGCCAACTGATTGACATTCAGCACATATATATTCAATAACTCCGCATCCCTACCATCCAATCAACCCAGTACCAATACATAGCTACCCTCTGGGTCCACGACTGCCCTATGCAACTGAAAAGGGACCCCAGGCCCGCTCCAAATAAGGGTGCTGTGTGAGAAAGCAGAATAAGTGGTGACATACAGTTGACTCCACCATCACCCCCTGAGGGCCTGGCTTTCAGACTCTATATAATGAGTGTCTTGCAAAAATGCAATTTGAACCCCCCTCTGTCTCAAATAAGCTAGGACATTGTAACGCTTAGTAGGGGAGGAAAGACATCGCACATTCCACGTGATCACTTTAACCTGCTACGCCATAGTTTTTAAACCACCAGTCGAGGCTCGCAGGAACCCCATTCAGACCCAACACCACCGACATCATCCATGTCACACTACACCAAGCAAAGACATTCGACTGCCTTACACATTCTGCCTGTAAGAAACAAACATAAAAAAACAAATAATAAAAAGCAAACAGACCCCCACCCCACCCAGGACTGAGACACACAACCATCCAGTCTAAGCACCCCAGCACACAAGGCTCACCAAGGAGCCAAATAGGGGCCCACGGGCCAACAAGTTCTGTAACGGAGGAAGGCTACCAGAGGTGGGGGGGGGACTCCAGCTAAAGAAGCAGCACACTGGCAAGCAACCAAATACAAGGGGATGCCCCTAGCAACCCCCCGCCTGACTCCCCCCCCAGTCTCGCTCACATCTGGATTACACCCAGGAAAAAGAAGTCACACAATATTTTCACTAACACAACAGTAGGAACAAATAGTTATGGACGGCAAGGCAAAATGGTAGTACAGTGCTGAAACAGATAGCATTAAACAACATCCAGAGTACACACAGAATATATATTAGCCACACAATCAATCAACTCACCCACACAACAGTAGGATCAAGTAGAAATGAAGGGCAAGGCAAGATGAGAGAAAATTGTTAAAACAAGCAGCATTAAACGATATCATCCAGCGACCCCCAGGGTAACTTCCACCAAAGTGTTCTCGAACCATGGAATAAAAAAGTCACCAGACTCAGAGGTGGAGCTACAATGTTCCAGGGAGGAGTGTGGTGAAGAACTATCGCTGACCCCCAAATGACGCAGCAGTCTCAACACCTCTTGTTTGTTCCAATGCGATTCGAGAGGCCAGATCGCCCATCTATGCCTAGATCACTGGTGTTGTGGGAGCGGAGGGCACTGCAACTCCAGCACCTCGGTGTGCACCATACCTTTATCACAGAGTTAAGCCAATCCCAGGTCGCAGACGGGCCAGTAAAGAAATGCACTTTGTCTTCGGCCTGAACCCGCAGCCGGGCAGGGAGAAGCAGGAAGTAAATCAGTCCCAAGTCACTCAGTTTCCTCTTCACCACTAAAAATTATGCCCTCTGAGTCTGGACCTGGAGAGTGAAATCAGGGAACAGCAACACTTTTTCATTGTCCACAGCAAAAGGGCCATGCGCATGTGCCTATTGTAGGAGGTGATCCCTATCATGAAAATGCAAAAGGTGCACCCCCAATAGCCATGGACATTGGGTGAGTCAGCTGCGCCTGCACTCTATGCGCACTTTCTAAAGCAAAGAATTTGGAGAGGCCCTCCGAGGCCACCACCTCCTGTAACCAATCCTCTAAATAAGCCAACAGGGAGTCCTCCTCAACCATCTGGGGCAGCCCTGCAATACGGACATTATTCTGGCACACACGACCCTCCTGGTCATCCAGCCAAGCCGCCAGGCGCCAAGTCGGTGCCTCGAGAGTTGTGATGCGGTGATCCGCAGACTGGAAAGTGGGTGTCAGAGACTGCACAGTGCTCTCCAGCTAATGGACTCTCTCCGACAGTTCCTGCAAATCTTCTTGGATAAGGCCCAATTGCAATAACAGCGAGTCAATTTTACCTTCCAAGTGTTTGCCAGAAGAATCAATGGCTGCCAAAAGCACTGCAAACTTGCTGTCCATCGAAGTCTTATCCCTAGACCCAGCGCCCTGCTTGACCTCCTCCGGGGGGGCGCTGGAGGCCTCATCCTCCTTGGACCATTGCGTGCGCCCCATGATAGTCCCAGCAAGGCAGAAGGGAGCACTTGCACATTAATGTACGACAGGATATGCAGAGGCCTTGGTAGGCGTCTCCCAGGAAGGGCCCAGAACCCCTCCTACCAAGAACATGTCCAATGTTGCAAGGATGTTCGCAGGGTGGCAGCGCAGGCAACACAGATGTGCGGGACCCAGTGAAAGTCCAGACTATCAGACCCCCCCCCCCCCAATAGCTAGTACATGGGGTAGTGCAATCAATCACTCAGGCCAGCAGCACATCATCCCAAAAGGAAGAATGTCCATCTCACCAGCAGCAACCACATGGGCACCAGCACACAAACACACACAGCAGCAATGTTGTCGTGTGGTCCCACAATGAGGCAGGTGGAATCACACAGCAGACCCTGTATTCCTCTTGAATAGAAGGTCATAGCGCCCATCGCAAGGGCCGAAACAAACAACTCAGCCAGTGTTCAAGGGCCCACTGCCCATCATGAATAAGGGCGCCTATGGCACAGAAAGGCACTCATCCCCGCATCCAGGGTCCTCCAAGGGCAATACAGTCCACAATGCAAGGCCCCCCTAAGCACCAAGAGAGTGCATCCAAAGGCGAGAGTGCGACCCCTGTGATCAGGGCAGGGCCACCACTATAAATAGGGCCAAATCCCAGCCGTAGACCATCCACAAGGCCCACGCTCTATTATGGTCGGCCTGAAATTTTGGATTTACCCCAGTCAAGCGTGACCCGATATCCCCGGTTGGCGCTTTATGCTTTTAAGCACTACATTTCAATTTAATCTTTAAAAATTCATAACTGCGGTTCTATTTATTGGATTTTTGTCGTTTGGTCTTGTTTTATTCATTATATGAAGCTCTATTTTTCTTACCTGGTGTGGAGTATTTTTGTGTGGTGTTTTCACAGTTTTACTGTTTTAAGTGTTGCACAAGTACTTTACACATTGTCTCTTAAGTTATGCCTGAATGGTCTGTGCCAACCTACTAGTGGGTGAGCACAGGTTAATTTAGGGTGTGTATCTTACTAACCCTGACTAAGATTGTGGTCCCTAATTGGACAGGGTGCATACCTCTGCCAACTAGAGACCCCATTTCAAACAGCAAAGTAAAATACTATGTCTCCTAAGTGGGTTAACAAGAATTCTCACAGTGCAAACCTTCAGTACCCACGGTTTGTCAGTGTGGCAACCAACACCTTGCCTATTATTGTAATCTGTGAGATATGATGTAAAAAAGTATCCCTCTGTAGGCTTTAATAGGGAATAATAACTATTGACCCTTCAATGCCTATTGTTGATAACCTATGCTTTTCACAATAAGTACATGAGGCATACAGCCTTTTTCTTAACATTTCATAATAATCAGATCAGGCATATAGCCATGATAATTGCCTTGCCATTGTAATCATCTTAGTTCTGCTGTATTGAGTGTAAACTTTGTCACAAGCCAAAATATGCAATAAAAGCACTGTTTTTAGTCGGAGCACACAACTTCGGCCCAATGAAATTCTCTACTCAGGGACACTAACATGTGGGTAGATCCTAAACCCCTTTCAGCAGTACTCTGAAAGATCTTTTTTCTTGATCACATAAGGTCAGGCAACAGCTGCGCTGTCATGGCAGATCAAAAATGCATGTGAATTACTATAGCCCTTGGCATTCCATCCTGCTCTCAAATACACAACTGCACTCTGAAGTCTAAAGCTAATGGTGGAAAGGTAAGGGGTTACGTGCTGCTGCCAGAGAAAAAACAAACACCATTTACTTACCTAAACCACTTTAAAAGAGCCATATGTGACCCCAGAAGATCACTGTTCCATCTCATGGTAAGCTTGATACTTTATGTGTATTAGTGAGCCTTCTCTAGGCAACCATAAAGATGCTGGCTAATGCAGCTGGATAAACAAACAAAATAATCACAGCTGCATAAAGGAAAAGCACTTTTTTCCTACGGAAGCACACTTCTTCCCAATCAAAACATGTACTCCTGTCCACCAACATTTGGGGACAGCAAACACCCCTCTCTGTAGTACTATTGAAAGCTTTTTTTGAGGTAGATCACTTAATGTCTGGCAACAGCTGTACTGTTAAGCCAGGCATAAAAAGGGCTCCATTGAGAAAGCACATTTTGATGGTGACGGGGGAATCCTGCCTCACTCCTGTAGTTAAGAGGACGGTGCTGGATAGTTGGTATTGTATCTTTAATTCATTGGATGGTCTATGGAACTTTGCCTGGATGAATAAGCATATTTTCGGGCCTAACCTAGTTTTATTTGAAGATTTCCGGAAGAACTCTCAGCCAACCCTTTCAAATGCCTTTGCGCATCCAGCATGACAAGCAGTGCTTAATTTGTAAAAGAATAAATGCCGGGGCCCAAAGTTTTGTTAACAAGCACACAACCAGCGCTATCAAAAGTCAAGGTGCTGAATCGCAAGGCTGCATATTCTTGATTGCATACCAGGCCTCCTTCATCCACAGTCGCAGCCGGCATGACTCGTGGGTGGGGGGGGAGTCGAGCGAGGGGAGAAATTTAAATATTTTTTTTAAAACTTACCTTGCCGGGTCGCGCGCCGCTTCTGCTCCTGGCCAGGTCACGCGTTTTCCTGTTGCTTTCCTGCACTCCTGCCTCCGGCAGGAACAGGAAGAAGGCAGCCTCCCTCCCCTCCCATAAGGGAGGCCATTTTACATAGAGAAAATCCAGAGTGCGCATGACTGGTTTGGTCGGGCCTAGAGGGCCGACCAAACAGTCAGGGCCCACAGCATTGGGCAAGCCACTCCTCCCCGACCCGCCCACCCCCAACCAGGCATACCCTTCTGCTTTCTCGCAGTGCGAGAAGCAGAAACATAAAATGGTATTTAAAATACCATTTGATGTTTCTGCTTCTCGCACTGCGAGAAAGCAGTGGGGCGACGCTCTTCCGCCCTAATGGAGGAGCCGCCCCTGTTCATCCACCACCAGACACTCCTTGCCTCTTTTTCTCACTCTTGCAGGTTATCTTTCACCACTGCTTTCTCTTTGTCAGTAATTCTCTGTCTTTCTATTTCTCCTCCATTCCCACTTTTGTGCTTTTCTCTCTCTTCCTCTGGATCAAAGTTTGATGAGGTAAAATAGGTGCCGGTCCTCAAAAATAAGTGCCGGTGGGCCCCACCTGCAACCACCTGTTCAAATTAAGCACTGGAGATTAGGAGTCATTGGGTGACGTCTATGGTGGCTATGTCTATTACGTTGAATGCTAATCTGGTATCACACGTTTGTCGGTTTTTAATAAAACTAGCCTTCTACGTCCAGCCAATAAGGGTTATCTTTTCTCATCCATTTATCATCAGCCGAATTTCCAATTGTGAAGCAAGGATGTATCGAGAGACAGGCCGTGTCTGTCCCGTAAATCCACAGGTTGGGAGGCATAAGAAAGTAGGTAACAACCAGGACAAAAAAAGTCACTGCGAAGCTCCTAATTATTTTCCATAATGATAAGGTTTAAAACTCCTTTATCCTGGGCCTGTGCCACAGACATACAGTGTAGGCACGCTTTGATATAAAACATAGAATGTCGCTTCCGATTCACAACACAAACAGAATAAATTACAAGTTTACTCCAGCAGTGCCATGACACGCACCAACATGAGATTCATGCCTACGTCGTGTATAAGCACGTGTGTAAACATCCCTTGCTGCAAACCCATACTGATTAGAAGGGAGTGGACTAAAACACAACATGGCGTGTCATGTAGACATTGTTAACAAAATATCCACGCGCACCATCGCCTGCTTTCACTGTGCATCATACTAAAAACACATCTTTATGCATGTTGGAACCTTCCATCCTAGGTTCCGGTACCTGCCTGCCACCAGACATACTCACACAGACTGTTTATCCCCGCTGCCACAGGGCGGGACCCGGCCACGCCCGCTGCGGCCCCGCCCATATCATTATCCGGATCATTAGCCGCGCGTCTGTCTTTGAAGTGTCTCGAGATGAGCTTTTATACTCTAAAAAGAGACGCTCTTATTTCTCGAAGTGATGTTCCTTCATACCTAGCCCACTTTTTCATTTGTTGAAAGGACGGATCTTTTAGTTTTTATTGCTGCATGGAGGCATTTGTATTAAAGAGCAAGTAACTGATTCTTTTGCAGATAGATAGAGAGATAGATAGATTTTCAGTCCTGTTGTGATTTCTCGAGGACAGATGAGGCAGCTTCTTTATATTCTCATACCATTAGCATCGTCAGAGGCACGCGCTCCTGGCGCATTGCGCATAACGCCTGTCCAAGTACATACATGGTGGGTGATGGGTGCAAGCCCCACAATTGTAGGAACCCACTTCCCACCTCAGCACCAGCTCAGCATCAGAGATTAAGTAGTGAGCGTAAACTGGTTATGAGACCTGTTCCCTGTGGCCCGGGGGCGATCAGAGGCTGCTGGGCTCCAACATTAACAGCTGGAGTTGTTTCCCACTGGTGTCCTTGGCCAGCACTAATATTGGACCTAAAATTGAATGACAAAGTTTTCTCCTTTAGCACTTAACTCTCAGAGCAGTCTAAGCTTTTCTCTGGGAATTGATGAAGGTTAAACACCCAGCACACAGGAAGAGACAACAAATAATAACCTAATAAAGAAAGTCCAAACTTTGTAGCTCCTTCCTAGCTGAAGATCTGACTCCAATCTAGATTATTGCTCGTGCTCTCTAGAAGCTAAGCTTTTCTTTACGGTTAGAGTGTGTGGCGACCAGTAGTAAGTTTATGGGAATGTTCATGCTCAGTTCCTGACTTTAGAAGCAAATATCAAAGGTGCACTTTGTGAGCACGGGACCAGGCCTATGGATCTTTCATCAGTCACTTCAATGGGGATAGTTCAGCAACATACTTTTGAGCATGGGCCGTGCAGGCAACAGTGCAAACACAACAAGATGATGAACGGAGTGCTGAAACTTTTCAACCGCTCACCCCGGTCAATTGATCTGGGTTTAATTCATTGTTCTTTTGATCACTAAGGCCACCCCAGTTTGGACCCAACCATATGCAAATCAGTCTCATGGAAACAGGGGATGGAGACCACTTTGACATGGGGAAGAGCACTGATTTCGACCAATTAGTTCAGAAGCTGTAGTGTCACCGATGTATATACCAAACATAATCAACAACCTAGAAATAGATGTATCGGGGTTGTCCAACGAGAGAGACGATTGTCCGCATGTAAAGATTTCACCTCAGTCCTGTAATCAAAGCATCCAGCGAGACCCAACAAGATAACAGCTCCTCCACTAAAGCAAAAAGGAGGGTGGACTAGGGACAACTCTCTCACATCCATCCCTCTCCCCAAATCAAAAGCACAAGCCAACACAGAGACTTTGTTGGGTCAACAGAGTAAAAGATGAGGCTGAGCCCAGCTAGATGGTGATGTATTGATTGCTGCTCAGTTCCCTATATGTTATCAATTTCTCTATAGCTCTAGACTGACTGCGGATAAGAAGGGCTTACTTGGTTTCAATGATGATCTCCACGCTCCCAACAGCAGGTCCTTAAGAAAGGTTGACACTGGAAGGAGAATTAACACAGAAGTTACTCTGTGGTGCCACAGCTCGTAGCGGGGAAAGCTCTATGTCCCAAATGATCTCTTGGATGAACTGGAGGAGATATCTAACATTTGTTTGAGACAGAGTGACCTATTATTGAGACAACATTGTTGACCAAGGTGCTAGCTAACTATCTCCTTGCACTAATAGAGATCCTAGTTCAGAAGGATCTGTCTGATTTATGGCACAAGGCTCAACCTGCGTCTTTTACATCGCTGTTTAGAATATGCTCACTGTCTGGTGACGATGGCAGGGATTCATTCACAATATGCCCAGATGGCACTTGTCTCCGTTGAATGGTCTTTTTATGTTTGAGGTTCTTAGAAAGATGGGCCTGGGACCGAATTTTCTTTCCTGGATATCTTTGTGGTATATAGCACCTAGATAGCCAAGCTAGCAGTTTGCCAGATTTAGTACCAGTCTTGCATAAGCCCTGTGGTTTAGACAGAAGACACATCGCCTTCATAGCTCTGTATTCTTGTCCAGTGCAAGGAGGTTCTCTTCCAGATGTTTTGTTTTCTTAACTCAGGCTATACATAGTGTAGCCCAGAAAACAATCAATGGGCCCCAGAACAGCAAGAAAATTGTCTCAACTCCATATGAGCCATATGCCACATATCCACTAAGACTAACACAGAGGTGAAACTTTCAGATCATGAACCTGCATCCCCTGCTTTACCAATGAAGCGTGACCGTCCATGTCATCCTGCTTAACCAGATTAAACTCCACTACAGTAATCAGTGAAGGCTCTGGGAGATGTAATAAAAGAGAAGCCACATGCTGTAATGGGGACTTGCAACCTGGGGCTGGAGATCAATTATGGCTACTTTCAATCTTCACCCATCCCAGGTACCAAATACCACTGCACAGCACCGTTAGGGGGTCTGTCTGCAATCTCTAACAGGAAGGGGCGCAATTTCTTTAACACAATCACTTCTCTTGAACCAGAGGTAAAACCAGAATAGGCCCGTTAAATGTACCTGCCTCAATTAAAGACTTTACACCCCTGTTTCCCACCAGTTGTGTTTCATGCATAAAAATTGTATTCACCCTGGGTCTGTGAAATGCAATATGTCCCAATTTTAATTTTATGACACAGCCTATTTCTTTATTTTTTATTTATGGTCCTCATATCACCACCGATAAGCACCAACCAAGTTTCTAACGCCCCACGTGCTCAAAATCGGGCTCATCTTCAACCACGTTTAATGGGCTACATCGAGTGATCACAGCCTCCCCAGCCTCACTGATTTGAGAGGGTGTAATCATTAGATGAAATAACACATCATATCGGTCAGTTCCCAAAAACCTCCTTCTTCATTCCCGTTATTCCTCCTCCTATCTATTTCCTTGAAGAAGTCCACAGATCTCTCCCAGGCTTGACAGGTAGGGCAGAAGCTTGGGTCCAAAGCTTACATATTTCCATTCTTGCAATCAAAATTAAATAAAAGATCAGATTTCGGTGCTTTACATGGGGAAAAGAGACCTCCTGTGTCCTGCGGCACTATCCCAAACATGATTAGAGCGCGGTGCTTAACTCCATGGTGATTCCAAAAGAGGGAGAGATGGTCTTACCCATGGCTATCCAAAATTCTTCCAGTTTTGGGCAGGTAGCAAACATGTGCACATCGTCGCCCTCACTGCTACCACACCGCTTGCATTTAGAATATACACTTCTTATTTTTGCCAATTTTTGAATTCTATGAAGGGTAAAGAAGTGATTTTTCCTTAGTGCAGCTGGTTTAACTACCAAGTGAAGTGTAGATAAAGATACTTGTCATAACTCTTCCAGGTTAGTATCCAGCAAGTATCCGTCACATGGAGAATATGTCACTTTTATCTTTTCGTCCGCTGCCATCAGTAGATGCTGATACAAACGTGCCACTTCCTTCTTCATTACCCGGTGATCCTGGAGATCTATTTCCATTTGACCTGATTCAGAACCAGACCAGCCATGACTCTTGAGCATTCACTAGGTATATTTTAAACCAGGAAATAACCCCCTCTGTCTTGTTATTCCAATAATAACAAGTTAGCCTCTGCCCACCGTCCACAGACTGGCCCCATCTAATAATATCACTCTGCTTCAAGGGCTTCGCAAGACTGTCAAGCAGGCACTCTGGAGTTCCTGGGGAATCCCATATGGGGGACAACCTGCTGTAATAGGCAATACCCAGAAGTGATCTGACCTCTTACTAAATTCTTGCTGCTGCCTGTAGACATTTCAGTCTAACCTTTTTGAAAAATATTCGTGCCCCAAATTCATAGGAGAAGCCTTCCTCGGGCAAGCCTGAAAGCATTGCCCTGAACATTACCCCTAACATGGTCTCATCTGGGCGTAGTAGAAGCATTCTGTTGTTTTTTAGCTGAAAGGCCCAGCAGTAAAGTTGTAGGTCTGGGAGTCCTAGCCCTCCTACTCCTGCTTTCCTCCTCAATTTCTTCCAGGAAAGACGTACTCCCTTGATAGCCCAAATAAATGTCATTTTCCCTTGCAATTTCAGGAGAGCCTTTTTATCAAAATTTAACGGAATGTTATCGAACAAGAAGATAAACTTGGGTAAAATAGACATTTTCACTAGGCTAATCCGCCCATATATGGAGAGTGGGAAATTCTGCCATCTTTTTAACAACTCTCCTATCTCACAGCCCGTCTTTTCAAGATTTACTGCTGCAAGTTTCCCTATATCTTGAGTTATTTTTATCCCAAGTATCTCATTTCAGCAACACTTATTATTTCCTCACAACTCTGGTTCCAAGTCATTATTTTAGTATTTTCTTTATTAATCTCATATCCAACAAACCCACTAAAGTTCCTTGTTTCTGTCATGAGATGTGGCAAAGCAGAACTTATATCTGAGGTAAAAACCATTAAATCATCGACATAGAAAGAGATTTTCCTGGAGTATACACCTACTTCAAAGGGTTTCATCTTAAACTTTGGGCGAAAGGTTCTATGTAAAGATAAAAAAAGAATAGGGGAAAGAGGACTACTTTGCCTCATCCCCCTTTCTATTCTCACTGGAGACAATAGACTGTCTTTCACCTGAATTCGCACTATTGGAGCACTATAGATCTTAAAAATGTATCTATCTAGGTTTTACCTATGCCAAAGTGGTCTAAAACAGCCATGAGATACCGCCAATTAACGCGATCAAATGCCTTGGCGGCATCTAAGGTCATGACCGTGAGTGGGGCCCCTAAAGTTGTGGCTAAATCTATTGAGCCTATCAGGGTATGATTGAGTTCTCTCATGTTTCTTCCAGGCAAAAAGCCCTTTTGATCCTAATGTATCAAGTGCCCCACCACTTTATTCAAACTGGCTGCTAGGATACTGGTAAAAACTTTATAGTCACAATTAAGTAACGAGATTGGTCGGAAAGATTGGCACTGTAAGGGATTTTTGCCGGGCTTCGGAATTAGCAAAATTACTGCTTCATTCCACGACTCCAGAATTGGCATGCAATCTAGCAATATAAAGTTAAACAACTTAACCCAGGCTGGGATAATCCCATCCGCAATTGTGGAATAAAGTTAGCTGGGATACCATCTGGCCCAGCAGCCTTTCATCTTTTTAACTTTCTCCTTGCTGCCAAGATTTCCCTTTTTTCAAAAACACAAAGATCCACCCTCAGATTGATTTTAAAATAGTGTACTCACAGGTTGCGTGTGTTGCCTACAATGGTTGAAAGCACACAGTGTTGGTTTAAATACCCCTCACACACCAAAAGGCCCCTTGGTGTCATGCTTCATCATGGGGGTCGCCCCGCTGCGGGACGGGGCGTGCTACGACCTACGACTACGTGGGAGCACTGGTTTTCAGAAAACTATGTGTTGTGTAGGAAAGTGAGTGGAAGGGTCAGGAGTGAGTGAAGGCGTGAATTAAAAAGTACCTGGCTCTTCTGGACTAAAAGACTTTAATATTCCTTTGAGCTGGTACTGTTAAAAAAGGTGGGTAGGAGGTATATTCAATCAATCAATCACAAGCTTTATTTCGACGTAAAAGTCATAAAAGCATCATGAAACAACAACATGACTAATAAAATTGATATAGATATAAAAAATACATTAATAAATATACACTCAATTATCCTTGATTTGATTTGATTTTGGTTAAAAACTGGCAGCATTTCATCATTTTGTTTATAAACAATTCAATACAAGGGGAGAGTTCATTAATTAAAAAGACTAAAAAGCTCGTGCATAGAAATTTTAACAAAAATACTATTAAAACATTATCAATTCATCAATTCATAAAGGCTATGGCTTTCTTGCAAGCGCTTTCCACCGAATTTGCCATGCCTGCCCCAAATACTTCGCTATACAACAAGATAAAAAGGTCCGGAATCTGCCTTAAGAATGCGGAGTGCAACTTGGTGCTCCCATGTACCAAGTTGTCGACAAATCGGACTCAGCCATTTTCTCCGTGGGGTTTTGTAGGCTGGACAAACGAACAATAAATGGGCAATGCTTTCCACAGGGGCTTGGCAGCTGGGGCAATGTTTTCCATTGACGGCGGACCATTTTGCTATCACTTCGCCCACCGGTAAAGAGCCAAACCTAAAATGCATGTAGAGAATTCTGTCTCTGGGAACTGTAATCTGATCAAGGTAAGGCTCGTAATATCTACATTGTTTATGGTAATAAAACTCAGTTGACAATCTACCCGCGTCAGATCTGCTGATTGCACATTGGTCCACCCATTCCCAATACAGACGATTGAGATCTTCTCTCCTTGGGGGATCCTGGCTGGTCCAGCAATCACAAAGCCCAATTGCAGATAACATTTTCTTTATGTCGCGTAGCCAACCTATTTTCCCCCCAGTATCGAGCCTAATAACCTCAGTGAGGGCCTCTGCATAGTGAGAAAGCTCAGGGGTCCTCCTAATGCGGGCCCAAAAGAGGAGAGGACGCAGCCTAGCTACGTCACTAATTGACCGCCTACCCATATCCATTAGTAGTGGTGTGAGAGGAATATATTTTGGTGCTGTGACTAGATCTCTTAAAAATTTATATTCCGATCGCCGGAGCTCATCAAGATTGTCAAACCCCCAAACCTCAGCTCCGTAGAGAGCGGCACTGACAGCCTTGGAGTCATATATCTGGAGGGCTGGAGCAACAGGCCTAGTGTGGGAGAGACGATGTTCTCTTGCTATTGCACCAGCCAGACGTTTATGGGCCACCAACATCTTGCCTAGATGGGGTTTCCATGACATTTTATCAGAGAATCTTACGCCAAGGTAGTCAAAAGAAGCAACCTTTTCAAGGGGAATCCCGCCCAAGAGAGGGCCATTCCTACATGTTCTATGGGGGTTGAAGGCCATAAATTTGGTTTTATTGGCGTTTATGACCAGACCTCGGTTCTCACAAAATAAATGGAATCTATCAGTTAGGCGCTGCAACCCAACTTGGGTCTTGGATATCAATAACGTGTCGTCTGCAAACAACAGGGTCGGTATCTTTTTGCCCCCCAAAACGGGAAAGTCGGCCGGCTCTTCCAAGAGAAAATCCACGACTCCATTCATATATAGGGAAAAGAGTGTTGGAGCCAAGACGCATCCCTGCCTTACTCCTCTCTTGACAGGGATGCGCTCTGTAAGTTGACCCTGCTCACCCCACCTGACCTGGGCGAAATTTCCCTCGTGCAGCCGAACTAATAAGTTAAGAACAAAGTGAGGTATACCCATCTCGCCAAGCAGGACCCATAACTTGGATCTGGGAACCAAATCAAAGGCAGTCTTTAAATCGATGAATGCTAAATACAGACTGCCTCTGCCTATTATCACAACCTTCCAGTATATTAAGAGGAATCTAAATACCTGGTCCATTGTCCCTGTCTTTGTCCTGAAGCCTGCCTGAAATTGTGAAAGGATATCCCCATCCTCAGTCCAAGTCTGTATCCTGTGCAGTAGCATCCGACCAAGGACCTTCTGCACAGCATCAATCAGACTTATAGGTCTGTAATTGGCAGGGTCATCTCTTGCTCCCTTTTTATATATGGGGACTATTTCCGCAGATTTCCAAGACAACGGGACCGGTGCTCCCTCGGCTATGGCATTTGTTAGCAGCAAGATGTAACGTGCCCATTGGGTGCAATCAGCCAAAAATAAATCACCGGGCAGGCCATCCGGGCCTGCAGCTTTCGCGGGACTATTTTGTTGATTGCAGCTTCTACCTCCAGAATTGTAAAATGCTCCTCCTTATTCAAGTGCCCAGAGTACTCTACTACTTCCCCTTCTTGAGTATCCTCCTCAACGGAATAAAGCCCTTTGAAGTGGTCAAACCAAACTTGACTAGTGATGTGATTCGGGGGTGGACATGAACCTGACCTACTACCCCAAGTGACCAATTTCCAGAAAAGGTTGTTATCCTTAGATGTGCATGCATCTGTTAATTGCTCCCATCTTGATGCATCCCAAGATGCCTTTGCCTCTCGCTGAGCTACTTTATAAGAATTTCTTGCGATTTTAATTTGTAATTTATCTTTCCCCTTAATCGCCTTGATTAAAGCAGACCTTTTTTCCCTACATTCTTTGTTGAACCAAGAATATGTGTCCCTCAAGGAATTACAAGCTTTTACTTTTTGAACTGGGGTCAAGAAATATGCCATAATTTGTGAGAATGTGTGCTCATGAACCCTGGACACATCTGAGGAACTTGTTACAGTGTGTGCCACAACTTGAAGCTTGGCCGTGCCAGAGGCTAACTCTCGACTTATCCCATTCAACTTGCCCTCATTTAGTGCTACCCTTTTCCACTTCAGGGTCCTTTTGCAATTTGACTGTGTGATCTCTCTAGTAGCTACCTGAGGATGGATATTCTGTGCGTAGCAATCTGCTTCCCAGAGTGGTTTCAGAGATAAGCACAGGGGATTATGATCACTCTCTGTAGTTGAGCCCACTAACATATCAATCAAATACCCCCATAGCCTAATATCAAGGAGGATATAATCGATCCGAGATGGGCAACTGGCCCTATTATAAGTATTAGCCCCGTGCTTATCAGAATTAGACCTACCATTAATTGCTCTTAGGCCATATTCCGTAGTAATGGAATTCAACTGGAGAGCCTGCTGGGTCCATCTTTTAATCGGGGAGATCAAGCTGAGGTATTGCCCACCTAACATCTTGAGGTTCAATTTCCATCAAGTCCTCTGTAGCCAGGGGTTCGTAAGTGCAATTAAAGTCACCTGCGACTATTATTCTTGCAAATGGTGAACATTTATCTAAACAATCCTCTAAAACAGAAATTATGTTCGAAGGCCTGCCATAATTTGTCCCTCTTGCATAGACATTAAAAAGTTCGATTTGACTACCACCCCTTGGACCCCTTATACTGAGCCAAAGGATATCTGGACTAAGGCTTGACTGGGGAACTACTCGACAATCTAGAGCGACGCTCATCCAAACAATCAAACCCTCTGAAGGGCGACCTCTTCCCACAGTTGTCGCAGGGATAAAATGACAGGTGTAGCCAGGTTTATATAGGGGAACCAAACTCCATGTCTCCTGGAAAATACAAATGTCAAAGTTCCCTACAAAATCATTCCAATGAGGAAGAGGAAGTTTACTACTCAATCCCGCCACGTTCCAAGATACAACCTTCAATTGATGGCTCAGCATAGGGGCTATACATTGTGAAGAGGTAGAAATATTTTCTGAAAAAGAACCTGGAGATAAAGCTAGAGGTGGCAAGTCTAAAGACAAGTGCATATCAGCGGCGAGGTTCCCATCTGTAATGAGATTCGCCCCATTTGTGCCCATCGAAGTTTGGGAACTTTGCCTGAAATGGTTTAAGCAGTTTGGGGACGACAAGTGCAATGGATCTTGCAGTCAATCATTAGACTCCAAAGAAGAGGAGCTCGCTAGGTGTATTATTGCTTGCGTGTGTTGTGGTCTACCCTGTTCATGCAAAGGTTGATGTCTGAACTGGATGGAAGAACCATCTGGAGGGCAGGTGCGAAACTCTAGGGGCAGAAGATTCCCCGCGATCTCACTTCCTTTCAAGGTGATTTCAATGTCATCCAATTGTGTAAAGGGAGCGGGGCGCCTTCGTGCCATGAGTATATCGTCCCTGATCACCGATTTGCAACCCCTAGTGTAACGGATCCAATAAATCACTTTGTTGATTAGGGATTCTTCATTCTCTACAATACCATTGGGAACGGTTTTCAATCTTGGAACATTAGTCATATAAATTTTCCCAGAATGAGATCCATTACCAATGGTTGCAGCAGCTAAAGGAGTCTGCAGGTCACGATTACCATAAGTAAGATGTTGTATAGTTGGTTGTGCCTGTTGCAATTGGGCAATATAATTCGTTTCGGAAGTCTGTAGGGTCTGTGAAACTGCCAGCCTCTGGAGCCTATCTTGTATGTGGCTAAAAGGCTTATTAATACCCTGAATCCTAGATTCATTAGGGATGAACTTGGAAATCGAAGGTGCAAGAGTGTCTGATTGCTGAACATTGAGATCGTGGGTGGGAATTTTCATGCTAGAGATTGATGGAGTTAATTGTTTAGGACGACTATTGGCGAGCTGCGGGCAATGATATTGTACAGCAGTAACATCCTCGTTACGAGGCACGACCTTCCTCGCTATGGATGTAACTAGGGTTGTAAGGTCCTCTACCATCCTTTTCAGCACACCAATCTCTGCTCTTAATGAATTAATATCAGAAGCTACATCTATAGGCTTGACTTGATTAGCTATGCCACACGCCCCAGTAATATCTAGCATATCTGGCAGCGATGGCTGGGGAGTTTTAGCACTAAACTCATCATCGATTACCTGGAGGGGTAAAAATCTATTCGAACAAGGAATGGTAGGTTCTAATTCGTGGGTTTCTGGGGATGCGCTAATGCTAATGCTGGCAGGGGGAAATAGAAAGTTGAGCTGAATCTAAAACGAGAAGAGCAGGTTCCTTGGGCTTCATTGGTAGCTTTTTTAGGTGCGGCTTTTGGAACATCGTTGGGATGACGGGCGAACAGGCCCTTCTCAAGCTTGGATTTGGAGATGATCTCTCAGCCAAACCCTCATGAGTTGGGGATACCGGTTGATTACATTCCAAAATTCCCTCACACTCGCTTATTAGGATATCTATCCTATCAAGTACGCAATTACTGCCTGGATGTTTGAGGGACTTTCTGGCCCTTTTCCCTTTAATTGGCCTACCTACCCCGTTTCCCCCAGTTCCCTCCATGATTTTTCGCTTCCCCATCCCAAATTACCAAATAACTCCAGTAGTGTTACTAATAGGTGCCCACAGTTCAAACAAGCTAGACAAATAAATGTACCTATAATTAATAACAAAAGGATAAAAAAAACACACAATAATAAGACAAATAGTGATAAAAAGGCGCTACGCAATCCCATACGATCCCCTGTAAAACAAAGGGGATCAACCACCATCAAGAACAATGTCCAAATAATGCTAGATAAATGAACATTGGCAAATCTCCTCAGATATAAAATGTCCAGGATGCACAGTACCTTGTTTTGCTACATCCGCTGTAAGATGTAAGGGGGTGGCCCAGCCCTGCCTCTACCTGTCACGGACGGGCAAGGACGGGCCCGCCCTTGGCCCGGGCTTTGCCCGGGCGCTGCCCGCGCGCGTCCCGCGCTGCGGGAGGCCAACAGCGGTTTTATCGCGCCTCCGGGCGCGCTGCGAAGCGTCAAGGTAGGCGACAGGGCAAGAGATGCTGGGAGGTGTAGTCCAAAAGGGCCGTTCCCCTCACGGCAGATATGGGAAAGATTCTGTAGCGTTGGCCGTTCCCTTCACGGCAGCGTTATGGCAGCGTTGCCCCCCGCAAGAGAAGAAGACTGCTGTGGTTGGCGCCCGCGCTGCGGGAGGCCAACAGCGGTTTTATCGCGCCTCCGGGCGCGCTGCGAAGCGTCAAGGTAGGCGACAGGGCAAGAGATGCTGGGAGGTGTAGTCCAAAAGGGCCGTTCCCCTCACGGCAGATATGGGAAAGATTCTGTAGCGTTGGCCGTTCCCTTCACGGCAGCGTTATGGCAGCGTTGCCCCCCCGCAAGAGAAGAAGACTGCTGTGGCTGGCGTCCGCGCTGCGGGAGGCCAACAGCGGTTTTATCGCGCCTCCGGGCGCCCTGCGAAGCGTCAAGGTAGGCGACAGGGCAAGAGATGCTGGGAGGTGTAGTCCAAAAGGGCCGTTCCCCTCACGGCAGATATGGGAAAGATTCTGTAGCGTTGGCCGTTCCCTTCACGGCAGCGTTATGGCAGCGTTGCCCCCCCGCAAGAGAAGAAGACTGCTGTGGTTGGCGTCCCGCGCTGCGGGAGGCCAACAGCGGTTTTATCGCGCCTCCGGGCGCGCTGCGAAGCGTCAAGGTAGGCGACAGGGCAAGAGATGCTGGGAGGTGTAGTCCAAAAGGGCCGTTCCCCTCACGGCAGATATGGGAAAGATTCTGTAGCGTTGGCCGTTCCCTTCACGGCAGCGTTATGGCAGCGTTGCCCCCCGCAAGAGAAGAAGACTGCTGTGGTTGGCGCCCGCGCTGCGGGAGGCCAACAGCGGTTTTATCGCGCCTCCGGGCGCGCTGCGAAGCGTCAAGGTAGGCGACAGGGCAAGAGATGCTGGGAGGTGTAGTCCAAAAGGGCCGTTCCCCTCACGGCAGATATGGGAAAGATTCTGTAGCGTTGGCCGTTCCCTTCACGGCAGCGTTATGGCAGCGTTGCCCCCCGCAAGAGAAGAAGACTGCTGTGGTTGGCGCGCGCGCTGCGGGAGGCCAACAGCGGTTTTATCGCGCCTCCGGGCGCGCTGCGAAGCGTCAAGGTAGGCGACAGGGCAAGAGATGCTGGGAGGTGTAGTCCAAAAGGGCCGTTCCCCTCACGGCAGATATGGGAAAGATTCTGTAGCGTTGGCCGTTCCCTTCACGGCAGCGTTATGGCAGCGTTGCCCCCCCGCAAGAGAAGAAGACTGCTGTGGTTGGCGGTATATTGCTCTAATGGGCAATCTCTCCTGTGTATGTCAACATGTTTCGAAGCTCACAGGCTTCTTCTTCAGGACCAAAAAAGATCCCTTCTATACTCACTAAAATATCGAGCAGATGTAGAGAAAATAGTTCAAAGTAAATAAAAGGTGATATATGTACAGGTAGTATTTACTACGTGAAAGGTAAATTGTCATGCACAAGATACAATACCCACTAGGTATTCTATTTGGTAATCTGAAAGAAAAACACAACATTAAAACTGCAAGACATATACTGCATCCAGCTTTATTAGTGGTGACCTGTAAGGAAGGTGATAAATATAGTGAGAATATTCTCCTTAGCCTTAATTGTGTAGCAAACACTGGTGCTGTGTCCTGCAGATGGAAAATGACAATACATGACACACATACATTGAACATAAAACACACACCCTATACTGTGAAATCCTGTATTTGAAAATCAGGGAATGAGTATGATGACCACTTAACGTATAGATTTATCAATTTACGTCAAAGACTGTCTGTTGTGCCCTTGAGAAAAACATAAGTACATACTTGTTCCTAGTGGAGACAATGCCCCATGAGCCTTAAATCGGGTGGGAAGGGTGCCTATAGTCACACTCTGTAAATGGAAAAAGCGGGACAGGTTCAGGGAAACCTGTCCCGCTTTTTCCATCATACTCATTCCCGTGCGCCATATTATGATGCTGCTTCAAGCCAGCCTTTGAATGGCGGTTCCTCTGCCATTCAAAGGTTGGCAGAGATTGACTTCGGGGGCCTGTTGCAGGCCCCCCCTGTACAGGGGCACTTCTTTGTAGCACTTGGGGGGCACCTATGGTGCCCCCCCACATTTCCCTACACCATGTGTCAGGCACCGCGTGGTGCCTGCCACGTGGTGCAGGGAAATGTAAACTGTGCATCTTTAACATTGCGGCTGGTGCTGCAGGTAGCAGCACCCGCCGCAATGTATAGATAGTAGATGTGTCCGCCACGGTGGCATCGTAATACCCCCGGTGGGACCGTTACCTTGTAGGCGGCCGGTCCCACTCCCCGACACAATGGCGGACGGACTGAAGTCAGTCCGCCATCGTAATCACCCCCTACGTCTTCAAGCAGACAAGAGTGTATCTGGCAAAAGTGGAGGTGAATTACCCTATCCCTGTTTTCTGCCCAACTTAGACAACAATATGCCAATGCTAACCTTAATCACATTTTAACGCCAGTGGCAGTGTTAGTTTAAGAATGTTTGAGGCGCTTGGCCAAACATATCATGGGGCCTTCATTCAGAACAACATTGAATTTTATTGTCTATTTTCTGCCAATTTAAGCCTGAATGAAGGAAGCAATATAGACACATTGTTAAAGGTGAGATGGAGTGATAGATATATTACATTACTGCGGGCCCCCTTGAAAGGTGGGAGCTCTGGGCAATTGTCCATTTTGCCCATGCCTTAGAACATCTCTAGCTTGTGGGCTTCTGCCTCCCACCACTGCAGCAAAAACACATACAAGCAAACAGGGTAAGATGTTGGGCCAACTGTGTCCCTAGCTCCATTCAGTATCCTTGGCCTGACCATGAAGTCATCCTTTTCCCCTAGGTGGGCAATCAGGGCGTAGATCAGTCGCACAATGCTGAGTTCAGTCTTCATTGAGTGCCTGAACCCCAGAAATAGTTCCCAGCTAGGAGAGCAGGGAACTGGAGATTATTCCAGAAAATCAGCCTTTATTTATGTTACACCACCTCTGCTGCTTACTTATAAGATGGGGTTCTCTGTAGGGATAACTGAACTAGATAGCCTTATCGTCTCAATACTATTAATGTATTGGACCCACTACTTTATTTAGCTCCAACTAATGATTTACAAGAATACTGCATATACATCTTCACCAACACCCAACATAACATATTAGATGAATAACATGTGTGTGATATCACATCCAAAAAACATGTGCAGAGTATTTCTATTTCTATAAAATAATATCATGTGACAAACCCAGCATATTATATGTGGCAATGCAAAGCAGTGGCAGGTTAAAACAGCTAATACGTAAAACTAAGGGAGAACCAAAGTGGGCTCAAAAGGTAAATCACTGCACCCCATCCTTGGTTGGGAAAGTAACTTAGCGACTAACGAAATAATAAAAAGCACAAGCTAAGCAAATTTAATGCAATGCTAATAAGCATAATATTGGAATTTTTAATCATAATTAAAAAATATAACATGACAATTTCGAAAAAGGGCCCAAATTAGGTTGAGCTGGAGGCACCCAAGATTTCTTCCACAAGATCAAAGTTCAGTGAATCCAGAACAGATCCCGCCTCTGCAGATGATGATTCCGCGATTGCCCCACTTAAAAGCTCAAAAGAACAGACATGATCCTTGTTATCAGCCAATGCTGAAGAAGTAGCATGGTGTCCTGCATCCGTGTTATTACAGTCAGAGTTCGGTAATCCTGGTGCTGATGCACCCATGTCTCCCGAAGGGAGTGGCTTATATCATGCATCTTGAACAGGTTGCAAGTGCATGGGACAACTATGAAAACGGGTCGTTATCAGACTCATCAACAGGTTCATTTCCACAAGAACAGGCAATTGCAGAGCCATGCAGACATCCTGTGCCCATTCGAAGGGGCACCACAGGCAATGAAACACGGATTGCACGCAGGTGAACCAGGAAAGTCTGAATGATAATGACCAGTGAGTGTTCAGTTCCTGGAGCACTGGGACTCTAAAGAGTTGTATTATGCACTTACAGTACAGCTTGACCAGTGGTAGTTCCAGTACCAATGGGCTTCAAAAAGACACATCCATTGCAGAGTAACAAAAATAGAATCAAAATGCTGCAAACGAGAAATAATAGCAAGGGTATGCTTCTGAACACACTGGAAAACAGGGAAGATTTTCTGGGAGGTACTGACTAAGCCAGTTCTGATTATTTAAAAAAAAGTGTGCTATACTGGCGGTATTTAAATCATTAAAAATTTGGTGCACAGGCTTGCCGAAATGTAAAGGAAGATTTGTGTTTAACAAGGACTGTATTTCACTGGATGTCCTTGAACCTGCAGTTCAAAAGTTTCTCGGGCAGATGTTAATGCCACATCTTTTTGAAACAATAAGGCTTTGAGTCAACTTAGCTTGTAAAAGTCTGCCTTCAAAGTTGGAATTGAAGGCCACAACGAACTATCAGAAACCATATGTGTGGGCGGGAAAAGCACATTATTGCAGCACGTCACTATCTGGGAGATCGATAAAATATATGGGATCCCGGCTTTCATTCCGTAACAGTCCTGGTTGCTCAACATTAAATAGCTTCCATTTGAAAGGACAGTAATGAGGGGGAGAATTGAAGAGGCTGGTATTCCTTTTAGGAAACAAACCAAATTCACTACCGAAGCATTACATGTGCCGTAAAGGCGTTGAGACAGAATATTGAGTTGGAAATGTCGACTTACACAAATATCGAGCTGGAAATATCGTGATTCAGAAATATCGACAGCAAGAATATCGTGCTCAAGAATATCAAATTTAAGGTAGGAAATATCGTTTTTTAAAATATAGAAGTCATTAATATTGTTTGCAAAAATATAGTAGTTTAAAATATCGATTTTTAATTAGTGTTATGTATTTTAGTTTATATTTTAAATGTATGTGATGTATTTTTTTTGTATAAGTATTTTTTATGTTTTTTAATATATGTGTTAAATTTTTAGTAGTTATGAATTTTATTTTAATTAAATTTTGCATTTTTTAGTTCCGTAGCAGGTTGTGGGTTTATAGGGGAATAGGGTGGGAAGTAATTTAATTATAATAAATTAATGAGTATTTTTTATTTATTTAATTTAGATTTTATAGTGTTAATAGTGGGAAGTAATTTATTTGTAATTAATTATTAATGGTTGTTAATTAATATTAATTAATTAATTGATAATTAATTATGGTAATTGTGTAATTTGTTTATAGGTGCGCGTTGTGGGGTTTATAGCAGTAAAGGGTGGGAAGTTTATTTTTGACTAATTAATAATTAGTTGTTAATTTATAATAATTAATTCATTGAAAATTAATTATGGAAATTGTGTAATAAATTTTAGGTGCGGGTTGTGGGGTTTATAGGAGTAAAGGGTGGGAAGTAATTTATGTTTAATTAATAATTAGTTGTTAATTTATAGTAACTAATTAATTGATAATTAACTATGGTAATTGTGTGATTCTTTTTAGGTGTGGGTTGTGGGGTTTATGGGGTAAAGGGTGGGAAGTAATTTATGTTTAAATAATTAATAATTAGTTGTTTATTAATATTAATTAATTGAAAATTAATTATGGAAATTGTGTCATTAATTTTACGTGTGGGTTGTGAGGTTTATAGGGCTAAAGGGTGGAAAGTAATTTATGTTTAATTAATTAAAATTTAGTTGCTCATTAATATTAATTAATTTATATTTAATTAGCGTATTTGTTTATTTTTGTGTGTGTGGGTTTTACTGTTATAGGGGTACAGTGTGGGGAGTAAATTAATTTCACTTACTTTATAATTAGTTGTTAAATACTATTCGTTTTTTAATTGAAAATAAGTTTTAATTGTGTAATACATTTTTTTACAGTTTAATTTTGGTTGTGGGGATTATAGGGGTAAAGTGTGGGAAGTTAAATAATCTTTATGAGTTTTAATTTGTTTTTTAATAACATTTCTTTAATTGGTAATTAATTATGTTAATTAAGGAAGTACATTTTCTTTAATTTACATGTGGGTTGTGAATTGTGTGGTGTTATAGGGTAGGAAATAAAAAAAGAAAATGTATGTAATAATTAATGTTTTTGTTTCTAAATAAAAATATTTATTTGTTTGGAAATTATTCTTTATTTTATTTAATATAATATTTGCAGGTATTTGTCATATGTATTTAACATTATAATATGTTTTTAAAAAAAATGTTTAATATTAAATATATTTGTATTCTAATTTATAACATATTTATATATTTTTTATTTATATTGGTTTTTAAATATTTTTGTTGTTGTTAATTGTTTGTTTTTAATTTTGAACTGAGTGGAGTGAGAATATTAATTGTTACTCCTCCGCTATCCAACACTTTCCCTACTTTTACTATTATTGGAGTGGGAATAGTAATTTTTACCCCTCTGCTATCCAACAATTTCCCTACTGTTGCACTGACTGGTGTGGGAATAGTAATTTTTACCCCTCCGCTAACCACCACTTTCCCTATTGTTGCACTCACTGGAGTGGGAATAGTAAATTTTATCCCACCACTATCCAACACTTTCCTTACTGTTGCACTCACTGGAGTGGGAATAGTAATTGTTACCCCTTCGCTATCCAACACTTTCCCTACTGTTGCACTGACTGGTGTGGGAATAGTAATTTTTACCCCTCCGCTAACCACCACTTTCCCTATTGTTGCACTCACTGGAGTGGGAATAATAATTTTTACCCCTCCGCTATCCAACACTTTCCCTATTGTTGCACTCACTGGAGTGGGAATAGTAATTTTTACCCCTCCGCTATCCAACACTTTCCCTACTGTTCCACTCACTGGAGTGGGAAATTTAAGTTTGAAGATTTTTAAATAGTTTAATGTTTTAATTTATAATAGAATGTTTTTTTAAATTAGATTTTATGTTATTGGTACATATATATATTGTAACTTTTTATATAATTGTAAAATTATAAAATAAATTAAAATTAATAGTTTATTAATTGTTTTAAAGTAAATATATATGAATTATTATGTATGTGTGTTTAACTTTTTTAATGAAGTTTATTTATTATATTTTTTTAATTTATATTAAATTCACTTTATTTTTTTATATTAATTTTATTATTTAACATATTTAATATTTATTATTTTATATATATATATATATATATATATATATATATATATATATATATATATATAAAATTCGATATTTTGTACAACTATATTTTTACATCGATATTTTTTCTCTCGATATTTTTGTACTTACCTGTTTAAGTATGCAGAATCGATATTTTTGCATTCTATATTTTTTCATCAATATTTTTTACTTCTATATTTTAGGTCTCGCCTGAGCCAGCGCATGCGCTGGTCTGGCGAGACATTTAGTGAGTGGGCTTTAAAAATCCGACCACACGTTTTTCGTCTGGCCTAGAGCGTGCGGTTACGCGCACAGGTACGCGCATAGCCGCCATCTGGCTTTCCTCTCGTCATGGCCTGATACCCCTGTTCTCTGCAGAAGGATCGGGTTTCTGTGTGATGGCACGCCTCCCCAGCGTGCGCGCTCTCACTCTCTCTCACTCACACACACAACACGCACGTACACAACTCCCGGACTTGTTTCACAGGCTTTGTCCCAATATGTGTCTCAACACCCACGCTCACGTCTACTGTTCTGGCATTTGATGAAGCTCCGTGGCTCCCTGGCGCCCTCTGGTGTTGGTTCAGACGTGTGCGCCGAGTTCTAGTGCTAGAGTCGCCGGACATTGGAGTCTGTGTAGCCTTTGATGGGACACGGTAGGTTACAACAGTGTCTAAGCCTCGTGCAGGGGGAAGAATAGTAAGGTTTCACTTGTCCATATTCTGTTCAGTGTTTCATCAACATGGGGAGTGGAGCACGCTCGAAAGAGTTCAGAGTAGTGTTTTGATTTGTCGTTGTCGGGGATGTAGAGGGCAGAGTTTGCTCCGTACTGCTGTGAGAAGCACCCATGCATGAATGTTAATTGTTAATGGTCGCATTTTAGTAACCCGGCACGTCATTGCTGAGATGCTTTCTAGCAGCAAGCTTAAGACGGATGTGCGTCATAGCCTGCGTCAGATTAGATTGGCTGGGCTTGGTAGTGCACAGACGACTTGTAGGACATTGGCTTGTTTTTTAAACCTTCAGCGCGATGCGCACGCGCTTGTTAAGCACTGCCACTTTTCCCTTGCACTTTGTTGTACCATTAAGGACAATGTTGAAAAGCATTGTTGGCACTGGTGCGCTCGTTTTGAAAGATGGCATTGAATGGCACTGATAGCACACAGCTTTTTAGACATGTCTTTAAAAGAGTCTTTCGATGCTGCACGTGAATTTTTTTATCTGCTTTTATATTTGTTTCACGCATTTTCTCTCATCTTGTAAAGGTTTTCATGATTAATAAAAATTCTGATTCATTATACAAGGACACATTCGTTTTTTAGGCTCCGCGAGATTAAGTGAAAGGCCCAGAATCACAGGACGTTGAGCCTCCCACGAGACTCGAACATTGTTCCCCATTTCTACACCGGTAGCTCTGGCCCTAAAGCCACATCCTATCCTCTTTCACTTTCGATTTTTTGGGGAAAGGCAAGAAAAGAGATCTGCAGAAGCTGAACCTTATGACTAGTGAGCTCCTGATGCCACAAAACTTGTAGTTTCTAGTTTTGCAGTACAACAAAATGGTATGCCAAACACCTTACTGGCACGGCATACCCTGCCAAAGTGGGCACCTCGGGTGCTTGAAGTGGTACATACAAGAGAGGTCTGCCTACTGCTTTAGCAGGCAGCTTCATGTGAAAGGGTAGTTGTTTTGTACAATGCTACCCTCACCTAACAAATGTATGTCATCAAGGGTATGTCTCTGTTTCAAAATGCATATGCATTCATGGCTTTGTCCGGCTTGGGACCCATACTTGTTCTTTCACATGACAAACGATGCTACACAGCTGTTAACCGGACATTACTAGGGCTGTACAACATGTTAATGATACTGGCGAAATTCACGAGGCACACACATTTTCTAGAAATTTTACAGGAAATGTTTTTTTATCGCTTTATTAAGTGAGGATGCACCTCGTGTAAAAAACAAGCCTTGCAAGTTGCCAGCTAAGCCTAGTCCACACGGAAACTGTCTCGCCAAGAGACATTTTTGCTCGTATTTCGCAAGACTTTTTATGTGAGGGGCAACACTTCCGTTAAAAAGTAACACAACATATACTGCCAAACCACATTTCGCTACACAAGTACAATTTTTCAAAGTTTCATGAAATTTAGTGAAATTTCAGAATGAAAACTAAGCAATGCTACACACCCATATGGGTCACCTTCTGACATTCCCGCAGGCTGAAGACACTGCCCAGAGTGGCTTGGTTCTTGTCCCCGGATAAAATATGTGCACAAACAACCAAGTCACATGACAGGTTTTTAGGACAGCAAAAGTCAAGACAAGAAATGTTAACACTTCTTACCGTGAGCATTAAACAAGCAGCCGGTGGCCCTTACCATTTCGAACAGGCGCAGCACTGAGGCTGGGACTGCATAGCACCTGGTGCGCATGCATTCAAAGCCTTTTCAGATAGGTTGGAACCAGTGTGACTATCTTGAGAACAGGTATTTAGGCTGCAACCTCCAAAACATGTAGTGACCTACTAGGTAATGGCTACTTCTCAAAAGGTTAAAAATTAAAGAATCAACACAAAACGCAAGCCCCGAAGTGACACCATCAGGACTTTCAGGATGCTGATGTGGAGTTTAAACTAACTGAGAATTAAGTCAGAACTCGAATATTTATTATCTCATCCATCTAAACCAGAGGTCTTCAAACTATTTTGCGCTAAGCTCTCCCCAAATAAAATGTTTTGAAGTCAGGGCCCCCCACAAAATTAGGGTAACTGGATGGGGAGAGGTAAGAACAGGGGGCGGGGTTTATTAGATCATTTCAAGGAGACCTTGCTGTAGCTTATAGTGCACAATAAGTGTAAGATTTATAAACGAGCAAATTCACCAACCAAAAACATAAATTGACCACTGTTGCACTCCTTGATCCCAATGCAACAGCATGTGCTGCATTAGTGATAGCTACACCCCTAGGTAGCAAGCAATCTCCTCTGCCTCTTTCACCCCCTTGCCTGAGCATCATTCCAATCTTGAAACAGACTCGCTCTTCCTTTTTTTATCTTATGGGGACGCTTTAAATAGCTTAAATCAGTCCAAGGGCATTGGAGTACTTTATATAAGCACCTGTTACATAAAATGCAAAATGGTCAGATTTTTTTTTAAGGCTCGGGAGATTAAGTAATTTGCAGAGAATCACAGAATGTTGAGCTAACGCTGGGACTTGAACTTTATTCCCCCATTTCAAAGTCAGCACTCTCACCATTAGACCATATCCCCCTCCCTTCAGAAACAAGCATTGGCATAGCCAATAGGTCTCCCCTTTGGGACCTTATAAGTATTTAGTTATGCAGCACAATATCCTTGGTGCAACAACATCAACTGTTGCATGGTTAAACACTTATAAGGTCCCAAAGGCGAGACCTATTGGCTATGCCAATGCTTGGGGATATTCTAAGGTAAGGAATCTATCACTACTAATGTTTCTTACAGATATATCGTTACCGAAGGTAAGTAACTTGTTCGTTAATACTTTTACGACCTCTGGGGCTTCCCATCACCAAGAGCAAATCCTCTCTAAAACTGGCCCAAAGCTTCCTTTTTTAGGGGTAGTAATAGGCACGAAGAAGGCAAAAGTCTGACCATCCATGGAAGGACATTCCGCTCTCAAAGTGCCAGTGACCATGATTAACACAGCCCGAATGAAAGAGCACTTGCTCAGATGTTAATCAGGCATGATTGCTTTATGAACAGGACTAATTCCATTCTGCCTTTTCCACATGTGACAAATCCAGGAGGAGCTAGACAGGCAGTGGGCTCAGGTGAAAGTTTCTTTCGAAGACCAATTTTTAATAAACTCAAAAATGAAAAAAGCTCTCCCTTGGTGGACATTACCAGGGAACACACACATTGGTGTTGTGTATCTCTGTCCTTAATCTTACTTCATTGTCACCACTGATGCTTCAATGGATGGGTGGGGTGCCCAATGTAAAAAGTTGTCGGCGAGGGGGCATGGGTCCTCCCAAGAAAAGAAACTATACATCACTTTAATCGAACAGAGAGATGTCAGAAGAGCCCTGCTATCATTTCTCCCATGCATTCCAAATGTGATGGTGTTGATACTAATGCTATTGAATAAGAGTGGGCAAATGGTGCATCTACAAGCAAATTTGAGAAAGCAAGAAGGTTAATAAACCAACTGTGAAATTGTAGTTATGACATCAATAAAGAGATTTTATATGATAATGACGTAGGTAGCTGCTTACTTATAAGAACTAGAACATTTTAAAATTGTGTATGTGCGTGTCTTCGCACTGTATAGCACCATCATTACAGAAAGACTAGCTTTATTCAGAGCTTTATATACTTTGAAATGACCAGTCTGTTTATGCATATTTATTTACAGTCTGCTGTAGCGCCTGCATGGCACTGTTAACCACCTCAGAGTGCTTGAGGGCTGTGGAGAGAGAGACAAATGCTTAGACAATTGTAATAGCCGTCATTGGTCGCTAGAATGATGTGCCAAAGCCGTGCTTATGGCAGGGAGCTCAGGGAACAACCAATGACAAGCATTGGCATTGCCAATAGGTCTCGCTTTTGGGACCTTATAAGTATTTAGTTATGCAGCACAATATCCTTGGTGCAACAACATCAACTGTTGCATGGCTAAACGCTTATAAGGTACAAGGTTTAGCCATGCAACAGCTGATGTTGTTGCACCAAAGATATTGTGCTGCAAAACTAAATACTTATAAGGTCCCAAAAGCGAGACCTATTGGCTATGCCAATGCTTGTTTACTTTGATATTTTGTCAGTGAACCGCCGTGAATGGTAACATGTTTACAAACAAAGAAAATACCTCTTTGTCAGATGGCTCACAATGATAAAAGAATGATAAAGACCATAACTCATGAATAAAGCTTCCTCCTAGAGCTTCATATCTATCTACTGGGAAATGTTTCATGCAAGCTGTGAACTAGAATGTTGAAATTGGCAAAGATATTACGCCATGTATTATCCACACCACGTGGTGCTATTGTGAATGGGAGATGTTCTAACTTCTCGAGATGTAACATTGTGTAAGTGGCGTCTTTCTTGGCCATAAGCCGTTGTTTACGTGTCAAGTTGAAAAGCAAGAATAGGTGTGTAGAATTTAGGTAACCCCATGGCACGCGGCTACTTTTGAGGACTTTCAGTGTCCAAATAAACTGCATAATAGATCTAAGCTGACTTTGCCGATGGTATGATGAAGACATATCACTAAGCATAATATCGATAACAGACAACACAATTTTATTCATTTTGGAAATGCGAGAAGACAACGTATTAATACAATTATCAACAACAGCAAGTACTTCATCCAAATTATCTTGATCAATTCATCTTAAACGTGCAGCAGTTTCCATTTGTCATAGTTTCCAAATCTCATTATATGTGGCATACCTAAATCTTTTTGAATGCGGAATCTTAGGACCCAATAAGGAATCAGATAGATCCATGTCTGCAGACAGGAGGGAAAGATGTTGTTTTACTGCAGACATTGTAGAAGGTTTCAACCATTGTTGGCACAATTTCCCTACCGAATAGGTGGTGACTATTCCTGAGTGTTGAGAATGGGAATAACGAGGGTTGGGTCTGTTTGCCTAAACACCAGTGTGGAATTCAGAAAACAAGCATAACAACCATTTGTCTCCACTGGCCACAATAACCACCCATTTGGAAATGAAAGTGTGTAGTTAAATGTACCGTTCTGTAACATACTATTGAGCTGTTCTTTGCTGTTATTGGTTAAATGTTGCCAATTGTCAAATTGGGCAATGGAAGGAATGTTTGGTAAATTCATGTCTTTAATTTTTGCCAGTTCTAGAAAAGTAGTCTGTTGAACTGTGTCATTCAGAAAAATCATCTGTGTTGGAAATAAGCAGGCTCTTAACAAGGTGTCTGTACCCTGAATTTACCAAGGTTTGGTACCCCTTATTGATTTCATGTCAATGATATCCTTCGAATAGTCATAGCATTCCATGTCTAATTGTGTAACAAACAAGTCTGTATATATTAGGTTGGTTTGTGTGAGCTTATATTTCTTTGCTGGTGTAGGGATAAGTCTAAAATAAAAAAGATTTCAGGTCTAATGTATTGTGTCCAGAAAAATATGTGAATTCATCCCTATATGCTTTTGAGCTCCCTTGTGGGTGAGTAGGACAATGTTCTCATTGTGTATAATTAAAAAGTGTGCGTTGAATACTAGCTTGATGTAAATAATGATGTCCATAATGATGGTAACAGAACATTTCACCATAATTAACAGAATTTAGACACAAATCTTTACTCTTGAAAACAGCGTAATATTCCAGCTCAGAGAGCATGGAGTTTACAGTCTCAACATCCAAATAACCAGAATGTAACCCAGGTACAATAACATCACTGACAGAAACCCTAAAAACATAAGGGATCTGCAGTATCTCTGTCGGGCCGAAGATATCATAGGGTACCTTATCCCAAACAATTCCATCAGTTATTGGGACAGCTGAAATGTTCACAAGGGACAGGTCTCTTTTTAGCTTTTGTGCAGATGAGTGAGGTGTTAACACCTCGTTGACCAGTTCTGTGGCAGAGCATTCTGGAAGGTACTGGCCATTAATCAGCAAGAAGAAAACAGTCACAAATCCAATCCAAAGAAATAGAAAAACCAAGGAAAGTGTTATCCAAACATATATACAAGAAGGGAACAGATAAGTGCGTCTCAGCCATGAAAAGAAAACCCAGGCCCGTGTAGGCGGAGTGTCTAGAACGGAGGAACTGCCAAAAGAGTCGCATGAAAAATCATCTGTTCTCACAAAATAACCAGAAGCAGTTTGTTGAAAAACAGAAGCAACATGTGCAGGTACAGAACTGGTTGATTCCATGAGGAGTGGATCAGTATAAAGGATATCAGCTGCAGAAGATGCAGTAGTATGTACAGTACTCACTTCTGTCGTGTAGCTGGAATTTGTAGTGGTATTAGGAAGTAACTGAAGTTCATTAGCCACCCTCTCCCCCAGCTGGAGAGAAACAACTTTGATGGTGCTCACAAGCTGCAGAGGAATTTCCTGTATGGTAGCGAGAGGAGTTAGGGAACTACCAAGAACTCCTTGTGGCCTACTGTTTAGAATCGGCCACATGACGCAACTTGATGTGGTCAATAGAGACAAAGCGATTGTCTTTAGAACCAGCAAGCAGTGGCAATATTACAGTTCTTGCACCTTGAATGGCAAGTACTGGCACTGGTGCACGGTATGATGGGCCAAATTCCTTCTTTACCGCAATCCTTTCTCGAAAGAGATCCCCACCTTATGGAGTCCAGCTGGATTGTGCTGACTGCTCCTTGATTCCCGCAGAGGCAGATGTCTTCAACTGTTCGCTGGATAGGCCGTCGTGGAAGTTTTGTAAATCCTGTAAGACAGCACAATGATCATTTGCGTCACAGAGCATGGCTGCCGCCCCAATGTCTGGACTGTCAAGGTCTGTAACGTACATTTCGATGCCAAAGAGGACCTCGTATGGGGTCCGGCCACCCAGAGATCTTTTAGGGGGATTATTAAGTGCTCTCTGTACCACATATAGGTGGTGGATCCATCTACGCCCTGTACCTAATACTCTAGCTGTTAAGGACTTGTTTAAGTAACGGTTCATCCTCTCCATAATAGAATTTCCCTCGGGCATATATGGAGAAGAGTAATGTATTTCTACACCCAGGGCAGCCATGGAATTCCTGTAAGCCTTAGAGGCGAAAGCAGGGCCCTGGTCTGAGTGGAATGTAGTGCATGCATATGTTCCGATAAAGACTTGCAAATCTTTAATAACAGTTCGAGCATCAGCCGAATGTTGTGGCCACACCCAGAGGAACTTTGAGCAAGAATCAGCTGCAAGTAGGATAATTTTAAATGCTCCATCTGAATTGATAGGGCCACAATGGTCCAAATACATGCAGCCAAAAGTTTTGTTGGAAAACAAAAGGTGTGTCTGAGGTGGACGAGCCACGGTAGAAGTTTTAATTTGCTGACAAATGTTACAGCAAAGGACATACTTTTTGGCCAATTTATATAAGCCATGCCACCAATAACTTTGCTGAAGCAAAAATATTTGTCAGCCACACCCACATGTGCAGAAGCAATACCTTTATGCGCAGCTATCACTAAGGCTAGCTTGCAGTCTTGGTTGGGAATAAAACAATCACCAACCCCTGGAATCTTAACAAAGGGAACGTTGTGTTCACGTAAGTGATATGTATATTTAGCTGGAAAACCCCTAAGCAAAGGGGTGCCGTCACATGTAGCATTAACAGCAGCTAGTATATCGTTGTCTACCATCGTATGAGAACAGTAATCACAGCAACCGTTGCAGTCGCAACCACAGATTTGGCCAATTCATCTGCCAAATGACTCAATGTACGAATGACATAAGTCCGTGGCAACCTATCCTGTAGGTCTGCCACATTCACCCAAAGCAATTTATGCTTTATTGTATTGCCTTTAGGATATTTGAATCCATTATGGCACCAATATTGCAAATTGTCATTAAAAGACTGGAGACAATAATATAAATCAAACACCATAAGTGTGGAGAATTCCGGATCAGTATGTTCCAGTGCAAGTAACAAGGCTTTTAGTTCAGCCAACTGTGCAGTGCAGTCCCCTAAGGACTGTGAGTTTTCATCAATGGGGATACCCAGTAACGTGCAGAACCTGGGGACTATTGCATTAAAAGTACAGTGGTTCTGCCACAACACACAGAATTTGGATTTCTTCAAATATCTTTACATTAAATGTTAAAAACACATCTGTCTAAACACATGTCTAAATGAAGAAGCACAAATCAATCGTGTTATTTTAAGCGTTCTCAAAATGTATATGAAAAAATCATGTATAGTTATAGAACAGGACATATACACAAGGTTATCTGGTGTCAAAGTGATATGGGGGAAGTGAGGTGTGTGGTACATAAATCACAACAGATTACATTAGGTACAAAGGGATATTTACAACAATACAATCAGATGTAGAGTAAAAGCATGTAGCAGATCTCAAGGTGACCTAGAATTGCATTCTTTTTGTTCAATGGTCAGATTGGATTGTGGTGTTTCTAGTTATGCGTCGACGTTTCGACCCTTGTATAAATGTGCTAATTAAGAGCATCAAACACGGGTCTTCCTCAGGACGAAAAAGAAGAATAGCTTGTGTATAGCCTGCATAAAGAAAGAAATGTATCTATATTAGAACACGTGTGTTTAGACCTTCTGATTTATGGATTAGGTGAGAGGCATGTATTAAGCTCGCCTTATCAATATGCTCCAAAAGGATTCCTATATGTAACCAGGGGGCTAGACAATTGCTTCCTCCTGCTGCTCGCGGGTAGCTTACAGAAATATAGAAGAAAAATCTTCAAGGGCGGGCACAGCGTGCTCTCAGACAATCTGGGTAAATAAATACATAGGCCCCTAATTAATTGTTGGGCTATCGCAGAATTGTAACAACATAGTTACAGTGAATTAAAAATATCTCACTGACCTCTTTGGTCGTGTGAGCCGAGGTCTCCTGAAGTTGCCAAACAGTTGGGGGCAGTGAGTCTCAAACAGTTGAATATCCTGTATAAATTGAAGAACCGGCACAGAGTGCTCGTATATCCTCTGAAAAAATATTGATAAGAATGCCATCACTCATGGTGTTCGAAAGCATGAAGAAAGTTAATCACATAAATGAAAAAGTAAAGTACTAACCTCCGGCGTAGAGCGCTCGGAGTCGTCACTTAAATGCAAGACTTTTCAGGGGCACTTAAACCTCCATGCATATAGTGCTCCTTTGGTCCCGGAACGTAAATGTATCCGTGGACTCTGAGCACGTTTTGTCTGGAGGTCTATTCTCTTTGCTGTGCAATATATGGTTCAATTTAACTTGCACAGGACATACAGGACTAGTATCACACACGGCAAACTGCTGATTATCCTCAAATGTCCCTACCTTTACAGGTACCTCTTCAGTAATAAGGTTTGATAATTGCTTATTTGCAGCTTCTACATCTTGGATTGTTTTTCCCGAGAGGGGTAGGTTTGGAACCTCTGTTGTTCTCACAGTAGAGCGAGTAGCACCAGTGTCAATCAGGAAGGTGACATTGTGACCATCTACATCAGAATCAACATATGGTCCACTCTGGTCTACCTCTAAGACTGCGCCAAGCGTACAGTCTTCCTCCCCCCTCAGGCACCATCATAAGGATTGATCTAAGCCGTACTCATTTGGAGTGTCAATTATGGGAAACTGTCGGTACGGACTATTCTGATGGGACATGTTCTAATTCCCACTCATGTCAGCATTCTGATTAAATAGGGCCCTATTTGAAGCTTGAAGTGGCAACGGAGGCTGTAGCACTTGCATTATAGGACCTTGTGAACCGGCCACATTTTGGAATCTCGACCTGGGCACATTCCGAGGTTACATAAAATTACCGAGACTGATTCAAACCTCCATTCTGTTCTTGATTTGCAGGATTAAAGTAACATTCACACGTCCAATGCCCAAACCTATTGCATTAGTAACATGGGTTTGACTTCTTTAACATGGCATCATCATCTAGAGTCTTGGGATCTGTAGGAACACCTCTTCCCCTTCCTTGTCCCTGAAATGCTCCACATTGCTGCATCGGAATCCCAGGCTGATGGACTTCCTGCATAGGGGTAGTATTCCCTATATAAGGCTGTTCCTGAACCCTTTGAGAAGCTTTCATCTGTGCTACCATCAATTTCTTCTTTGGCTTTTTATGCTTCATTTCAATTTTGTCACAACAGTACTTTGCGTACCGCAGAATTTCGTCGACAGACTTGTTCTGCCAACAGATTAAATGCTGCTGTATCATCATACTAATTTCAGGTCTCAACCCAGTCACAAATCGAGACACAAATTGTCCCATATCCTTAGGTTCTAGAGTGTCCCTCCCGCTATACTGCTTAAAAGCCTGCAACCATCTTTCATAAAACACATGAATCATCTCTTTAGGTTCTTGGGTTGTCCTGTCAATCTTTACCCAATCAATATCCTGCTGTGGCACCTTTGCTTTCAACCAAGTAATCACCTGCTCGTATTTCTTCATTACCACAGTTGACGATCCATGGGTCACTCGATCTCTCTCAGGCTCTACTTCAGGCCATTCTATAGCTATCTTAAATGCTGACCATAGATCGCTAGGGACCACAATTTTGAGCAACGTGTTTAAGTCGGTCCACAATTCTTTCAAAATTTTCACATATCGATCAACCAGTTTGTACCACTCTGCAGGCTTCTCTCTCAATCTCGGGAAATCATTTGTAAAAGCTGCAAGATCACCTCTACCCCAAGGTATATGCACGTAACCTCAGCTCAGCACTTCCTGCAAAGGGAAAGCTTTAACACCTATTCCAGTTTCGCTTAACGGAGGAGGTTCTCCCGTTGTTCTTTTAGAACCCTTTCTTTTTGCCCATCGTTCTTCCCATTTATCTAAAGTGCTCCAAATTTGAATGTTTAGATTTATCTCACAAATCTGGGTCTTTAATCCTGGTATTCTTAGGTTCTCTGTATCCTGATCCCTGAATGCAAGTCTATGATTTTTCTGTAAAGCCTTCTTTCGTTCTAAATCAACATCATATCTCTGAGCCAATTCAGATAATTTCTTGTGAGCCTCTCTCACTCTCCTTGTGACATCTTTACTTATGAATAACAGTTCATTCTGTTGGTAGGTACCTATTCGATTAAGCTCTAAACTCCCAGTTATCATTTCATCCAATTCAGTTTCAATGTAACCACATCTATTAAATCTACTTTCACAGCTGATTGTATTGTCCCCTGACTCACTTCTGTACTTCGATTTCCATTTGAATCATTATTGCTATTTTCCTTCAACCAGTGCCTTAAATCCTGAACATCAAATAGATGTTGCCTCTCAGAGGCTCCCTTTTGTGCAATGTTGTCTTGGGGCATACTATTTTGTGCATTTGGAAGAGTTTCCCATATGGGGGAATCCATAACTGCTACTTCAGGAAAAGACCTTATGGGTTTAAATCCATTCTATAGTACAGAAGGATCTGCACTTGCCGCACACGGTGAGCTTGCATTCATTGGGACCAACTAGACAAATTGTATTCTCTGGTTATCTGCTCCTCTTTCTGCTACCTTAGCTTCTGTAGAAGCAGGCACTCTCTGACTCTCATTTCCTGCTGGACTAGGATCATACATAGGGACTATAGGTCCAATGGTAAGCATAACTGTATGAGCATCCGGAAATCTCGAAGCCAAATTATTACTACCATTTCCTGAAATTACAGTTTGTGCAACGCCAGTTGATATTACCCCTACAACACCAGTACTAGAAGTAACCGGTGCTGAAGCACTTCCAGAACTACCAGTGAGACTCGGGGCTTCCCCACTTTTGATTTGCATCTGGTTGTATGGAGGTGGACATTCAGCTAACAGGCCATCCAAAAGGCTGTCACTTGCATCACTATCAGTCTCTGCATTTTCCTTTTTCTTATTCTTTCTCCTTCGCTCAGCATCATTTCCCTCGCTTGTTATGGCAGGGTATAATCTTGCTCCCTCAATTATGTCTACTCTCCACCTCTTCTGTTGTTCATCCCATCTGGCATCTGCAAATGCACTCATGGCTTTCTTCATCTTCCTGTGATATCTGTCTCTTTGCTTTACATGTGCTGCACATTCCCATGCATTAAGCACTTCGAACTGTGTAGGTCTAGGTAATGGTTTCATTGCAAACAATATCCCTCTCAAATGATCAATTATTCTCAAATTGAAAGTACCATAGTGTGGAAATATCAATACACCTTCTTTCTCTGTGATCTTCTGCCAATTCTTAAGCTAAACAATAGTATGGTGCCCTACTTTCTTCGCCATATAATGAGCTGGTGTATCCTCCGGTGATGCTTCCTCGCCAATTCTAATAGGCACACCTACATCTCCACGTATCATATCTCTTATTGCTCTAAAACATCTAAGTTTTCAATCTCTTATTTCAACAATTTCAACTCTAATCCAAATTATACAACAGCTTAGTATCCAAGAACCACTTCAACCAATCCCAGTGCGGTGTTACACCAACCGACCTATCCCAGCGCAGCACACTCTGACGTCACTCTCGCTCCTCGCAGCAGTTCACCCTCCTTCACAATCTTTCCCATGCACTCTCTCATTTACTTCCGCTTATACTAAAACATTAACTAACAATTGTCTGCTCAATAAAAAGTTCAATAGAATCACTCACCCAAAGAACACACACATTCCCAAATGAAACCTCGACCAGCTGGGTATCATTTAATTCAGTATGGTTTCCCTTCTGCGCAAAACTTCAACCACACTAATTACAGCTTTTTATTGCATACGAAAGGTTTTTTTTTTTTTTAGAGTTTTATATAGAGCGAACTAGACCCGAGACATCGGGTATCAGAGCACTTTACATGAGCACCAGTTACGTTACAGAAGGACACATTCATTTTTTTTTGTTTGTTAGGCATGGAGAGATTAAGTGATTTGCCCAGAATCACAATTTAGTAGGGTTTAATTATAAATTCAGAAATAAATAAATGTAGATCAATCTCAACATGATCATGCAAAAATACAGGAAAATCAAGATAAGTCCAAATCTCCTGAAGAGATGTACCTTATATAAAACAAAGCCAATGACTAACTCTATGATGATGATGCAGACGATCAGGAAAAATAAATGAAAGTTAAATTGCATCAGGTGATTCTCTTTAACGAACAATAGCAAGCTATCTTTCCCTACACTACCTTAACAGGGGCAACCCTAATTTAAAGCATTTGGATAAGGGATAATCAGAAAAGGAAAGGTATCGGCCATCAGCGTCTTCAGTAGAAGGCACTCCAACAATGGGTCAAGTAGCATAAAGCCACTCAAGCAGAAGCATATATCTGCTCTCGGTGAAAATCTAAAATGGACTCCTGGGCCCTCTCTACGTTCAGCATAATATAATATCAATCGCAGTCACAGTAGAAATCCCACGTGATCTTCTCCGGTGAATTTCCATAGCTCTGGCACAACTGAATACTTTCGTCACCTTTCCCACATCGATAAGTTACAAATTTGCTCGTCCTAGGTATAGGAGCTGGCGCCCCATGCAACCTCTCAATTGAGAAAACGGTGGAAAGCTGCTCCTGACGCAGGTGCTTTGTAATCAGTTCCTCCAAAAACAGCTCACCACTTGGGGACTATGCTTGCTCAAGAACTTGTGCAATATACACAGGACTGTGCTGTGAGTGACCCCCAGTATCTCACCACCAGTGTAGTGAGATGGACTGAAGCTCAGTTATCATTTCCCTGAGGCTTTTCACCTCTTCTGAATGCTTTTCGGCCTTTTACCCAACTGCCTCAACCTTCTTTGATATCCTACTGCAGCATGCAGACTATTAATATTCATAGCCATCGTTTAGTTTGCTGACAGGCCAACCTAGAATCACTGACAGTAGCCAGGACATCCCTAATAGTCTGTTCAGGCCATGGATTTCGCTCAGGCTGCTTTGAAGAAGTCCCCTCCTGCTGGTGCAGTTGATCACCAGCTTGTAGAATGGCATAATTTTCTGATTTGCTCTTCAGTTGCGAATGTATGCTGCGGTCTCGATCGATCGCTGGGGTAGTGCCAGATAGTGCTTTAAATGGAAATATAGAAGTGCAGCTACTCACTTGTTCTTAGATTACCTGTTTGCTCGTGAGAAGTGCCGCTTCTCTCCCATTAATTACATTTATTGCAGCAGTGCTGAGAAGTGCAGGTACTCTCCAGTGGCATAACAAAACGTACAGGGCCCCCCATGCAAAGTACAAAGAGGAGGCCTCCATGCTCCGGACCCGGTCAGGAGCGCTCAGATGCCGCCCGTGCACAGTGCTGGAGGGGGACCCCTGGAGGTTGGGCATGGCCGGGACTGCCGGGGCTATCGTTACACCACTGGTACTCTCTCTTTCAAATAAATGAAGCGCAGGTACTGCGTACTGGACCAGACCTGCCCATTTACAGCTCTACGCTCTGGCAAGATGCCCCAGGCCTACTGGAGGAGAATGGAACCAGCAGGCCTCATATGGTCTGCGGAGCAGAGGGCCAGTGAACACTTCCCCCACACCCGAATGCCACTAGCAAACCCAACATCCAACACAGCAATATGCATTATTTGTTACAGGCACCCTGGGGCCGACGTTTTGCACTGCAATGAGCAGATATGTGATCCATGAGTCAGGATGTGGCTGTTGGGATGGTAACTCTCTTAGTATGCGGGCATCTTAGCGAGATACTTATTTAAGTAACAGGAGCTCTTTGTAAAGGAACAGGTGTCTGACACGATTGTATGGGTGGGAAAACGCCCTGTATTTACTGGAACATCCAGATTTCGGTGTGATAAGCACCACAATCTGCATATTGTATGCTCAGAATGGGTGCTATTTAACACACAGGATAAATTCTGAATCCCGCTGAGTCGAATTTTATCAGGTGCGTTAAACATCACCTATCCGTCCAAGGCGCTCATAATCTGGCCCGGAGTCCCCATTATATATGTGTCCTCAGCAGATTGAGAAACAGTGGGTGATCAAGTACCGCCATTTTGCATGGGTGCTCTTTCTGATGGGAGGGTGCCTTCCCATGTTTCTCTGTGCCTTCTTGACGTCACTTTTGCAGACGCCACACTTATAACACATGGAAAGACATTGGGGTAAACAATCTCCATGAAGAAATGAGGCGACATCTGAAGTACAGCTGAGTGTCGTTGCTAATGGTCTTTATGACATCAGTGGGTTTGCTGTATTGAACAATCATGGCTCCACCATGATCATTGCTGTCACTTTCCATATTAAGCTGGCCCTGGCTTCCTCCTGGAGCCTGTTTCACTATCAGGTAAGGAAGCCTATTATGCCATCACTAGTCACCCGTGACAGTGAAACACGCTTCCTCAGAATGTTCGTTGTGAAGCCAGTGAAGTAGCATCCTTCAGTGATCTGCAGCTTATTGCCCGCTCTGTTGTCAAAATTCTGGAAATCACCATATCATATCAGTCTTCTCAACTGAGTTTCAAGTTATGCTTTGACTTGTCCTTGCCATGGCGGGCCTTGTTCAAAATGGAGTGTTCACAGCCAGTGTCCATTGTGGGTCACACATATTGTTTAGGCACTTTAGCAGGACATTGTAGGCTCCAATGTCCCCTGGAGGGAACATAGTTAGCGGTTCCTCAGTATCGTCCCCTACCAGGCTGAGAAACTGACTCACTGCCTTTTTGGTAGTGGTTTCTGACCTGTAGCATCAAGGTTAGGTGCAAACTTGCCCTGCTATCTCATCCATCACTGACCCATGGTCTGTGAATCGCCCATGTCGAATGTAGGTAGGCGCCGGAAGGTGGAGGCTAGATTGTTATGAGAATCTCCTTCTCCTTGTTGCCAGATCTAATGTATCCGATGAGTACACAGACACAAAGGAACGCAGAGACCTGTATGAAAATGAACTGTTGTACTTTCCTCCCAATTACTATTTACATGTACCTCATGCCAGCAGGTCAAGTCTTTGATATGACCTATTTAAGTCTAAGTGCCCAGGGTCGAGTGAAGAAACATACTTTGAAGGACAAACCAGACCTCCAACATCATGGTCAACGTAAGCTCATGCAGTGGACCTTGCAGAGACCAAAGGGCCTGGGGGGTTGGAGCACCAGGCGAGCATTCACCGATTAACTCAACGTACCAGGGCTGTGGAATATCATCGAGCATCCTGGTCCATGAGACTCGATCAATTAACAGAGCCCAATCCACAATCTCAGGAACGCTGTCAAAACAGAGTTTTGTCGGTCAGGTTCACCCAAATCGGGATAGCAACGTGAGGGGGAGAAGGTTTAAAACCCACTCAGAATGCCAGGGGCCAAACCAAGCCAATGCTGTGAGAGTATGTTGAACTGCAGCTCGGAGGGGCAGCTAAAGGTCAGCTACACTGTAAGGCTTGCGTCAAACGGAGGCTCGGCTTCAATGACGAACCTTATAGGTTGTGCATGGCACGACTCAGAACAGTCTTGCTGTCATATAAGATTTCGTCATGGAAAACCTGCAGTGGCCTCTCTATAGCACATTTGGGGGGTGGGGGCATGGCAGGGAATATGTCCGAGTGTCTTACAAAGGCCCCACATAGAGCAAGATACCTTATTGCTCCAAGGTAAGAAACAGAAGGATCAGAGGCAGAATGAATAGATACACAAAAGGTGGTAACACCTGTTCTCAAGGACTAAAGAGAAACAAGCTAATAGGAGAAGGAAGCGCCTGGGACTGAGGGACACCATCCACTGAGCCACTGCTCACCCGGATGGAAGAGGCTATACACATGACCCTAATGCCTGAGACTGTGACAGGGATAGGTCAAACTGACAGGTCTGCAACTACCCAACCACCCCAGTTTAGTGCAAACATACAAAGCCACATTATTACCCCATGCATGCGCCTGGGCTGATTGGGTAATAAACAGACATGCCACCACTTCCAAGAATATAGGTAAACACATATCCACACCATAAGTACAATTCCTGCTAGGGGTTTTAGATAAGCAGGATAGTGGCGCTCGAGCAGGTTAGCGGTGAGGTATAATGAACAAGCACTAGTGTTTCACGGTGCAAAAGGTAAGGGGAAGACCCGAAACCCCTATATAATATGTAGGCCAAGCACCCACATAAGTTCAAAACAAATCCTGTGCACACGTTTAAGGATAACGCTATTGAAAGGTAAAGGTACAGTTGTAGTGTTCAATTAATGAGGATTCACAGAGATCGACACCGGTAGTTTCATGTGGAAAAGATGTTTATGCAAGCTTTAGAGTTCGTCAAAACAAAAGCGCCAGACGACACGTGTTTCGTCAACAGGGCAGTGACCTGTGACTCTTCAGGGCTTGATGGCGTGCAACGATTGCGATATCGGTGGACCGGTGATAATTCCAACCCGGTCGTGGGCGGGTATTCCTAAAAGTGCCGCAATACGGAAGCGAGACGGATTAACGCTGGATCCTGCTACACACAGGATACAACCACCACGGACGTACCCGCCCGTTGTTTTATCCCGCACCACTTATTCGGCACTTTTAGGAATACCCGCCCACGACCGGGTTGGAATTATCACCGGTCCACCGATAGCGTTATCCTTAAACGTGTGCACAGGATTTGTTTTGAACATATCCACACCATATTTCTCTGAGCCCAGTGAAATGCATTCTGGGACCTGTAGAACTGTTCATAAAAGCCCAATGGTCAACACGTATTGCTGTGAACAACACACCCTGCATCCATCCAAATTCCAGACGTAGCTTTCAACATCACCATAAATGTGCTACAATACTACCATGAAAAAAATGTGCTGCCAGCTTGAACTTGCCAGTTTCACGTTACATCACGGGTACTCATAGTACGGTCCGCGGGCCGCCAGCAGCCCGGCAAGCCTTCCTTGGCGGCCCGCGGACCTTGCAGACATCGTACCTGTGTTTTTTTGGTTTTTTTTACAGTGTTTCAGCAAACACAGACTCTGCTCTATGGGGGCCGGGCGATTCCAGCGATAGTCCGAGTGGAGCTGCAGGGGCGCTAAGAAGAGGTGAAATACAACAAAGCCTCGTTATCATGCAAATGGTCTTTTAAAGACCTGTGAAGTACTCGGGTGCGGCTGTGTGTGTGCCCGGGAAGCTGTCTTAGCCCGGGCTGACACACGCGGGGTGAGGTGACAGAGAATGATAGAGGACAGCAGGGTGTGAGAGCCGGGTGAGGTGACGGAGGGCAGCAGGGAGTGAGAGCCTGGTGAGGTGACGGAGGGCAGCAGGGAGTGAGAGCCGGGTGAGAAGGCAGAGGGTTACAGAGGGCAGCAGGGAGTGAGAGCCGGGTGAGATGGCAGAGGGCAGCAGGGAGTGAGAGCCGGGTGAGGTGACGGAGGGCAGGGAGTGAGAGCCGGGTTAGGTGACGGAGGGCAGCAGGGAGTGAGAGCCGGGTGAGGTGACAGAGGGCAGCAGGGAGTGAGAGCCGGGTGAGGTGACGGAGGGCAGCAGGGAGTGACAGCCGGGTAAGGCGACAGAAGGTGACAGAGGGCAGGGAGTGAGAGCCGGGTGAGGTGACGGAGGGCAGCAGGGAGTGAGAGCCGGATGAGGTGACAGAGGGTTGCAGGGAGTGAGAGCCGGGTAAGGTGACAGAGGGTTGCAGGGAGTGAGAGCCGGGTGAGGTGACAGAGGGTTGCAGGGAGTGAGAGCCGGGTGAGATGGCAGAGGGCAGCAGGGAGTGAGAGCCGGGTGAGGTGACGGAGGGCAGGGAGTGAGAGCCGGGTGAGGTGACGGAGGGCAGCAGGGAGTGAGAGCCGGGTGAGGTGACAGAGGGCAGCAGGGAGTGAGAGCCGGGTGAGGTGACGGAGGGCAGCAGGGAGTGAGAGCCGGGTAAGGTGACAGAGGGTGACAGAGGGCAGGGAGTGAGAGCCGGGTGAGGTGACGGAGGGCAGCAGGGAGTGAGAGCCGGGTGAGATGGCAGAGGGTGATGGAGGGCAGCAGGGAGTGAGAGCCGGATGAGGTGACAGAGGGTTGCAGGGAGTGAGAGCCGGGTAAGGTGACAGAGGGTTGCAGGGAGTGAGAGCCGGGTGAGGTGACAGAGGGTGACAGAGGGCAGTAGGGAGTGAGAGCCGGGTGAGGTGACAGAGGGCAGCAGGGAGTGAGAGCCGGGTGAGGTGATGGAGGGCAGCAGGGAGTGAGAGCCGGGTAAGGTGACAGAGGGTGACAGAGGGCAGGGAGTGAGAGCCGGGTGAGGTGACGGAGGGCAGCAGGGAGTGAGAGCTGGGTGAGGTGTGCGTTAAGAGCCTGTGATGTGATGTTTCCCGCCAGCCTGTAGTCAGAGAGTTGAGCCAAGGCCAGGGAGCTCAGGCCTGGGAGACAGAGAGAGAGGGAGACAGAGGGAGACAGAGAGAGAGAGAGGGAGACAGAGAGACAGAGGGAGAGACAGAGGGAGAGACAGAGGGAGGGACAGAGGGAGGGAGACAGAGGGAGGGAGACAGAGGGAGGGAGACAGAGGGAGGGAGACAGAGGGAGGGAGACAGAGGGAGACGGAGAGAGAGAGACAGAGGGAGAGACAGAGGGAGAGACAGAGGGAGAGAGACAGAGAGAGAGACAGGGAGGGAGGGAGACAGAGAGAGAGGGAGACAGAGAGAGGGAGACAGAGAGAGAGGGAGACAGAGGGAGGGAGACAGAGGGAGGGAGACAGAGGGAGGGAGACAGAGGGAGGGAGACGGAGAGAGAGAGGGAGAGACAGAGGGAGGGAGACAGGGAGGGAGACAGGGAGGGAGAGAGACAGAGAGAGAGGGAGACAGAGAGAGGGAGACAGAGAGAGGGAGACAGAGAGAGGGAGACAGAGAGAGGGAGACAGAGAGAGGGAGAGACAGAGGGAGAGACAGAGGGAGAGACAGAGGGAGAGACAGAGGGAGAGACAGAGGGAGAGACAGAGGGAGGGAAACAGAGGGAAGGAGACAGAGGGAGACAGAGGGAAACAGAGAGAGACAGACAGAGAGAGACAGACAGAGGGAGACAGACAGAGGGAGACAGACAGAGGGAGACAGACAGAGGGAGACAGACAGAGGGAGACAGACAGAGGGAGAAAGACAGAGGGAGGGAGACAGAGGGACGGAGACAGAGGGACGGAGACAGAGGGACGGAGACAGAGGGACGGAGACAGAGGGACGGAGACAGAGGGAGGAGGGCGACAGGCAGAGGGAGACAGACAGAGGGAGACAGACAGAGGGAGACAGACAGAGGGAGGGAGACAGAGGGAGGGAGACAGAGGGACGGAGACAGAGGGAGGAGGGCGACAGGCAGAAGGAGGAGGGCGACAGACAGAGGGAGACAGATAGAGGGAGACAGACAGAGGGAGACAGACAGACAGAGGGAGACAGACAGACAGAGGGAGACAGACAGAGGGAGACAGACGGAGACAGACGGAGGGAGACAGACAGAGGGAGAGGGAGGGAGACAGAGAGAGGGAGGGAGACAGAGAGAGAGAGAGATAGAGAGAGAGAGAGAGATAGAGAGAGGGAGGGAGAGAGAGAGATGGAGAGAGGGAGGGAGGGAGACAGAGAGAGAGAGGGAGGGAGACAGAGAGAGAGGGAGAGAGACAGAAAGAGGGAGACAGAGAGAGAGAGATGTGTATGCTGGGTCCGGTGGCTCAGTGGACGAAGGCGTCCGCTGCAGGGGCATGTGTTCCACCTCATGGTCACAGTTTTGTTTTGCTCTAGCCCCGCCCCCTCCCCCAATGACCCCGCCCCCACCGGTGTAGCCCTCGGCCACAAACCACACTGTATATTTGGCCCCCGAGAGAAAGTTTGTGAGTACCCATGCGTTACATAATCACATTCAGTTTCTCATCAGATATGCAAACAGAAGCGACTGAAGATATAGAAGCAAGGGCAGGTCAGAGAGGCTGCAGAATACTGGCAAAGACCCACTAGCCCCTCTCCACAGCCCAGCCAACTGGCAGAGCGTGCAAAGCCCCACGTCACAGGATCACAACAATCTAACCTGCTGGACAAACACCTGAAGAGTGCACGTTCTCAAATACTGCTTCAGAGACTCAGAAGGCAGCACCGATGTCACATCACCCCCAGGGCAGTGATTGCTCGTGATGATGGGAAGGTGCCCCTACCGTAGGGGAGTGTAGGGTCCTTAAGGATCGATGTTGGTGATAGAGCGCTCAACGCTCTTAAATTTGTAGGGGTGCATTATATTCATGTACGAACTGCACTCGCATATATTCTAATGTTTGGTTGAACTTTTGTGTATATTAGAACAAAGTTTATATATCATCATATTAAAATCAGTAGAGTGGAATTGTGATGTTATGTACAAGATTGATTAGCATTTCGCACGTATTTAGAGAAATCATGTAAATATGCATGTATATAATGATTTTTAGGTAAAATAAATGTATTCATTGCTGTAAGGTTCATATTAAGGCCTGTGTAACGAGTGCACATTAAAGAACGTTCTTAGGTTAGCCAAATTGTAGGCCTAACTTTCATTTTTCTCAAGTTTCATTTCTCCTCGTTTGTTCTCGGGCTAGGAGTTAATTAAAATTTATGTGTGTAGAAAGTTTTCCTTTCGCCCCTACTGCAGGTGCAGGAATTTGACCTCGTTATTTTAGATTTAAGAAGATACATGGGAGGAGAGGAATGTCTTTGAAGAACTGGAACAGAGAGAAGGGAGGAAACATTCCGTGCCTGATGAAACCTGGGAACCAAGGTCGGCGAATAGAGCTGTAAAATTAATTGGAGTTTGTGGAAAGTTACTCAAAGAAGGTGTTCACAGAATAACGTTCCATGTGACCTGTTAGGGGTGTAACTTTGTCTTTTTGTATTAGGCACAGGGACAGATTTGCAGGACTTCTGCTTTGACTGAGGAAGGAGAGCATCTTAGAACGAGCTCTGTAGCTTTACGCTACTTGACCCATTTAACGTGAGTGCACTTCTTAGGAAGTCAACACGTGCTGACACTTTTTGGGGAAATTCTTCTGGGAAATTAGGAAGGGACGCCACTTTAGAAGTAGAGTAGGGACAGATTATTCTTTAATTAGGAAATACAAATGAAAAAGCATCTGGACGCAGTGTCTATACTCAGCTGTGTTCTGATTTTGGAATTCATTGTTCTGTGCCTATTGTGCCGTATGAACTATATTCGTAGATTGGGCTCTGTATTAATATTCATGTATCTCTACGCCTTGATTTTGAGGTGTGTCTATATTCTGTTGTTTCTGGCTTTGTAATAAATCAACAAAAACTGAGTTCAGAGTCTGTAGTTATTTAGTTGGACGGGAGGGGAAATGTATGATTGGTAAATTGTTTTCTTCCCTCCACACTTCTTAGCAGGCAATAAAGACCATCAGCCAGATATCCCGGAGTAAATTTTAGGATATGGAATCTGACCCCATCATTGGTTGTGCAGTTTCAATAATTATCAGCTATTCAGGCACTGGGCTCTAAGGTAGGAGGGTAAGGCACACACATATACCATGGATTCCAAGCAGTCACTTACTGAAGCTGTAACAGCATTGTGTAGTTTACTCCACAGTGAGAGTATGACTCAGATGTGCTGGCAAAGCCACATGCTCATTAGATGATAAGACTATGAGGGATGTGGAGATATTGGCTCTACTGCTGCCATCCTTTCACGGAAGACTGTTATTATGCAGAGGGAAATGGCATAGTGCACATAGGATGTTGCCAAGGGCCCTTAAACGTGATGTAGACCCTGCAAGCATCTACAGCTGAGAACGAAATTCCAGGACTTGTAAGTGAAGAGGCATCAAGCATTAGCAGTCTGTCTATGGCAGACATACAGAAAGGATGCTGTAGAAGAAGCTGCAGTTGGGAGGGGTAAGGGATCGGGGACAGTGTGCCACACTGAAAGACAACCACTTGGCATAGTGAGAAAGACATTTTTTATTTTATTGATACTGTGGCTTAATGAACAAGTTACTTACCTTCAGTGACGCCTTATCTGGTAGAGACTCAATCTAGCAGCAGATTCCTTACCTTAGAATATTCACCAGGTGCCAGACTGGATCCAGAAATGTTCGAGCAGTACACCTGTGCGCTGGTAGGTGGCGTCGCTCAGCTCCATGTCAGCGTCAGCTGTGAAGGAAGTGACGTGGACAGGGCCACCCCAGCACGTTGACATCAGTTTCTTTTCACAACTTTCCACGCCAGAAGCACAGAGCCACAAAGAATGCTGACAAACTGGTGTGTATTGTTAAGGCTCTGAGACGAGCGACCCTATGAAATCAGTTCACAGAGCAGGGAGGATGGGAGGAATCTGAGCTAGATAGAGTCTCTACCAGATATGGTTTTACCGAAAGTAAGTAACTTGTTTAACTGATGGAGATTTCTAGCCACAGCCTCCTTACCTTAGAACAGATATTTAAGCAATACCTCCCCAGGGTTGGCTCTGCGAAATAGATTAAATTAAAAAGCACTGTAGGACTGAATGGGCAAAGTGCCTGTCACGCCATTCCTGACCATTCAGACAGTAATGTTTGGTGAAAGTCTGTAGTGACGCCCACCTTGGTGCCTGGCAGATGTCCAAGACAGCGACTCCGCGAGCTAATGCAGTGGTCACAGCCTTTACTCTGGTAGAATGAGCATGCAAGGGTGCTTCTTTTCCAATAAATAGCAGATCTAAATGCAGAGAATTATCCATCGTGAGCTGGTCCTTTTCTGCACATTCTTTCCTTTCTTGGCCCGACATACCCTACAAAGAGTTGATTGTCCACCCGGAAATCTTTTGTACGATGTAGGTAGAACAACAATGCTCTTTTTGGGTCCAGGCGGTGGAGTCTGTCCTCTTCTTTAGAAGAGTGAGGCAGAACAAAGAAGGCTGGAAAAATTATGTTTTTAGCTGCAAGAAAAGGTGTCACAACTTTCGAGTGGAAGGAAGCACTGCTCCTTAGAACCAGCTTGTCTGATTAAAAAGTGGTATACAGGGGTTGCTCAAAGAGTGTCTGCAATTCGCTGACCCTCCTGGCCATTTTATGGGCACCAGAAAAGTCATCTTGATGGTTAGCAGGCGAAGCAGGCAGTCGTGGAGCAGCTTGAAAGGCACGCACATAGGAAAGGTCAGGACCAACTTAAGATCCCATTGGGGCACAATGAGTGGCCTGGGAGGAAAATGTGTTGGAAACTATTGGGAATCAGGTCACAACAGGTGACTTGAACATAGAAGGTTGGTCCGGCAACCGCAAGAATGTCAAAATGGCAGACAAATAACCTTTAGCAGTGCCCAGAGCAGAACCCAGCTGGGCCAGAGAAAGAACAAATAACAGAACCTGGGACAAGGATGCAGAAACAGGATTAATATCCTTGGATTAACACCATGCCATGAACTTGTCCCAACGTCAGGTGTATACCGTTTTGGTGGCGGCACGCCTGGCTGCCAGAATAACATCACAGACTTTAAGAGGAAGGGTAAGAGCAGTCAACTGTCGCCGCTTAATATTCAAGCATGAAGGCGGGACATATGCAGGTTCGGGTGCAGCACCCTGCCCTGCTTCTGCGATAGAAGATCCTCCTGAATGGGTAAACTGAATGGAGGACTGATAGTCATGCTCAGGAGCTCGGGATACCAGACTCTCATTGCCCAATGCGGAGCACAAGAATGACTTGGGCCCGATCGTTCCTGATCTTCTTCAGAACTGAATCGGTAGAAAGGCATACAGGAGGCTGGATTCCACTTGAGATGAAAAGCGTCTCTGAGCGAGAGCAACCTTGAAAACTCCAATGTGCAAAACCACTGACAATGTGTGATCTCATCAGTGACAAACAGATCTAACCAAGCAGGGCCCACTCTTGAAAGAGACCTTGCACCACCTCCGGATAGGGACACCATTCGTGATCCACTAGGCATCGACGGCTGAGTTTGTCTGCCCTGGCGTTCAGGCGGGTGTGAGGTGTTGAACCACCTGGGAAATGTCCAGGCATTCCAGCCATTTCTAGAGGTGCATGGCCTCTTGACAAAGGGCCCATGACCCCACCCGCTCTGCTTGTTGCAGTACCACATGGTGGTGGAGTTGTCCATGAACATATGTACCAGCCTTCCTTTGATCGAAGGAAGAAAAGCTTTCAATTCTAACTGGATCGCCCGGAGCTCCAACAGGTTGATGTGAAGCCCAGACTTCACCAGAGACCAGAATCCTCTGATCTACACCTCTCCCAGATGGCCGCCCCCAGCCCAGAAGTGACACATCTGTCACTATAGTCAGCTCTAGTTGGAGAAGGGAGAGGCGTCTGCCCCTGACCCAAACACGGTTCGTCAGTCACCACTGCAGGTCCTTTGCAGTTCCCTCCAAGATCTGAACCAGGTCGGAGAGATTGCCCTTATACTGTGCCCACTGGAACTTCAGGTCCCACTGCAAAGCACTCATATGCCAATGGGCATGGGTCACTAGAAGGAGCAGGAGGCCATGACGCCCACCATCCTCAGAGTCAGTCTCAGCGAAATCCAGTATAGAGGCTGAAACATGGGTATTACAGCCTGAATATTCTGGATTCGCCACTCTGGGGATAGACCCGAAACTACACTGTGTCCAGAATGGCCCAGATGAAAGGGAAAATCTGATAGTGAATCTGGTGTGAATTCGGCACGTTGATAGTGAACCCCAGCGAATGCAGGAGGTTCGCCGTAGTCTGGAGTTTGGAGATGACTGCCTGAGGCAAGCCCGTCTTCAACAGCCAATCGTTAAGCCAGGGGAAGACTGAGACCCATGTCCGCCACAACTGCAACCACCGCCATCACCTTGTTGAACACTCATAGGGACCTGGTGAGGCAAAAGGGGAGCTTGGTAAACTGAAAGTGCTCTTGGCCCACCATGACAGGCAGGACGGGGATGAGGAAGTATGCGCTCTGCAAGGCCAACTCTACCATCCAGTCTTCAGAGTCCAGACAGGATGTGAGCTAGGGTAAGCATCTTGAACTTCTCCTTTTTCAGGATGAAATTGTGAAGGCACAGGTCTAGGATAGGATGAAGGCCTCTGTCCTTTTTTGGGCATCAGAAAGTAGCAGGAATAGCAACCATGACCTACTTCTGATGCTGGCACCGTCTCTATGGTGCCTTTAGCCAAAAGGGTTGACACTTCCTGGTGGAGCAAAGAGAGATGGTCCTTCGTCAGCCAGTCGTTAGTGGGTGACCTGGGTAGGGGAGCCTCCAGAAAGGGGATGGAGTAGCCCCTTCTGACTATTTGCAAATCCCACTTATCAAATGTTATGGACAGCCAATGAGGCGGGTGATGGCGGATCCTGCCTCCCACTGGGTGCCCATGCTGGTATAATGGCAAACTAATGGGATTTGGAGGCTGAGGTTGCAGGGTAGTGGACTGACCCAACCTCTGACTGGTGGTCCCACGTGGTCTGTGGGAACCGTGTCCGTTGCAACAAAAAGACTGGGAAGCCTGTTGGCCTTGGTGGCTGGGCGTTAAAGGACGCGGTTGGTAGTCCGTACCATAGCCACGGAAGGGGTGAAATGCAGACTGGGGCCATGGATAGACCCAAGGATCTAGCTGTATCTCTGCTGTCCTTACAGCACGCCAGCGCTGAGTCTTCCTTCTCACCAAAGAGGCAAAAGCCATCAAAGGGCATGTCCATGAGCGAAGCTTGGACCGTTCCCTAGGAAGTTGATGTGGAGCTGAGACCTCGTCGGAGGGCAGAGTCCTCTGATTTCCACCTCTCCCAGATAGCTGCCCCAGCCCAGGAATGATGCATCTGAAACTACAGTCAGCTCTGTTTGAGGAAGGGAAGGGGTCTGCTGCTAACCCAAACACAGTTTATCAGCCACCAGTGGAGGACTTTTGAAGTTCACTCTGAGATCTGGACCAGAATGTAGAGATTCCTCTGTTGCTATGCCCACTATAACTTCAGGTCCCACTGCAGAGCCCTCATATGCCAATGTGCATGTGTCACGAAAATGATGCAGGAGGCCATGAGGCCAATAGCCTTAGAGCCAGTCTCACCGAAATCCAGGGTAGAGTCTGAAACATCGGTCTCATAGCCTGAATATCCTGGACTCGCAGTTCGGGGGCATGGCCCAAACCTGCACTGTGTCTGGAACAGCCCGATGAAAGGGAGCGTCTGATACAGAGTCAGGTGTGACTTTGGCACATTGATAGTGAACCCCAAGGAATGCATGAGGTTCACCATAGTCTAGAGGTGGGAGATGACTGCCTGGCACGAGCCAGTCTTCAACAGCCAATCGTCAAGGCAGGGGAAGACTAGGACTCCTGACCTCTGCAGATGTGCTGCAACCACCCCCATCACCTTGGTGAACACCCGTGGGGCACTGGTGAGGCTAAAGGGAAGCTCGGCAGACTGAAAGTCTGCTCGTGGCCCACCGTGAACTGCAGGTAACGCCTGTGGGTAGGCAGGATGGGAATGTGGAAGTAGGCATTTTGCAAGGTCAACTCTACCATCGAGTCTCCATGGGAGGCAGGACGTGTGCTAGGATAAGCATCTTGAACTTCTCCTTTTTCAGAAAGAAGTTGAGACAGTGCAGGTCTAGGATAAGACGGGGGGCTTTCTCTTTTTCAGGCACCAGAAAGTAGTGGGACTAGCAACCATGACCTACTTCTGATGCTGGCACCCTCTCTACGGCACCTTTGGTCAAAAGGGCCAACATTTCCTGGTGGAGAAAGGAGAGATGGTCCTCCGTCAGCCAGTTGTAAGCGGGTGGCATGGGTAGGAAAGTCCCTAGAAAGTGGATGGAGTGGCCCCTCTGGACTATTTACAAATCCCACTTGTCTGATGTTATGGACAGTCAGTGGGGCAGGTGATGGTGGATCCTGCCTCCCACTGGGTGCCCGTGCTGGTATAAGGGCAAACTAGAGGTGTTTAGAGGCTGCGGCTTCTGGCGGGTGGTGAACTGACCCAACCTTAGGCTGGTGGTCCAACATGGTCTGCGAGAACCGTGTCCGCTTCCATGAAAAGGCTGGGATGCCTGTTATCCTTGGTGGCTGGGTGGGAAAGGATGCAGTTGTAACCCATACCGTAGCCACAGAAGAGGCAAAATGCGGACTGGGTTGGTAAGGGGCTATAGATAGACCCAAGGATCCAGCCATAGCTCTGCTTTCCTTAGAGTGCTTCAGCACTGAGTCCGCCTTCTCACCAAAGAGGCTAGAGCTATCAAAGGGCATGTTAATGAGCAAAGCTTGTATAGTGTAAAGAGAGAGGCCCCCTGCTGGTAGGTTAAGAGTTCCTTAAGGCAGGGCTCAGTAAATCAATGTAAAGACTTAAGGCAACACAAATGATGCAATCACATTACAATATCATTTAGATAACAAAGGAGAAAAGAAATTTAAAGAAAGAACCAACAAATACTGTTTTTATCAAAAAGGTACAAAATATGTTTTATTAATGATATCAATAGTAATAAATTAACCCATTCATACTATCCCAATCATATCAGCAATCATACTTCACCCAGAAAACAAACTCAATTAAAAACATTGTAATAACATTGATAGCAGTAATAATTTGATGACCAGTTTTCACATTTATAAGAGAACAATGTGGCACAAATTAATTTGTGCCACATTGTTCTCTTATAAATGTGAAAACTGGTCATCAAATTATTACTGCTATCAATGTTATTACAATGTTTTTAATTGAGTTTGTTTTCTGGGTGAAGTATGATTGCTGATATGATTGGATAGTATGAATGGGTTAATTTATTACTATTGATATCATTAATAAAACATATTTTGTACCTTTTGATAAAAACAGTATTTGTTGGTTCTTTCTTTAATTTTTTTCTCCTTTGTTATCAAAATGATATTGTAATGTGATTGCATCATTTGTGTTGCCTTAAGTCTTTACATTGATTTAATGAGCAAAGCTTGGACATCCCCTGAGAAGTCAGTGGTTCTCAGCCAAGCGTGATGTCTGAGTGCCACTGACGAAATTGCTCTGCCCAGTGAGTTGGTTGTGTTGAGTCCACATCTGATGGTGAACTTTGTAGCATCTCGCCCGTCAGCAATAGCTTGGGAGAGTATGGCTCGGGCCTTCTTCAAGACCATAGGCAGCACTTGCACAATCTAATCCCACACAGTGTGGGTGTATCTGCCCAAAAGGCATGCAGTGTTCACCAATTGCAGTGCGAGGCTGGTGGAAGAGAATATCCTGTTCCTGAGATATCCACCTTTTGAATTTCCTATCTGGTGGAGTGGTAGGGAACATGCCTGGATTGATCCTGGAAGTGGAGGCTTGGACCACCAAGCTCTCTGGGTTGGGGTGCTCAGTTAGGAAACTGGAGTCCACAGGAGCATGGCGATGGCGCCAGGAAACTGTCCTGGGCACAAGAGCCTCTGTGCAGGGCTTGGTCCAGGCCCCAAAGAGGACATCTGTAAGGGCTTCATTAAATGGGAGTAAAGTTTCAGAAAGGATGACTCCCGGCTGAAGCACCTCTGTCAAGACATTCGTCTTGACTGCCACCTTGGGCAACTGAAGGTCCAAGACCTCAGCTGTCCTCTGCACAACCACTGTGAATGAAGCACCCTCCTCCATAGGTACAGTAGGGGGAGAGAATAGGGCAGAGTCTGGAGCGGTGTCCAAACCACTGGCATCCGCCAGATCCTCATACTCGTTGTCCTTTGTGTTATCAAGGGGATGGTGGTAACCATAAGGGTCCTTTAGCCCCTCCCAATCACCCTCTCCAGGCCTGTCAAAGGAAAAAGGTACTGGCTCCATTTCAGCTAATGATGCCCATCTTGGTCCGTGTCGGGTATGATGATGAGGCCTGTGCCATTGTCGGCGCCGCCAGGAGTGATATCACTGGAGCATGCGTCGTGGAAGGTACAGGTCTTGCGGGCTGCGCCGCTCTGGACTCAAAGTTCCGAATGGTGCCAGGGGCGGATTCACTGGTGGAGAACCAGTGGAGGACCATCCCATCCTCTCGGAGCCAGAAGATACTCCAGAGAGGTGGGGCTGCCCAATATGAGGTGCATAGCCTCATAAAACTCCCTGAATTGGGCGGGGTTCGCTCCGGCTCTGGGAAACACTGGGAGGCACAGAGCGGACCCGGGAACAGGCTCCACTGTGGAGTGAGGCCTAGAGTGCCGACGATCCCTCCCAAGGTCTAAAGATTTGGACTGGTGCGGCGAAGTCAAGGACTTCTTAGACTTCTTCCGCTTGCAGGACTTACCCGATGATTTGGATTGTGAAGACGATTATCTGGAGCGCACTTACTTCAGAAGTGGTTGGCTATGATGTGGTGTCCATCCTACGAGCCCTTCTGTTGCAGCCCTTTCTGCATCCTGACCAGGGTTGGGGTGGTGGGTCATCCTCATCATCCGAGTTCTCTTCCTCTGGGATTATGGAAAGTCTTTTTGGGTGGCAATGTTGTGCAACACTGCACAACTAGCAATGATTTTGCATGCTGTCTCAGGGGAGTATTGAGGTGCACCACAACTCTTTTTCTAGGCACTTGAATCTTCTCTTTAGAAACCGAAATGTGCACTCAACTGCCCTTATATGTTTGTGTGCAATGTTGTACCTTTTTCCACTGGGTAACATAGCATTGAGGTAAGGTGTAAGGAGCCTGGGACATATATTCTATACATTGGGGCATATTTACAAGCCCCTATTGACACCGGAGCGCCACTTTTTTTACGCTCTGCCGGCGTAACACCATTTTCCATATTTACAAGGTGGTGCTAAGCCACTTAGCGTGGCTTAACTCCACCTTGTAAATATGCCCCTTTCCACCACAGTCCTCTGCGGCAAAGGGGCGTGCAATGGGTGTTGCTGTGGGCGTTTCACCGCAACACCCATTGCTTTTTGATGCTGCCCCAGATTTACAAGGCTGAGGCAGCGCCAAAAACGAATGCCATGGAATACCAGACGTCAGAATGGCGATACGAGGAGAAATTATTAATTTCTCCTTGTTCTTTGCTCTTTCCATGTGTGCTGCATTCTGCAGCACACATAAAACGAGCAAATCACCATTATTGATTGTTTATGTGCAGGAAGGTGCCTCTTCCTGCATTTAAACAATCGTCCTTGCAGGGCAGGCACCCTTGCAACATGGCAGCAGTGTGCCAGCGCTGGGCGCTAGGCTTTTTTTGCACCAGCGCCAGGGAAAACACAGAGGTGCGCCATATTCTAGTGAATACGGTGCATCCCTGCGTTTTCAAAATGTCAGAGCGCAGTGCTGCCAAATTAGGCACAGCTCTGCGCACCGACGTTTTTTTGTAAATATGCCCCATTGTCACCTAAAACAGTCACAACATTTGTCACTAACGTACATTGCAGGATGACTGGTGTATTGACATTACAGTCAGTGGCGGTTCGCCGAGGTAGTGGTGCGGGGCGTGGCAGGGTGGGGGGTAGTGAACTCGGACATACGACGGACAGAACTCAGAGGGAGTTCTGTCCGTCGTAAGTCCGAATCCACTAACCCCCCACCCTGCCCCTCCCCCGCCCCGCTCCCTCGGCGAGCCGCCACTGACAGTTAATATGTTACTTATCTAAAAAGAAGTCATCTCCAAACTCTCCTCTGGGAAGACGGATGTAGAGAATACAAAGTTTGAATATGCAGAAGTCATGGATAGTCCCAGGATACCATGCCATGAGGTTTGTAATGAGAAGCCTTTCTTTGTAGATAACCTGTATGTTGAGAAAGTGCATATTTGTGCGATTTTGGCACTTGGTGGGCAAATCAAGACGTAGTCCATCCTTGCAAACTATCAGCTATGGGAAATGTGCTACGCTGTAGAACTCCACTATTATGTTCTGCAATTTCTGAGGGGTGATGGGGAAAACATTGTGAATGTCAATATTAGCCAACATGGCATCCTGGAAGTTATGAATAAACCTGGACATTGACTCTGTGACATCCCACCTTCTGTAGCTACCCAGGAAGGGCAAGGGACACAGATCCTGCACATGTATAGGGATGACCTCAATTCTAAGTGTGTCCTTGCCTCGCATAAGGCCCAATTTATCTACGAGGTCCAATATTACTATACTACTCAGCATTTACTTTCCAGATATATCCTCCTAAGTCTAGTCAAAAATTGTGAACCTGACCCTGTAATTCTCTTCTGCCTCCTTCTTTTCTTCTTCAATGATATCAACCACTTAGTACATTGCATTTGCAACATTAGTTAGTTAAAAAATCGTCTTTTTTGCCATGCAGTTTTTCCAAATGTGACGTTTTGGGCCTTTCGTACAAAGAGACATGATGCTTTTCTGGTTGCAAACCAGTTTGCAAGTGGATTGCATTTCACAAAATATTCATTCATTGGGCCCCAAATGATCCTTGAAGGCCTTTGTCATATTTCAGACACATTTTTCTTGTAATGTTAACAGTGCCCTCGTTTCTTAAAAAACATTTTTTGCCATGGACTGAGGTAATCTTTTTTTAAGTATGTTCCAAAATAATTAACATTAACGTGATTGTATTCCAGTTTAATTTAGACTTCAAATGAGAAAGCTTCAAACGGCAGAAACATGGTGACTGATCCGTGAGGGTCCAGGGCCCTAGGATGTGAAACTTCCTGCACGCAGCATTAAAGCCAAAGTACATATAGTTCAGAAAACAATTAAATACTGAACTTTTCAAATTTGCCTAAAACCGATCTTTATGCAGGAAAGGGGGTGTGACAATAGAACGCTGGACAAGATTTCACACCACCGATCAGCCTCTAAAGCCCCACTTGAACCACTAAAGCAGACTATATTTTCAAACTTCAATCACTCTCAAAAGCTGAACTCATGCAGGTTGCTTGTCTTCAAAGAGAACTTTCAAGATGTCACAGCAATTTCTATCTCCCAAACTCCTAGTTTAAGATAGTACCCCCACCTAGGAGTATTGTGATAAATCATTAGTTAACTTTGTACATAAGATCTCAAAGAACAGTGTCTTTGACCAAGATTTCAATGAAGTTGAGCCACGTGCACCAACTTTAAGGCATTTCAGGAGCAGACAAAAGTTGATTACATGAAGTTATTTAAATCTAGCAAGAACTCTGTCTGGCTTTGCTCTTGATACTTGCATCGTCCCATTATCATCAGGCAGCCTTACTGAGTGTGTTCAAAGCACCTACCCACGCTCACTGTTCCTTAAAACTGTAATCTAATATTCTCCCCATGTAGCATTGAGGCAGACGGTTCTTATCTGGCTGGGTGCAACTGGCCCCAATAGAAAGGTTTAAGTTTTGGGTAATCTGAATCTATTTAGTGAACTGTGCTTCAAAAGCGATAAAACCCTGCAGATGTGTGGTAGAAATTCTCTACTTTGTATGTATATGGTATGTCTAAAGCACAAACCTAGCCAAAAAGCAGCAGAGCGCTGTACATGCTGAATGACTGTGTTGGCATGTGCCACAAAAATACACTAGCTTGGGGACTACTCTCAGCCAGGTGATACTGTATGTTGACGAGCTTAAGTGTAAATTTATTCTCAATGAAAAAAGTTTGCTTTTAAGCTAGATTCGAAAATGGCGTTGACAATGTTTTGTTCCTTTCGCAAGGCACAGGCATCAAGCTTAATTTACTCATCTCGATTAATTACTGTGACCCAAACCTACCATTATCTGGTCATATCCATCAAGAAAGGATCTCTTACTGAATTTTATGGCAGTGAATTGCTACTACACCCTATGTGAACAGAGGACAATAACCAACGTAAGCAGACTTTATACCCATCTGACATATCCTTGCTCTTACTCATACCCTTTGCCCAAAAAGTGACTTAGGTAGACTTAGGCAATAGAACTGCAAAGAGAAAATGACCTAGATTAGGTAGTGAAACATTCTTGCATGGCATTGCAAAATTAAGGTAAGAGCTTTGAAAGGATCTACCTGTCACTACTCAATGCAGTAGATTGGGACTTGCACTTTTACTGACATTGTGGCTATCAGCTATTCAACTCCTTTCCAAATGAGACAAGAACTATTGCACAGATTTCTGTAACCCTAGCTGGAGTGACATTTTGCCACCTTGTGCACTGGGGAAGGATGTGCGCCAATAAAGACAATTTTCACTCTCTGTGCTGGGGCCCTGCTGGCTGTTTAGTTTTGTCATGCATTAGCAGTGCTCTAGACCTGACATGATTGACTATGTCCCCTCTTCTTAAGCTTTGCCAATCACGTAGTCAAGCATCCTCCTGTGTTTGCTTATTTCATGGAGATTTCAACTGTATTATCCTTGCTTTTCTTTTTTTAGTGCACTCTGATCCCCTGTGAATAAAGAGTGCCATTGGCAAGTTTTAAAGATCTGCTTCCTTTGTTTATTAATGAATAACATTTAACCATATAAACCCAGTTAATCCTGTGAGAGATGTCAGGAGGTGAGTAAATATCAAAGCATTACTGAAAACGCCTTATATTGAGGTCCGAGTGGGAACCTGCAAGTGTATGATTCCGAGATTGTGGCTCAGAGAGGGCTGATTGAGCAAGGCATCTGTCACAGCGTTTGCGAATACACACTGGGAAAACAATTGGTGTGGCCTGTAACTTTGTGTTTTTTAATTATTGATGATTGTGTGTATGGTTAGTGGATTGGTAAGTGGATGAATGAGAGAGAGTCTACGGCTGCGAAAATTGATTAATAAGTCAATGCATGGATGTATTAAAATATGCTTAAGGCCATGAGTAGCCTGGGTTGACTGTAGCAGGTTGGCCACAGGGCCTGGCCAAAGGTCAGTCCTTGTGGCCAAGCTACGCTGCACACGGCTGTGTGTAGCATGGACTGGTCGCTCACGGCAAACAGGCTACGGGGAGTGACAAAGGGCAGTCCCTTTGGCCTACCCATGATGCGCACAGCCAACCCATGGCCAACTCACAAACCAAATTAAATGCTTATGATCACACAAATGTATGCCACTACATAACAATACTGGAGAGCTCCTCATCATTACATAAGAACATATACTCAAATAAAGAAATCATGCTGTGCATATATAGATGTGTCATTGATAATGTTCATCGTACCGTCATCTTTGATGTCATCAGTATGATAATTTATGTCACCTGAGATGTCATCTGTCACATCATGGGTGAGGTAATAAGCATTGCAATTGGCTATTGAGTTCTGGATTGCACGACTGGTGTGTGCAGTACTACCGCAAAATACACTGAACCCAGCAGTAGTCCTACAGTACTGCGAAAGAAACTCTTTTAATTTGAACCCAGAGGTATCCCTCTGGGCCCCAGCCCCACAAGTGCCAAGGTGTCTGGGCACCCTTACCTTGCCCCCTTTTTTCCTTATTTTTATTTGTTTTCTATGACAAGGGGACCGAGACTCCGAGTCACATTGCAGCAATGTGTATTTTTGTAAATACATAAATGTTTTAAGCTTCCTCACACAGAACACGACTTAAGCTGCAACCAGTAAAGTATGTTGTTTATGTCTATGGCTTTTTAAAGTTTAAAGGGAGCAACAATATGGCGCACGTTTAGATTGATAAAGTCAGTGTTACTGCCGAAACGCGTCTCTCGTGTGTTCCTGTTTCTGGGGAGTTTGATACATTAAATGGTTTTATCCCCCTGACTTCCAGTGCCTGCTCTCTCTCATATTGGAGTTTGAGAGGTTTTTTTGTAGTTGAAATATTTAGCGCTTGCGGTGCCGCTAATCTCTGTGCACCACCAGCGATTTGGAAGCACGCCAGTATATATATATATATATATATATATATATATATATATATATATATATATATATGAAAGAGAGAGAGAGATAGAGAGAAACTGAGTTATGGTTCTGGCTCAAAGCTTGTGCTGTGTATGGCATCGGCAGTGGAGTACAGAGAGAGATCTATTTAGAAAGTAGTCCCTCAAGTAATTCTGTGCAAGCACCAGAGTGGAAACAAAGGGATACACTCAAACAGCCAGTAGTATTAGGTTAGTGGTGAATAGTCCTCTGGGCTGGCCAAGATGTGTTTATCAACGTGTCAAGCCAATGGCTGAAGGAAACTAGTCGAAGAAAGACAGTGATTGAAAGGAACGGACCCAAAGTCCGCTATGTATTTTGTTGGCAACAGATCTATTTTACAGATGCACTGTAAAACGCTGACCTAAAAACACATGCATACAAGTGTTTAGATAATTGGCAGTAATTGACTGTTAGGAAGCGACAAATAGGGTAAACTGTTTCAACAGATCATATTAGTATAATTGGTTTAATTAAAGAATTCAACAATATCATGTTTACTAAAATATGAACATCCTTTTAAAAGCAAGCACAACAATTAGTGATCCATCAGAATTTATTTAAAGTATGTGACAAGGGTAGCAGGCGAAAAGGTATGTCCAGTTTCATCAGACCTTGAGTTTAAATCCCCTACCTACTGCAACAATTGAAACTGGACTAATTACAATCAGACGTTTCTAGCTGCAAATGAACAGCATTTGTACAGTAATTTTGGCAATACTGACATCTAGTGGCTGGATGTAACTTGACACGGCGCGGTTAAAAAACATACACACTTGCTCAATTTGGACTGCAAGCAATTTACAACTATCAAGTAGTGACCAGCGGAAGTGATGACCCAATTTCCAAGATCAGGAGTTTCGGAAAGAGGTAACACAGTTAGTAAAAATAGCCGTGGCAAAAGCATTACTGAGTTTTCTTTGAAAAGGGCTGATTTGCAGCAATACATTGCTTCAGCGTGAGTCCTTGGGCCACACTGAAACAGTAGAGTCACAACTGTACAAATAAGTGTACCCTTTAAAGAGGGAGATTAGTAAAAACACGCTCATTAATATTTACATACCTTGTATCTTAACTAGTGGATGGTTTTCTATAAAAAAAATAAAAAAAAGAGTGTGACTGATCTAGAAATTGGAAGGGACTCTATTTCTGTGACTTGGAAGTGGCAGCTACCTTATCCCAGATGTGCCTTCTTCCTGGCCCCTCGAATGGGATGTCCTTGTGCTGGGTTTAATGTCTGCAAAATAGCTGACAAGATCTACTAAAGTGAACATTCTGTTTTTAATTTTTATACTTTTGCGACGTTACATAAACCAAACTATATTTTACTGACTGTCATCATTTTCTACAGTACTAAACATATAGAAATCATTAAAATTGATTGAATGAGGAACACTTCATAGGCATTTTCTCACGGTGTTTACAGAAATGTGTGTGGGGAGTGACCGTAAAAGATCTATGAAACATGAATCCAATGGCTAAAAGATTTGTTTCGAAATTCTAAGCCCCCCCTTTTGTTTGACAGGTAAAAACAGACTATACCTGCTGCCGGTGAATTTATTGTGAAACATGCATTTTGCACATATATTTGGCCCTACATGAGGTCTCAGTGGCATATGTTGCTTCTTAATACGGGTTTCACTCTGCACGTGGTGCTACCCAGAGAAATACAGCGGTGGGAAAGAGATGAGTGAGAGCCTAGCAGCAGCCAAACAGAACAAAACAACAGCCTTGCTCATTCGTAATTTGTTTTTGGTTAATGGAGGATGCAGGAAATAATCTGTCCAAGCCATGATGGACACTGGCGCTGCTTAGTGTCTATGATTTTGATAAAAACCTAGGAGAGATTCAGTTGTTCTGTGCTTATGAGTCCAATAAATGCTTTAGAGGACTGCAGCCTATCTGTGCTTGAGACTGGTAAATGCTTGTGGGGGTTTTGTCGCTGATCAATGTCTATCTGTTCTGTAAATGCTTGGGTGGTCTACCACTGATCTTTTTCTCTCAGAATGGTATATGCTTGTGTGGTTTCTCGCTGATCAGTGTCTGTAAGTCTTGTAAATGCTTGTGTGACTTGTCGCTGATCGGTGTCTCTGGGTCTATGTAGTGCTTGGCCTGCAACTTGTTCATCTAAGTCTGTAAGTCCTATAAACACTTGGGGTACTTGCCGCTGATCGATGTCTCTAAATCCTGTAAATGCTTGCCTTTGATCTATGTCTCTGAATCCAGTAAATGCCTGGGAGGCTTTCCACTGATCGGTGTCTCTGGGTGAACTGTAAATTTCTCGCTGATCGGTATCTCTGTACCTGGTGACTATTCTGGGAGCTTCACGTAGATCGGTGTCTCTAAGCCCGATGAGGGCTTGGGAAGTTTCGCGCTGATCAGTGTCTCCAAATCTCATTAGCAATCCAGAAGAATCCTGCTGATCATTGCCACTGAGTCCAGTGACTGTGGTGGAGACACCTCGCTCATCTGCATATGTAAATACTGTGCATGTCTGGAAGCCATTCCGATGATCTGTATCTCTGAAGCCAACAAATTCTGGGGCTGCTTCCTTTGAATCTGTGTCTCTGAAGCCAGTGAGCGCTTCCAAAGCTACTCGCTGATCTATGTCTCTGAATCCAATGAGTGTATGAAGGGTTTCCCACTGACAAGAGTATGTGAATCCTGGGGGTGCTTGCTGGGGATCCGTGCCTGTGAAGGATTGAGAGGCGTTACGCTGGTCAGTGTCTCTGAATCTGGTATGTTCTTGAGGGGCTTCCTGCAGATTAAAATCTCTGTATCCTGTGAATACTTGGGAGGCCTCCCAGGGATCTTTTGCCAAATCCAGTGAAAGCTCGGGAGGCCTCCCGGTGATGAGCGTGTTTGAATCCAGTTAGACCGTGGATGGTTTCCTGCTGATCATAGTAATGCTAACTTGGCATGGCGAATACTGGAGAACTTTCCTTCTTGTCTCTGTGAGTGGTTTCAAAAGATACTCCAAAGGCTTCCGTTTCCCCTTAATCACTAGTCCTGAATGAAGTCAGTGCTTGAGAAACTCTCTCCTAAAGCGTCAAACTGCCTCTCTCGCCAAAGTTCGAGCCTGGGTACTCAGTGCTTGTGTTCAAGGCTTCTCCTGCCACACCGTTCTCGTTTTCCCAAAGTTAAGAAACTATCCCATCCATCATCGGAATGTATTGGCAGCCGTGGCTTGAAAATCGCTTCTCACCTCAGATCTTCCGAGCTCCCTGGCACTGCCCCCCGGAGGAAGGCGCACACATCCGTACCTCTCGATGTGCAGTCGAAGACCTCTGTGGAGAATCGCGCTCTTACCGGACTTCTTATGGACGACGCGGTATCGCGGCCCTCTGCTATCGTTTCCCGCTTTTTGTTGTTGTTGAAGCGGCAGAAGCGCGGATGGGTGATTTGAAAACAAACAGGTAACCAAAGACGACAGACGGCGCGTGCCAGGCCGACCTCGAGGTTGAGCGCGAGGCAGCAGAACATCTGGCCACGTGACAGAGCGTCTCCTCTATGGTTGGCCCGGGCGGCGGCTATATTAGCTCATACTTGCCAAAATGTTTGAAGAGGAGACTAAAAAAACAAAAGAATCGGGAGAATGTATTTCCCCCATTGACTTCTATGTTAAACAGAGGCATTTTTTGCTTTAAAAATCGTGAGTCTCCTTCCTGATTCGGGTCTATTGGCATGAATGTTAAGGCCAGGAAACTTTTCGCTCAGTTCATGCTTCTTTCAGTCTTTGACTTTTGGGAAAACACGAGCGGGAATGACGATTGGCACATGGTTTCCGCAGCCTTGTGACATCGGTGGCATGTGTGAACAACTGCCTGAAACATTCCCCTAGCTGGTCAGCTAGTTTCCAAGTGCAAAGCCAGGCGTTCAGAGAACAGCAATGTTTAAGTTTGCAAAGGGGGGAGTTGGGTCTCTAAAGTTGTGGGGGGCAATAAAGTATAGCTAAGAATCCTTTAGCCTATGTTACTTAGGGCCTCGCCCGATACACATGAACTATAATACTATGCTGTAAAAGACACACAATTGATGGACGGAATGCAGAACAAATCAAAACATTCACCATCAGTCAAGAGATCTGGGTTAAATCCATCATTCTTTTGCTCACCATGCCACCCCAGTTTAGACCTGGCCATATGCAAATCAGTCTTGGCCCTGTGCCTCATGGGAACAGTCCAGCCCGAACTGCCAAGCCAGGTCCTCCCTGGACTGGAAACAAGCATCCTAGGACCGGTTTAGGGGTTTCACCCCTCTTCAGCCAGGATAGCCTGATTCCAGTGGCACAGTAAGCCCGGGACCCACATCTGGGCATACCCGGCGCACTTAGGGCGAGAAAGCAAAAGACACACAATTGATGGACGGAATGCAGAACAAATCAAAACATTCACCGCCAGTCAAGAGATCTGGGTTAAATCCATCATTCTTTTGCTCACCATGCCACCCCAGTTTAGATCTGTGACTGGGGGTGAGTGTTTGAAAAGTTTCAGCACTCCGTCCATCATCTCCTTGTGTTTGCTTTGTTCGCCCTAAGGGTATGCCCAGACGTGGGTCCCTTGCTCACTTTGCCACTGGATTCAAGCTAGCCTGGCTGATGAGGGCTGTTAGCCCGAAACCGGTCCCAGGATGCTTGTTTCCGGTCCAGGGAAGACATGGCTTGGCAGTTCGGGCTGGACTGTTCCCAGAAGGCACAGGGTCAAGACTGATTTGCATATAGCTGTGTCTGAACTGGGGTGGCAAAGTGAGCTAAAGAATGATGATGGATTCAACCCAGATCTGTGACTGGGGGTGAGTGTTTGAAAATTTTCAGCACTCCGTCCATCATCTCCTTGTGTTTGCTTTATAATACTATGCTGGACACATTCGTAAACAGACACTTTCTTTAAAGTTAAAATAACTGAAATCAGCAAACAAAGGAGCTATTTATTTAACAGTTTATATAGGAACCTTTTTTCAGGGCCTCTAGAGTTAATTGTTTTATAAGGCCCTTTTTTGGGGAAAGTGACATGCTTTCTGCACGATCTACAACTCAGTATTATTGCACACTTACATGCATTTTAACCCCTTAACCTCTGAGCCTTTTTCCTCCCAGTGCTGACTCTGAAGCCTTTTTAGGCTTTTTGGGGTGCTTTGTGCTTAGGTCACCATCATTTTTTTCCCCACATATAGTATCCGTGCCAAATTTGCATCCTTTTTTCGAACATCCTTGGGATCCTAAAGACCCCCAGGATTTGTGGATCCCCCTGGAGGGAGCCGAGAAAATAGGCAAAAATTGTTACATTTTGAGTTTTTTGGGAAAAAGTGCTCCACAAAAAGAGGCTGTTTCCCCTAAAAATGGCATCAATGAAAGGTTTGCTATGGTTACCATTTTCCAGAATTCATGAACAGGCAGAGCTGAATCAAAAAAAGTATTTTTTTACCACAGTTTTGGCATTTTTCAGCGGTAGCCCATTTTTTCCTATTTTGGTGCTTTCAACCTACTTCCAGTTAGTGGTGGAAAACGATGTGAAACCTATGGGTCATTCAGGAAAGCTATGGATTTCTGAAAAGTAGACAAAATCCTGAATTCAGCAGGGGGTCATATGTGTAGATCCCTCAAGTTTTTCTAAAGAAAGTACTGTTGAGATAAAGAAATATTGAAAATGAGTACGAAAACAAGCATTGGTAAATGCGTTTGGTTTCGCCTATGTGGTTAATAATAGTTTGTTTTTTGTTGTACGTTGTAGTTTGGTGAATAGTAGTGCAATATAAGTTATTGAAAGTCTGTTAAAGTGTTACGACTTGTTTTTCTAAGAAAGGCAATATATTGTGTTGTTACTGGTTTATTATAAAGTGAGGAGATTAGGTAAATGGGGTAGTACTATGATAAAAATACATCTACCTGATATTTAGGCTTGAAATTGTGGCAGCTATGGGAAGAATAGGTAAAAGGTGGATGAAAAACCAAGCATTCATTGCACCCATAACTAGAATCATTACCAATATATATTTGGTAAGTTAAACAAAGGCGTCATACATTTCTAAAAGAAATATGTCTCTGGAACCGTAGAGCATCAATAAATTCCTAAATCTGGCACGTCGAGGTTATTTTATATAAGAAGCAGACGGAAGAAAACAAACCAGGAGAACCTGGCTGCGACTTATAGGTAGACGCATTATGGGAGTTGTAGTCCTTATAAGAGAATACATTGTACTGAACTATTCAGTTTACAGTGGTGTGTAAAAAGAAAGCCTGTGACTATGGATGGGCCTCACCACCGGCAAGCGATGCAGCAACAGGCGACCATGGGGAGTTACTCATCAATAGTGCAGAAGGCCCAGTTACACTGGGGCACAGGGGTGTGAGGAGATCATTGCTCCTCAATTAGTGGCTGTTTTTTTAACTGTAAAACCAGGGAATGTGGACAAAATGTAATTGCTTCATACACTGCCAACTGCAGTCTTACTATGTCACTGGATGTAGACCCCACAATATCTTGGCCGAAAGTACTCTCTGTGCCTGTTAAATAAAGGACTGCCTGGATGCACGGTACACGATAGTGCTCTGTCACACGAGAGGGACCCAAGTCCCTGCACAAGCAGTAATTAGAAGAAAGCATGTTAAAATGTGTTATAGAGCTGCCTTAATGAAGCCAGACAGATAATTAAAGTAAACCAAATCAGAAAGGCCATGTTAAAAATAAAAACAGATGATTTAGAGTTCTATTAAATATCATGTCTGGACCTTTGTAGAAACTGAACAAATGGCTGGCATTTTTGTTTGGGAAAGGTGGCAACCATAGTTGTTCCTGCGCTATAGTTTTGCAGCGAATGACACCTACGAAATTTCGCAGGGGCCTACGTATCAGTTTTGAGGCATTAAATAGAGTGTCACTTGAAGGGTAGCTCGGGTCTGACCATCTTCTGTCGACATTTTGCAAGTATATGCACACAAATCTTTCGATGTGTGATAAACATATCAATGGAGGATGAAAACCCCCCATCTGCACTGTGGGTCCAATAGAAGCCTATTTGTAAAAAGAATTTCTTTGGGTAGAAAAAAAAGAGCATCACTTGAGAGCAACAAAAACTCTAGGTCCATAGCTGCCAAGGTTTCAGATTGCTTATGTGTGACATTTTCATAATTTCAGTGTAATTATGAGTAAGGCTCCCTGTTTTCCATTTTTACGGATTTTTACAGATAAATACAGACAGAAAACAATGTGCTTTCTATCTGCATTTATTTTTAAAAGTGGATAAATACAGAAAATTTGCTTCTTTTAAGTGACTCTTCGTGCTGTCTTTCATGAATTATAGCCCAACAGCTGAGCAGATGGACAGCATGGGAAATTAAAAACAGGATGAAATTTATTTAAATAACTGCATGTGTCAACATACATTTGTGGTATAATGCTAATATTTGCCAGTGGATGTACTGCTATGTAATATTTGGCAACTTAAATAGCTAAAACACGACAGACATCAAAGTATGAGTGCGCATCTATCATTGAAATAAATATGGAAATGTACAGTTTTACAACAACATTTATTCGCAAAACACAAAATAAATATGGATTAATACAGATAAAATGGCCCAAAAATAAATATGGATAAATACAGACGGAAATGTTAAAAAAATAAATACCATAAAACCGGGAGCCTTAATTATGAGTGACATTCAATGACTATGAGTGACACTTTTTCACGAGCAAAATCAAACTTGGAAACAGAAAAACATAAATTACATCCATTTGAGCAAGAAGAAGCTCTAAAAAGATCTTGAAACCGCTGCAAAGCACCTGAAATGAAAAGGCACTATTCTACTGCTGCTTTGTAAGCTGATCCTATTGTAAAACAATTGCGTAACCACACTCTACTCACATCCTACATGATTTTACACTTGTAATGACCACTGCAGCTGCTTGCAAAACCACAGACAAATTACATCATTGAACAATGTAAATTTGCCAGACCATGTTCTTCAAGTGGATCCCCACCGAAACAAGAAAAACAGTCACCCAGGCCCTCGTCACCAGCAGGCTGGACTACGGAAACGCCCTCTACGCAGGAACGACGGCTAAGCTCCTGAGACGGCTGCAACGCATCCAGAACGCCTCTGCACGTCTTATCCTCGACATCCCCCGACGCAGCCACATCACACCCCACCTGAGAGACCTGCACTGGCTCCCTGTCAACAAGAGGATAACCTTCAAGCTCCTCACCCACGCACACAAAGCACTCCACAACTCCGGACCAGCCTACCTCAACAGACGACTCAGCTTCTACACCCCCACCCGCCAGCTCCGCTCGACCAGCCTCGCCCTCGCCACAGTCCCCCGCATCCGGAAAACGACCGCCGGCGGCAGATCCTTCTCCCACCTCGCCGCCAAGACCTGGAACACCCTCCCCACCAACCTCCGGCAGACCCAAGACCTTCTGGCCTTCAGAAGACTCCTCAAGACCTGGCTCTTCGATCAGTAGCAGCACCACCCCCCTCTTCCCCCATCGCCTTGAGACCCTCGCGGGTATGTAGTGCGCTTTATAAGTGACATGATTGATTGATTGATGTTTGGCTATGGAACACCTTATAGCAACTTAGATTTGAATTCCATCTCTTTTCTTCATTTTAAACAGTACCATATTACGTGATCTCGCTCCAAATACAAAAATCACTTACCAACTGAGTTGGGAAAATGCTGCCTCGGGCTGATGCTGTTCTAGTAGTTTGCAAGCTGGGACAGGGTGTTATAAGGAGCAATGATTTTACACTGTCATTGAGCAAATCATCCAATCAGCGGCGGCTCCTCTGCTATGGCGATGCCCTACCTGCCAGCAGCCGAAAAAATGGAAAATAAAACAATAATAAACCCTTGTTTTAGTATCGTTTTATTTTTCTCTCGGAGCCAAGGTTTGGGGGCGGGGCCAGAGTGATGACAGGCTGGAGGGGGAGTGTTGGGAACTGCTATTCAGTGCTCATGACGGTCCAAACCGTCATACGCACTGAAGCTCTCTCCAACCCCGGCTGCATTGCTGGGTTGACGCAAGCAGGCACAGGCTCCCAGTCTAACTGGAAGCGCAAGTCATCAGCGCTCAGGCCATGTGAGCGCGCAGCATCTCTGGCAACTTAACAGTAACCAGTGCTGTCACCAGTCTTCCCCACTTCACATCACCTGAAGCCCATACAGTGGAAATGGAGATAGCACTACTGCGACAACAGCACTGTGCCAAAGTGTTGTCTCACTACTGCCGCAGCCCAACCAGCCCGCCGCAGCACCGTCCAGCGCAGCCTGAGAGGCAGAGGAGAAGACTGAGCTGTAACAACAGGCTCAGCAGTGTCACAATGCTCTAAATTAAATATATAGGAGATAAATATGTGAGAGTCAGTGACAGTCTGACAATGACTAGAGAGCAAGCCGTGGTAACGCCGCTCTTAATGTGTTTGTCGAAAAGAGTTTTCGCATGACTGCAATCCATTATGTTTAATGTACAAGCCAGAGAGTGCAGTATACAAAAATCAATTTTTAAGGACATTTTTAGAGAATTTGAACACATTGAAGTATGGCTAAAGTGAGAGCACCCAGCAGTTTACACAGAGCGCAATGAGAGACTTAAAAAAAAAAAAAAAGAGTATAGTGTGCCCCTCAACTACCAAGACAAGTAGGGACCCTGCGTAAAACACAAAGAAACTGACCTCAGGGGATCGGAAGCTGCCCCAGCTGTGGCTGGTGCATCTGTTTCCACAGTGATTACGGTACACAGCTAGTCAGAATCTGAATGAGTTCATGCAAAGGAATGATGATTCAATGTTAAAACCCAGGGGCGGGGCTCAGGGCTGAAAGCGAGGCTTGGAGAATGATGCCTTCCAAGCCTCGTGTAACAAATTAAATTTACAGCGCGAGTGAAACAGAAACAAGATGAAAGACACCGGATCGGATGGTGAAAAATGTTGACAAATCTATTTAAGCCTCCAAACAGAAATGCCATCACTTTAAAAATAATAACAAGCACAGCACAAGAAAAAACCTTAAAAAAATAGTTCCAGAAAAGCGGATGGAAACTACTTTGGTGACGGGACTCTGATAAGAGAAGCACACGAGGAACGGCATGAGGATCATCAGGAAACAGTATGCTACAGCCAATAGAACTGGAAGAAAAGTAAGTGGCAAGCACATTAACCAATGAAAAGCAAGGAAAAGGAAGGGGTGGGATGTAATCCCCTTTTAAGATTTATATTAAATACAACAGATTTCACAAGCACAGCTCAAGCGCTGTGCAGGCGAAACCTAAAAACGGCCATTTGTGACATTTTCATCTGTAACTTTTTGTCACAATGGCCACTTTACAAAAGCAATATACCATTATGTCTGCTAGACCCTTCTGCTTGCGGGGATATATAGGGTTTTCAGGTTGCCCAAGAACCCAGGGTACCCAGAGCCAGCAACTAAGCTGCACCATACATGGGGTTTCATAGTATGCTAAGTATAGACCAATTCATATGGTGAAATATGTAGAGTGAAAAATGATTATCAAGGAAACCTATGTATTTGTGAAATGGGCAGCAGATATGGAGTTTAGGAGCAGTGGTTATTTGAACATCTCTGAATTTGTGGGTACCCATACTAGCATGTGATTCAGAGGGCATTTTTCAAATTGTCTTCGTTCTTACACACTGGCTTACATTTGGAAGGCACAAATGCAGCAAAATCCAACTGGTAATAACAAACGTTCTACTATTCTTTGCATCCACATGTCTTTCGATAAAAATGGTACCTCACGTCTGTGGATAGACTTAGTGCCAGTGACAGGAAATGGGCCAATACGCAACATGGACACATCACATTTTCCACTGAAAATGACCATTTTTTGCAATGTGCGTAGCTGTAGATTTTGGGCCCTAGCTCAGTCGGCACCTAGGGAAACCTAGCATACCTAGATATCTAGGGAAATCCAGGGTGGGGTGACTTGCATTGCTCTCAACAGCTTTTCTTACCCAGAAGCCTTTCAAAACCTCAAACTTTGACTAAAACACACAATTTCCTTCCATTTCTGTGAGGAAAACTTCTGTAATCAGTGCGGAGTCACAAATGTCCTACCTCCCAGCATTACCCCAAACCTCCTGATAAAAATGGTACCTCACTTTTGTGAAGGCCTAGTGCCTGTAACAGGAAATGGCCAAAAATGCAACATTGATACATCACATTTTTCCACTGAAAACGGACCCTTTTTAGGTCGAGCCTGAGCCAGCGCGCATGCGCTGCTCTGCGAGGCTTCTTGTAATCACTCGAAACTTTTCTGTGTGGGTCTGACTCCCCCCACGCATTTGGCTGGCTGTTGGCTGTGTCAATTTGAAATAGGAGGCTGCAAATGGCTAAAAGCGGGCGCATGTCCCACCTTTTTTTGCAAATGTTCACTCCCACAGCGTTTTGCTTGCGGGAGCAAGCAGCGGCGCGCAGGGCGTCAGCTGCAGTGCCTCCTTGTCTCCCCCACTACTCCTATTGAGCAGTTTGTTTATTTAACCTTGTGTTCCGCAGCCCTGGCGTTTCTTATCTTTAGGGCTCGCAGATGGACACATTCCTTGCAGCACGCGCGCACCACTCGCGGGCACCCTTACAGTGCGCGCACATCGCACACCACTCGCGGGACGTGGGACGCTCACGGGATGCTAAGTAAACAGTACCCACGTGCACAGTGAGGCAAATCACAGGCTTAACCCAGATGCGTGTAACAGATCGCGATGGGATCAGCAAATTAATATACGGGGCGGTAGCCATTCACAAAACGCTTTTTTGACAAACGTTCACACTTTGCAAAGCACGTGCGCAGAAAGGTGTCTCCTTCGCAGGCAACTGCACTGAGCGGCGGCACAAGCTTTTTTCTTGCCCACCCCTTTCTGCGTTCCACGACTCACTTTCGTCCACGGCTCCCTTATGGGCCTGTAAACTGGTGCTGTCTTTGCCTCCTGGACTGTTGGTGCCTCCATGACCAGCTAGCAAGATGTCGTCCTCTGTAACTACAACGGAGGAGCAAGTGAGAATACACTGCAGGAAGCTTGTGCGGGCATTGAAAATCATCATTGACCCGAATTCTCACCATCAGCATCGGAACAAGCCCATGCAGGTGAGTCGCTGCAGCCAAGGCAGGGAGAACTCTATCCGCTGCCCCAGTGTGTCACTGATGGGCGCGTTATAATTGGAATTCTGTACGGTCGGTTGAGGTGTGTGAGTGATGTCTTACTGAGGGGCCGGTCCACCTGACCATTTTCCTAACCTGTCTTAGGGCCTCAGGCCCTGCAGGGCACATCTCTGTGGCACAAACTCCCTTCACAGATTTATAAACGAGCAGTGTCAAGCATTTGCACCAGAAGGGGGCATTATCGCAAGTCAGGAAATACTCATATGTTGTAAACACAGCGGGCTTATATTGAGACATTCACCTCGCAAGACGTTCAAATCTATCCACTTTACTTTTCATTGGGGCAGCAAGCACACTTCTTTTCACCACATGAGGTATCACCCCTGAATAGAACCAGCCTCTTCATTCAGTACACTGGGGGGTTCTACCAATCATCCATCTCACGGGGGCCCAGACCCATCCATTTGAACCACAAATGGATCGTAAGCCACCCATTTACAGTGCATGAGAGAAAAGACACAGATATTCACAGGGCTATCCTTACCGTTCCCCAGGTCCCAAAGGCGAGACCTATTGGCTATGCCAATGCTTGTTTTGCTATGTCGGTAGCTGTGGCTTTTGGGCCCTAGTTCAGCCAGCACCTAGGGAAACCTTGCAAACCTATACATATTTGAAAACTAGACACCTAGGGAAATCCAGGGTGGAGTGACTGGCGTGGTTCTCACCAGCTTTTCTTACGCAGAAACCCTTGCAAACGTTAAACTTTGGCAAAAAACACGCATTTTTCCTCACATTTCTCTGATGGAAAGTTCTGGAATCTGCGGAGAGGAACAAATTCCCTGCCATCCTGAGTTTCCACAAGTCGCTCAGTAAGAACAGTACCCCACATGTGTGGGTAGGCCAAGGGACCACGACACAAAAGGCCCTATAGTGCTATTCTCAGAGATAAGCAGTAGGGGTAGATGAGGTATTTGGGGCTGTGTTATTGCATCACTCATGCAAACCTACCAATCACAGACATTTTTACCTACTTGACAACCAGGGGGTGCAGGGTGGTGGGCCTTGCGTGGATCCCATGAGGTTTTCTTACCCACAATGCACTGGAAACCTCAAACTTTGCCTAAAATCACACATTTACATTCCATTTCTGTGATGGAAACTTCCAGAATCAGCAGGAATCCACAACATTCTTACAACACATAATTAACCCACTTGTTCGATAAAATTGCGGCACCACTTGTGTGGCTGGGCCTAATGACTGCGGAAGGAAGTCTAGTTTTCAAAAATGTCTATGATTGGTAATTTTGTATGGGTGATACCAGAGCACTGCCCCAAATACCGCAGCAACCCCTATTGCTCTCTTATATCCTGCAACAATTTGCTTACAGCTATTTCTGTCACATTTAGGATGTGGTTGAGTTCCTTTACCTTAATTACAGCATCATCTTTTGTAGTGGCCCTCCCATAGCTTGGATTATAGTAATATTTGGTACATTTTCAATTCACATTTTCCATCTTTGTATTTTGTTGGTTGTAGGTGTAGCCCATGTGACTTGGTAATTGCTTTCCTTTCTGGGATGTTATGTATCTTGCTCTTTCTGTCATTAGGACTTAAAATAGTGTAATTGTATAAAGAATGACGATTTTAAAAGGTTTATACATTTGTTATTTACATAGAAACCTATGCTCATACTTTTATTCCTCATACTTACAGTTATGTTCTTTTTCGAGGTCTCACGCTTTTTTGCAGCTTTTCCGTTGTGGGTTTTGTAATGTGGAGCAGGTGCTTTCTTTTCTGTTGGATGAAAAAAAAGCATCAGTTTCATTTCAAATGTTTATTTGTTGGTAGTTTGTAGAGGTTGAGTTTGTTAGGTTTTTTTTTAATTGGTTTTGGGGTGAGTTTCTATGTCATAATAATTTACATATACTTACTTTTGTATGATTTTTTCTGGTTTGTAATAGGTGTTTTTTGGCAGGTCAGCACTTTCTGGAAGTTGTATAAATTTATTTTAGTAAGTACATGTAAAGAGATAGAAGTTGGAAAGTGTTTTGTTAATTATTTGCTAATTTGCTAATTTTCAATTTTAATCACAAGTAAGGTTTAGTTTAAATATACGTTTTACTTACTTTGCAAGGTGGTTGTCGAGATGTATATTTTTCTTTTTCCTGGGTCTGGTCAGTCTCTTATATTGTTGATTTAATTGTTTGTGTGATTTTATTGGTTAAGTTTCTTTTAGTTTGATTTTATTGGCTAGTTTAGTTTTATTGTGAATGTTTTTTATTGTTATGTCCTTCTATGGTAAACACAAATTTATGTTTTAGTTATAATGTTTAATATGTAGTTTGAAAGTTTTGAATATCATTTTATTTGCATATAAATGTATTCATATTTAGATTGTTGTATAAATGTTTGTAGTTTATGTAAATAATTTGTTTTGCTCATATTGTTAATTATTTAGTTATTACTTTTTTGGGGGGTGAATTATAATTATTGTGTTGATATATAGTTTATTTATTTAAACATGTTTATATATTGTTTAATGTTTATTATAGTTATTTTTTATGTAAAAAAGTTTAATGTTTTAATGATAATGTAATTATTTTGGCAATATTATTGTAGTTGATATTGTGTGAGGCGATACATTTGACAACATATACGTTTTTTTAAAGGTAACAATATTTTTGATCCAATATTTGTGTTTTCGATATAAGTAAAAATAGATATTTGTAACAACAATATTTGTGTTCTTTATATTCATGGTTTTATTAGCTAAGTATAGGAAGGCAATATTTTTGATAATATTTATTTTCCAGTATTTTTGTATATTGATATTGTGTGCATCCATATTATGTCAGTGATCCATACAGGTGGGCTTGTGAACTTCAGCCAACTGTCCCCAAACCATGACGGATGAAGTGCTCTCATCATGGATTGTAGTGAGCACGTACACATCGCGCCTATCAGAGGATTTGACTGTGAGCAGTTCGCTGGAACGCAACGCAATGCTCTGGGAATTTCTGAGCTTTCTTATAAACAAGCTCCTCTGGGAATCCTTTGCAGTGACATCGAACTATACCGTGTGCCACAGAGCCAGCTTGGTACAACTCACTGAACAACTCTACCCCGTATAGAAGTTGTCCACATAAAGCTTATAAGCTTTATGAAGAAGTGGCTGGACAATCTCCCATACAGTCTTTGCCGTGACTCCTAGCGTGGGAGGGCAACCTACAGGGTTTAGAGCAGAGTTCTTCCCTTTATACACCCTCAAGCTGCATACATAGCCGGTAGAGGTGTCGCACAGCATGTACAACGTGATGCTATAACAACATCTTTTACTCGTTAAACTTCCCTCGCAGGTCCAGCTCATTGCCTGTGACCTGCTGGTCCCTACTGTTCTGTTTAAGAAAAACGTCAATAACCACAACTTATCCACACAGCAAGGTGGTTTCTATCCATCACATTAATGTGTGCTACAAAAAATGAAGAAAAAGAAAATGTGAGAGAAGGCCAGAAAGCACCTCACGTACGCAAACCCAAGGAGCTGCTGGATGGTACTCGCCAGTATGCCCACGTTATCATCATCGGTTGCTTTCGTGGCCGGAAAGAAAAAAAGAGTGTGTGCTTAAACTTCCTCAGAGGTGAGAAATCAAACAAGAGATGAATCAAAAAGATGTGTGACGAACAATACTGAGTATAGATAACTCACTCAGTGCCCACTGGTCCCCAACCGTGAAAAAAGAGAACCTATTCTCACAATTAAAATGGGGTACCACTCACATGCAAAACATACTTTATTGAGTGCTGCGAGTGTCCTCAGGTTAAAAAACAGGCATGTACATGGCCACTTTCACCCACGAAAGGCCAACATGTTTCGTTGCCAAACTTTCTAGGCAACTTCGTCAGGGCTGTCGGGGAAGCCAGTCTTCACCTCTTTCCTTTATCACACCAAATCGAGTGGTTGCTGTTGTCCCTCGTACCTGCAACCCTCTTCAGCAACGAATCCCGCGCCAATTGGTCGCGTTTCACCTGTCAAACTGCAATTGTCAGTCTCCACCGCACCCGCGTAGTGACAGCGGATTATCTCATCCTTCCCGATCTCGTACGTGAGGTGCTTTCTGGTCTTCTCTCACATTTTCCTTTTCTTCATTTTTTGTAGCACACATTAATGTGATGGATAGAAACCACCTTGCTGTGTGGATATGTTGTGGTTATTGACGTTTTTCTTAAACAGAACAGTAGGGACCAGCAGGTCACAGGCAATGAGCTGGACCTGCGAGGGAAGTTTAAAGGTTCAGTGAAAACTCCCTGTGGGTTCCAAAAGTACAAGGTTCTCTGTTCGACAGATGTCAGATCTGGTAGTGTTTATAATTGAATGAGTGGGGGGCGGTCTGACTTCTTAATCCCCCTTTGCTCCCGTTGTATTTGTGACACACACGTAGTAGACCAGAGAGTCCGATGGGCCCGTCGGCACTCACTGTCACATCATTAATAGGGGGCTGCGACCCGCAACTGCTTCCCCAAATGGTCCTTTAATGAGACAGCACACGGCTGGCATTTACCTCCGGGCAGGCAGACAGGAGGGTAGGTCAACACAAAACATACCGCAACTGTCCACGTGAGTAAAACACCTTCCCCTGTCGACACGCTTGCTCTACAGCAAAACGACCGCAAGTACTCTAATTGTCTCTCTCACTATTTTAACATCTACAGCAGCATCTAAACTGCAGAAAAAGTCTTGGGGCCCCTGCCATGACCCAAGGTGCGCTTTTATTTCTCATTTAAGGGTAAGACCAATTTTGCTTTTCTAATACTTAGATGTGTTTGTGTGTGTTTGTTCTTATTCACAACGTTGGCTATGTGAGTCACTCACCTAATTTTTCATGAGACGGGTGACACATTGCACAGTTGGAGCACCACAAATAATTTTTGCTCCTTGCACGTCATGATTTGTAGACGACAATATGGTGATGTGCCCCTGGGAAATACACCTGAGTACACACTACTCAATTATTATTTTGTTGATCTTTCTCTTGCAGGTTTGAAATCCAGACGCATTTAGGTCATCTGACCACTAGGTACCTATGTGACCAGTGAACATATATTTGGTGGTAACAGTGAATACTCCACGAGGCATGGAATTCCCCCACCTAACCCAGAGTAAGGGTAGGTACTGTTTCTCCCCCCGTTTATGGTCGTGATGAAATGCCACGGATCTCTCCTGAACCACTAGGCTTGAAACATGTCAACCCAGATCCCAAACATATGAGTAGATTGTTCTTCTCCATTACGAGAAATTCACAATCCACACACACCACTTTTTAATCCTATCATGGGGATCTCGGATTAAAATATAACATTGAGGGATCCCACAGGTAGTTTTAACTCACTACAAATAACCTACCCTTCTCCAGACACCCGCACTCACCATCATGGCTTATTGTAAAAAGATCTCTGCCAAAGAGCCCTCTTGCGGGGCTCGTGGGGTATTGCGTGCCAAACCCCACGAGGAGCAGAGTCCTTTGAGGAAGAATCACCCCCTCACTGGTGTGTGAGAGCACCACTTCCTAATAAGGAAGTGCCCATCCGGCCTTCCTAACACTTTTCCAACCTGCGATTATACACCATAGGAACAGCTACCCTATAGGATTGATATATTCTTTCCAGGGGTATAAATCTCTGAAAACCTGGCAGACAAACGTTCCACGACAGGCCGCATTTAGAAAAGCCTGTCATGGTCTGGATGGTCCTGGAACAATGCAGCAGAATTATCATTGAAATGCAGCATATGCTGCAATAGCAAAAACCGATCTCTGCTCGTGTACAGTGTGAAGATGGGTGTTATCCAAACCGTGCGAGCAGACCAGTAGGACTGCAAACTTGGTTTGTGTGATAACCCCTTTTTGAGCGTAAGGCCCAAAAATGTCGTCAACTCTTCAAGTGAAGATGGAGTTCACAGGTGTGACCTAGATGCTCCCTCAGAAATTGTTCTGCATGCAATGTGTTTGCTGCACAATTTCCTCAAGGAAGTCAACATCCAAAAAGAGATGGACGTAGTCAATCAGCAACAAATTTGCTGTATCGACTTTAAATTCAGCGACTCTAGTAAACTGTGGATTTTGTGGTTGCACTAAGTTGGGGGGCTGCCAAGCAAGCCTTCTGTCTGTGCCTGCCGCCGCACATGCCTGCTCTCTGTGATGGTCTATCCTGCTACGGTCGCTCCAATGCACAGACTGTGCTTGGGAAGGTACATCTCGGCTGCCATAACCATGATCCTAAAAATCACTAGAAGATGAGTCATCGAATGGAACTCCACTGACTTAAAAATCACTTCCAGATTTTGTTCCATTTTTCTCTCCCTTCAGATGGTGTCACAGTATCAGAGCCTGCCTCCGAGCTGTCCTCCATAAATCAGGTTAGGGCCTGGGCAGCAGTCATCGACCAAGACCCCATTTCTGCTGTCTAAAACCGGTCTAAAACTTTTCTTCAAAAACACTTTGTCCTGTGTACAAGGCAGAATTATGGTCTAAACCGGTGGGTGTGTGCGTCTGTGAGATGTATGCAACAAAATGTAAATGCCAAAAAGAAAAAAAACATGTAGCTTCTTGATGCTGCTGCAGCTTTGCCAAGGACACTAAAAAAGATTTTTATTTTTTTATTTGAACATGCCTCATACACAGTACTACAACTTACTTCATGGGACAAATGGTGCAACGGAGAGCAAAGTTGCTGCACTGCTTCACCTGGAGAAAACAAAATTGCACAATATCTTCAAAGAAATAGAGCAGCTCTGCTCTCTCCATGCGTTGGTGCCCTATGTGCTGACTTGCGCCAACGCAGGTACCCTTGCGGTGTAGTGCCCAGGTGTTTGCTTTATAGTCAGGATAGTTTTTGTGCAGGAAGTAGCCCCTTCCTGCACAAAAACTACCCTATGAGGCTTTCTTCTTAAAGAAAAAGATGTTTTTCCTTGTTATGCCAGCCTCAGACAGGTGCCAGCTTTTGCTGCAAGTGTATTTTTGCAGATACGGATTTGCGACAAAAAAAACAGGGGTGGGGACTGGCAAAGCGCTCATACCTACATTATATATATGGAGGGAAAGGCTCCCACAACTTGGTGCCGGCGACACAGGTGGCCTTGGCGGAATGGGGTCAGGCGAAGAAGACACTGGGATGGGCATATAAGATCTCGAGGGAAACGCCCCTATGGAAAGGGACGTGCTGAAGGAAATTGCAAAATTGCAATGTTGTAAGGAATGGGACATTATAGGCATTTCCAAAATTGGAGATATTCTCGAAGCAGGAGATATCATGTCCTTCTCTTCTGCCCAGACGACTTACCATTGACATTCGACCCAATTTCTTAAATATACCCAGCTCCGTCACACCTGACAAGGGGAGGGATTGGAAGAAGTGGATCTCCCAGAATATGCCCCACTACAGGGCTGTCTTTTAATGGAAGAATTAGGTAAAGGGGAAATATCACAGACATACCGCACTATCAATAACAACATGCCAGACTCACTATCTAAGCTAAGGGAGAGATGGGAGCGAGACCTAGGTGACTTTGAGAACATTGACTGGGAGGCTGCACTGATGCACCATCGGGAAGGGGCCATTAAGGGACACCTTCACCTCATACAATTTAAAATTCTCCACCGAGTCTACTACGATCAAAATAGGCTATTCAAAATGGGCAAAGCACCGTTCCTGACCTGTCTTCGTTGCACAGCGGCAATGGGCTCCTTTCTGCACACAATTTGGGAATGCCCCCACATACAGGTCTATTGGACCGGGATTATTCAGCAGCTTTTTCATATACTTGAGGCCCCGATCCCACCTGCCCCGAAATTCGTCCTGTTGGGTATCCCAAACGATGTTGAGCTCCCCTTATTCAAGCTCCTGTTTAGTGCCTTAGGTCTAGTAGTGGCCAAGAGGGACATAGCGAGACATTGAGGTGTGCCAGAGGCTCCCTCCATAACTGAGTGGAGAAATGGGAATGGACAGCTACATGGCAGCTGAAAAGGTGACCTACCGGAGCAGGGGATGTCCTCATGCATTTTTTAAGATCTGGGGCTGGTGGAGGCCCATCTATGGGCTGGACCTGATGGGGACTTGCTCAGGAATGACGGATGACAATGTGTCTGGGTAGGCCTGTAGGGGAGGAAATATATATCCCATGGTGGTCTCTATGCTGTCCTGGGTACACTCCTTGTATTAGTTCTTGGTGTCATGCTGCCTGGTTGCAAAGCCTGCATTGTACACTGAGGTCTTTGTGTGTCTGTACAAGAAATTTTATGACGATGGCGCTTGTTGCACAACATTGTCTTTCCGTCTGTGTTTTGCTGAAAATGAAAATAAAAATATAAAAAAACAAAAAAAACAAGGGTGAAAGTACAGGAACGCCAACGGACCACCCACGGAATGCCTCCCTGATGCAAGGCAGCAAAATGCGCTGTTACTTTTCTTTTTACACAGCAACTCAAATAACCAACAAGGACTTTGCGTTGAGAATGAGTGAAAACGTCACGCAAACACTAGGCAAACTCTTTGTATGTATAGTCCATATTTATTTACTGAAGACAAGCAGTGTAGGTGTAGAAGACCGTATGCATTTGTGCTTGCTGCAGGCAATATTTATTGTTAAATATCAGGGAAATAAACACTAACAACATGCCTGTTATGTGGGCCCACAAACTCCCTAGTGGTCAAGTGGCTAAAGGGCCATTTTGCTTTGCTCTGGAGAGGAGAAATTGTGATATCATTAGCAGTGCCCCCAGGTGAAAAACAACATTTTTGAAGAATATACTTGCCCCCAGGTTTTGGCGTGTGTCTTGGGGAGGGCCACACCCAGAATGTAAGAGTGCCACGGTCGGACTGGCCTGAAGGGTAATTCGGCACTGTTCGAATGAGTGGTCTAACAGGTTAGTATGTGGGCCGGCTTTTTTCTGTTTGTGGGCTGGTTTTTACTTTGGATTTCTCTGAAGTTACCACAAGCAAGCACAAATACAGCCACACCGTACCTTGCAAAACACTTATACACAGGCCCATTTACCAGTTCAAAACTACCCTGATTTACAAATGTGGCTGTCTTTTTTACCTATATGATGGAGGCCATGTTTCTTTTAGTAAGCATTATTTTCCCCTGGGGAGCGCAATCATGCCCTCCTCAGGGGTGCAGTCATGCCCTCTGGGGAAAACAAACATTTTGCCCGTATGTTTTCCCTTAGGGGAGGAAGGCATAAGCAGCCCTACTAAGTTTCCCAGGTCCATGCATGATTTGCTACTCCAGACCAGTTTTTCTTTTTATTCTGGGACTTGTAGTCTTGTTTATTGCATTATAAAACAGGTCTGCAACTCCCAGAATTCAAAGGAAAAAACCTAAACTGGAGCAGCACAACACACATGAACCTGGGAAACTTGTTAGCTATCTATTGCCACTTTCAGTTCCCATGGGGGGCTTGATTGTGCCCATGTCCCAGGGGGCCGATCTCTAAAATGGCCTCAATCCCTGGTGTCTAGTGGTTCCTGCTCATGTATCTGTCCACCTGTGATCCACGAGCAGGAAATGTTTTGAGAAAGGCATCGCTGGAAAGGCGAGACTGTCCTCTTTCCAGCAATGTCTCCCTCAAAACTGGGGAGGCCACCTTAGGGCCAAAATTCCTATCGGACGTGGTAGAGAACACTCTCCTCTTTCTTCTAGCCAATGCGGTGGGGAATAGTGGCATCAGCGTGCCTTGAGGCCCTCTGACATCACAGATGGGAGCGAGGGCTGAAGCGGAAGCAATTCCACTTCGCCCCAAGCACCGGAGGATCCTTTTAATGCTTCTCCAGTGTCGGCCAATGGCCGACAGATGCACTTGGGAGGTAGTGTGCCCATCGGCCATTGGCTGACAGCTGCACATAGGAGGTTAAATGGGTTTTCATCTTGTTAAACACACAAAAAACAAACGTAAACCTGCATATATGTCTCTCAACTATGGAAGCTGGACATCCTCATTAGTGAGCAATTTACCCAATTCAGGATGATTTGCCTCCCAGTACCTGGAGATAGGACCAGGAGGGTATTTCCAAAAAAGAACAGGATGGCCTCATACACCCCGTGTGTCCTGCTTCATCACTGGCCATCCCGTGCACCTCAGAGAATGCTCTAGTGGAGGGCGGCCCTCGTTGTAGATAGAGGGACTGTTCAGGGATGATCCGGGGAATGGGGGATCCAGGTTGCTAAAAACCCTATACACCTACCCGTAATCAGGTCTAACTTTCCCAAATTCTCGAGTCCGAAGAACCAGTTTGTCTGGAATTAAGTGGTATTCAGAGGGCTGACTGAGAGCACCTGCAGTTTGCTTACCCTTCTCGCGGTTGTAATAGCCATAGAAAATCTGTTTTGATGGTGAGCAATCTGAGAGTACAGCTGTGCATAGGCTCAAAGGTGAACACATCAAAAAAGTTAGGATTAAATTAAGGTCACATTGGGAATAATGAAAGGTGCAGGGGGGAATATGTGTTGGAAATCTTTAAGGAAACATGTCACAATGAGTGACCTGAACAAGGAGGATTGACCCAGCAACTGCACAAAAGCTGAGGTGACTGAAAGGTATTCTTTAACTGTGCCCAAAGCAAGGCTTGCCCAGGCAAGGGATGATGCAAACAAAAGAACTTCTGATAAGGGTGCAGACAGAGGATCAATCAATTTGTCAGCAAGCCAAACTACAAGTTTGTCCCATCAGCAGGCGTATACAGTCTTTGTTGCTCGATGCTTGGTTGCTTAGATGACGTCTTATACTACAGTAGACTCTTAGATGTCACTGCTCAATGTCCACACATGCAGGGGGAGAGTGCGCAGGTTCATGTGCAAAATCCTGTCCTGCTGCTGTGACAGAAGATCCTCCAGAAGAGGGAGCCTGATCTAAAAACCGAGACTCATGCTCAGGAGTTCAGGATACCATACTCTCTGTGCCCAAATCGGGTCCCCTAAGAAGACTTCGACCCGGTCGGTTCTGATCTTCTTGAGAATTTGGGGCAGGAGTGGTATCGGCAGGAAGGTGTACAGGAGTCCTGAGCTCCACTGGAGACGAAATGTGCTCCAAGCGAGAGCCACCTTTGAAACTCCGATGCGCAGAAGTTCTCACATTGTGCGTTCTTGGCAGTAGCAAACAGATCTAATCCAGGTCCCCCCCCAGTTTTGGAAGAGACCTTGCACCACCTCTGGGTGAAGACACCATGTGTGATCGTGAGGCATCCGTGGCTGAGTTTATCCATCCTGGTGTTCAGAGATCCCGCCAGGTGTTGTACAACCAAGAAAATGTCCTGACGTTCCAGCCACATCCAGAGGCACAGAGCCTCCTGGCACAGGATCCACGACCTACTCCTCCCTGTTTGTTACAGTACCACATGATGGTGGTGTTGTCTGTGATCACATGAACCAGCCTCCCCCTGATGGATGGAAGGAAGGCTTTCAATGCCAAGCTTATCGGTCTCAAGTCCAATATTTGATGTGGAGTTGAGACTCCGCTGCAGACCAGAGTCCTTTGATCTCCACTTCTCTCCACTCTCCCAGATTGCCACCCCAACCCAGGAGTGACGCATCTGTGACCACTTTGAGTTCTGGGTGGGGAAGGGAGAGGGGTCTGCCGGTGACCCAGTCACGGTTTGTCAGCCACCACTGCAGGTCTTTTGCATTTGCCGCCGATATCTGGACCAGGTCAGGTAGATTCTCCTGATGCTGAATACACTGAAACTTCAAGTCTCATTGCAGAGCCCACATATGCCAGCGGGCATGCTTTACCAGCAGGATGTAGGAGGCCATGATGCCCAGCACCCTCAGAATCAGTCTCACCGAAATCCAGAATATAGGCTGAAACATCGGTATCATAGCCTGAATATTCTGCACTTTCCTCTCCGGAGGATAGGCGCGGAACTGCACTGTGCCCAGAATGGCTCGGATGAAAGGGACAGTCTGAGAGGAGTCAGGTGCGACTTCAGCTCAATAATACAGAGCCCTAGTGAATGCAGGAGGTCTGCCATACTCTGGAGGTGAGTAACAACTGTCTGAGATGAGCTTTCTTTCAACAGGCAGTTGTTGAGTTAGGGGAAGACTGGAACCCCTAAACTCCACAGGTGGGCGGCGACCATCGCCATCACCTTCGTGAAAACCCGAGGGGCGCTTGTAAGGCCAAAAGTGAGCACAACAAATTGGAAATGCTCGTGACCCACCATGAACCCCAGGTAAAGTCTGTGGGCTGACAGGACGGTAATATGGAAATATGTGTCCTGCATTTTGAACTTTTTCTCTTTCAGGAAGTAATTGAGAGTGTGCAGATCTAGAATAGAACAAAGGCCTCCATCCTTTTTGGGCACCAGAAAGTAACGGAATAGCAACCACAACCTACTTCTGATGTCGGCACCCTCTCTATGGCTCCCTTGGCCGAAAAAAAAGCCTGTTCTTCATTTTGACAGAGAGAAAGTTGATCCTCTGTCCGCTGATCTGAGGATGGTGGCATGGGCGGGAGGGTTTCTGTGAAGGGTAGGGCATGATGAACGCTAAACAATCTGAAGCACTTAATTGTCTAAAGTTATTGTTTGCCATTTGGGGCAGGTGGTCCTGGATCCTGCCGCCAACCGGCTGTCCATGATGTTGCAAGGGCATATTAAGGGGTCTTCGATGCTGCGCCTGCCGGGGGAGTGGCGGACTGGGTAGACATCTGGCCTTGGCTCCCACAAGGTCTGTGGGAGATGCATCTACAGCCACAAAAGGTCTGAGGAGCCTGGTGGCCATGGTGGTTGGGGGCGAAAAGATGCAACTGGTAGCCCCTATCGTAGTCACAGAAGGAACAAAAGGCAGAATGCGGCTGCCATGGGGTCATGGTGAGCCCTAACGACCTGGCCGTGGCCCTGCTACCTTAGGCGAGTGCCATTGAATGGCATGTCCATAAGAGATGCCTGGACATCCCCTAAAAAGCCAGTTGACCTCAACCAGGCGTGGTGTCTGAGTGCCAGTGATGACTCATTGTTCTGCCTAGCGTAAACACAATCCTCAGCACACGTCTTTTAAGTAATATGCAATAATAAAAATATGCAACCAAAACGTGTTGGCTGATGCAAGAACAAAGAGAATAAAGAAAAGAAACCAAGCTTGAAAATTTCTCTGTATCATTTATGCTTGACTAAAACAAATTGGATAATTGCATATTACTTAAAAGACGTGTGCTGAGGATTGTGTTTATGTTGGTTTCGACCACGTGTTTGGGGAGACTGGTGGTTCTTCTCACATTTCAGCACCGTCCATATAAATTTCTCAGAAATCTAAATAGAGTGTAAGTGCTACTCATTCTTGGAGCGCCATTTTACCTATAACCATACCACTACACCGTCGTGAATGTTCTGCCTAGCGAGTCAGTCGTATCCATTCTGCAGCGTATGGTGAAATTTACTGTGTTTCTGCCATCAGCAACTGCTTGAGAGAGTATAGCTTGGGCCTCCTCTGAGACTAGGCCTGGGCGTGAACGCTTGCGGAGTTTGCTGAGTACCACGTAGCACGCAGAGTTCCTAAAAACTCTGCTCCGAAAGGGGAGTGGAGTTTTTTTCTTGCTCGCCAACATTAAGATGGCGAGCGAGGAAAATATTACTCCAGACCACCTCCCGGCAAGATTTCTCAACGTGGTTGGTCGCGGATGGCCTCTACCGCTCGCGTTGAGAAACCTTCAGTTCGTGTTGAGGAAGCTACTGCTTGAGTAGAACATCTACTCGAGCGGCAGAAAAAAGCAGTGCTCTCTTGGGATGTGCATGTTTATGTTTATTGGTTTTGTAAAGCGCATAGCTGCCCGCGGGCTTCCCAGCGCTGAAAGAATTGACAGAGGTTGCATAGAGGATTACGGGAAGAGCCATGTTTTGAGCTTTTTTCTGAATGCCAGTTCATCAGTTATCGCATTGATTTTCCAGTGCGGGACAAACACCCGGCACTATAAATCTGAGCGAATGGTGTGAACTAACGCACTTTGTCACTAGCGGAACTCCGCGTAGCGCAGCAGAGTATTTTGGTCACTTCGCGGAGTTCCGAACTCCACCCAGGTCTATCCGAGACCATAGACAGCACTTGCACAACTGACTCACATACAGTACAGAAGTATCGGTCCAATAAGCATGCGGTGTTCAGCAACCAAAGTGCAAGGCTGATGGAAGAGAAAATTCGCTTCCCAAAGATATGCCGCCTCTTGAATTCCCTATCTGGTGGTGTGGTAGGGAACACACCAGGGTTAACTTTAGCAGTAGAGGCCTGGAGTACCATGCTCCCAGGGGTAGGGTGCTGGGTGAGTTAGGCTTAGTGCCCGGGAGTGGTGCGATGATGGCGGGAGATGGCCCTGTTCACAGGAGTGCCTGTATAGGGCTTGGCCTAGGCTCAGAGCAAGACATCAGTGAGGGCTTCATTAAAGGGGAGTAGGGGTTCTGCTGGGGATACCACAGGTTGAAGCTCCTCTGTCAAGCAGTTTGTCTTGACTTTCACCATGGGCAGCGTAAGGTCCAGGACATCAGGCACTCTACACACAACCACTGCAAATGAGGTCCCTTCCTCCGTAGCTACAGGGCTTTTCTGGGAAATAATGCTTCGTCTCAGACTCAGACTGTCTGGGGCTGGTCGCCTCTATTGAAGTCAAGAATTATGATGGGATTAGTGGTGTTGATAGGTGTTATTAGTGCCCTTGATAGGCATTGCAAAACCAAAGGGGATGATGGAGGGAGTGTTGAACATTGCAAGCACTCACCCCCAGTCAACTGATCTGGGTTTAATCCATCATCATTCTTTAGCTCACTCCGCCACAACAGTTCAGACATGGCCATGTGCAAATCAGTCTGACCCTGTGCCTCATGGGAACAGTCCAGTCCGAACTGCCAAGCCATGTCTTCCCTGGACCAGAAACAAGCATCCTGGGACCGGTTTCTGGCTTACAGCCATCATCAGCCAGGCTATCTTGAATCCAGTGGCAAAGTGAGCAAGGGACCCACGTCTGGGCATACCCTGCTAACTTAGGGCGAACATAGCAAAACCAAAGGGGATGATGGACGGAGTGTTGAACATTGCAAGCACTCACCCCCAGTCAACTGATCTGGGTTTAATCCATCATCATTCTTTAGCTCACTCCGCCACCCCAGTTCAGACATGGCCATATGCAAATCAGTCTGACCCTGTGCCTCATGGGAACAGTCCAGCCCGAACTGCCAAGCCATGTCTTCCCTGGACCGGAAACAAGCATCCTGGGACCGGTTTCTGGCTTACTGTCGTCATCAGCCAGGCTATCTTGAATCCAGTGGCAAAGTGAGCAAGGGACCCACGTCTGGGCATACCCTGCCAACTTATGGCGAACATAGCAAAACCAAAGGGGATGATGGACAGAGTGTTGAACATTGCAAGCACTCACCCCCAGTCAATTGATCGGGGTTTGATCCATCATCATTCTTTAGCTCACTCCGCCACCCCAGTTCAGACATGGCCATATGCAAATCAGTCTGACCCTGTGCCTCATGGGAACAGTCCAGCCCGAACTGCCAAGCCATGTCTTCCCTTGACCGGAAACAAGCATCCTGGGACCGGTTTCTGGCTTACAGCCGTCATCAGCCAGGCTATCTTGAATCCAGTGGCAAAGTGAGCAAGGGACCCACGTCTGGGCATACCCTGCCAACTTAGGGCGAACATAGCAAAACCAAAGGGGATGATGGACAGAGTGTTGAACATTGCAAGCACTCACCCCCAGTCAATTGATCGGGGTTTAATCCATCATCATTCTTTAGCTCACTCCGCCACCCCAGTTCAGACATGGCCATATGCAAATCAGTCTGACCCTTTGCCTCATGGGAACAGTCCAGCCCGAACTGCCAAGCCATGTCTTCCCTTGACCGGAAACAAGCATCCTGGGACCGGTTTCTGGCTTACAGCCGTCATCAGCCAGGCTATCTTGAATCCAGTGGCAAAGTGAGCAAGGGACCCACGTCTGGGCATACCCTGCCAACTTAGGGCGAACATAGCAAAACCAAAGGGGATGATGGACGGAGTGTTGAACATTGCAAGCACTCACCCCCAGTCAACTGATCTGGGTTTAATCCATCATCATTCTTTAGCTCACTCTGCCACCCCAGTTCAGACATGGCCATATGCAAATCAGTCTGACCCTGTGCCTCATGGGAACAGTCCAGCCCGAACTGCCAAGCCATGTCTTCCCTTGACCGGAAACAAGCATCCTGGGACTGGTTTCTGGCTTACAGCTGTCATCAGCCAGGCTATCTTGAATCCAGTGGCAAAGTGAGCAAGGGACCCACGTCTGGGCATACCCTGCCAACTTAGGGCGAACATAGCAAAACCAAAGGGGATGATGGACGGAGTGTTGAACATTGCAAGCACTCACCCCCAGTCAACTGATCTGGGTTTAATCCATCATCATTCTTTAGCTCACTCCGCCACCCCAGTTCAGACATGGCCATATGCAAATCAGTCTGACCCTGTGCCTCATGGGAACAGTCCAGCCCGAACTGCCAAGCCATGTCTTCCCTGGACCGGAAACAAGCATCCTGGGACCGGTTTCTGGCTTACAGCCGTCATCAGCCAGGCTATCTTGAATCCAGTGGCAAAGTGAGCAAGGGACCCACGTCTGGGCATACCCTGCCAACTTAGGGCGAACATAGCAAAACCAAAGGGGATGATGGACGGAGTGTTGAACATTGCAAGCACTCACCCCCAGTCAACTGATCTGGGTTTAATCCATCATCATTCTTTAGCTCACTCCGCCACCCCAGTTCAGACATGGCCATATGCAAATCAGTCTGACCCTGTGCCTCATTGGAACAGTCCAGCCCGAACTGCCAAGCCATGTCTTCCCTGGACCGGAAACAAGCATCCTGGGACCGGTTTCTGGCTTACAGCCGTCATCAGCCAGGCTATCTTGAATCCAGTGGCAAAGTGAGCAAGGGACCCACGTCTGGGCATACCCTGCCAACTTAGGGCGAACATAGCAAAACCAAAGGGGATGATGGACGGAGTGTTGAACATTGCAAGCACTCACCCCCAGTCAACTGATCTGGGTTTAATCCATCATCATTCTGTAGCTCACTCCGCCACCCCAGTTCAGACATGGCCATTCCGTCCATCAATTGTGTGTCTTTTGCTTCCTCGCCCTAAGTGCGCCGGGTATGCCCAGACGTGGGTCCCGGGCTCACTGTGCCACTGGATTCAAGCTATCCTGGCTGAAGAGGGTGAAACCCCGAAACCGGTCCTAGGATGCTTGTTTCCGGTCCAGGAGTACCTGGCTTAGCAGTTCGGGCTGGACTGTTCCCATGAGGCACAGGGTCAAGACTGATTTGCATATGGCCAGGTCTAAACTGGGGTGGCATGGTGAGCAAAAGAATGATGGATTTAACCCAGATCTCTTGACTGGGGGTGAATGTTTTGATTTGTTCTGCATTCCGTCCATCAATTGTGTGTCTTTTGCTTGATAGGCATTGGCAGCCACTGAAACAAACCTCAGTGGAGGTCGTGGGTTCTTGACCGAGGTCGGTCCAGATCCAGAATCGATCCAGAGGGTCCGACTAACGCAGAGGGCTAACCTGCTGACGGAAATACCGTTGGGTCACATTTCGGATCCATGGATCCGAAAAGCACTCCAGAGGGGTCCAGCCATGCAAAAATGAGGTGCATGGCCTGATAAAACTCTTTAAGTTGGGTGGGGGTCACTTTGGCTCAGAAAACTTGGGGAGGTGCGGAGCAGACCCAGGCTCCACAAGAACGACATGAGAGCAGGGCCTTGACTTGTGGCTTTGCTCCCATGCTTTATCTGGTGACTTGGACTCCGACGGAGAAATCAAAGAACACTTCATGGACTTCTTTTTATGGGATTTACCTGAAGTACGGGACCATGACGATGACTGGCGCAAACAACTCCAAGAGTGGTCCCGGGTCCTACCTCGCTACCGTGACCTGGACTGGTTGCAGTCGCGCGGACAGGAACTTCATGGCTTGCTCACTGATTGCCCTAGCATGCATAGCCTTGCAATCTTTGCAGGACCTGGAGTCATGGTCCGACTCCAGGCACCAAAGGCAAACCTAGTGGGGGTCTTTCACAGAAATTTGCCTCTGACAGGCACACAAGGCTTAACACCTGCAGGTTTATTTGGAGACATATTCCGAAAAAAATGAGAAAAAAGGCACACTGGTTGAAGTGTTGACAAAAGTGTAGAAAAAAATCAAGTCGAAAAATTAACATGGGGAGCTCAATCTGGATCAGAGACGAAGGCACAAAAATGAAGGAACTGAGGTTAGTGCGCTGGGGTGACACCTATATAGGCACTATGCATGTCACTTCAGACGCAGATGACTCCTACGATGCCGACGCAGAGCCGATCAATGCAACCTACCAGCACCTAAAGGGACTGCTCGGAATAAATTCCAGATCCAGTCTGATGCCTAGGTAAAGAATCTGTGGGTTCAAGTCTCTATCATATATTGATGCATTTACAGAGTCAATAACAATGTTGTGTACAGCTATACATGATAATAGTCATGTGCCAACATGATGGTAGAAGCACATTCTAGACAGAGTGGATCATCATATTCGATCTGTGGACAATTTAGCAAATACTACTACTATAGCGTCATTAATGAATGTCAAGAGTCAGAGTGAAATCGATCAGTGTTGTAGCAATATATCAAAGACTTTGTGCAAGTTGCAATTGCCCTTCAAGTTCTGCAGACACTGCCTTCACATACAAGGAAACAAGATGATGTGAAACATGATATTGAGGAGGCATCTGGCCTTAGCAGTATTTCTGTAACAGAAATTCAAAATGTATGGAGCAAAAGGAGCTGACATGGCAGCTTTATCAACTGAGAGACAAGCAGAAACAAGAGGTTGTAAAAAACCTCCCCCATTAAATTTCATCCAGGCCCCGGGGGATGGGGTCCCCAGGGCCAAAATCGGCCTGGGGAGGGGGCCACCCCCTTAAATTTTGCCCGGGCCCCAGGGGGGCAGGAAGGGGGACCGCACAGCCCCCCTCCCTCATTAAGTCATGTCTAGGCCCCAGGGGATAGAGTCCCCAGAGCTGTTCTGGACCTGAAGCTCATTTCACAGAAATTAAACCTCAATGGGAGGCACTTACAAATATAAACAAAGCAGGTGCCCCCGTTGAAGCTCCACTTCTGTAAAGGACAAATAATCCTAACTCCTGGGATTCGCGAAGGCAAAGCAAGTGTGTTTTGTCAGCAATTTCATATTGAAAAACGATCTGAAATCCTTCGAGGAGGTGACTGCATCGTTGATCTATTGGAGTGCAATCTGTACGTAACTGTATCAAGTGGGTTCTTGTTGTCCTGTCCTGGTGAGAGCAGAGTCCATGGTTCTCCCTTTAAATTGCTAGGAGTATGCACATGTGGAAATCACTTGGATTCTTCCCCGTTTGGCCCAGCCCACCTTAGTCGTATCCGAAGGTCTGTCTACCTTTTGCCAGGATGATGGACGGCTTAACAAGCGTCCACCCCAGCAAGTTTCCCGCAGATTTTGGTGATGAGTTCTTGATTCTGAGGAATACGAGGGCATCTCCACCAAACAAAGAAGCACTTACTTCATATAGTTAAGAGGAACAACCCTTGTTTGGTGGAGATTTACCTCTTTGTAGTCTCTTCATCTTCTCTTTAGGAGGATTCATGTTCTGGATAAAGACGAACCAGGAACAATCACATTGCCAAAACTCACACAAGGTCACTGGTGACATTTCCTGTTACTCCATTACGCAGCTGTAGTGTAGAATATGTATTGGACATTTACCCAAGGAGGTAGCACTTAGTAATTAACCAGTACAAAGAGCTCTACTTGGGTAGATATTTTGCGTAAAACTGTGGACTCTTGTTGGAAAAAAGGGCAGGTGCAGTTCCTTTGTGGCCGAGTCACTCACACAGCTACTGACACACCAACACAGACACTTAGGTACCCGCTCACATAATAGTTAAGCCCAGATTTCACTCATACAAAACCAGTGAAATTCAGCAGTTATAGTTAGCTGAGCTAACTATAACTTACACCCCCATAGTGCACTGCTTATGACCTCACATATTACACCACTCATGACATGGTCAGTGACTTCCCTGATGACATCACTGATGACATCTCAAATGACATCACTGATGACATCTTATAACCACTCACACACCCACTCACACCTCCACACAACCTCTCATACACCCACTGACCTACCCATACAACCACTCACATACCCTCTCACTCACACACACAACCACTGACACAGCCACTCACTTACCCATGTACCTACGCACACATCCACCCTCTCACCCGTACACTCACTCACACAGCCATGCACTCATCTATACAGCTACTCCCACCCCCAATTATTCACCCATGCAGCCACTCACATACCCAATCATTCATCCATACAGCCTCTCAACAGAGCCACTCACACACCCACACAACCACTTACATACCCATTCACACATCCATACAAGCACTCACACATCTACTCACTCACCCATACAGTCACTCTCCAACACACCCACTCCCACTCATTAAACCAAACACTCACTCAAACAGCCACTCACTCACCCATACAGCCACTTACATACCCAGTTACTCACCCATGCAGTCACTCACCCAGCCACTCAGATACCCATACAGCCACTCACACACCCACTCACCCACCCATACAGCCACTCACACAGCCACTTACTCACCCATACAGCTATTCACACACCCACTTATTCACCCATACACCACTCACATAACCATTCACACACCCAGTAACTCACACAAGGATACACACAGTCACACAGCCACTCACATAATATATGTTAGAAATAGTATCATGCATTAGTAGTACACAAAGTATACAAAAGTAACTTTTGTAGTAGCTTAGCATATATGTTTCGCACTCAAACATTTAGAAAACACTTACACTCATTGTGTGATGTCATCAGCGACGTCATTTGAGATGTCATCAGTGATGCCACTAGTGATGTCATTGACCATGTTATGAGTGATGTAGAATGTGAAGTAATAAACAGTGCATTGTGGGGCGTAAGTTAAAGTTAGCTCAGCTAACTATAACTGCTAAATTTCACTGGTTTTGTACGAGTGAAATCTGAGCCTAACTATAACGTCCCTGTAACCTTTGATTTTTTTCAGTGAATATATATATATATCTATAGCAAAATTGGAAAGCATGTATTCGAGGCAAAAATATGTGTATTTTCAGGACTCAGACTGATGTTTCGAGAAAAATGGTTGAATTTATAATTGAACTTCCAGTTGAATTTCCAATTCAACAATCCCCATCTTGTCTTCTGTAACAATAAACGTTATTTCAGCTCCAAGATATCATTCAGGGTGAAGAACAAGTTACTTACCTTCGGTAACGCTTTTTCTGGTGGATACAATATCTGCCTGTGGATTCCTCACCTTATGAATACCCCTTGCGCCAGCAATCTCGCGGAAATTCTTTTCCTAGCTCTCCCACGTCGACGAGGACGTCACAATAGCACGGCTCCGCTCGCGACTCCGTATGACGTCATCGGAGCCATAAGAAGACCTGGTCGGCGTGCTGACATCAGTTCCACCCATTTTTTCCGTGCCACCGAGGCAAACGGGCGGACCGACACATTTTCAAATGCAAACATCGCATACCAAACATATACATATATATAAATTCACATTTGCATCCTCAAGAATGACATTGCGAAATAGCCATAGAAAAGGCATTTCTAAGTAACAAAATTGCAAACATGATTAAGATATATCAATCAAAGCATCTTTTGGTAGAAACAGGTGGACAACGGGGAGGCGGGTGGGTCAGTGAGGAATCCACAGGCAGATATTGTATCCACCAGAAAAAGCGTTACCGAAGGTAAGTAACTTGTTCTTCTGATGGATACTTCTGCCTGTGGATTCCTCACCTTATGAATAGACTCCCAAAGCCGTACCTCTCCTGGAGGAGGGTGTCCACCTGACTAAACCAAAAATCTTGCAAAACAGAACGAGCAAAATGGCCATCCCTCCTAACCTCGGAATCCAAGCAGTAATGCTTTTCAAAGGTATGGAGGGAGGCCCAAGTTGCTGCCTTACAAATATCAAGTACAGGTACACCTCTAGCCAAAGCAGATGTAGTAGACTTTGCTCTAGTAGAATGAGCTCTGATACCTTCAGGAGCCTCCTTGTTGGCCAGGGCGTAGCAGATCTTTATACAGAGAATAATCCATCTCGACAGAGTCCGCTTGAGAACAGCTTTACCCTTCATCCGACCAACATAACCCACGAAGAGTTGGTCATCAAGTCTCAATTCTCTGGTCCTGTCCAGATAAAAGCTGACCGCTCTCTTTGGGTCCAAGCGGTGAAGTCTCTCCTCCTCCTTGGAAGGGTGAGGGGGAGGATAAAAGGTAGGAAGGGTAATGGACTGCCCCAAATGAAAAGGGGTAACCACCTTGGGAAGGAAAGCAGCCCTGGTCCTTAGAACCAACTTATCTGCATGAATGGTCAGGAAAGGAGGCTTTGAGCTAAGAGCCTGCAACTCGCTTACCCTCCTAGCCGAAGTAATGGCAATCAAGAAAACCGTTTTAAAAGTAAGAAGCCTCAAAGGGCAACTATGCAGAGGCTCAAATGGAGAACCCATGAGAAAAGTAAGTACAAGATTTAAATCCCACTGAGGCATAATAAAAGGAGTGGGAGGAAACATGTTTGTAAGACCTTTAATGAATCTCATCACCACCGGAGATTTAAACAAGGATGGCTGATCCGGCAAACAGATAAAAGCCGACAAAGCCGATAAGTAACCTTTTACAGTAGCTACAGCAAAACCCTGCTGCGCTAAGGAAAGTGAAAAACTTAAAACATGAGATAAACGAGCCTTCAAAGGGTCAATAGATCTCTCTCCACACCATTTAACAAATTTAGACCAACGGGAAGAGTAAATGGTGGAGTGTCGCCTGGACGATAAAATAACATCCACCACATCTGGTGGGAGAGAGAACGAACTCAGGTTGCCCCGTTCAATCTCCAGGCATGAAGGTGCAAGCTCTGGAGGTGGGGGTGAAGAACCTGCCCCTGCGACTGCGAGAGGAGGTCTGCCCTGAGAGGGAGACGGAGCGGAGGGTGCGAAGAGAGGTGAAGAAGATCTGTGTACCACACCCTTCTCGGCCAATCCGGAGCGATCAAGATGACTTGGGCCCGGTCTTGGCGAATCTTCCTCAGAACCCGAGGAATCAAGGGTATGGGAGGAAACGCATAAAGGAGTTGAGCGCTCCAACTCAACTGAAAAGCGTCCCCCAACGCTCCCTGCATCGGAAACTGGAGACTGCAGAACAACGGGCAGTGCGCGTTCTCGTGAGTGGCAAATAGGTCCAACCGAGGAGACCCCCACATCTGGAAGACGTGATGGACCACCTCTGGATGAAGCCGCCACTCGTGATCGGCCGAGTAATGCCGACTGAGACTGTCCGCACGAACATTCAGCACCCCGGCTAGATGATTTGCAAACACATAAATCTGCTGGCCCTGAGCCCAAGACCAGAGTCGCAGAGCCTCTCGACAGAGACAAAACGACCCTACACCTCCCTGTTTGTTGATATACCACATCGCGGTCGTGTTGTCCGTCAGGACCTGAACTGACCGACCGCGAAGGGAAGGAAGGAAAGCCTTTAGTGCCAAACATATCGCCCGCAATTCCAGAAGGTTGATGTGAAGCAACCTTTCCTCTGGAGACCAAAGACCTTTGATCTCCAGATCCCCCAGATGAGCACCCCACCCTAGAGCGGAGGCGTCCGTGATTACTGTGGCCATCGGTGGAGGAAGTTGAAAGGGCTTCCCTTGAGACAGGTTGCCCTGCACACCCCACCAAGTCAGCTCCGCTGCAGCGTCTCTGGAGATTCTGACCTTCTCCACGAGATCCCCGTTGTGCTGATACCACTGCCTGCGGAGGCACCACTGGAGTGCCCTCATGTGCCAGCGTGCACGACTGACCAACAGTATGCAGGAAGCGAACAGACCGAGCAGGCGAAGGACCTTCAGGACCGGAACAACCGCTCCGTAGTGAAACAAAGGAATCATCTCCTGAATGTCGAGAATCCTCTGTGGAGGCGGGAATGCACGACAAACAGTAGTGTCCAGTATTGCCCCTATGAACAGGCTGCGCTGAGAAGGCACCAGGTGAGATTTGGGTACATTTATTGAAAAACCCAAGTTGAACAACAACTGCGTTGTCATCTGCAAGTGACGCAACACCATCTCCCGAGACTTGGCTTTCAACAGCCAATCGTCCAGATAGGGAAGACAGGAACCCCTGATCTTCTGAGATGTGCTGCTACCACCGCCATCACCTTTGTAAAGACTCGTGGCGCGGAAGTCAGACCAAACGGTAGAACCGCAAACTGGTAATGTTGCGACCCTACCGTGAAACGTAGATACTTCCGATGCGACTTCAGGATGGGAAGATGAAAGTACGCATCCTGCAGGTCGATGGACACCATGCAGTCTTCCTGTTGCAGCGCAAGAAGAACCTGAGCTAGAGTCAACATTTTGAATTTCTCCTGCCTGAGGTAAAAATTCAAAATCCTGAGGTCCAGGATCGGCCTCAAACGTCCGTCCTTTTTGGGAATCAGGAAATACCGGGAATAGCACCCCTGACCCCTTTCCTGCTCTGGAACCACCTCTATCGCACCTTTTTGTAACAAGACAAGAACCTCTTGCTGCAAAAGCAACAAATGGTCTTCTGAACAACCATCTTGGCGAGGAGGGTAAGGAGGTGGATACGCTAGAAAAGGGAGGGCGTACCCATTCTCTACAAGATTTAAAACCCAACGATCTGTTGTAATCAGTTTCCAATCTTGTAGAAAATGGGACACCCGACCCCCAACAGGACCAACATGCTCTAAGATGGGGGATCTAGAGCTGCTTCCCTGAAGCACCAACGGTGAGGGGAGGAGAGGAAGAGGAGGAGGAGGACTGCTGTCGTGAGGCTCTCCTAAAACGGCCTCTGTTCTTGCCCCTGTAGGACTTGTATAAAGGGTTCTGTTGTTGTTGCTGCTGACCCTGTTGAAATTGTTGATGGCCACGAAAGGAAGAACCTCTTCCAAACCCACGAAGGCGTTTGTAACCGTAACCCCTGGGCTGAGACTGAAGACCTAAAGATCTAGCCGTGGCTCTGCTGTCTTTAAAACGTTGTAAGGTAGAGTCCGCCTTGGATCCAAACAGCCTTGTGCCATCAAAAGGTAAGTTCAAGAGAGTCGCCTGGACATCAGGGGAAAAACCAGAAGACCTTAACCAGGCCTGCCTTTTGGTTGCCACGGAAGAGCCCATTGCCCGTGCAACAGAATCAGCCGTGTCCATGCCAGACTGAATCACCTGACGAGCAGCTGCTTGTGAATCAGCAAGTACCTCCATGAAGCTAGCCCTATCATCTTCTGGGAGCTTAGGAGCTAGCTGTTTCACAGTATCCATCAAAGCATGGATGTACCTTCCCAGAAGACAAGTAGCATTTGTTGACTTCAATGCCATGCTTGCCGACGAAAACACTTTTTTTGCCGCTTGCTCCATCTTTTTGGAGTCCTTATCTCCAGGAGTAGTCGGGAAAGCACCTGAAGACTGCTTTGAACATGAAGCTTGTACTACCAAGCTCTCCGGTGTTGGATGGGAAGACAGAAAGGCAGGATCTCCAGGGGCCGGCCTATATCTTCTTGCAATCGACCTAGAGACAGCAGGCGCAGACAAGGGCTTCTGCCACACTTCCAAAATTGGCTCAGTTAATGCGTCTATAAATGGTAAAAGTGGCTCTGAGACCACAGAAGACGTATTAAGGACCTCTGTTAAGATGTTAGCCTTTATTTCAGATGTTGGAAGCTGCAGACCCCGCAGATCAGCTGCCTTCCTCACAACCACATGGTAGGGCAAATTTTCCAATGGTAGACCAGCCTTTGGTGACGAAAGGTCATATTCTGGTGAAGTGTCCAAGCCACTGGCCTCTTGCAGACCCTCAAAGTCATCAAGTGACTCCACTATTTCACCTTCCTCCTGATCTTGCTCGTGCCTATACTCCTCCTCTTCTAGCAGCCTTTGAATCTCCCTCCGGGAATGCTGCTTAGGCACAGACGTCGGAACCGGCGTCAGCGGAGCCAAAAACGGAGTCGACGGCGCCGAACGCGGCGCCGGAGAAGGAGGTAACGGAGCAAGAGGAAGGCCCTCTGGAACAACGTTCGACGCCGCTCGAATCCGAGACGACGCCGACTCCCCATCCGACGGAGCTCGAGGTGCCGGAGTGGACGACCTCGGCGTCGGGAAGTGCCAAGCCGGAGCGGATGGCATAAAGGGGGCCTGGGCATACTGGTGTGGAACACCCAAATTGTAGGCCAAGGGACCTGAAGGCACACCCAATGGGAAACTAGCCCTTGAAAACATCCCGTACATCGCATTGAGGAACTGCGATGGGTCCGCAACAGGCAAGGGAAAAGGAGGATAAGAACCCGTACCTCCTTGCCCGGGGACGACCTGCGGTGGATTCGGATCCTGCGGAGCCGGTGGAGACGGCGCCCGTACTGGTGAAGCCAAAGGAATAGGAGACATCTCCTCCGGCGTCGGACTTTTACAGGGCGCCGGTGATCCTCTCGACGCCGAAGAGCCCTTCGACGCCGGTGACATCCGAGCTGGAGAATGCTGCGACCCCGCACTCGGAGAAGGGGAAGGAGAGACAAAGTCCTTTCTCCGGAGTCGCTCAGGAGGAGTCGTCGACCTCGAAGCCCTCGACTTCGATGAATGACGCCGGGACTTCTTATGCTTCTTCGACGTGTGTGACGAAGAAGACCGCTTTCTCCCTCTTTTTTCTTTCTTGGCTTTGGCCATAAAGAGTTTTGCTTCACGCTCTTTAAGCGCCTTCGGGTTCATTTTCCTGCATGAACGGCACTCCTCGACGTCGTGGTCGGATGAAAGGCACTACAGACAGTCTTCGTGAGGATCCGTGATCGACATTTGGCCTCCGCACTCCCTGCAAGGCTTAAACCCGGATTTCCTAGAAGTAGCCATATCTTCGCCGCAAGGAATTAAAGTTGAAGATGGAGATTCCCTGGCAAACCGTTACGCGTCGACGGCGCGGAAAAAAGGGATCTGACGTCAGCACGCCGACGTCTTCTTATGGCTCCGATGACGTCATACGGAGTCGCGAGCGGAGCCGTGCTATTGTGACGTCCTCGTCGACGTGGGAGAGCTAGGAAAAGAATTTCCGCGAGATTGCTGGCGCAAGGGGTATTCATAAGGTGAGGAATCCACAGGCAAAGTATCCATCAGAATGCGTGCTTTACAAATACATATCATGTTATTTTATATTTAAAGCTGATCTGCCCGCCAGAATGTCTCTTGGTTGCCTGACAGTACAATTCAGATGACCCATGGGGTAAGTGAGGACTTGAGGATGGTTAGCACTTTGCAAAAGGGTGGAGCTGGTCACAAGACAGAAGAGTACTATTCCTGTAGCACCGGTCCAGGAAGTCAGCTAGTCTTCCTGAGATTGACAGTGCCTCTACTTAGGTGGTGCAGCCTGCCTTTACCACAAGAAAATAGAGAACAGGGAGATAGGTTGCGAAAGCTAGATGTACTGGTCACTCCTCCCAGGCCTTCCTCTTTACCCCTCTTGATCAAGGCTGGACGAGGAAAGAGAAGGAGGTGGGAGATAACAAGACCCTTGACCTTGCCAGGTAGGTCGCTCCCCCACCACACAGCTCCGCCTGTGTTGTCTGCCCGCTGCTTCTGCAGGTAAGATCGCCCCTCCGCTTGTGGCCCCGGTGCCCGTATTTCTTGCTTGTCTCCCCATTTTCCTTCTGTGCCCCTCGCTGCCCCATTTGCGCTGTGCCTGTAATTCTGTCTGTTTTTCTGTTTTTCTCCCCCATTTTCCTTTCTGTGCCCCTCGCTGCCCCATTTGCATTGTGCCTGTAATTCTGTCTGTTTTTCTCCCCCATTTTCCTTTCTGTGCCCCTCGCTGCCCCATTTGCATTGTGCCTGTAATTCTGTCTGTTTTTCTCCCCCATTTTCCTTTCTGTGCCCCTCGCTGCCCCATTTGCGCTGTGCCCGTAATTCTGTCTGTTTTTCTCCCCCATTTTCCTTTCTGTGCCCCTCGCTGCCCCATTTGCGTTGTGCCTGTAACTCTGTCTGTTTTTTCTCCCCCTTTTTCCTTTCTGTGCCCCTCGCTGCCCCATTTGCATTGTGCCTGTAATTCTGTCTGTTTTTCTCCCCCATTTTCCTTTCTGTGCCCCTCGCTGCCCCATTTGCGTTGTGCCCGTAATTCTGTCTGTTTTTCTCCCCCCATTTTCCTTTCTGTGCCCCTCGCTGCCCCATTTGCGTTGCGCCTATAATTCTGTCTGTTTTTTCTCCCCCATTTTCCTTTCTGTGCCCCTCGCTGCCCCATTTGCATTGTGCCTGTAATTCTGTCTGTTTTTCTCCCCCATTTTCCTTTCTGTGCCCCTCGCTGCCCCATTTGCGTTGTGCCGGTAACTCTGTCTGTTTTTCTCCCCCTTTTTCCTTTCTGTGCCCCTCGCTGCCCCATTTGCATTGTGCCTGTAATTCTGTCTGTTTTTCTCCCCCATTTTCCTTTCTGTGCCCCTCGCTGCCCCATTTGCGTTGTGCCGTAATTCTGTCTGTTTTTCTCCCCCATTTTCCTTTCTGTGCCCCTCGCTGCCCCATTTGCATTGTGCCTGTAATTCTGTCTGTTTTTCTCCCCCATTTTCCTTTCTGTGCCCCTCGCTGCCCCATTTGCGTTGTGCCTGTAACTCTGTCTGTTTTTTCTCCCCCTTTTTCCTTTCTGTGCCCCTCGCTGCCCCATTTGCATTGTGCCCGTAATTCTGTCTGTTTTTCTCCCCATTTTCCTTTCTGTGCCCCTCGCTGCCCCATTTGCGTTGTGCCCGTAATTCTGTCTGTTTTTCTCCCCCATTTTCCTTTCTGTGCCCCTCGCTGCCCCATTTGCGTTGTGCCCGTAATTCTGTCTGTTTTTCTCCCCCATTTTCCTTTCTGTGCCCCTCGCTGCCCCATTTGCGTTGTGCCCGTATTTTTTGTCTGTTTTCTCTCCCCTTGTACTTTTGTGCCCCCGCTGCCTCTCGCCATTCCCGCCACTGCGTCCCTGCGGCCCCGCCCCCTGACTGCCCATTTGCTGCCCCTGCCTCCCGCCTCCCAGCTGCTCCTCCCTCCCACCTCCCCATAAATGGCGGCCGCTGCGCGGCCGCGCCGCTGGCGCGCCGAGGCGCGCCTAAGGCAAGCCCGTCTGCGCCCGTCCGCGACTGGACCGCGCCCAGCGCCAGAACCCCTGGATCCCACCGATGCAACACTACTCGACGGACCTACGACGCCGTCACCCTCACCGCACTCAATGCCGGCCGGAACCCTGCCTGCTACCGAGCCTCACCGAGACGCACCCACGGACCCTTCACCTGCCAAACCTGCCGATTCACCTGCCCCCGGACGTGCACCACCTCCGCCAAGTCGAGCACCAGCAGCAACCACCTGAAATGCATCCTGTTGAACACCCGCTCCGTCCACAGGCACGCCGTGGAACTCTGGGACCTGCTCGACGCAACAGCACCGGACATCGCCTTCCTCACCGAAACCTGGATGAACGCCTCCTCAGCGCCCGACATCGCCATAGCCATCCCGGACGGATACAAGATCACCCGGAGGGACCGCGTCAACCACACGGGAGGAGGCATCGCCATCGTACACAAGAACACCATCCGCATCTCGACTAACTCCGACGAGACCTTCACCGCCGCCGAACACCTACACTTCCAGATACACACTGACCCCAAGACCACCCTCCGAGGCACCCTCATCTACAGACCCCCGGGACCACGCACACTATTCAGCGAAGACATCGCAGACTTCATCAGCCCGCACGCCATGCCCTCCGCCGACTACATCCTCCTAGGGGACCTCAACTTCCACCTGGAGAACAACAACGACAGAAACACCACCGCCCTGCTGGACAACCTCGCCAACCTCGGACTCAAGCAACTGGTGAACACGCCCACCCACTACGCCGGCCACACGCTTGACCCCGTCTTCTCTTCCAGCAAGCACATCTCCTTCAGCCACGCCACCGGACTCCACTGGACCGACCACAGCTGCGTCCACTTCAGCTTCAGAAAGACTGCGACCCACCACCACCCGCAACAGGCTCCCCGCCGGAGCTGGAGCAAGATCACCGCCGAGCAGCTCACCGCCTCCCTCAGCCAGAACACACCCACCAACACAACGGACCCAAACGAAGCAGCCAGCAACCTCGCCAAGTGGCTGACCGCCTGCGCCGACGACCTCGCACCACTAAAAACCCTCCCAGCAGACCCGGAAGCAAGAAAACCCCTTGGTTCACCAACGAACTCAAGGAATCCAAGAAGAACTGCTGCACTCTCGAGAATACCTGGCGACTCGACCAGACCACAGACAACAGGACCGCCCTCAAGCACGCCACCCGCAAACACCACCAGCTGATCCGTGCCACCAAGAAGTCGGCACTCAAAGAACGACTGGACAACAACGCCCACGACAGCAAGGAACTTTTCAGCATCGTCAAAGAGTTCTCCAACCCCAGCGCCGGAAACAACGACATCACCCCCTCGCAAGACCTCTGCAACTCACTCGCCGCGTTCTTCCACCGCAAGATCACCGACATACATAACAGCTTCGACGCACAAACCACGCACCCTACCGCCGAACCAACGCCCGCCACCACCACCCTCTGCAACTGGACCCCGATCAGCACCGAAGACACCACCCGCACGATGAACTCCATCCACTCCGGATCACCAACCGACCCCTGCCCACACCACGTCTTCAACAAAGCCGACGCCACCATCGCACCCCATCTCCGGGACATCATCAACTCCTCCTTCCACACCGCCACCTTCCCGGAGAGCTGGAAGCACGCCGAGCTTACCGCCCTCCTGAAGAAACCAACGGCGGACCCCACCGACCTCAAGAACTACCGTCCCATCTCGCTCCTTCCGTTTCCGGCCAAAGTCATCGAGAAGACCGTCAACAGACAGCTTGCCGCCTTCCTCGAGACGAATGGATCCCTCGACCCCTCGCAGTCCGGGTTTCGGGCCAACCACAGCACCGAGACCGCCCTTATCGCAGCCACCGACGACATCAGAACCCTAACCGACAACGGGGAAACAGCAGCCCTCATCCTCTTGGACCTCTCCGCGGCGTTCGACACCGTCTGCCACCGCACCCTAGTGAAGCGCCTCAGCAACATCGGAATCCGAGAGAAAGCACTGGAATGGATCATCTCGTTCCTCGCCGGAAGAACCCAGAGAGTCCGCCTCCCCCGTTCAGATCCGAGGCCACCGAAGTCATCTGCGGCATTCCACAAGGATCTTCACTCAGTCCAACCCTCTTCAACGTCTACATGAGCCCCCTCGCAGCCATCGCACGCCAACACAACCTCAACATCATCTCCTACGCCGACGACACCCAGCTGATCCTCTCCCTCACCAACGACCCCACCACCGCCAGAGCCAACCTACACGACGGGATGAGAGACGTCGCCGACTGGATGAGGAACAGCCGCCTTAAACTGAACTCAGACAAGACGGAAGTCCTCATCCTGAGCTCATCACCCTCCGCCTGGGACGACTCCTGGTGGCCCCCGGCCCTGGGCACCGCGCCCAAGCCAACGGACCACGCACGCAACCTGGGCTTCATCCTGGACTCCTCCCTGTCGATGACCAGACAAGTCAACGCCGTCTCATCTTCGTGCTTCAACACCCTGCGCATGCTCCGCAAGATCTTCAGATGGATCCCCACTGAAACCAGGAAGACCGTCACCCAGGCACTCGTCACCAGCCGACTGGACTATGGGAACACCCTCTACGCCGGAACCACAGCCAAACTTCAAAAAGACTCCAGCGCATCCAGAATGCCTCCGCACGACTCATCCTGGACATCCCCCGACACAGCCACATCACCGGACACCTGAAAGACCTGCACTGGCTCCCCGTCAGCAAGAGAATCACGTTCAGACTCCTCACCCACGCACACAAGGCCCTCCACGACCTGGGCCCAAAGTACCTCAACGACCGCATGACCTTCTACACGCCCACCCGCCAGCTACGATCAACCAGCCACGCCCTCGCCACCGTACCACGCATCCGCAGAACCACCGCCGGAGGAAGATCCTTCTCCTACCTGGCAGCCAAGACCTGGAACTCCCTCCCCACTCACCTTCGGCGAACCCAGGACCATCTCTCCTTCAGGAAGCAGCTCAAGACCTGGCTGTTCGAGCAGTAACTTACCCCCTCCCCCAGCGCCTTGAGACCCTCCCGGGTGAGTAGCGCGCTCTATAAATGCCGTGATTGATTGATTGATTGATTGATTGATTGATAGGCAGGTGAGAGTGAGCAAGCAGTACATGCATAATGGTTAGAGAAATACAAAAAAAACCTCAAGTACAGAGGTAACAGAGAATGGTCAGAGACAGCCTGTGAGAGAAAAAGAGAGAGACCCAAGGCCAGTGGTGAGAGGGCTATTAGAGAAAGCAAGAGAAATACCTCAGTAGCACAGTTGTAGAAGAGACAGTGATCAGTTATAAGTGAGAGAGAGATATGACACGTGTGAAAGAGACAAAGAGACCATCGGGCATTACTATGGCTTTGAGGAACATATTGTCACGATTACTGAAATGGTGGTATTTCATAAGGTGAGAGGAGGGTCGACTGAGGGGTGACTCGGTGGAATTTGGAACAGAAAAAACATATAGAACCTCTTATGTTTTGCTATGGAATAAACGCTTTGCTAGTGTGGCAAGTGTTTTATGCCCAGAATGTGGAATGGAATATTACACCCTGAATAAGTGAGGATGCTACCAAAAGAAAGTAAGAAAACATTGTACAACTTTGCAACTCACATCTCGCCATGTTTACGATGGTGATAGCCAACCAGAACTTGTATATAAGGTGAGTCTTCAGACATGGAAGTCTCTTCCCAAAATGTTCTCTCGGAGTTCTTGATTTCTTTGGCCTTCTTGAGGAATTGTTTGGAGGATCTGGTCAGCAAGACCGGAGCCTGTGTGATATTCTTGCTGTTGTGAAATTTCCAAAGACTTTATTTAACTGCTGAACTGGGTAAAAGCTGTTTTTTTCACTGATACATCTATGGCTTTTAAGAACTGTGTTTCTGCATAAAATTTCAGGAGGTCTCATTGCTTGGCTAGTTACCTTATTTTGGAGAGTGTGGGAACTCCTATATTGACATTCTGGACTTAAGGAGTGGGTTATCTCCAAATTTGCTACCTCGATGAAGAACTCTACAGAAAGGGTGAGTTATTGGTAATATGATATACATTTCTCTTTTTTTCAGTGAAAGACGAAGTGAAGACATATTCCTAAATAAGTTTACCTAAAGGAGAAAAACAGATGACATTTCACACCAGCTTTTCTCTCTTTCCAATTCTTCTTTACCCTAGCGTATTCTAAAGTTCATAGTTATACTAGTGGATTTCGGATACTGGAGTGGGCAAAGCAGTTAATCATTCAAAGGATTTCATGACACTTCTGCAGAAGGATTCTTATGAGTGATTAAATGACACTCATGCAATGTTTTTAAAGGATCAAAAATGTTACTGTGGCATGGCAGAGTGGGAACCAAGGTACCACTAATTGTAATCCTAGGAAAACACAGACAGGAGATTTTGGTTTTCCAAGACTTAAAAATGTCATGATGCCTCTACACTTTGTGCTTTTCATTGTAGATTGCAAGCTAACCCCATCAGTAGCCATGATGCTGGAGGTTAGAGCTAAAATAACCCAGTTCCATACTTATAAGAATGCTGCACCAATGAAAAAACGGTGTGCAGTAAAAGGGATTTTACCTCCAGTGTGGCATACAGTTAAAAACTGGAAAGTGTGTTAGTGCAGAAGGGGGTGAGAAATAGTTATTACATGGAGAGGCCTCTATTAGAAATTGAGCAGTTATATATATTGTAGGAATTTTGAAAATTAGCCATACTTGGGTGCACACTTGGTGGATTTAAAATATTTGAACTTCATGCATAAAATATGCAAAGGAAAGTGAAAGACAGCTTTATTACCTCCGAGTGAAGGCCATGCTCTGCGTACTAATCTCATTATGCACACCCGGGGGCCTCACACAGCAGGTGTGGGGATCCCCCAAATCTTGCCACCTCAAAAATATTTCCTCAACAGAACGCCCACAGTTCAACGAATCAGAGATAGTGTAAAACCTCAGTTTCACGAGGCAACGTGTCCTCGAGGTAAGGCACCTCCCAACACATCAGAATAGTCAAAAACACAGTCCATTAAATAAAGGGCACAAAACCAATAACTGATTCCTAGATCATAGGAATTGTTTTAAAGAGTTATTACAAAAATTCAAAAGAAGTCTCTCAGCAAATAGATTGTTACAAAAAAGTGCAGAATCTGCCAAGTGGCAGAAAAATCTAAAGAGAATTGGACAGGATTCCTAACAGTATCTAAGGGCCTGATTTACATATCGGCAGACGGGTTACTCTCTCACAACGGGGACGGATATCCCATCTGTCGAAATCTAAATCCCATAATATCCTATGGGATTTAGATTTCGGCAGACGGGATATCTGTCCCCATTGTGACGGAGTAACCCATCCACCGATATCTAAACCAGGCCCTAAGTCTTCTGGCTTACCCCCAAAATCAAGGATTTATACACACTATTTTTCAATACTAGATCACTAAAACTGCAAAATCACTGTGGTGTGATGGAAAATGTGACATTGTTAGCCAATCTGAGCACATTATTATTAACCATCATATTGCCTTAGCACTTAAGCACTATCACACTACATGCATATTAATTCTGCCCACTCTATGCTAATGCTACCTGGAGAGGGTAGAACAAACTGGATACATGAATAACAGAAGGTTATTGTGAATGAATAGGGTACAGTGAAATAATGGAAGGTCCTTAAAGCAAAGATACAGTTTTCTGGCTGAGCGGATTAATCAAGAACAGCATTAACAATGACAACGGAAATAAACTTTATATCACACAATAGAGCCCCTGGTTCGGAACAAAAAAAAGTAAAACAAGAAACAAAAAAGCTTAAATGGAGCATTCCTTTTAAAGGACGATTTCCCTCACTCATCAAAGGTGGCATGCTTCATCACTGGGAACTTCCTCACACCATGATGCCTAGTCACAGTGCAGGCTACAATCTCTCACCGAGAGAGGCAAGCACAGCTGATGTTTTCAGAGTTATAGTAAATACCCCATAATGAGCCTGGGGTAGTGAGGTAAGCAAAGCATGCAAAAAATGGTGTAAATAATTAAAACTGGCAACAAACAACTTCATTCATGCCCCTGGGTCAGCAATAAAAACAAAGGATACTGCAGGAAAAATTAAGCCTGCGGAGAAGTGTCAACAAGGTAAGTCAACATGTTTCTGCAAATAACCATCGATGAGGCATTGCAGCATTCGTCAGGACCTATAGTGATAGTGCTTCTGCTTCATAGTTGTGCTCAGAGAATAAAGAGTAATACAATACAAAACCGTCCAGTCATTCTCTATGAATCCAAGACGGGGATCCACTGGTGGACACCCACAATCATCGGGTGTAATGCCTCAGCTTAGGCCCTGGCGTGGGGCTCAGGGTACTCTCAATCATCCTAGTGAGTGGAGTCCGGCCGCATCCAACGCAACGTTAGAGGGCCAATCTGGAAACTGAGTTGTAAATTGAGTGTGCAAAAGCCGTCTCTCGGAGGCAGAGTTGGCTGTTTGTAATAAGCTTATTTAATTTATTGACGTGCGTATTTATCACATCAATTTTTACCCATGAAATGCTATCAAAAACCTTTACCAGAGGAGAACAGAATTTAAGCCCGCAACATTTCACTATTTTTTGAACAGCCAACAGATGCTTAGATTAACCTGCAGCAAAGAATTGTGTATTTGAATTATATAGCTACTATTGTTTAACAAAGTTTACTAGGAGGGATTGAAAGAAGCAAGTGTTACAAGCTAGCCTGGACATCATAGGATTACAGGAGCCATGGATAGTTATATACTTACAGAGAAGTGAGTGTCCCAAAGGGTTAGTACATGAGGATGTGCTAATAAAAGCAAGGTTGTCGTTAGTCAAGCAATGGAATTTAAAAGGGAAATACCAAACATTTAGAAATGTATCATGTATCATATATGTGTTCATACCATACATGAGATGTACTTTTGCAACCATAGAAATGAAAGGCAGTGCTAGGCAATTAAATTACTTCATGCAAAAACCACATTAAATGTGGATCCTCAACAGTAAAAGTACTTTATTTGTTTGATTGAGAGAAAGGTATGATAAGCCTTTTTCTTGGAGATCTTTATCTGCCTTGCAGTGAGATTGTAGAGAAGAAAGATAACAGGTTTGTTAATCAAAGACCGGGGCAATTGGTGCGATTTTTTCTTAAAAAATATTTAAGGTAAAAGAGGTGAATAGGAATAGCATGAGCCCAGATTCTGTCATAGTAGCAGCTGTTAAGAAGAGGTACCCAAACCTGGCCTCTGCCTCAAACCTGACTGATAAAGAAAGAAAGACTATGGATACAGTGGGCAAGAAAATATGCAGAACATCAGCCAATACGCTTAAAGCAAATGGTTCCTTTATGTTTTTAGGAAGATACAATAGCTGATTGTCAGGCACGATGAATAGATTTGTTGATAGGCTCCCGGCCAAAGACACATACGACTTCCTGGAGGTGGTCAATGAGAGGAAACTGATATCAAACTAGATCAGTGCTGCCATAGATGTGGCTGACCTCACAGCTTTTGGATATTGCCATGGACTTTGTATGAGATATGTCTTCTGGGTGAGTCTAACTGGTCTGAAATCAGCTGCTCAATAAAAATGTATTAGTGTACCTTTCCATTGTTCATCTCTATGTGGATAAAATGTAGATGATGAGCTGCATAAGATGAAAGCTGATGCTGATACTTTGAAGGCAGTAGGGCCCTTTCAGAACTCACCCGGCTTTCTTGCCTAAGGTGATTTTCGATTTTCATGCCAATCAATCCATATCACTGCCAGCATTTTTTCTAATCTGACCTCTCCAGAAGAGATTGTAAGAGGGCACTGAGATACTACTTAGATGGAACAAAACAGCTAAGGTCATCAGATCCTTTATTTGCAAATTATGGCCCTAATCAATAAGGGAAACCAATGCCATAGCCAGCAAGTTGGATCAGAGCTGTTTAACAAAAGTGTCTTGTGAGTGGAATAGGGATGTTAACAAAAAGGTAAAGGAAGTTAGGGAGAATAATAATTTTAGCAATGGTGATCCTTTCCGCCATGGATTAGGCAGTCTGGACCAAACCAGTATACGTTCGCCCTCCAGAGTTTGTCTGTATCCTTACTGACCCATATACTTAGGCTCCATTGCCTGTTGAAGTGGGTATTGGGATTCAAACTGGTCCACCGCTGAGGTGAGTAGGAACAGGATGGATTTAGACCAGTTAAGAAAGATGACATCATGTCCACCAAAGTGGATCACTTCCTGTATTATTGGGGAGACATAGGTCTGATGGTAGCGGACATAGAGTGTAACATCGTCCGCGTACATGGACACCAGAATCATCCTAGCTGTGAAGGGTGGTCCTCTGTGGGAGTAGTGCTGCTGCAGCCTATCTACCAGGGGTTCCATTGCTATCACAAATAGGATCGGCGATAGAGGGCACCCCTGCCTAATACCCCTGAATACAGGGAATGGGGGAGTAATCTCACTGTGAATGCACAGCCTTGCAGTGGGGTTGGTTTAGAGTAGTTTGATAAGGTGCAGGAATTGGGTACTGATCCTGATGAAAGTAAGGTGCTGGAATAACTATTGCCACTCTAGGGAATCGAACGCCTTAGTGGCATTAAGTAGTATAGCAGCTATGCTAAGCTGAAGATAAATAGTGTGCATGAGTGTGAACAATGTGCCAAGGCTGTGTGCTGTGGAGTGGCCTGGCATGAAACCGGATTGGTCAGGTCAGACTGTCTGGTAGGAGAGGTATTAGGCGGTTAGCAATCAATTTCGTCAATATTTTGTTATCGACATTGATCATCGATAGCAGTCTGTAGAAGTCACATTTGTTTGTCAGCTTGCCGGGTTTCAGTATAGTGGCCATAACCGCTTCACTCAGGGAGGGAAAGTAGTGTGCTAAGCGATAGGGATTCCACATACATCACAAACAAATGAGGAGCCAGGTTTGGGACATATTCCTTGTAGAAGGACGCGTTTATGCCATCCAGACCTGGCACCCTATCCCCAGGCATGCTCTGGATGACCTGCACAATGTTGTCCACAGTGAAGGGCACATCTAGTATAGATGATGTGCATCCTCCAACAGGATAGTTTTGAGGAATGCATGTAAAGCGTCCATGTCTGGGATCAACGATGTACGGTATAAGTCTGTGTAAAAGCTCACCATGATATGTAGAATCTCATCATGTCTAGTATGATTGGATTACTGGTCATCCCTGAGTTCTGTATGCACTGGTCAAGGGCTTATGGATGAGCCCCCCAGTGTTTTGCCTGATCGGTCTGTTATATTCCATATTGGTACCCTATATAGGTGCAGGTAACACTGCAACCTTTCACCTATATTCTTCCCTACATTACATACATAACGGTTCTTAGGCACTGACCTTTTACCTAGATATGACACTGCATTCAGAACGCCGGTTTTCCCCTGGTTCGATTCTCATACATTATGCATGAGGCTTCTTGGAAGCACTGCAGGACTAACAGTAGGATTACCATCTTCTGTATAATATCTCTGTATAAAGTTCAGGCCCAACGTCATCCTTTAGGCCGACACAGTAACATGGCAAGGTAGGACCCCTGGGGAGACCTATGGGTATATATACAGCACATCTTGCTTAGGAAGATAGAGGAGACCGTGACTTCCCGGCTGACACACTGACCAGAGATGCTGAGGTTCCTGCATGCAGACACTCCAGCTAGCAGTGGTCTAACATCCCTCGCGGGGTGTCCAACTCGAGACCAGGACGGGGTCCCACATTCTCTAACACTCAGGTAATGGGGGTTGACTAGATCCTAGAGGGATTCTTGGCATAACACCTACACAGATGCTAGGTACATCTAGTTAGGGAAGGATCGTAGGAGTACGCACTTTTTATCATGTGTTTTATGTACATGTTTGTATTCATGATTTATGCAATATGGTAGAATTATACCATCCCTTTACTTTCGTAGTATTGCTAATCATATATCTCTGCTACTGTCCAATGGTTGTTGCAGCTCATATATTCTACACTAGAATAACAACTGTTCAATAAATACTTATTGAAACGCCCAGACTGTTTATTCTGTGTATCTCTCTGAGACAAACTAAGTGAGCACGAGTGACTGAGCGAAAGGTAGTATATTGTTTCCACGATCCTGGGGGATCAGGGTTGTCATGTTCTGAGGTTGCCAATAACTATTCTCTCCCCGATAAGAGGAGACTCTAGTGGCACTGTGAGCTTGCTGATACAGACAGGCTAACGTATCCGGCGGGGGTGCACGGAATCAGTCCGCCACAAAACCCACAGTTTATGTTATCCGAACGCGCAGATCCTGTATAGGATATATAGGAACTACACGACAGGTCTCCATCCCCATAGTGTCTGTCCGTTGCCTCCTTACCCAAATAGTGAGACTCTCTGTTCACTGCCTTTTCATATTTTGATAGTTTCTTTCTAAGGTCAACAAGCGTCTTTTTATCCCTAGTTTCAAAGTATGCAAGTTCTAGCTCGTTCCAGCTGGGTCAGTTGTATATGCAGTCTTTGGTATCCCTGACTGTAGGAGGCTGGCTTAGTATATGGTGCACACTTATTAAGTGATGCACGTTGCACTAATACAGACAACCCTTGTGGTGATTTTAGTGGTCTTTGAAACCCTTTGAAAGCTCTAAAAGTGGTGACTGTGGAGAGCAGCCGTCAGGCTTATCTTGAAGGAGTTTAAAGCAGCTTGTTTTACCAACGTGCAAGTTAAATGAAAAAGAACCACACAGTGTTTATATAAAAATAAGTCTATTACACAACACTTGCTAACATATTGGTATCTCTCCTACCCAGAGATATCAACACAATACACATGAATACTTTGCAACGATCAGGTAGGTAGCACAAATATACATGGGTCTCCAGGAGGAGACCAAACCATATATTAGGAAAGTGGAATGCGAACTGCAAAGGAGAACAAGACTTGTACCAGAAGACCCAGAGAAGCCGGGGACACAAGGAACCACCCAAGGTAAGTGCACAGGCATCCCCACGGAGGCTGTGTGCAGAGTGGAAACACAGCTGCATGCCCAAAGGAAGTCAATGGAGAAGTCGAGGTTGCAGTTTTAAAAAAGAAGGACCCTTCCCACAGGACCCTGAAGAAACCCTTTGGAAGACAGAAGGTTGGAGAGTCACCCACGGATGCCCCAGGAACCAGCTTACCTGCACCAGGGATGCTGGGTGCATAGGGGTGAAGTGACTTCAGAACCTGCCGTAGACAACAATGGAAGACTTAGAAGAAGATGCCTCTGAAGAAGATTGCGCAAGGAGTCCAGTGGAATCCAAGGGTGGATTCTAGAAGTGAAGAACCTGCAAGCAGAGGGGACAGAGTCTATGCCACTCTGATGTGACCAGGAGGTACGGAAGCACAATGCCCACCGATGTCGAGAGGTTCTGAAGAGACAATAGTTACTTTGCCGCTGCAGCTGTGAGGACCAGGCGATGCTGAGGAAGACCAGGAACTGTGCACGAGCTGACCCACGTCCGATGTTGGAGTCTAGGTGGTTGGTGTCCGGCGGGAGCACCAACAAGCCTTAGTAGCCGAAACTGCCTTAGTAGCCGAAACTGCCGTAGAAGACGAAAAGGAGCAAACGTTGGGACCAGCAAGGTTCAGGGGACTCACCAAGTGCAGGAGAGTCAGAGCAGGCCCGAGCATGCAGGGGAGCCCACTGAAGCAAGGGGAGCCCACTGAGCAAAGGAAGACCCTCAGGAGGACCCACAGGCTGAAGGCACAGGAGTCGCAAGAGAACCTCGAGCAGTTCACCAAAGATGGAGGCCCACGGTGCAGAGGATGCAGTGAGGATGCTAATCTTCAAGGAATGAGTTGCTGGAGGTTCTTGTAGCCTGAAGCTCTCTGGCGTGCAGAGCCAACAAGCCTTGGCAGTGGCAAGTCAACACGGTGCACAGGGGTTTGGTCCCAGCAGCCCCGACAAGGGATACAGTGCTCAAAATTGCAGAGAAGACAGGTCAGGCCTCTAGGGAGTTGCAGAACCACCACCTGTGTTACTGAGCCTCGGGAAGTCCGTAGGACGACAGTAGCAGCAGACCGGTCAGCTTCTTTGCAGTGCCTGCAGATGCAGGGGACTGACTCCTTCATTCCAAGGTAGATTACTTTGGGTGTCCTTGATGCCTGCAGGTCTTCTGGAGAACCTGGAAGAAGCACAGACACAGATGACGAAGAAGACTTGCAGAACAGCGAGACCAGGAGCAGCAGGAGTCTTCCTTGGTGTAGTCTCAGTTCCAGGTAAAGTCCAACGAAGTCCAAGTTTTCAGACGGTCGAAGAGTGACGTGGTTTCAGGCTTGAGTCTTGTCCCACGACAAATCTAAGGACCCACCTACAGGTAAGCCCTTAAGTACCATAAGGAAAGGGTTGGAACGATTCTGGGGTCCCTCCCAGAGGAGAGGCTGGACAGAGGCGAGGATACTCCCATGTCCTTTGTCCAGTTTCACACCAGAGCGGAAGCCAAGGGCTCCCTGAACTGGCTCAAACTAGAGTATGTAAGGATGGCACCAAATGTGTCCTTCAAAGCAGTCCGGTGGTGCTGGCAAGCGCCTCCACCCCAGCCCAATACACTAAGTCCTGTCTGGGAGGTGGTCACACCTCCCTGCGACAGGAAACCTATTGTCCTACCTTCCTCTGCTTGAGCTGGGTTCAGCAGTGTCTGTGGTTGGCAGCAGCACTAGCTTGCTGTCAGACCCTGAAAGCATGTTACCAGGGGTACAGGGGAGTACCTCAAGGGAGCCTCCCAGTACATGGGATCATACTTTTGACACTGGAATCAGTGTTGGGGTTTGATTACAACATGTTTGATACCAAACATGACAGGGTCGGTGCAGCCACTATATAGTTAGACATTTCGTAAAGACTGATGTCCACTATATGTATTAAAATGGCTGACCGCACTTACAAAGCCTGGAGAATCGACTCCTGGGTTTGTAAGGGTGTCCTGCTCATGCAGGGGCACCCTCACACACAAGACCAAGCACCCAGCCCTCAGGACTGAAGAGCCTGCCATAGGGGTGACTTATAGGTTTAAAGTTCAGTGACCTCAGATATAAGGAAACTTATATCTGTCATGAGAGGTGCAAGCACCAACTCACACAGGCTGCAATGGCAGGCATGTAGTAACAGTTTAAGTGGATTCCCATGGGTAGAACAATACATGCTGCAGCCCATGGGAGACCCATGGTGTACCTGAGTCCTTGGTACCTTAGTACCATATACTAGGGACTTGCAAGGGTACACCAGTAGCCAATTGTGGATGTGGAAATGCACTTACCATGGTTGATTTATGGAGAAAGCACAGTGACTGGGGTCCTGATTACAGGATCCCAGTCAGACTAGGTCAAAAACATAATGACCCCAAGCAAAAAGTGGGATAACCATGAAAGTAGATGCTACTTTTCTACAGCCCTACATTGCTGGAATGGAGAAATGCCATGGACATGTAAATGATTGCTGAGAAAGCAGCCTACGTTAGCAGATGTCCCAGAACTTTTGATAAGGTTTGGGATAGGTGGATATCGTACTATGCCCTGGAAGGCTTGGTAGACGATGGAGAGAGGGGTGGGAGGGCATCAGGTGAGACACACTATATACCTTGTTAAGCTTGTGGGTGCCCTCTGTTTGACAAATCTTCATTTGCTTGCAGCTCTGATGGTCGCTATCAGCTTGTGGGGGGAGGAGGGTATTGTTGTTGGGGATTGTAAATGGCACAGCGTATTCATACACGTACTTATAGTATTCTGTTCAACTGCAGAATGCTTATATATGCTGTGTCATCATTGAAACTGTATTAAAATTAAAAAAATATTAAAAATAAATATATGACCACATCTGACGGTCATATCTGCCCAGTATGGCTAATTCATTGGATGCCCTTATAGTCTTAGCTGCCATAGCAGACAAGCATTTTCAATGCAATAGGTCTCACATTTACGAGAGTTTGAGATATTGGCATTGTAAATGACAATGCTTTTTATTTATGTGTTGTTTTTAAAGCACAAGTTACTAACTTGTGTAACGATATATCTGTAAGAGACAGTAGTTAGTGACAGATTCCTTACCTTAGAATATCCCCAGGCGTCAGGCTGGATCCGGAAAGTTTTGCGTAGCAGTACCCTTGCGCGTCGGTAGGCAGCGTCGTGCGGCTCCGCGTCCGTCGTCGGCGTCGGGATCGCCGGAATGACGTCGCGGGCAGTACTTAGACGCCGCCCCTGCGCGCTGACGTCAGTTCTGTACACGACTTTCCGCGCCAGGAACGCAGAGCCATGCAAGAAGCTGACATTGGTGTCTGAAAAAATACTAGGGCCCTGAAAGGGACGTCTTAACCCTAGAAATCAGTTCGCAGAACGGGGAGGATGGGTGGGGTGGTAAGGAATCTGTCACTAACTACTGTCTCTTACAGATATATCGTTACACAAGTTAGTAACTTGTGCATCTGAAAGAGACACGTTAGTGACAGATTCCTTACCTTAGAATAGATACCCCAGCAATACCAACCCCGTGGTGAGTCTGCGAACAAAGATCAGACAAGGAAGTCTCGGAGGACAGAACGGCCAAAGAAGCCGTCTCTCCGGACTTGGCTGTCAAGGCAGTAATGCTTGGTAAAAGTGTGCAACGAGGCCCACGTAGCTGCCTGACAAATGTCCTGCAAAGGGACACCACGTCCTAAAGCCGTGGTGGCGGCTGTCGCCCTGGTGGAATGGGCACGCAACCCAACAGGGGGCTCCTTTTTAGCCAAAGAATAACAGGCCTTGATACACAAGACGACCCAGCGGGAGATGGTCCGCTTGTGTACCGCCCGACCTTTTTTGGCGCCCACGTAGCCAACAAAGAGCTGGTCGTCCACCCGGAACTGTTGTGTGCGATTTAGATAAAAGGAAATCGCACGTTTTGGGTCCAGACGGTGGAGCCTCTCTTCCTCTCTAGAAGGATGCGGAGGCGGAAAGAAGGTGGGCAAAGTGATGGTCTGCCCAATGTGGAAAGCAGTAACCACCTTTGGCAAGAAGGACGGACGCGTCCTGACAACAACCTTGTCTGGATGGACAGACAGAAAGGGAGGCTTGCAAGAAAGGGCCTGGAGCTCACTCACCCGCCGAGCGGAGGTGATAGCCACCAGAAAAGCTGTCTTCAGAGTTAGAAGACGAAGAGGACAGTTATGCAGAGGCTCAAAGGGAGCGCACATGAGAAAGGTAAGAACCATATTCAAGTCCCACTGAGGCATCACAAACGGAACAGGAGGGAAGAGGTGTGTAATGCCTTTTAGGAATCTGTTAACAACAGGGGACTTGAAAAGGGAGGGCTGATCAGGAAGCCTGAGGAAGGCCGAGATTGCACAGAGATAGCCCTTGATGGGACCCAGGGCAGAACCCTGCTGGGCCAGAGAAAGAAGGAACAGAAGAACCTCAGAAAGAGGGGCAGAAAGGGGATTCACAGCCTTTGCTGTGCACCATGCCACAAATTTGTTCCACCTGCAGCCGTATACCACCTTAGTGGAGGGACGCCTGGCTGCCAGAATCACATCACAAACTTCGGGAGGCAAGTCGAAAGGAATCAACTGCAGCTGCTCAATCTCCACGCAAGCAGGTGGAGACTGGACAGGTTCGGGTGGAGGACCGTCCCCTGCTGCTGCGACAGAAGATTCTCCCGAAGAGGCAGACGGATCGGGGGATCGACGCTCATACTGAGTAGCTCGGGATACCAAACTCTTCGAGCCCAGTCCGGAGCCACAAGAATGACTAGGGCCCGGTCACGCCGAATCTTCTTCAACACTCTGGGTAGAAGAGGTATAGGCGGAAAGGCGTACAACAGACCGCAACTCCACTCGCGACGAAAAGCGTCGCCGAGCGAGTGCCGCCTTGGAAATTCCAACGCGCAGAACTGATGACATTGCGCGTTCTCTTCGGGGGCGAATAGATCTAACCAAGGCTCTCCCCACTGTAGAAAGAGTCCTTGCGCCACTTCCGAGTGAAGACGCCATTCGTGATCCATCATGCACCTGCGGCTGAGTTCGTCCGCCCTGGCGTTAAGGGAACCTGCCAGGTGTTGAACCATCAGGAACATGCCCTGATGTTCCAGCCATGTCCAGAGGCGCAGAGCCTCCTGACATAGGGTCCATGACCCCACCCCACCCTGTTTGTTGCAGTACCACATGGCGGTGGTGTTGTCTGTGAACACCTGCACTACCTTCCCTTTGACAGAGGGAAGGAATGCCTTGAGTGCAAGTCAGATCGCCCGGAGCTCCAGAAGGTTGATATGGAGCCGGGACTCCGCCGGAGACCAGAGGCCTCTGTTCTCCGCCTCTCCCATGTGACCGCCCCATCCCAGAAGGGACGCGTCCATCACAACTGTGTGCTCTGGCTGGGGAAGGGAGAGGGATCTGTCCAGGACCCAGTGCCGGTTCGAGAGCCACCACTGCAACTGTTTTGCAGTCCCCTCCGAGATCTGGACGTGATCGGACAGGTTGCCCTGATGCTGCGCCCACTGGAACTTCAGGTCCCACTGCAGAGCCCGCATATGACATCTGGCATGATCGACCAGCAGGATGCAGGAGGCCCAGCAGCCTCAGGGTCATCCGTACCGAAACCCAAGATAGAGGCCGAAAGATCGGAATCATAGCCTGAATATCCCGGACTCGCCGTTCGGGAGGATAGACCCGAAACTGCGTTGTGTCCAGAACTGCTCCGATGAAAAGGAGCTGTGGAGAAGGAATTAGGTGCGACTTCGGCACGTTGATGGAGAACCCCAGCGAGTGCAGGAGCTCGGCCGTAGTCTGGAGGGTAATGTTAATGTTAATCAAGCTTGTAAAGCGCACTGCTACCCTAAGGTGTCCTGGCGCTAGGAGTTGCCAACTTGGTTGCTGGATGAGAGATGGATTCAAGGGAAAAGCCAGGTTTTCAGCTCCCTTCTAAAGGAAAGGAGCTCGGTAGCACTTCTGAGGTGGAAGGGAAGGCTGTTCCATGCTTTTGCGGCACAGCTGAAAAAACTCCTACCCCCCCAACTGGCTGTTTTTACACGTGGAATTTTTATAAGTTTTGCCTCGGCGGAGCGCAGTGCTCTGCCGGGAACGTACCATTGAAGGTGGTGTCTCATATAGGCCGGGCCAGAACCTGTAAGGGCTTTAAAGACCACGCAGAGGGCCTTAAAATCCACCCGTTGTTTCACCGGGAGCCAGTGAAGCTTCCCAATCCCCTTTTTGACCGAGACAAACCTTGGGATGCCCAAGAGAAGCCTGGCTGCTGCATTCTGCACGACCTGTAATCGGCTAAGATGTCTTTTTTGGATGTTAAGATAAAGGCCGTTGCAATAATCCAGGCGAGACAAAATGAGAGCAGAGATTACTGTCCTGAGGCTGTCTTCGGGCAATAAGAATTTGATTTTCCTCAGTATCCTCAGAAGATGGAAGCAGGAGGAAACGACTCGGCTGATCTGATCCCCGAAAGATAATTTGGCGTCAATGATCACCCCCAGGTTCTTCACCTTGACGGTGGGAACTGGTTGCGGACCCAGGATTGCAGGCCACCAATCGGGTGACCAAAGGTTCGAGGAATTACCGAAGATGATCACCTCTGTTTTCCCAGCGTTCAACTTAAGACAGTTTGCTGTCATCCAGCTGGCGATGGCCTGCATGCAATTGTGGCAATCGCGCCCTATCTTAACCTCTTTGCCCTTCTGGATTGACAGCACAATTTGTGTGTCATCGGCATATGAGGTCAGCTGGAGCCCAAATGATCGAATAAGGACTGCCAGCGGAGATACATACACGTTAAATAGTGTGGGGCTAAGTGCTGATCCCTGTGGGACCCCACAGGGCAGAGAAAAAGGTTTCGATCGATCCTTGCCCAAGTCCACTGTTTGGATTCTGTCGGTAAGAAAAGATTTTAAAAGGGCATGGGCATTGCCGGAAACCCCCCTTTCGGCTAACCGGTCCAACAACACTTCGTGATGGACCGTGTCGAAGGCCGCCGACAGATCCAACATAATCAAAATTGCAGCTCCTCCCTGATCTAATACCTCTCTGATTTCTTCAGTTGATTTAATCAGAGCCAGCTCGGTGCTGTGATCAGCATGAAAGCCGAATTGTGTTGGATCTAGCAGGCCATTAGTTTTGAGAAAGGAGCTTAGTTGGGAATTCATTCCCTTTTCAATTAACTTGGCCGGCAGGGGGAGGCGAGAGATGGGTCTATAGTTGCTTGGCTCATTCGGGTCCAGATTAGCTTTCTTCAGGAGAGGGAGAATTGAGGCTTTTTTCCACACCTTGGGAAATTGACCTGACTTAAAGATGGTATCAAAAACCGGGGCAAGGGCCGCCCCAATGGTGTTTGGAACAAGTTTGGCCACTGAGGCTGGGCATGGATCTAGAGGAGAGCCAGATTGGATTCCCGACAGGAGCTTTATGACATCTTGGGCCTCCACTGTGGTGAAGCTATCTAGGATCGGGATTCTCTTGACGTCCTTTACCGGGCCCCACACTTCCATCTTGGAGCCCTCCTTTTGTGGAATCCTGAAAGACGAAAAAATGATATCCACTTTTTCCCTGAAAAAGGATGCTAGGGTTTCGCAGATTTCAGGGCCATTCCGTGGTTTAGCACTAGTGGGGGTTGTGAGTTTTGAAATGGTTTTAAAAAGTTCCTTTGTGGAGGATTTGGCCTTACTGATCTGTTCACCAAAGTATTTCTTTTTTGTATCCAAAAGCATTCTTTTGTAGCGAGAGAGACTTTCTTTGTAGGCCTCTTTAGTGATATTGGTGTAGCCTCTTCTCCAAACGCGTTCCAAGCGTTTGCATTCAACTTTTAATATTTTTAGGCTGTCCGAGTACCAAGGGGCGGAAGGTAAAACCCTTTTGGAGGTGGGAAACGACTGCCTGGGACGAGCCCGCCTTCAGCAGTCAGTCGTCGAGGTAGGGGAAGACTGGAACCCCTGCCCGGCGCAGATGAGCTGCGACCACTGCCATCACTTTCGTTAACACCCGAGGGGCGCTGGTAAGGCCAAAGGGGAGCACGGAAAACTGAAAATGCTCGTGGCCTACCGTGAACCGCAGGTAACGCCGGTGGGCCGGCAGGATGGGAATGTGGAAATATGCGTCCTGCAAGTCCAACGCTACCATCCAGTCTCCAGTGTCGAGGGCAGTCAAGACCTGAGCTCGGGTGAGCATCTTGAACTTCTCCTTCCGGAGGAAGCGATTGACGTTCCAGAGGTCCAAGATAGGACGCATGTCCCCCTTGTCCTTTTTGGGTACCAGAAAGTAGTGGGAGTAACAACCACGCCCTACTTTTGGGGTCGAAACGCGTTCGATTGCCCCCTTGGCCAAGAGGGCCGCAACTTCCTTCTGAAGAAGCACCAAGTGATCCCCTGACATGCGGTGGTATTGAGGTGGCATGGCTGGGGGAGTGGTCACGAAGGGGAGGGAGTAGCCCCTTCGGACAATGTCCAAGACCCACTTGTCCGAGGTGATGGCACGCCAGTGGGGAAGGTGATGGCGGACCCTGCCCCCTACTGGCGTGCTGTGGACCTGAAAGGAAGGACTAGGAGGGCTTGGAGGCCGCGGACGGGGTGGGGGCCTGACCCCCACGCTGGTTACCCGACCCGCCTCGGCGGGAGCCACGTCCTCGGCCACGCGAAGACGCCTGCTGCGCGGGCCGGTGGCTGGGCAGTGGACGTGACTGGGCGCCCCTTCCGTGGCCACGAAAGGGGCGAAAAGCAGACTGTTGCGGAGGGCGCACAGCAGAAAGGCCCAGGGACTTGGCTTTAGCCCGTGAGTCTTTAAAACGCTCCAGCGCATGGTCTGCCTTGTTGCCGAAAAGGCCGACACCATCAAAGGGCATGTCCATAAGAGTGTTTTGGACATCACCCGAGAAACCAGTGGTTCTCAGCCAGGCGTGACGGCGCAGCGCCACTGTCGTCGCAAGCGATCTGCCTAGCGAGTCGGCAGTATCTAGGCCACATCTGATGGTATACTTTGCCGCATCTCTTCCTTCCGCAATGGCGCGGGAAAGCAGTGTCTGGACCTCCTCAGAACACTGGGGCAGAACCTGCGCCACCGAACCCCACAAAGAGTGGGAATATCGGCCCAAGAGGCAAGTGGTGTTGACAGACCGCAAGCCAGCACTGGAGGAAGAAAAAACCTTCTTCCCAAATTGATCCAGTTTTTGGATTCCCTATCCGGGGGAGCGGTAGGGAAGGCGCTCTGGGAAGCAGAGGCTTGGACAACCAAGCTCTCAGGGGTGGGGTGTTGGGAGAGAAACAGGGGTCGCCCGGAGCAGGGCGATGGCGTCGGGCTACGTTCCTATCCACAGGAGCCCCTGTGGTGGGCTTGGACCAGGTGCCCAAAAGAACGTCAGAAAGTGCCTCGTTGAAAGGCAGCAGTGGCTCCGAAGAGGTAGCCGCCGGCTGAAGCACTTCCGTCAGGATGTTAGTCCTGACAGCCACTGTAGGTAACTGGAGGTGTAAAGCCTCAGCTGCCCTACGCAACACCGTTGCAAAGTTTGCTCCCTCCTCCGTTGCCACGGAAGGAGGAGACAGCATGCCAGAGTCAGGAGAGGTGTCCAGACCACTGGCATCCCCAAGTTCCTCAGCCCAGTCCTGATCGAACTCACATTGGGCAGTGAGAGGGTCCTCAGACCCCTCCCAGTCCTCTTCGTCCTCCAATACAGGTTCAAAGTAAGGAGGAGGGACATGCGGGACCAAAGGTCTAATCGGCGCCGGGGCCGGCGTCGACTGACGCCGGTCCGGCGCCGTGTCCGGGTCCGGAGAGAACCGGGGTACGACGCCGGGAACGGCACCGGTGAAATCGGCGCCGGTGGAGGTGTCGTCAGGTCAACCGGCGTCGATGGGGGTTGCGGCAACACCGGAGCCGGGGTCGGGGCCGGGGCCGGAGCCGGGCCCGGGACCGAGGCTGGTGTCGCTGGAGGCGCTGGGACCGGAGTCGCCGGCGGCGCCGTAGGCACCCCAGAAAGGCCCGCGGGGCCCGAAGGCGCACCGGGGGGACCTTGAGGCCCGAAGAGGCGGGCCATGGCCGACAGGAACTCCTGTATTTCGGCCGGAGTCACCGCCGAACCCGGGAAGTGCGGCGGCAGCTCCACAGGCACTCCCGGAGCCGCGGGGACGGTGCCGACAGGACCCTCAGCCGAGTCGCGAGACCGGCGAGGGGAAATCGTCGAGCGATGACGCTTCTTCGACTTCTTGTGCTTCGACTTACCGGAGGAGTGCGAAGACTTGGACCCCGACGACCGATGAGGACTCCGCGACCGGCCCCTCGACCTCTCACGTGACCGGGGCTTGGATTGGCACGGAGCCGACTGCCGGACCTCGAGGAGCTTTCGAGACCGCTCTCGCAAAGCCTTCGGATGAAAGGCCCGGCAGTCGGGGCACGACTTGGAGTCGTGGTCGCGTCCGAGGCAGTAGAGACAGTCTCAATGCGGGTCCGTGATCGACATCATCCGACCACAGGCGTCGCATGGCTTGAAGCCGGGCACCCTACTGACACCGTCGGAGTCGAACGACTCGAGAAAAAACAGTGATAAAAATCACAAAAACTTAGTAAAAAAATGACTAGGGAACTGCTCTTCCCGGATCTGCGCTTACTGGTGCGGAAAAAGAAAGAACTGACGACAGCGCGCAAGGGCGGCGTCTAAGTACTGCCCGCGACGTCATTCCCGCGATCCCGACGACGGACGCGGAGCCGCACGACGCCGCCTACCGACGCGCAAGGGTACTGCTACGCAAAACTTTCCGGATCCAGCCTGACGCCTGGGGATATTCTAAGGTAAGGAATCTGTCACTAACGTGTCTCTTTCAGATACAGGTAAATAAAACGCATTGTCATTTACAATGCCAATAAATTTAAACTCTCGCAAATGCGAGACCTATTGCATTGGAAATGCATTCGTGCTATAATTTTTTTTTTTAAAGCGTTAGGAGAGAGCGTGTCCAGGACAAAGCTATTTGAGAAAATAGTGCTCGGAGGCTGTAATTGTTAATGTTAATGTTATGTTAATGTTAATTGGGTATTTATAGAGCGCACAGCTACTCGGAAGAATGTCACTGCGCCTACAGAGTAATAACACACGTAACACGGGGTGTTGCCATGGGAGGTTACAAAATGAGACAAGGGGGTACTAAGGAGGGACTACTAAGCCTATTGACTAATGAAAAGCCACAGTTCACAGTGGACAATGACACAAGCCAATGAAAAATATGGGCGGATGGTGGGCGGAGTTTCAAGTGCCTACCTGAATATAGCATGCCTTGCAGAGCAGCGCATGCGCTGCTCAGGCTCGCTCTAAAAAACGCTTTCCGATGTTAGCCAACCTCCTGCTTTCCTTGTCAGAAGGAGCTGAACATGATGTTGTTCAGTTTTATGACCGATGATGCACAGCATGCATAACCATCGAATCTGGCTTCAGGTGACCTGTTGAACAGGCTGGGGAGTTGTCTAGGGTGTTGTATTTCTTGTCAAGTCTAGGTATTAAGGCTACCACCGCAGCAGGATTTTTCATGACTTTAAGGCCTTCTGCCTAAATATGCTCCACATTGGGTATAGATGTCACAGATTTCCTTGTTGTTTCTTTGAAATCGTATAGGAAGCAGTCTGTTTGTTGAATAGATAATGGCAGATTAAACCTTTTAGAAGCTCTTTCTAAGAGGGCATGGAGGCCCCCAATATCATCTGGTGGTGAACTGGCTGCTGGAGGGGTTGGAGAGTCTGATATTGGTGCAACATGGTTATCCCATCTGCTTCCCGTATTTGTAGCCAGATCATGAGGTATTTCACCTTTTTCAGGTTCTTTATTGCGGTTGCCCTGATCGACACAATCATGGTGAATAGTAATTGGTTCCAAAAGTCTTGGTTTGTGGAATGTCTCTTTGCTGTGCAGCAGGGCTCTTTTCCAGTGTCATTATCCTAGGAGACCGTAACAAAATACCAGCTGGGGAAATCAGAGTTTGTTGCTGTTGTTAGGGTATCGTTTCCTTTTCTAGAATTTTTTTTATCATAATCCTCAAGTATCATGCAAAGGTTTGTAACCAGGGCTATAGGAACTTGCATCAATGGTTCCTGAACTGTTATTTTTTAAAAAGTTTCCTCATAATCATTGGTTCCTGAAATGTCTGTTCTTCAAAAGTTTCTTCATAAGGATAATCCTCACAAAACTCTTCATATGAACTTTTTTGTCATGGTGCCTTTCCCTAATGGAGAAATCTCCTTTCAAGTAAGTTTACTCACCCTGAACAAATTCCTCATCTATTTCCTGGCATATTACATACAGTTGTGATGGGCAACTGGGAGCCCTGAAATGTCCATTGTTGTCATCTTCGTCTGAACCTCCTAGTTCTAGAAAACGTACTGGTGGTACATGGGAAATATTGTTTCGTGAGGTTTGCTCTGGTCTTAGTAAAAGTTCAGTAATGACCATCGTCAGGCCTGTTGGCGGAGCTGGCTTCGAGGTTAGAACCATGATCCTCGTTGGTGTAGCCGTCAAGGGTGCAGTCGATAGAGCGGATGTTGATGAGGGCACCAACGGATCACCTGTCAATGGTGTAGACAACGGAGTAACCATCTTTGGGCTCCATGACAATGCAGCCGTATATTGTCTTTTTGACGACGAAGACATCGTCAAGATCAATCATGACATTGAAGATGCAGTTGACACCGTGGTAGTAGAAGTCGTCGTCATAGACATCGTAGCCATCGACAGTTTTGCCGTCGACGTGCGTGATCTGTGAGGAGGATCTAAGGTAGGCTTTTTGATATCTGCAGAGGCTAAGTCAGCATCAAAAGAAGTGGAAGGTTGTGACCTTGATTTATTTTTGTTTAGATTAGCCTGGAGTTACTGTATAACCCAAAACTCTCCTGATTCAGACTCCTGTTAGCCAATCTTTTTTCTATTGCTTTTGATAATTTCTTAGGTGGCTGTCCACCCATCTCTTTACCATGTCTTTCTCTCTTCAAGGTCTTTTCTCTGGAGATAGTGAGCCTCCCTCTCCAGAGACTTGAGTTTCCGTAGTTTTTCTTTTTGAAGTCTTTTAATTTTTTGGCAGAAAAGGTTCTGCAATATTTGCAGTCCTTAGGTTTATGATCAGGGTATAAACAATGCAGCCACTCCTTGTGAGGGTCCTCAGAAAACAGCCTCATCTTACCACAAGACTTACACTTTTTTTTGGATCCCTCTGACATGTTGGATTTCTTTCAGAATAAGGTACAGACAGAGTAAGATTCTTCTGTAGATGGAAAAAGATTTCAAGTGAAGGTCACCTGAGGTGACAGTAGCATTTTTCCAGCAAAACTGAGCAGAGCTCAGGACAACTTCCTTTCACACGACATGAGATTAGAAATCTGAGGTGTGGTGGCTCTGGAAGAAAGGAATGAGGCAGGGGGTGCTCTCTGATTGGCGGAAGCTTGGTTCTACCTAAAATGATGTGGATTGCTATACAATCTCATGGGGTTTGGCTTTACTCTGTAGTGCTATTGATTTACACTGCTAATTATAATTAAGGCTCCCTGTTTTCCGTTTTTACTGATAAATACAGACAGAAAACCATTTATTTTCCTGTCTGTGTTTATTTTATTTGGATAAAAATGGAAGTTGGGTTATTTTTGAGTGATTCTAAATGCTGTCAATCATGACTGCCAGGCCAATAGCTGTGCAGATTGACAGGCAAGGGGATAAAAAAATTAAGGAGTTTTAGTAAAGAGCCTTAAACAGTTGTAGATTTGCACAACCTTCATACTAAAATTTGAATGTTTTCTTATTAGTGCATATTTTATCATCTGAGTGTGTATATAACATTGAAACCTGCCAGGCGTTCAGGCACGAGTATACATTAACTGGTTAAATAAATGTAGAAATATACACATTTCAGCTTCATTTTTCACAAAACCTAAAATAAATATGGATAAATACAGGTACAATTAGCAAAAAATAAATATGGATAAATACAGACTGAAATGACAAAAATATAAATACCATAAAACCGGGAGCACTAATTATAATTACCATGGGATTCCCACCTTGATGATGGGGAAGATTCAAGCATGTGAATCTATGAAAGATTCAATACTGGAGAACTACAGCTTTCCACCTGGAAGTCTAAGCAAAAATACTGAACATGCCATTTGATGGAGTCACTCTGTTTGGAGAACATGTTCATGATGCCTTGCAGAATATTAAAACGGATACAGATAAATCAAAATCTCTAGGATCTCTCCAGTATTGTCGCCCTGGTTCCACAATGTTTTGTGGCTAACAAAGATACCAGGCCCCTAGAGAAGATTTCAATCAGTATGGTGATCAAGGCCGCCCATATTTCCTTCCAAGACAACCCAGATATGACCAGGCTTATACATCCAACAGAAACCACAGACAAGTGTGTGTACTGCACATCTTTTGGTTGAAAAACGAGCACCTAGCAAACGCGATCCTAGCACAATGAAAAATGAACTTGACTTTTCTCATCTGCCCCCCTAACATATTCACCTCAAAGGATAGGGGGGAGAATTTCCCTATTTGCCCACACATAGAAGTTCATAACATTGGTCCGATGGGTGAGGCAGATTGTACACTCAAGTCATAAGTTGAGGTTTCTACACAAACCACCCTTCTGCCCACTTAGGAAAGAGCATCATCTTCATTTGAAGGAGCTGCAACAGAAAATTCTCCTTCTCAAAGAAGTGATAGAGATGGTCCAGAAAGCCCAGGGGAATCCTCGATTTTATTCCAGATACGTTCTGATCAGGAAGAAAGCAGTGCAATGGAGACCTCAGTGAACTGAACACGTTCCTGAAAAAACAAACTTTCACATGGTAACTCTCCAAAAAGTCCTCATGATGCTCCAGAGAAACTATTATCTGATATCTGAGGATCTTCAGGATGCATATTTCCACATGCCAAAGCACTGGAAGCACAGAAGCACAAGTTACTAACTTGTGTAACGATATATCTGTAAGAGACAGTAGTTAGTGACAGATTCCTCACCTTAGAATATCCCCAGGCGTCAGGCTGGATCCGGAAAGTTTTGCGTAGCAGTACCCTTGCGCGTCGGTAGGCGTCGTCGTGCGGCTCCGCGTCCGTCGTCGGCGTCGTGATCGCCGGGATGACGTCGCGGGCAGTACTTAGGCGCCGCCCCTGCGCGCTGACGTCAGTTCTGTACACGACTTTCCCGCGCCAGGAACGCAGAGCCATGCAAGAAGCTGACACAGGTGTCTGAAAAATACTAGGGCCCTGAAAGGGATGTCCTTAACCCTAGAAATCAGTTCGCAGAACGGGGAGGATGGGTGTGGCGGTAGGGAATCTGTCACTAACTACTGTCTCTTACAGATATATCGTTACACAAGTTAGTAACTTGTGCATCTGAAAGAGACACGTTAGTGACAGATTCCTCACCTTAGAATAGATACCCCAGCAATACCAACCCCGGTGGTGGGTCTGCGAACAAAGATCAGACAAGGAAGTCCTGGAGGACAGAACGGCCAAAGAAGCCGTCCCTCCGGACCTGACTGTCAAGGCAGTAATGCTTAGTAAACGTGTGCAGCGAGGCCCACGTAGCTGCCTGACAGATAACCGGCAGCGGAACACCGCGGCCCAAGGCCGTGGTAGCAGCCGTTGCCCTGGTGGAATGGGCACGCAGCCCAACAGGAGGCTCCTTCTTGGCCAAAGAATAGCAGGTCTTGATGCACAAGGTAACCCAGCGGGAGATGGTCCTTTTGTGCACCGCCCGACCTTTTTTGGCGCCCACGTAGCCAACAAAGAGCTGGTCATCCACCCGGAAGTGTTTTGTGCGGTCGATATAGAAGGAGAGCGCACGTTTTGGGTCCAGACGGTGGAGCCTCTCTTCCTCTCTGGAAGGATGCGGAGGCGGAAAGAAGGTGGGCAAAGTGATGGTCTGCCCAATGTGGAAAGCAGTAACCACCTTTGGCAAGAAGGACGGACGCGTCCGAAGAACAACCTTGTCTGGATGAACAGACAGAAAGGGAGGTTTGCAAGATAGAGCCTGGAGCTCACTCACCCGCCGAGCGGAGGTGATGGCCACCAGAAAGGCCGTCTTCAGAGTCAGAAGACGAAGAGGACAGTTATGCAGAGGCTCAAAGGGAGCGCACATTAAAAGGTAAGAACCAAGTTCAAGTCCCACTGAGGCATTACAAACGGAACAGGAGGGAAGAGGTGAGTAATGCCTTTTAAGAACCTGTTAACAACAGGGGACTTGAAAAGGGAGGGCTGATCAGGGAGCCTGAGGAAGGCCGAGATAGCACAAAGATAACCCTTGATGGTACCCAGGGCAGAACCCTGTTGGGCCAGAGAGAGAAGGAACAGAAGGACCTCAGAAAGAGGGGCAGAAAGGGGATCCACAGCCTTTGCTGTGCACCATGCCACAAATTTGTTCCACCTGCAGGCGTATACCACCTTAGTGGAGGGACGCCTGGCTGCCAGAATCACATCACAAACTTCGGGAGGCAAGTCGAAAGGAATCAACTGCCGCCGCTCAATCTCCACGCAAGCAGGTGTAGACTGGACAGGTTCGGGTGGAGGACCGTCCCCTGCTGCTGCGACAGAAGATCCTCCCGAAGAGGCAGACGGATCGGGGGATCTATGCTCATATTGAGTAGCTCGGGATACCAAACTCTTCGAGCCCAGTCCGGAGCCACAAGAATGACTTGGGCCCGGTCGTGCCGAATCTTCTTCAACACTCTGGGTAGAAGTGGTATAGGCGGAAAGGCGTACAACAGACCGCAACTCCACTCGCGACGAAAAGCGTCGCCGAGCGAGTGCCGCCTTGGAAATTCCAACGCGCAGAACTGATGACATTGCGCGTTCTCTTCGGTGGCGAATAGATCTAACCAAGGCTCTCCCCACTGTAGAAAGAGTCCTTGCGCCACTTCCGAGTGAAGACGCCATTCGTGATCCATCATGCACCTGCGGCTGAGTTCGTCCGCCCTGGCGTTCAGAGAACCTGCCAGGTGTTGAACCATCAGGAACATGCCCTGATGTTCCAGCCATGTCCAGAGGCGCAGAGCCTCCTGACAAAGGGTCCAAGACCCCACCCCGCCCTGTTTGTTGCAGTACCACATGGCGGTGGTGTGGTCTGTGAACACCTGCACTACCTTCCCTTTGACAGAGGGAAGGAATGCCTTGAGTGCAAGCCGGATCGCCCGGAGCTCCAGAAGGTTGATATGGAGCCGGGACTCCGCCGGAGACCAGAGGCCTCTGATCTCCGCCTCTCCCATGTGACCGCCCCATCCCAGAAGGGACGCGTCCGTCACAACTCTATGCTCTGGCTGGGGAAGGAGAGGGATCTGCCCATGACCCATTGCCGGTTCGAGAGCCACCACTGCAACTGTTTTGCAGTCCCCTCCGAGATCTGGACGTGATCGGACAGGTTGCCCTGGTGCTGCGCCCACTGGAACTTCAGGTCCCACTGCAGAGCCCGCATATGCCATCTGGCATGATTGACCAGCAGGATGCAGGAGGCCATGAGGCCCAGCAGCCTCAGGGTCATCCGTACCGAAACCCAGGATAAAGGCCGAAAGATCGGAATCATAGCCTGAATATCCCGGACTCGCCGTTCGGGAGGATAGGCCCGAAACTGCGTCGTGTCCAGAACTGCTCCGATGAAAAGGAGCTGTGGAGAAGGAATTAGATGCGACTTCGGCACATTGATGGAGAACCCCAGCGAGTGCAGGAGTTCGGCCGTAGTCTGGAGGTGGGAGACGACTGCCTGGGACGAGCCCGCCTTCAGCAGCCAGTCGTCGAGGTAGGGGAAGACTGAAACCCCTGCCCGGCGCAGATGAGCTGCGACCACCGCCATCACTTTCGTGAACACCCGAGGGGCACTGGTAAGGCCAAAGGGGAGCACGGTGAACTGAAAATGCTCGGGGCCTACCGTGAACCGAAGGTAACGCCGGTGGGCCGGCAGGACGGGGATGTGGAAATACGCGTCCTGCAAGTCCAACGCTACCAACCAGTCTCCAGGGTCGAGGGCAGTCAAGACCTGAGTTAGGGTGAGCATCTTGAACTTCTCCTTCCGGAGGAAGCGATTGACGTTCCGGAGGTCCAAGATAGGACGCATGTCCTCCTTGTCCTTTTTGGGCACCAGAAAGTAGTGGGAGTAGCAACCACGCCCTACTTCTGGGGTCGGAACATGCTCGATGGCCCTCTTGGTCAAGAGGGCCGTGACTTCCTTCTGTAGAAGCACCAAGTGATCCCCTGACATGCGGTGGAATTGAGGTGGCATGGCTGGGGGGTGGTCTCGAAGGGGAGGGAGTAGCCCCTTCGGACAATGTCCAAGACCCACCTGTCCGAGGTGATGGTGCGCCAGTGGGGAAGGTGATGGCGGACCCTGCCCCCTACTGGCGTGCCGTGCACCTGAAAGGAGGGACTAGGAGGGCTTGGAGGCCGCGGACGGGTTGGAGGTGGTGGCCTGACCCGCACGCTGGTTGCCCGATCCGCCACGGCGGAATCCACGTCCTCGGCCACGCGAAGACGCCTGCTGCGCGGGCCGGTGGCTGGGCTGCTGACGTGAAGGGCGCCCCTACCGTGGCCACGATAGGGGCGAAAAGCAGAAGGCAGCGGAGGGCGTGTAGCAGAAAGGCCCAGGGACTTGGCAGTAGCCCGTGAGTCCTTAAAGCGCTCCAACGCATGGTCTGCTTTGGACCCAAAAAGACCGACTCCATCAAAGGGCATGTCCATGAGAGTATTCTGGACATCCCCTGAAAAACCAGTGGTTCTCAGCCAGGCGTGGCGTCGGAGCGCCACCGTCGTTGCAATCGACCTGCCCAGCGAGTCGGCGGTGTCAAGGCCACAACGGATAGTGTATTTGGCCGCATCCTTCCTTCCGCAATGGCGCGGGAAAGCAGTGCCTGGACCTCCTCAGGGCACTGGGGCAAAACATCCGCCACCGAATCCCACAGGGAGTGGGTATATCGGCCCAAAAGACAAGCGGTGTTAACGGACCGCAAGCCAGCACTGGAGGAAGAAAAACCTTTCTTCCCAAACTGATCCAGGCGTTTGGATTCCCTATCCGGAGGAGCGGTAGGGAAGGCGGTTTGGGAAGCGGAGGCTTGGACAACCAAGCTCTCAGGAGTGGGGTGGACAGAAAGAAACAGGGGGTCGCCCGGAGCGGGGCGATGGCGTCGTGACACGTTCCGATCCACAGGAGCCCCTGTGTTGGGCTTGGACCAGGCGCCCAAAAGAACGTCAGTGAGGGCGTCGTTAAACGGCAGCACAGTCTCCGCAGAGGAGGCTGCCGGCTGAAGCACCTCTGTCAAGATGTTAGGCTTGACCGTCAAAGTAGGGAGCTGGAGACGTAAGGCCCCAGCAGCCCTACGCAACACCGTACCAAATTGGCCCCCTCCTCCGTAGCCACGGGAGGAGACAGCATGCCAGTGTCAGGGGAAGTATCCAGACCACTGGCCTCCCCTAGACTCTCTGTCCAGTCCTCATCATACTGACAGTTGCGCGTCAGAGGGTCATCAGACCCCTCCCAGTCCTCCTGGTCCTCCTCTGGTTCAAAATAAGGAGGAGGAGGGACATTTGGGACCCAAGGTCCCATCGGCGCCGGAGCCAGCGTCGAGCGACGTCGCTCCGGGTCCATGTCCGGAGCCGGAAGGAACTGGGGGACGACGCCGCCCGGAGCCCAGGGCGGCGTCGAGAACGGCACCGGAGACATCGGCGCCGGCGGAGGTGTCGTGAGGTCGACCGGCGTCGATGGGGGTTGTGGAGCCGGGATCGAGGCCGGGGCCGGAGCCGGGATCGAGGCTGGAGGCACGGGCGACGCCGGGGCCGGAGCCGCCGGCGACGCCGGAGCAACCCCATCAGGGCCCGCGGGGCCCGAAGGCGCACCGGAGGGGCCTGAAGGCCCGAAGAGGCGGGCCATGGCCGACAGGAACTCCTGTACCTTGGCCGGATCCGCCCCCGAACCCGGGAAGGGCGGGTATGGCGGGGGCGACTCCACAGGCAAGTCCGGGGCCGCGGGGCGGGGACGGTGCCGGGAGGGGCCTCAGCCGAGTCGCGAGACCGGCAGGCGAAGTCCGAGAGCGACGATGCTTCTTGGACTTCTTGTGCTTAGACTTACCGGACGAAGAAGACTTCGACGCCGACGACCGGTGTGCACTCCGCGAGCGACCCCTGGACCTCTCACGCGACCGGGGCCTCCGTGGAGCCGAATGCCGGGCCTCGAGGAGCTTTCGAGACCGCTCTCGCAAAGCCTTCGGGTTGAGGGCCTGGCATTCGGGACAAGACTCGGTGTCGTGGCCTCGGCCGAGGCAGAAGAGACACTCCCAATGCGGGTCGGTGACGGACATCATCCGCGCACAGGCGCCGCATCGCTTGAAGCCGGGCATCCCTACGACACCTTTAAGGAAAAAACAGTGAAAAAATCACCAAAAAGTATGGTCAAAAATTGACCAGGGCACTGCTCTTCCCGGATCTGCGCTTGCTGGCGCGGAAAAAGAAGAACTGACGTCAGCGCGCAGGGGCGGCGCCTAAGTACTGCCCGCAACTAGAGGCGCAACTAGAGGCAAATTTCGGGGGGGGGGGGGCTACTAAAAATTTCGGGGGGGCTGACTCTTACAACAATATGCAGAGTGGATATGCAGGGGCTCTAAGAAGGGGTGAAAAACAACAAAGCCTCGTTAACAAGTAAATGGTCTTCTAAAGACCTGTGAAGTACTCGGGTGCGGCTGCAAGAAGACGGACGCCAGCCCACAGCAGCGCTAAAACTGTGTGTGTGTGTGCCCGGGAAGCTGTCTCAGCCGGGCTGACACACACGACGGGGGGTGGGTGGGGGCTGAAGCCCTTTGAGCCCAATGGGCGTTGCGCGCCTGGTGTACTTATACGTAGATGGCTGGCTCGTTAAGGCGCCATCAAAGGAAGAAGTATAGACTTTCACTGTCGCCTTCATCACTCTATTCCACAAGCTAAGACAAACATTGAACACCAAAAAGTCCTGTACAGAACCACAAACAAAGCTTCAGTTCTTGGGAGCGATACTGGATACACATTTGGGAAAGGCTTTTCCACTGGCAGGCAGACTTATTAAACCTCAATACAGAGCAAAGACCTTCTCTGTCAGAAGGTCATGGTCAGGCAGTACAAATCTCTGCTTGATATGATGTCATCATGCATAGCAGGGCTACTGGCACTATGCAATTCTCTGGCCACAGTGTTTTCTGCATAACTATGGATTTGCTGCACTTGCCACATAGTCCATCATCTTCTGCATACTTTGCAAATTTCAACAAAAATAATTTGTTTGTAGCTCAAACCAATCAAAGGTTACTAAAAACGCTATCATATGTGTTGCCGCCCAGTGACCGGCCTTTTTTCATGCAGAGGCAGGTCCCCCTTCAATTGCTGATTGCTGGATTTAGGTGTTAAACTGATATTAGTTAAGTGAAACGCTTGCCCATACATTGTTAATATATGTAAAAAGGAGAAAATAGTGAAGTAATACACACAAATGTGCTGCATTAAGCAGCATAATTTGCCTTTTCTTGATGCATAATTTAGTAAACCTGCCGCATAATTCAGTACTTCCTTGCTGCATAATTCTAGTGGCCCTGCGAATAGGTCTTATACCCTTTTGCAGGCTCCAGGTGAGACCCGCCCAGCAAAAACTGCCCAGTCAATGGAAACAAGCTCATGGCACGTGAGATGACACGGTGAGAGTCACAAGACCTTCTGAAGTAGGCACTTATAAGTTGGAGGTTCCCTTCCCAGCAAATCCTAATGCAGGGCTTCCTTTCCACTGTTCATCGGCCAGATTAGTGCTCAATACTGTCGCCTCCAAGGAAGGTTGGGAAGCTTACATGCAGGAACGGTCGACCAAAGCCATATAGTCAGGCGCATAAAAGAAGCTCCATATCAATATCCTGGAGCTCTGTGCCATAAAACTCGGTCTGCAGACATTCCTTCCAAGGCTTACAGGTCATGCAGTCCTCATCAGAACAGACAAAATGGCATCCATGTTTTACATTGCCAAGCAGGGAGGAACGAGATCTCGACCTCTGTTGGAAGAGGTGCAGATGCTATGGGACTGGGCCATTTCACACATTGCAGTGGAGAACCTCCCTGGATGTCAAAGCTATCAGGTGGATGCACTCAGTCGAACGCTGATGGATTGCCACGAGTAGGAGTTCCACCAAGACCAAGTGGATTACATCTTCCACAAAAAGTGTCACTCCCTCACTGGACTTGATTGCTATGCAGAGCAATAAGAAATGCCAGTGTTAGCCTGCAGATCTTGGTAACCAGAGTCCAGGGAAAATACCTTTTCAATCAATAGTCCAACATCTTTGCATACGCCTTTCTGGCGTTTCCCCTAATTCCCAGGGTCCTAAGGAAAGCAAAGGTGGAACATTGTGCCCTGATTCTCATTGCCCCTGCCTGTACTGGTTCACTGAGCTCCTGAACCTATCTGTGCACCTATCGATTCCACTTAAGATGCACCTCAGGCTCCTTTCCAGGTGCAACGGAGAAATACTACACCACAACCTCCGGTCATTCAGCGTGACAGCCAGGTACTTGACGACCTAGAGTTTGGTCATTTGGATCTCTCGCCCAAATGTAGAAACATCCTGGTGCAAGCACGGTCGTCATGTGCCACAAGAACTTATAACGCTAAATGGAAGTATTTCTGTGCCTAGTGCAAACTCAGTGGATTCCATCCAGTGAATATAACACCTCATCAAACACTTACATATTTGCTAAGCCTAGCCAAGAATGGTCTAAAATACTCATCAGTACGAGTCCACCTGGCAGCAATTTTATATCTTCGAAGTAAGGAAGACAATTCCATCACTCTGTTCCCACGGGAATCATAAAGCAGTTTAGGTAAGAGCTTTTCACAGCATTTCCTCCTCTTTGGCCCCCCAGTCCCTTGGGAGCTTAATACTATCCTGAGCAAGCTCATGCTACCTCAGTTTGAGCAGATCCCTAGAGCGCATCTGAAGTTCATATCCAAGAAGACAGCTCTTCTCTCAGAGCTTACATAGGAGTGCAGAGTGCGAGAAATGCATGCATTTAAGGTTAAAGAATCCTTTCTCTGCTTTACTAAGGACAATGGGCCCGATTTTGATTTTGCCGGACGGGGTTTCCCTCCATCAGGGTGAAGAAGTAAAGTACTCCGTCGCCCTGATGGGGTCCCCGCCTGTAAAATTTTTAGTTGTCTGCCGGCCTAGTGGACATCTCTAGCACTGGCACGAACCAATGTCACAGCAGAGTCTGTCAATGCATTGTAAGTTTGTAAGCTCCGTCAACATAATGGAGACAAACGGCAACTTACAATGTTTTATTTTTCATTTTCCACAACAAAAATCCAAAGTGGGATTTTTGTTTTGGGGGGGAAAAAAAGGTATGCCCCCCTCGCCATGGGAGTTTTGTCCTATGGTGAGGGGGGCATTTTGCAGTTTTCACTGCCCCTTAAATCCAAGTTTTAGCTGGCGGTGACGGACAGTGAAAACTGGCCATATGTTTGCCCACTCCAAATTGGGTGGTCGGACACATGGCCAACCCTCCGATGGCCCTTACTCAGTTGGGATGTAAGAACGTTATGTCAGTAGTGGAGACACAGTTATCTCCACCGTTGGCGTAATCAATGCCCTCCCCATTCTAAATGAGGTGGGTGGACCTACAAATTGACAAAGAGGGTACTATGTTGCTGTTGTGACGGAGTACTCTCTCCGCCGAAATATATATCAAGCCCAAAGTAAATCCTAAGTTTATGCCTAAGGTACCTATAGAGTCCCATTTGAATGAACCTGTCATTCTGCTTTGCTTTTTCCCAAATCCCACAACCTCTGCAGAAAAGCCATTGCAGCTTGAAGTGGCAGATGCATTATGTTTTACAAGAAGACACAAGACATTCACTCTTCTGAACATTTATTTGTGTCCTTCAGCCATCCAGGGATAGGCCGATCCCAATAAAAACAGGGATGTCAGCCTGCATCAGCTTTTGCCACAACAGGGCGCAGCGTCCATTCTGGGGAAGACTGAGGGAGCATTCCATTAGTAGCATGGTGATGACTGAATCACTCTACCCTGGTGTGTCTTTGCAAGATATCTGCCATGCAGCTATCTTGAGGAGCAGGCAGACACACATTCACTTAACACTACAGCATGAGCATGAATGTAGTAGCCAATACTGCAGTGAAACAGGTGACAGTCCTCCGCAACCTGTTTCAGTAAAGGTAAGCCTGTTTTCCAATTTATTCTAATTGTTATATAGAAAAAAACTAGTTACTTTTTTAAATGAATGTTTTATTAAATTTTGGGTGGACAGTAAAGGTAATACGAACAAGTTACTTACCTTCGGTAACGCTTTTTCTGGTGGATACAGTATCTGCCTGTGGATTCCTCACCTTATGAATAACCCCTGCGCCAGCATTCCGCAGAAATTCTTTTCCTAGCTCTCCCACGTCGACGAGGACGTCATAATAGCACGGCTCCGCTCATGACTCCATATGACGTCATCGGAGCCATAAGAAGACCTCGTCGGCGTGCTGACGTCAGTTCCGCCCATTTTTTTCCGTGCCTTCGAGGCAAACGGGCGGACCGACACATTTTCACACGTATACCCAGTATACAAAATATAAATACAAATGCAAGTACACACAGCATAACTAATAATAGCATGGAAAAAGGGCAACAGACCAAGCATTTTCCAATATTAAAGCAAAAGCATGAAAAAGACATATTAAAAACATTCATGTCAAACAGTTATAGCATTTTTGGTAGAAACAGGTGGACAACGGGGAGGCGGGTGGGACAGTGAGGAATCCACAGGCAGATACTGTATCCACCAGAAAAAGCGTTACCGAAGGTAAGTAACTTGTTCTTCTGATGGATACATCTGCCTGTGGATTCCTCACCTTATGAATAGAATCCCAAAGCCGTACCTCTCCCGGAGGAGGGTGTCCACCTGACTAGACCAAAACATCTTGCAGCACAGAACGAGCAAAATGGCCATCCCTCCTAACCTCGGAATCCAAGCAGTAATGCTTTTCAAAGGTATGGAGGGAGGCCCAAGTTGCTGCCTTACAAATATCAAGTACAGGTTCTGGAGGTGGGGGTGTAGAACCTGCCCCTGCGATTGTGAGAGGAGGTCTGCCCTGAAAGGGAGACAGAGCGGAGGGTGCGATGAGAGGTGAAGAAGATCTGTATACCACACACTTCTTGGCCAATCCGGAGCAATCAATATAACTTGGGCCCGGTCTTAGCAAATCTTCCTCAGAACCCGAGGAATCAAGGGTATGGGAGGAAACGCGTAAAGGAGATGCGAGCTCCAATCCAATTGAAACGTGTACCCAATCGCTCCCTGCATCGGATACTGGAGACTGCAGAACAACGGGAAGTGCGCGTTCTCGTGAGTGGCAAACAGGTCCAACCGAGGAGACCCCCACATCTTGAAGATGTGATGGACCACCTCCGGATGAAGCCGCCACTCGTGATCGGCCGAGTAATGCCGACTGAGACTGTCCGCACGAACATTCAGCACACCAGCTAGATGATTTGCAAACACACAAATCTGATGGCCCTGAGCCCAGGACCAGAGTCGCAGAGCCTCTCGACAGAGGCAATACGACCCTACACCTCCCTGTTTGTTGATGTACCACATCGCGGTAATGTTGTCCGTCAGGACCTGAACTGACTGACCGCGAAGGGAAGGAAGGAAAGCTTTTAGTGTCAAACGTATCGCCCGCAATTCCAGAAGGTTGATGTGAAGCAACCTTTCCTCTGGAGACCAAAGAGCTTTGACCTCCAGATCCCCCAGATGAGCACCCCACCCTAGAGTGGAGGCATCCGTGATCACTGTGGCCACCGGCGGAGGAGGCTGAAAGGGCTTTCCCTGAGACAGGTTGCCCTGCACACCCCACCAAGTCAACTCCGCTGCAGCGTCTCTGGAGATTCTGACCTTCTCCCCGAGATCTCCGTTGTGTGATACCACTGCCTGTGGAGGCACCACTGGAGTGCCCTCATGTGCCAGTGTGCATGACTGACCAACAGTATGCAGGAAGCGAACAGACCGAGCAGGCGTAGGACCTTCAGGACTGGAACAACCGCTCCATCGTGAAACAAAGGAATCATCTCCTGAATGTCGAAAATTCTCTGGGGAGGCGGGAATGCCAGACATACAGTAGTGTCCAGTATTGCCCCTATGAACAGACTGCGCTGAAAAGGCACCAGGTGAGATTTGGGTACATTTATCGAGAAACCCAAGTTGAACAACAGTTGCATTGTTATTTGCAAATGGCGCAACACCATCTCCGGAGACTTGGCTTTCAACAGCCAGTCGTCCAGATAGGGGAAAACAGGAACCCCTGACCTTCTGAGATGTGCCGCTACCACCGCCATCACCTTCGTGAAGACTCGAGGTGCGGAAGTCAGACCGAACGGGAGGACCGCAAACTGGTAGTGTTGCGACCCTACAGTGAACCGGAGATACTTCCGATGCGACTTCAGGATGGGAAGATGAAAATACGCATCCTGCAGATCGATGGACACCATCCAGTCTTCCTGTTGCAGCGCGAGAAGAACCTGAGCCAAGGTCAACATTTTGAACTTTTCCTGTCTGAGGTAAAGATTCAAAATCCTTAGGTCCAGGATCGGTCTCAATCGACTGTCCTTTTTGGGCATCAGGAAATACCGGGAGTAGCACCCCTGACCCCTTTCCTGCTCTGGAACCACCTCTATCGCACCTTTCTGTAACAAGGCAAGAACCTCCTGCTGCAAAAGCAGCAAGTGGTCCTCTGAACACCAACCCTGGCGAGGAGGGTAAGGAGGAGGAAACTCTAAAAAAGGGAGGGTGTACCCATTCTCTACAAGATTCAAAACCCAACGGTCTGAAGTAATCGATTTCCAATCTTGTAGAAAGTGGGACACCAGACCCCCTACAGGACCAACATGCTCTAAGATGGGGAATCTAGAGCTGCTTTCCTGTGGCACCAACGGTGGGGGGAGGAGAAGAGGAGGAGGAGGAGGAGGAGGACTGCTGCCGAGCAGCTCCTCGAAAACGGCCTCTATTCTTACCCCTGTACGATTTGTACAAAGGGTTCTGCTGCTGTTGACTCTGCTGAGGTTGCTGGCGGCCACGAAAGGAAGCTGCCCTTCCAAAACCTCGATACCGCTTGTAGCCATACCCTCTAGACTGCGTTTGAAGGCCCAGAGATCTTGCAGTCCCTCTGCTATCTTTAAAGCGTTGTAAAGCAGAGTCAGCCTTAGTGCAAAACAGTCTCGTACCATCAAAGGGCAAATCCAACAGGGTTGCCTGAACATCAGGAGAAAATCCAGATGATCTTAGCCAAGCTTGTCTCCTTGTTGCCACAGAAGATCCCATTACTCGGGCCACCGAGTCAGCCGTATCCAAACCTGACTGTATAAATTGACGGGGAGCCGCCTGAGAGTCAGAAAGTGCCTCAAGGAAAATATTCCGATCATCCTCCGGTAGCTTTGGGGCTAGCTGTTTAACAGAGTCCATAAGAGCATGGATATATCTTCCAAGTAAGCAGGTAGCATTAGTAGATTTCAATGCCATACTTGCAGATGAAAATACTTTTTTAGCCGCCTGCTCCATCTTTTTAGAATCCCTATCCCCCGGGATGGTAGGGAACGAACCAGATGACTGTTTGGAGCAAGAAGCTTGGACCACCAAGCTTTCAGGTGATGGATGAGCAGACAGAAAAGCAGGATCCCCAGGAGCTGGCTTGTACCTCCTCGCAATAGACCTGGAAATGGCTGGAGCAGTCAAGGGTCTTTGCCAAACTTCCAAAATAGGTTCTGTCAAAGCCTCATTGAAGGGCAGAAGAGGCTCAGATACTGAAGAAGACGTATTAAGAACCTCAGTCAAAATGTTAGATTTAATCTCAGCTGAAGGTAATTGCAGGTCAAGCAACTCAGCTGCTTTCCTTACGACTACGTGATAAGGAGCAACATCCTGTGAAATCCCAGCCTTTGGTGAGGAGAGTTCCCATTCTGGGGAAGTATCCAACCCATGGCCTCTTGTAGGCCTTCAAATTCGTCAACAGAGTCGACAATCGCTCCCTCCTCCTGTTCTTGCCTATATTCTTCCTCTTCAAGCAGTCTCTGCGCATCCCTCCTAGAGCGCTGCTTCAGGATCGGCGGCACCAGAAGCGGCGCTGGTGACGACGGCATCGGCGCCGAAGGAAGACCTTCAAGATCAAGCATTGGCGCCGATCGAATCCGAGGCGGCGCCGACTCGACAACAGATGGAGTCCGAGGATTTGGAGTGGAAGCCCTCGGCGCCGGAAAATGCCAAGCCGGAGTCGTCGGCATGAATGGCACGAAAGGCGCCTGGATGTATTGATGAGGAACACCCAAATTAAAGGCCAATGGCCCCACGGGGCCCGAAGGGGCACCAGTAGGATGGGAGGCCCTGGCAAACATGCTAAACATTGCATTTAAAAAATGCGTAGGATCCGTTCCAGGGCCAGGAAAAGGAGGATAAGGATCCGTACCTTCCTGAACAGGATCCACCTGAGGCCGAACTGGAGGCTGCGGAGCCGGTGGAGACGGCGCCCGCACAGGCGAAGCCACATGAACAGGAGAAGACTCCCTGGGCGTCGGAGACCTCCTGGGCGTCGCAGTAACTTTAGGCGCCGGCGACCTCGGAGCCGGTGAGTGAATCGGAGTCGCCTGCGGAGAAGGAGAAGATGGAGACACAAAGTCTTTTCTCCGACGTCGCTGAGCCGGTGAAGGCGACCTCAATGCCTTGCTCTTCGAAGAACGACGCCGAGAACTATGCCTCTTCTTCGACTTCTTGTGCTTCTTTGATTTTGAAGAGTACGAAGTCGACGACTTCGAACGTTTACGACCCCTCTTCTCCTTCTTCGCTTTAGCCATGAAGAGCTTTGCCTCACGTTCCTTTAAAGCTTTAGGATTCATTTTCCTGCAGCACTGACACCCTTCGACGTCGTGGTCGGAAGACAAACACCAAAGGCAATCATCGAGGGGATCAGTCATCGGCATATGACCGCCACACTCCCTGCAGGGCTTGAATCCAGACTTCTTAGAAGTAGCCATATCTGAAATATTCGAAGAAACAAAGTAATCACAAAGAAAATGGAGAGTCCCTAGAAAAAACCTTTACGCGTCGACGGCGCGGAAAAAAGGGAACAGACGTCAGCACGCCGACGAGGTCTTCTTATGGCTCCGATGACGTCATACGGAGTCACGAGCGGAGCCGTGCTATTATGACGTCCTCGTTGACGTGGGAGAACTAGGAAAAGAATTTCCGCTGAATTCTGGAGCAGGGGGTATTCATAAGGTGAGGAATCCACAGGCAGATGTATCCATCAGAAATATGCATTACTCAATGTCTTCATGTACACAGTATCAGTAATTTTACTTGAAGAGAAAAGGAAAGGCATACATTTCACCTGCATCATGGTCGTTCTTAACTTATAACAAAAGACAATAACAGGAATCCAGCACAACAGCCCTTTTCTTGGATGTCATTCTTGCCCATGCATCAAGTATAAACCTACATCCAGCCCCCACCAGGGAGAAAGCCTACAACCCTCCACACATCCATGGAGTTGTACAGCAAAGCCTACCTGTCTCAACTCAGGGGATCATACATGACGTTGGGGCAAGAAATTAGTTACTTACCTGTAGCTCCAGTTCCCTAGCATTGGTATCTTCCATAAAAAATTTATGTCACCCTCCATCCCCTCTTGTAAGAAGCTCATTTATTATGTACTCTACTTACATGTTGTGCTTTCAAATCTGAGCTATGGTGGCCTCGAGAGGGGAGTAGGAGAGCTAGAACTTCTGCCTCAGTGGCTGTAGGGAGGATTGTTTTAAATGAGGAGGATGAGCTACTAAACAAACCCTGTTGTTGCGGCCTATGGCTATTTTAACACTGTTTACTGCTATTGAAGATGAAAATAAGTTACTTACCTGTAACTACTGTTCTCCAATATTGATATCTTTCATAGATTCAAATGCTTGAAACATTCCTCGTGGTCGAGGTGGGAGTCCCATGATACCTTTCAAAGCAGTAGAAACAGTGCACATAGCTTATCATGGATACAAGACATTACTTTGATTAGCTTTGCCACATAATTTATAAATAACCAAACTCCAGCCAATCAGGTGACAGCAACCTCAAGACGACTCCCTACAGAGGCATCGTTCCTCAGATTTTCAAGCAATAGTGGGAATTGTCTTCACATACAAGAAGGAGAGCCTCTAAGGGGATTAGGTGGGTCGCATGTGAATCTATGAAAGATACCAATACTGGAAAACAGTAGTTACAGGTAAGTAACTTATTTTCTTCTCCAGTATTGGATCTTTCATAGACTCACATACTTGAATCAGAATAGATAGCAGTTATATAATTATTTATAAGATCATGCTAAACATAACACAATAGCGGACAGTGGGTTTAAATATAGTCAAACAAGGCTCACCTAATCTGAACAGATGGTGCAATACTGCTTGTCCCACAGCCGCATCACTGCGTTGTGATGATTCCAAGCTATAATGTTGAGTCAGTGTAGGCCTATTTTTCCATTTCGGTGCTCGGCATAAGCTTTCAATAGGTACTCCAGCAAATAGAGCTGTTGATGAGGAGACCGCCCTAGCTGAGTGTGCTTTGACCTTATCTGTCAAAGGTCTACCAGCCTTAGAATGGCAGAATTAAATAGCAGTTGATATCAATCGAGCTATGCTTGCCTTGGAAACCGAACCACCTCTGTTATGGTTCCCATATGCTACAAGCAGTTGGTCTGTGTTTCTGAAGTGCTTAGTGCGATGCAAATACAACTTTAGACATCTCTTTACATCTAGTGTGTGCAGTGATTTTTCTGCTGCTGTCTATGGATTTGGGAAGAATGTTTTGTGTACAACAGGTTCATTTAGATAAAAATCTGAAGGGACCTTTGGAATGAACCTGTGATTTGTCCATAGAGTCACAGCGTCATCCTTAAACTTCAAGAAAGGTTCCTTAGGGGGGAACGCTTCTATTTCATTCACCCTTCTGGCTGATGTATGGGCCATTAGCAACCCCACTTTCCATGTTAGAAATTTGATCTCTGCCCTATGTATAGGTTTAAAGGGACTCTTCATCAGCTGTACCAGTACTGTGTTAAGTTGCCAGGTTGGAGGAGGAGACTTTATTGGAGGGAAGACTCTGTATAGACCTTTAAGGAACTGCTTAATTACGTTATTAGACCAGAAGGATGGAGTTCCAGATGTGCGTCTGTATCTTGAAATTGCTGCTAGGTGCACTTTAATAGAAGCATGAACTAAACCTGATTTTGTCAATGATAGCAGGTAAGGTAAGATTTGCTCTGGCGGTGTCAAGATAGGGTGAATATTCAACTTTTGGCACCATAAACAAAAACGCTTTACTTTAATCTGTATGCTTTGTAAGTGTTATCGGCTCTGGCATTGCAAGAGTATCTGCATTCTTGAGGGATATATATATTTGTGAGTTCATGGTATTCAAGAGCCAGGCAGATAAGTGTAGGGAAGTCAGGTTCAGATGAAGTACTTGGTTGTGGTTCATCAATAGTAAGTTCCTCTGAGGTTTCAGCTTGATGTGACTTGTCTCTGATAGTAGTAGTAGTAGTTCTGTAAACCAGTGTTGTCTATGCCAACGTGGAGCAATCAAAATTATCCAACACGGCTCCCTCTTCATTTTCCTAAGAGGGATTGGGGTAAAAGCGTATGCAAAGATCCCTCTCTATCTAATTGAAAACGCATTCCCCCACGATCCCTATTGTGGGTGCCAGCATGCGTAAAATTGGCATTTCCGGTTCTCTTGTGTCGCAAAGAGATCTAGTCTCGGTTTGCCTCATGTTCAGAAGATCTTGTTCAGAATGGACTGATATAGTTCCCATTCACTGCAGCTGTTTTTTATTCTGCTTAACGTATCTGCCAAACTGTTGTTGGCACCTGGCAGATGTTCTATTCTTAATGTTATTCGATGTGTCAAAGCCCATTTCCAAAACATTTGCGCTTCCATGGATAGGACCAGAGATCTTGTGCCCCCTTGCTTGTTCATGTAGTGCATACTTGTTTTGTTGTCTGTACGTATTAGCAATGATGATCCTGTTATTCTCGGCAGGAAAGCTTGGAGGATTAATGAAAGTGATCGGAGCTCTATGAAGTTTATATGCATGCTCCTTTGACCCATGATCCATTTTCCACTTATTTGGAGGTCCTGCAAATGACCGCCCCAACTGTCCAGGCAAACGTCTGTGATAATTACATAGTTGGGTATTTGGGATAAGAATGCTAGATCTAATGACAGATTGTCGACCTCTGCCCACCAGGGTAGAGTCTTCTTTATGGTTGGTGTGATGTTGATGAGATCGTTGAAAGTGCCTTTTACTTGAATCAACGGTTTGTCTAATTCTTCCTGTAGAGGCCTCATTGTCAGCCAGGGAAAGGGTACCAGTGAGATGGCAGAGGACATCATCCTTAGAAGCGATTTGAATAGGTAAACTGAAACTGATTTTCTTTTCGATAGTCTGCGTGCTAATATTATGAGTCTTTTCTGTCTTTCATAAGATAAGAATGCCTTGTCTTGGAGTGTATCCAAACTTGCTCCCAGGAACAATATCCTTGTTGATGGATGTAGAATTGTGGCTTCTGATAGTTGATGATTAAACCCAAACTTTGGAACAACTGCAGACAGGCCTTTGTTGCTCTCGACGCCTGATGGGCAGTTGGTGCTTTTATGAGCCAATCGTCGAGGTACGGGAATACCTGGAAACCTTTTTGCCTTAGGTGGGCTGCCACTGGGGCTAGACATTTCGCAAAGATGCAAGGGGCTGATTTTAGACCAAAGGGGAAGACTTTGAATTCATAGTGAAAGAAGCCTACACTGAATCTGAGGAATTTGTGATATTTCGGTTGAATAGGGATGTGAAAATAAGCATCCTGTAGATCTAAGGTTGCCATGTAATCTCCATGATTGAGGAGATGCAGCATGTCTTGAAGGTTTATCATACGAAAGGACTGCTTTATCAGGTATTCTTTCAATCTTTGGAGATCTAAAATGAGCCACTATTTCCCTGATTTCTTCTTTATTAGGAAAAAACAGGAGAAGAAACCCATTCCTTTCTGAGAATGTGGGACTTTCTAAACTGCTCCTTTGTGTAGCATGGCTAACACCTTCTTCTGAAGTAGATGGAGATGAGGTTAGTGCACTCCCTTTTGAGGATTGTTCCGCGAAATCTGAAAGAATTCTAAAGTATGACCGTACATGATGAGATCCAAAACCCATCTGTCCCAAGTTTTTTCTGTCACTGACGGGAATAGTTGGAAATATTTGCTCCTACAGGTTGGTGATCTGTAGAAGCTACAACCGGCACTTTTGAGATGTCACTGTTTTCTGCCAGTGTCTCTTGAGATGCTTGCTTTCTCCTTGGTGGTTGTTTGGTGTAAGCTGCTGCTGGAGGCAATCTATAAGTCTGCTGTTGGTAGGGAGGTCTGTATTGCTGGCTGAAAGGGCTGACAATGCTGATACCTCTGATAACACCCTCTGTATGAAAACAATCCTCTTCCACGTGCCCCTCGAAAAGGCACCTTTCTAATTTGTAAGGTGCCCAAGGATCTTGCCGTGTCTGTGTCCGCCTGTATTGGTTGGAAGGCAATGTCAACGTGCTTGCCAAAGAAGAGTCTTTCCGTCATATGGCATATCTAATATTTTGCTCAGCACTTAAGGCCTGAATGATGTGGCCTTCAACCATCCTTGCCGCCTAAGAACCGCAGACCCTGCCAACTGTCTGAATCCTGTTGAAGCTATATCCATAGCACAATCTATAATCTCTGACAAGGTTCATTTTCCTTCCTGCAAGATTTTCTTTGTCTTCCCTTTTTGATCCTCAGGCAGAAGATCTATATATGCGCAGAAGTCTAACCGCATTTGTGTGCCATATCTGTACAGTATTGATAGAGAATTTGTAGCTTGAACTGACATTGCTGACATTGTCGAGAACCGCTTGCCTATATTATCAAGGCGTCTGCCTTCTCTGTCAGCCGGGGTTGATATTGGTATTGAAGAATTCTTGGACCGGTGCTAGGCCGCCTGTGTCACCACAGAATCCGGCTTTGGGTGACCAACCAGACATGCAGGCGAATCCTCAGGTGCCTTGAATTTTTTATCAATCCTTGGCAGGACAGCTGATACTGTGGCAGGAGCTCTCATATTCTTTATGCCTTCCTCCCAAATGTAATCCACTATTGGGATTGCTCTAATAGATTTTTTTGGGGGTGAAATCATACAAGCAATCCAATTGCTTAATCGTTAGAGGCAATTGAAACCATTTTGCCGCTCTCCCCATGAGACTATGGAAGCCTCTAATATCATCCGGTGAGGAGTCCACCAGTTGCGGTGCAGGTGGAGGTGTTGGAATGAAATAATCATCATATCCGTTGGGAGTAGACTGATTATCAGGGATTTCCCCTTTCTCCCTATCCTCAACCGACGAAGATGGATCATCCACCGGAGGCACTGCATTGTTAGACACCGGAGTCATTCTAGGAGTTGCAGGTGGTGGCATAGGACACGAAGTTCCCGGCGGAGGAGCTTGAGGTGGATGTTTCGGAGATGTTGACTTTGCGGGTTCTGGGAATTGTTTATAATAGTCCCGTAACATGTCCTGAAGGTATTGAACTAGGTCTATCAGAACCTGAACCATACCCTCTTGAGATGGTGGTTGAGCGAAATGTTGACAATGCTCCACATACTGCTTAGGTTCTTCTATGTACTGTTGACTTGGTTCTGAGTCCTCTGCATCTAGCAGATGACTTGGCGGCAGAAGAGATACCTTGCTAGGTGAAGTGTTCTTTGCGCAAAATTTCACGAGTTGGCTCTGTCGACGATGTCATTCTCAAGTCTGTTGTTAATTGTAATGCTGGCAGCTTCCTTGTAGGTGGTCTTACCATCGACAATGGTGTCTTTGCTGACATCTGTGTCGTAGTCGATGGTCTGGTCAACAACGTCTTTGTCGTCACAATCATCGTTGACAGTGTTGTTAGGCTTGCCGTCGATGGCATGTTTGTCGAAGTGGTCATCGTTGTTGATGTGGTTGTCGTCGACGCCGTCCTCGTCACTGTTGTCGTCGTTAGCATTTTTGACAACGATACAGTCATCGTCGACATCTTTGCAGCCAGCCTGGATTTTACAGTTGATGGCTCTGAGGAGGATTTTTCAGAATGGAAAGCCAGGTTCAAAGAAGGAGTGGTAGGCTCTGACCTTGTGGCTCCTGAAGAGATTTTCTCCCTCCTCTCTCTGTGAGAATCCTCTCACGAAGACTCATGGTGAATCTTTTTTAAGGCTTCCTAGGCACCTCTGGTAACCCCTGGTGTGATCTCTCCCTTTTTCTTGATCTTTCTTGTGAGAGAGTGGAATCCTCACTATCCTTAGAAAGGACAGACTTTCTTGAATTTAATTTCTGCAGCCATAATAAAAGCCTCTTCTCTCTATCTTTAAGAGTTTTGGTAGAAAAAGTATGACAAATCTTACCATCTTTTACCTTGTGGGCAGGATGAAGGCAGTAGATACACTCCTTGTGTGGATCCTCTGAGTGTAGCCTTTTTTTCCACAGGTCCCAAAGTCGTTTTTTAGATGGTTCTGACATTTTGTCAGTCTCTGGTAAATAGAAGAGTAAAGTTGTCTTTGGATTACCCAAAATTTGGTTAAATGCTGAAAAACTGAGCAGACCTCAAGGAGACTCCCTTCACACGACATGCGGTAGAAAATCTGAGGGAAGATGCCTCTTTAGGGAGTTTCCTAGAGGGTGCTGTCGCCTGATTGGTTGGAGTTTGGTTCTTTATAAATTATGTGGATAAGCTAATCAAAGTAATGTCTTGTAGCCACTATAAGCTATGTGTGCTATTTCTACTGCTTTGAAAAGGTACTGTGGGACTCACACCTCGACGACGGGGAATGATTCAAGCATGTGACTATGAAAGATCCAATACTGGAGAATATACAATAACCAGGGATTCCCAGGCTGATGACAGGGAATGGTTCAACCTTGTGAATATATGAAACATACCAACGCAAGAGAATTCGAGCTACAGATAAGTAACTAATTTTATCATTGTGTACCAGTCTCCAGAACCCACGAAACATGCATAAGCAGCTTTCCTCTAAGTAACAATCACTAATAAAGCAACAAGTCATATATGTACCATTTATTGATAATCATCTTTACGAACAGCAAAGCTTCAACTCCAGATACCCGACACCCCAGAGAGGTAGGGCAATGTGGCAGGAAATAGAATACCCTTTTAAGACAGGATCCTCTGCAAAGTCAGTAGCCCTGAGACAGTTATCAGGATTTACAGATATATGGCGTGTCATTCGACTTGCTAATGTCTATGGAAGTATTTTATTATTCTTGAAGATCACAATGGGACCTCCAGGTTTTTGCCTTTGTCTCTACTCAGTGCTGCTGGTGAAGTTCTAAGCTTCTGCTTCTCTGGAATGCAATGTTTTTCTCTTCTAACAATTGCTCTCAAGCAGGGTCCATAAAAGGCTTCCCACACATCTAAAGTCTCCATGACTTTCCGGGGCTCCCTGACAGCCCTGTGGCCGGGGCGCATTCACTCCTCTCTCCCATCTAGCATTTGCTCTTTATTTCTTCCCCTCTTCTTTGGTGGGCACCTCAACTGACAAGATGTGCTCATCTCTCCTTGAAGTGGGGCTCATACGGATAAAGACAGAGTTATCTACGGATTCTGAAACTATCTCTGCACCATCGTCCTCAGGTTTGTGGGTGGGAATTGGGGATCGTCTGTGTACTGGAGAGCCCGGAGGGACTTGACTGGAGGTGGATGGCTGCAAAACAGATAGAAAGGAAATGATTAGACAAAGTGAGCTGAGAAATCAAAGGCTCAAAAAGCATTATAAATTATTGTTTTTTTTATTATCAGAGGATTATTCCAGCAGTATGCTAATAGGGTTACTAGTGTAAATCAATGTCTTAGTATGTGCAGCCTTTCCACTACACTCAATTTTCCATCTAATGGCATGGAAAGATATTTTCCCTCCTTCAAAATGAAAAAAGTCTCCCGGAAATGTAGTCCTTCTTTATGAGTGAGAATACCATTTATAGCAACCAATTTTTTTCCAAAGTGTCATAGAAAAGAAAGGGCACCCTGTGTACCAACTATTGATAGGTGATTGTCAATGTATAGGCATTTTTGATAAAGCTATACGCTACAAGTCGAATTTCAAAAGCAGTTTCTGGCCATCATGTGCTACCACTGAGGAGCCTGACAGTGCAGGTCTGTCCCAGAGATGCCCAATTACTGACAATCCGGGTGTGGAAAAACTCATTTGCAATGACCAGAGTATTATATAAATAATCTGTTGCACATAGAACACATTTTCAATGCCTTACAAACTATTGTTAGCAACGATAATTCAAATTCAGATTATTGTAGTTAAGGAGGTTTTTTTGGTATTTGCTTATATTTTTAAATACGATATGATCTAAATATATCAATTTCACTGGGATTCTGCCCAGAATTAACTTCCCCTTAATTAGAGGAGTTTTTGATTATCTGCAGTTGCCAATGAAACCAAAGGGAGAATTCGGGTATTTCAGACAGAAAGATGTAAATATAAAGTTGGAACATGCGCATCATTTACTGGTCTAGACTGGTTGGCAAAATTCTTAATGTTCCAGATTCCCAAGTTATTAATGTTCTGGAGACCTTGGGAAATATGTGCTTGTTGCTGGTGGATGCAGGAATAGGGATTTGATATTCCTGATCTGGTGAACCATTTGTAAACGGAGTCAAGTTGAAACAGGAAAGATAGAACAGAGCAGACTTCACCTTTCAGAACTGATACAACTTCCAGATGGGTGTTAGTTTTACACAAGTGATTACATATGAAATAGAGAGCCCGATAAAGACAGCACACATTTTTGGCCTAATGCTTAAAATATCTGATGCATCCTAATGCATAGATATTAAACTATCTGCATTGCTCTGCATAAGCAGCATCGCTCATAGCTAGTCCTGGCGACAGCAATGCAGTCTCATACTACACTCCTTGATCATACATTCCTCAAAACCTCTGATTCCTTACCAAAGCACCAGACCACAAAACAGACGTCAAGGCACACAAAAGATGATCTTAAAAATTGGGGCATTTTGGTGAAGTGCAAGATGCACATTTTGCATACTATGCAATCCAGCTCATGGGCCTATTTTGCACTTATGTGGGGAAATGAGCTCATAAACATGGGCTCTTCTTGATGGTAGTATAAACATGGGCTCTTCTTGATGGTTGTTTAAACATGACAGATAGACAATGCACACTGAACATAAGTGTATCTATGTAGGGGTGCTCAAAGCTTTTACTCTACAAGTGTTGTCTTGTGGAGGTTCTGATTATTGATCTCCCGTACTCTGCAGAGTTTCACACTTTTCCTACATTCATACACTTGCATAGATTTAGTAGGCTTCGGTACCTCAAGGCGCTTTCTCTAGGATTGCATACCTTGCTTCGCTTGACCTGCGAGTACTCTGGAACTGTGTTGGTAACTCAATTTTTACATGAAAGCATACTTTGCTTAGCATTTCCTCGCAAGTGACTCAACACAGATTACACTTGTGTACAAAATACCTGTGAAAATCCTGATTTTCATGTGAAAGCCAAAGTTGCGTTGAGCTTCATGACCTTAGGGGATTTGCTGTGGTTTACCAAGAAATATTAGAAGCTTGTGAGAAAAACACTTTCCACACCAAGACACATATGGTGACACAGTACTCCACATGAAGAGCAATAATTAGGCAAATATGTGAAAAGGATAGTAACACCATGGATGCTTGAGACTCTTTTACGCAATTCTGTACGGCTATGTGAGTCCTTTTTTCTGTATGCTACCTCTAGTTACACTGTATATACTCCAACTACTGTGGTATTGATGCACGTCCTTACCTCAATGTGCATGTTTGCTAACTACAGTGCACATCATGCAGAAAAATGTTTCATTTTCTTCTCCCCTCCTCACCTGGACTGACTTCTTGGCCTTCATTTTCCGGCGAATCTTGGCAAAAGTTCCCTTTAGTCCCACCTTCTGGGATGCAGCCAGGGCTGCTTGTAAGAGCTTCGGAGTCTCCGGTCTGGGGGGAATGATATGCTGGAAACCTTTCTCCATTGGTTTCTCCTCCTTTGGCTTGCTGCTATTTTTCAGCATTTTCCTAGACACAAGAACAAGTGACACTTTTATTTTCGAGCAGTATGTTGACTTTGATCTGATCCCTAGCATGCTATGAACACTAACTTCCACAATGAATTATATCTTCGTGGTAAGCTGAAGACACCCGAATAACAAATCACAAGTATGTTGTGAACAAACATTTCAAGTACCATTCAGTGGGTCTGTGAGTCACACTCTAGAGCACCACTTCACTTTTGCCCAGCCTTAATTGCACCATTACACCTCACAACTGTGAATCCTCATTGTTGTCTAAGAATAATAATACTCAGTACAAAACCCTCATATATTATTCTATTGGACATTTAGGGGGTTCATTTAGGGATTAGCAGAACAGGAGTACACCCATAAATTGTCATGGTTCCTGTCCCACCAAATCTGTGGTTTCCCTGCCCCTTTTAGAGAGCGATTGTGTGATGTTATGTTATGTTAGGCTATTTGTATAGCGCATGGCTATCCCAGCAAAGGGACATCCCAGTGCTAAGGTACGGAGGGAGGGTGCATACGAGGCACCTGCTACTGGAACAACTATGTATTTACTGCCTTTCTAAAGGCCAGGTGATTGGGGATGATCCTGATGAAGAGAGGCAGCGAGTTCCAAAGGGTAGGTGCTCGAACCTTAAATGAACGACCCCCCGTTCTCGCTCTACGGAAACGTGGCACCAGCAGCAGGTGGTGGCCCGCAGATCGCGGAGCGCGGGTGGGGATGTATGGAAGACATAGATTACTGAGAATCTTAGGACCGACGTCTGCCAATATTTTATGCGTGCAAAAGGAACAATTGATGGACGGAATTCTGGACAATGCAAACATTCACCCCCAGTCACAAGGATCTGGGTTAAATCCATCATTCTTTTGCTCACCACACCACCCCAGTTTGGACCCAGCCATATGCAAATCAGTCTTGACCCTGTTCCTTGTGGGTACAGTCCAGCCCGAACTGCCAAGCCAGGTCCTCCCTGGACCGGAAACAAGCATCCTGGGACCGGTTTCAGGGCATCACCCTTCTTCAGCCAGGCTAGCTTGAATCCAGTGGTGTAGTGAGCACGGGACCCACTTAGGGCGACAAATGCAAAAGGAACAATTGATGGACGGAATGCTGGACAATGCAAACATTCACCCCCAGTCACAAGGATCTGGGTTAAATCCATCATTCTTTTGCTCACCACACCACCCCAGTTTGGACCCAGCCATATGCAAATCAGTCTTGACCCTGTTCCTTGTGGGAACAGTCCAGCCCGAACTGCCAAGCCAGGTCCTCCCTGGACCGGAAACAAGCATCCTGGGACCGGTTTCAGGGCATCACCCTTCTTCAGCCAGGCTAGCTTGAATCCAGTGGTGTAGTGAGCACGGGACCCACGTCTGGGCATACCCTTCCCACTTAGGGCGACAAATGCAAAAGGAACAATTGATGGACGGAATGCTGGACAATGCAAACATTCACCCCCAGTCACAAGGATCTGGGTTAAATCCATCATTCTTTTGCTCACCACACCACCCCAGTTTGGACCCAGCCATATGCAAATCAGTCTTGACCCTGTTCCTTGTGGGAACAGTCCAGCCCGAACTGCCAAGCCAGGTCCTCCCTGGACCGGAAACAAGCATCCTGGGACCGGTTTCAGGGCATCACCCTTCTTCAGCCAGGCTAACTTGAATCCAGTGGTGTAGTGAGCATGGGACCCACGTCTGGGCATACCCTTCCCACTTAGGGCGACAAATGCAAAAGGAACGATGGATTTAACCCAGATCTTTTGACTGGGGGAGAATGTTTGCATTGTCAGCATTCCGTCCATCATTTGTTTGCTGTAACACTTTTCGCCTCTAAGTGGGATGGGTAGGCCCAGACGTGGGCCCTTGCTCACTGTGCCACTAGATTCAAGCTAGCCTGGCTGAAGAAGGGTGACATACCCTGAAACCGGTCCCAGGATGCTTGTTTCCGGTCCAGGGAGGACCTGGCCTGGTAGTTCGGTCTGGACTGTTCCCATGTGGCACAGGGTCAAGACTGATTTGCATATGGCTGGGTCCAAACTGGGGTGGCGTAGTGGGCAAAAGAACGATGGATTTAACCCAGATCTTTTGACTGGGGGAGAATGTTTGCATTGTCAGCATTCCGTCCATCATTTGTTTGCTGTAACACTTTTCGCCCTAAGTGGGATGGGTATGCCCAGACGTGGGCCCCTTGCTCACTGTGCCACTAGATTCAAGCTAGCCTGGCTGAAGAAGGGTGACATGCCCTGAAACCGGTTCCAGGATGCTTGTTTCCGGTCCAGGGAGGACCTGGCCTGGTAGTTCGGTCTGGACTGTTCCCATGGGGCACAGGGTCAAGACTGATTTGCATATGGCTGGGTCCAAACTGGGGTGGCGTAGTGGGCAAAAGAACAATGGATTTAACCCAGATCTTTTGACTGGGGGAGAATGTTTGCATTGTCAGCATTCCGTCCATCATTTGTTTGCTGTAACACTTTTCGCCCTAAGTGGGATGGGTATGCCCAGACGTGGGCCCCTTGCTCACTGTGCCACTAGATTCAAGCTAGCCTGGCTGAAGAAGGGTGACATACCCTGAAACCGGTCCCAGGATGCTTGTTTCCGGTCCAGGGAGGACCTGGCCTGGTAGTTCGGTCTGGACTGTTCCCATGGGGCAGAGGGTCAAGACTGATTTGCATATGGCTGGGTCCAAACTGGGGTGGCGTAGTGGGCAAAAGAACGATGGATTTAACCCAGATCTTTGACTGGGGGAGAATGTTTGCATTGTCAGCATTCCGTCCATCATTTGTTTGCTGTAACACTTTTCGCCCTAAGTGGGATGGGTATGCCCAGACGTGGGCCCTTGCTCACTGTGCCACTAGATTCAAGCTAGCCTGGCTGAAGAAGGGTGACATACCCTGAAACCGGTCCCAGGATGCTTGTTTCCGGTCCAGGGAGGACCTGGCCTGGTAGTTCGGTCTGGACTGTTCCCATGGGGCACAGGGTCAAGACTGATTTGCATATGGCTGGGTCCAAACTGGGGTGGCGTAGTGGGCAAAAGAACGATGGATTTAACCCAGATCTTTTGACTGGGGGAGAATGTTTGCATTGTCAGCATTCCGTCCATCATTTGTTTGCTGTAACACTTTTCGCCCTAAGTGGGATGGGTATGCCCAGACGTGGGCCCCTTGCTCACTGTGCCACTAGATTCAAGCTAGCCTGGCTGAAGAAGGGTGACATACCCTGAAACCGGTCCCAGGATGCTTGTTTCCGGTCCAGGGAGGACCTGGCCTGGTAGTTCGGTCTGGACTGTTCCCATGGGGCACAGGGTCAAGACTGATTTGCATATGGCTGGGTCCAAACTGGGGTGGCGTAGTGGGCAAAAGAACGATGGATTTAACCCAGATCTTTTGACTGGGGGAGAATGTTTGCATTGTCAGCATTCCGTCCATCATTTGTTTGCTGTAACACTTTTCGCCCTAAGTGGGATGGGTATGCCCAGACGTGGGCCCCTTGCTCACTGTGCCACTAGATTCAAGCTAGCCTGGCTGAAGAAGGGTGACATACCCTGAAACCGGTCCCAGGATGCTTGTTTCCGGTCCAGGGAAGACCTGGCCTGGTAGTTCGGTCTGGACCGTTCCCATGGGGCACAGGGTCAAGACTGATTTGCATATGGCTGGGTCCAAACTGGGGTGGCGTAGTGGGCAAAAGAACGATGGATTTAACCCAGATCTTTTGACTGGGGGAGAATGTTTGCATTGTCAGCATTCCGTCCATCATTTGTTTGCTGTAACAATATTTTATGCGTGACACAGAGTGCTTTGAACCGGATCCTCTGCTCAATAGGCAGCCAATGGAGACGGATGGTGGAGCTTCTTCCGGTGCTTAATCACCGATCTGCCACAGGGCTGCCTTGCTTGCAGTATCAGTGGCCTGCCACATATAAGGGGCGTACAGTGGACCCAGGTAGGGAAAATCAGCAATAGTATGCAGGTGTAAAGAAGAAACACCCTTCACATCTGGGCCAACGTTTTTCTCCTTCTCAGAAATAAACCTCAGCTTTGGGGGTTGGTTTTGCGAAGAAAAAGTTACTTACCCTAAGTAACGATCTTTCTGGTGGATACTCTATCTACCAGCAGATTCCTCACTTGTAGAACATACCCCAGGTGTCAGACTGGATCTGGAAACTTCAAAGCAATGAGGTCTCCGGTAGAGGTCGCCAAATTCAGTCGGTGCTGGAAGTGACGTCAAGTGGCACCACCGAGGCCTTGAACCTCCTGCACCCCCTCATCAACGTCAGTTTCTCTCCAATTTTTTTCCCAGCCTTCGAGGCAAGATTTGGATAGATTGATATCAATGATGGAATGGAGTACCAAATAATACAGGATGGAATCATATCAACCTCCCCTATAATTTATCCATGAAATGGAGGAGGGTGGGGGTGGTGGTGGTGTGGGCGGTTTAGTGAGGAATTTGCAGGTAGATAGAGTATCCACCAGAAATGTCGCTACTTAGTGTAAGTAACTTTTTCTTCTGATGGATACTTCTACCTGCACGTTCCTCACCTGTAGATCATATTTCACAACAATACCCTGGCCAGGAGAAGGATCGATGGATGATCAAACAAGGAAATTCTGCCAGACAGACCTGGCTAAGTGTCCATCCTTGCACACTTCTGGATCTATATAGTAGTGCTTCGCAAAGGTATGCAAGGGAGCCTATGTTGCTGCCTTAAAGATCTCTACAATCGGGACACCTCACACAAGTGCAAAAGTGGTTGACTTAGCCCAGAGGATGATCCAATGAGATAGAGTCCTCTTCTGTACTGCCTTACCCTTTTTGGCACCACAGTAGCTGACAAAGAGCTGGTCGTCTGACCGTAAGTCCTTGGTGCGGTCCAGGTAGTAGTTAACTGCCCGCCGAGGGTCCATCCGATTCAACCATTGCTCCTCTTTCGTGGGATGAGGAGGGGGCAGAAGGTCGGAAGAGTGATGGATTGAGCAAGATAGAAAGGAGTGACCACCTTAGGAAGGATGCAGCCCTGGTGCACAACACTAGCTTGTCTGGAAAGAAGGTAGTGAAAGCAGGGCGACAGCTAGGGGCTTGCAACTCACTGATCCTTCTAGCAGATGTGATTGCAACCAAAAACACAGTTTTGAGAGTCAACATACAAAGGGTACAACTGTGAAGGGGCTCAAACCGTGTCCCCATCAAAAATGTTAGACCCAATTTAAGTCCCATTGAGGAACCACAAATGGAGTGGGAGGAAAAAGATTGGTCAGGCCCTTAAGAAAACGCATGACAACAGGGAACTTAAACAGGGATGGCTGATCTGACAGACAGAGGAAAGCAGACAAGGCGGCTAAATAACCCTTCACAGTGCCAATAGCACATCCCCGCTGAGAAAGATTAAGCACAAATTGTGACACTTGAGACAGTCTGGCCTGGAAGGGATCAACACCATTGTCCACACATCATGCAATGAACTTGGTCCATCTGCCAAACTAAGCCGACTTAGTGGAGTGGTGACAAGATGACGTCAGCCACCTCCAGTGGCAGATGAAAGCAGCTCTGTAGTCCCCACTCAATTTCCAAGCATCTAGGTGGAGGTCTTGGAGATTAGGGTGCAGAAACAGTCCATCTGACAGGGAGAGAAGTTCCGGCCTGAGTGGAAGGCGAAGGGGGGAGGGGGGGGGGGGACATGCGGAGAAATGCAGAAGGTCCACATACCACAGCCTTGACGCCCAATCCAGGGCAATGAAAATGACTTGGGCCCAGTCTTGGTGAATCTTCCCGAGGCCTCAAGGAATCAAGAGTATGGGGGAAATGTGTAGTGCAGCTGAAAGTTCCACCTCCACTGAAATGATCTGCTGGCACTGATTATTTTCAGAGGAGGCAAATAAGTCCACCTGAGGAGTGCCACACTGGGCGAAGATGTCTGGACTATAGCCTCACCAAGCCACATCCGCTGCAGCACTGGGGGAGATCATGATGGAGTTCAAAAGGTCTCCCCCGTACTGTAGCCACTGCCTCCGGAGGCACCACTACAGGGCCCTCATGTGCCAACGTGCGTGCATGACTAGGAGAATGCAAGAAGCTAGCAGACCTAGGAATCGCAGGACTCTCAGGACTGGGACTCTCCCGCCTTGGTCGAAAGATGGAACCATCTCCTGGATGTCACGGATTCTGTGTGGGGAAAGAAAGGCAAGGAAAATGGTGGTGTCCAGTACTGACCCTATGAACTGGAGTTGTTGGGAGCACCACAGATGAGATTTGGGCTCGTTGATCGAAAAACCCAGGCTGAACAGCAGGGATTCTGTTGTCAATAGCTGGCTTTGAGGAGAGAGTCGTCTAGGTATGGGAAAATGAGGATGCCCGACCGACTGAGTTGGGCCATGACCACTACTATCACCTTCGTGAAGACTCGATGTGCCGAAGTCAAGCCAGAGGGTAGTACCACAAAATAGTAGTGTGTAGAGCCCACCACAAAGCGCAAGTACTTCTGATGTGACCGCAGGATAGGGATGTGGAAGTATGCATCCTGCATGTCAAGTGACACCATCCAGTCTCCAAGCTCCAACACCAGTAGAACTTGAGCTAGGGTCAGCATCTTGAAATTTTCCTTTTTGAGGAAGAAGTTCAGGCTCCTTAGATCCAGAATGGGACACAGACCGCCATCTTTCTTGGGCACCTAAAAGTAATGTGCATAACAACCTTGGCCCTTTTCCTGGTCTGATACCAACTCTACCGTTATCTTGAGAAGGAGAGCTCCCACTTCCAGCTGGAGAATGGTCAATTGATCAGGAGAAGAGGGAAGGAGTGGGATGGGAGGTGGAACTTATTGGAAAGGAAAGGTGTAGCCCTTTTCTACTATTTGAAGGACCCACTGGTCCAAAGTAATTGCCTTTCAGGCCGAAAGAAAATGGGACACGCTCCCTCCGACAGGCTCTGTGTGGACTATGTGAAGCAAACTAGGTCTGCTTTCCTTGTAGTGGGGGAGGAGGAGGGTTGCAAGGCGGATCCATGGCCTTTACCTCTAGGGCGGCCTCTGTATTGCAGGACAAGTGGATTCTGTTGCTGCTGGAGTGCTGCTCTATACTGTTGAGGGCGAAAGGAGGATACTTGTGCCAAGCCACAAAAGCAATGAAAAGACCGGAAATCTTTGGTCAGGAAGGAAACTGAATGTCCAGAGACATGGCTGTAGCTTTTAAAAATCTTAAATCGCTCCAGTGCACAGTTGGCCTGTCTCCAAACAGGCGCATGCCATCAAAGGGGAGGTCCATCAGGTTAGCCTGGAAGTCAGATGAGAAATTGGAGGTCCCGAACCAAGTGTGGCGACATGCTGTCACAGAAGTGCTCAAATCTCTGGCAAAGGAGTTTGCAGTGTCGAAACCAGGCTTAATAATGTGTCAGGAGGCATTCTGTCCATTTGCAACCAGTTCTTAAAAATGCTCCTTCATGTCAGCTGGAACATGCAGAAGGATCATCTGGGCTGAATCCCACAAGATGGGGTTGTAACGAGCAAGGAAACAGTTAGCATTAAGGGACTTCAAGGCCATACTCCCAGATGAAAACATCGTCTTGCCCCACTCCTCCAAACATTTTGATTCCCTGTCAGAGGGGGCAGTAGGGAAGGTGCCTTCTGATTGGGTGCTTGAACAAGAGACCTGGACACCAAGCTCTCTGGCAAAGGGTGCGTTGGAAGGAATGCTGGATCACCAGGAGCAGAGCGATAACCTCTGGCTACGGGCAGATTAAGCACCAGAGCAGAGGAAGGCTTCTCCCAAGCCGCCATGATGGGTTCCAGGAAAGCCTCGTTGAAAGAAAGGAGGGTTTCTGAAGAGGTCCCAGATGTCAGGAGGACATCAGTGAAGACATTTGTTTTTGTCTCCATTGTTTGCAACTGCAAGTCCAACACCTCTGCAGCTTTAAGCATGACCTTATGCAAGGACACAACCTCGGGCACTGGTGGTCCAGTGGGAAAGTCCATAACCAACTCTGGTGATGTGTCCAGGCTGCTGGCCAAAGACAGGCCCTGGAACTCCAGGGGATCCTGAAGCAGATCACCATCAGTGAAAGACTTCACAGGGTCAGAATCGGTCCCAAAAATCTCATCGAGTCTTGCTCAGTAAGCCGCCTCTTTAAGTAGCCTTTGGGCCTCCCTGCAAGAGTGAGTCTGAGGCTCAACATCAGGCAGCAGCTCCAATGGTGTTATGTCTGGAGCCAGAGGTGGAGGAGGTGGTGACAGTGAAAGTGAAGGCGGTGCCATCCACAGCGTAGGCTGCCGCGCCGCGCCACGAGGCGGAGTGCTGGGTCAAAACAGTATGAAGCTGGCACCGGATCTGGTGGTGCAGCACCAAAGAATGTTTGCTGGAAAGATAAGAAGAGTGGTAGCTGTGGAGGGGTTGATGGATGCAAAGGTGCGCCGGATGGTGCCAAGGCATTCGCAAACATGTAGTACATGACAATATGAAGACTGCCTGATTCAAACAGGAAACTCAGGGGTGTTTGTGGCCGGTTTCAGAGGTGGAATTGATGGCACCAAGGGCTCCGAGAATTGAGGATGGTCTGGAGCTGGGTCCTTAGGGGGAGCAGGCCTGCTTGTAGGATCCATTGATGTCAAGCTAATAAGCTGTGGGAGACAGAGAGTGACGGAGAGATGTACCTTTGATCTGTTCTTGCCTTCCTCCTATGCTTCCTCTTCTTCTTAGCCGAAGATGACAGGGCGTGGAGACGGTACCGGGAGTACTTTTGGCTCCAGTGGTTGTCTTTCAATTGACTCATGAAGAGTTTGACCTCCCACTCCTTGATGGCCTTGGGATGCATTGAGGCACGAGGAACAGGTCTTAGAATTGTGGTCTGAACCCAAGAAATACAGATAGACACAATGATGGTCTGTAATGGACATCTGTCCCTTGCAGTCCCCACAGGGTTTAAACCCAGGCTTTTTTTTGGGGGGGGAGACATATAGGTACTGTGTTTTCTAAAACTTGTGAGCAAAATTCCTCTCAAAGATTGGAGCTCCAGATCTGCGTCAAAGGTGCGGAAAAGGAACTGATATTGATGTGCCAGGGTGGGCACTTTATGGCCTCTGTGGTGCTGCCTGACGTGACTGAGTCCAGCGCCCTCTGCCGGTGACCCCATTGCTTTGAAGCTTTCAAATCCAGACTGGCATCTAGGGATTGTTCTACAGGAGAGGAATCTGCAGGTAGAAGTATCTATCAGAAACAAAAAATGCTGAGTGGGCCACCCATCATTTGGTTTTGCCGAAAGTACTTTTGTTGCACCAGAAGAGATCTTTGTATTTCCAAGCAAACTCATGAGTGCCCGCCAGGCTCCACATGCACCTATTAGTCCTAGACATCTCTGTCAGACATATTACCGAATGTGTTATATAGGAAATGAATCACATCAGTATAAAAAGCTGTGCACACTAAATAACTGTTTTGCACCGAAGAGGGACTCAGACTGAGAATATACTTTTTTCAGACATGTATATATAGCAAACTATAAAACAATGGTAATGCTTCACAAATGACTCAAAAAAGTGAAATGAGCTATGGGGAAGAACGTGAACAGTTAACGGCTAGCTATAAACCCAGACACGGTGAATATGGAAAGGAATTTAGGGCCAGTTGTATGAAGCATTTTAGAAGTAGCAAGCGGGCGGATTCGCAGAATTGGGCCATTTGAAACAGAAAAATTGCTTTTTTTATGTACAAACACCAAACTGCGATTCTACAGAATCAGAATTTGGGTTTGAAATTCGGTATTTGGAAGGAGCGTGTTTAGGGCAACCCTTCCAAATACCGAATCACAGAGGTATTTATTAATGTTGTGCAAACATTTTCTGGTCGCAAAACATTGTTTTACCACCAATTAAAAACTGGTGGTAACCCATTCGCAAATGGGAAGGGGTCCCCATGGGAATTTGAGAATGTTAAAAAATATATATTTTTCAAGAGAGGGCAGTTGTCCCACGGACCACTGCGTACTCTTAAAAATGAAAGTTAAACGTTTCAATTTGTTTTCAAATGCATCCAGTTTTCATTTAAGGAAAATGGGCTGCAATAAATAAAATGCTTTATTTAAAAGCAATCATAGACGTGGCCTGCTGACCCCAGCAAGCGACCATTACTGCAATGGCTATCATTCCTAATGGGTCACAAACTGCAACCTACTTCATAAATATTCAGGAGTTAGGATTGATTTGCGAATCTAGGAATTAGTAATTTAAAAATAAAAGTTTCATATGTTAGAAATAGTGTATTCCTAATTGCAATTTGGACAAAAACGCAATTTGGAAATTGCTATTCCCAATAATAGTACATCTGGCCTTAAGGGTCTTATTTAAAGTATGGCGGACGGACAGTTGCCAGGTCAGTAGATGGATGTCTTCAGCTGACCTGGCAGCAGACTGCCCGCTAACATGGCAGCAGCTCTGCTGAGGCAGTGAAGCTTTTTTGAGCAGGCACCATGTTTGAAGATTTGTATTTTTCAAAAACAAACTCCCAGATTGAGAGTTTGTTATAAAAATTCAAAATATAAATGTCCTTGACACACTGGCCGTTTTCTCCCAGTGGACTGGGAAAACTTCTCTGGTTTCCTTTTCAGGACCGCCAGCCTGTCCCTAGTGGTCCCAAACATGAAAAATATATATCGGAATGTCCACCCTAAATAGGATGGACGGTCTGACATACATTGGCTGACAGCCCAGTGACGATGGGTATCAGTCAAAGGTTTCTGCCAGCGGGGATAGCGAAGACTGCGCTGTCCGAAACATAGCGCTTTAGTGCTCTAAATAGAGCAGAGATATCGCAAGTTTGGCAGACAGGACATCTGCCGCTTTTGGTGGATGAACTAAATTAGCATTCAAGGGGACCTCATGTAGAGTATGGCAGACGGTCTGCCAGGTTAGCAGAGGGATGTAATTCGCTAACCTGGTAGAAGGCCGCCACCATACCTAGAGATCTCAACCAGACAATCGGGAGTCCGTGTGCTTCAGCTGAGCCATGGTGGTGGCAGCTCGAGTATCTTTGTTAGTTGCCCCACGCAATCTCTGACTGCGTTCGGCAACACCCTGGCCATAAAACCTTTATAAGATCGCCCTGCCCAGTCTTTATCAACCAGCTCTGCTACAGGCCATATGTCCATCTTTGTAAGACCCAGGCATCCGACCCCTTCCTAGGTTTTTACTAGTACTGTGCTGGCTCTTAACACAACCCCATGTTGCCTCCTACGACTATCACACATAGATCTTTATGCATTTTGTAACTAAGGTACCTAGACCGCTGATATTACCAATTCATTGGATTTACCAGAAGTATTCAAAGTCAGTGTTCTCAAGTTCTGATGAAGGTGGATGGATGATAGGTTGATACCCATTGAAATGTGCATCAGTGTTTTCTCGTGACCATAGTGGATTGGCTTTATGACAAGTGAAGTCGCGGTTGACTGACTTCTGTCCTCATTTGATGGCCAACACTTTGCTACTAGGACTTTGTTTTCTATTTAATTTTATTTTCCGGAAATATTTAAGTGATTTCCTTTCCAGGTTCTTCTATTTCTATAGGGGGGTTTGGGATTCACTTCTTTGATGTAGGTCTATGAAAAATATAATGCTTTTAGCCCTTATATACTGTATAGATGAATTATTGATTATGAATTAAAATGTGATTCTTCATACATGTTTTAAGTTGACTAAAAAAACTGATAAGTATAAATAATCGATGGCTCTGGTACTTATAGACCGCTGAAACTACTTGATATTTTGGTGGTTGCTTTTGATTATAGTTGGGTATATAGTTTCTGTATTTATGCTTAATGGGTACTCTATTACCATATTAAGATGTTTCCCACCCTATTCTGCTTATCATTCAGATATCCCACACCCACCAAACTCTAAATGTGGTCCAAAGTCAGATTTGAAGATGTGGGTTTTTAGAGCCTGTTGAAAGTGAGCAGAATATATGTTTTCTAGTAAGATGACTACATTTGATGCATCACTGCAGTGCAACTAAAGCACATATTACTATAGCGGATTTAAAAAGTGGACAAATGGCCATTACTCCTGCAAAGGTCCTTATGCAAAGCTTCTGTTAGCAATGTAATGTACTGCAACATATAGATAGCACATACTACCCCTATGTGTGGCGCTAAAGGGCATGTCAACATTGGTGGCATACTACATTGTGTAGGGTGTGTGGCTGAAAGTGTGTTGTTTTTGTTTTGATCCTGTGTGGAAAGTGTTTCCATGTTGTGTGTGATGACAACTGAGGTGCGGTTATATATTGGATGCAGCACTCAGCAGTGTGATGGATGAAGAAGTGTGAGAGACCGGCCAGCTTTTAACAGATCGACAGGTTTCATTATGGTATTTCTTATGGACATAGTACACTTACGACCAGATGTACAAAATACTTATTTAGCAGTTCCTAAATAGCAACTCCTTAGAAATCGCTATTTAGGAAAAGCAAAATGGTATGCACAAAAATAGTGATTACCTAATAGCAATTCCTACAGAGTAGAAATCGCTATTAGGAAATCACTATTTAGGTACTACTAAACCATTCGTACCTATGGGCCATAGGTATGAATGTTTTTGCATTTCGTAATTTGAGATTTCTTGTCTGTTACGCCGCGGGCCGACTTGCGACCCGCGGCGCTACCCGTTTCCTCTTCGCCGGCCGCGGTGCAACCCTCGGCGCCCCTCCCTCCTCTTCAGGGGCGCCGCGGTATAGCATCGCGGCCCGCTGTGGCCATTTCAACGGCGGCGTGGAAAGCACCCGCGACGCCTGATGGTTTTCGGGCACGCGCATACTTGCGCGGTGGCACATCCGCTTCCAGAGGCACCTTGGGACATTGCACTCACCTGGTGTGGGTGTCTGGTTATCCCCCTTCCTTGGGGGCCATACTGTTGCTCTCCTCTTCACCTTGCTCCCAGAAGGCAATAGGGGAGGGTTACTTACCTTCCTAAAATGGCGATCTTTCTGTAATGCACTTCACTCTTTTCCCTATCAAAGATGGCGACACCTCTCCTTCCTGTTTTGTCACTTCCTGTATGTCACTTCCTGTACGTCACTTCCTGTTTTTTCTGTATATAAGGGATCAGAACCTTTTCTTTCTTGCGTTGCAACTCCTTGTTCCTGCTGGTGTGTCCTCGCTCCTGTTGGTTCCGTGGCTCCTCTTTTGGTGATTCCTTCCTTCCGTTGGCGCTTCTTTTCCCCTTGCGCCTTCTGCTCCAGCTTGTCTTCCAGTCTTCTCCTGGTTCCTTTTGGGCTCCTGGTCTTCCAGTGTTTTCTGGCTCCTTGTCTTCTCCTTCATTCCTGGAGTCTCATCATCAACATCATAGGTTTTTTCCCTCCGGGGTTTTCCTCTTGGGACTCCTTCTGGAGGGCACTGGCTGCTTAGGCTTTCATTCTCGGCAGCACCGTGGCTACCGGAAGGGGTCGCCCCTATCTCGCCAAACCAGGACTTACAAGAGCCGAAGCCGGGAACCGTCCCAACGCCTCAAGACTGGTAAGAAAGACCTTAAAACCGACAGATCGCCCAAAAACCCGCATGGATACTTCACAGTCCTCTCCTACCGAAGGGTCGGTAGAAACAGCAAAGGCATTAGTGCAGACGGTTCAACAACAAGCCCAAGAACTACAACAGTTACGAGAAGAAAACTTAGCCTTACGTCACGTGCTGACAACCAAGACATCCGATGTACCCATGGTCTCTGCCTCTACTCCTCGTTATTCTGGAGATCCCAACAAGCTGAAGGAATTCTTGGATTCCTTGACGGTGTTTTTTGCATATCGTCCAGCCCAGTTTTCCTTGGATAGAACTAAAGTTGGGTACCTGATTAGTGCCTTGTCTGGCCCTGCCCTAGCATGGGCAACACCCTTGGTAGCCACAGATCCCCCACAACTGTTTAATTATACGTCTTTTCTTGAGTCATTTAAACAGATGTTTGAATGACCTGGGCTGGAGACATCAGCGGAAGAAGCCTTGTGTGACATCCAACAAGGAAGTCAGGACGTCTTGCAGTACGTCACACGTTTCAGGCAATTAGCGGCAGAAACTACTTGGTTGGAACGGACACTGGTAACCCTTTTTTGCAGAGGGCTGCGAGAAGAAATCAAAGATGAGTTGGTACATTCTCCTCATGCTGAGACTATGACTGAGTTAATGGACTTAACATTATCAGTTGAACATCGTCTCAATGAAAGTCGTTTGGAGAGACGAAAGTCACGACTCCAACAGCATACCGGAGTAACCCGACCTAATATTCGTAAAACAGAAACCCCTGTGTCCGACATACAGGCTTCCACAGGAGAAGAACCTATGCGATAGGCTTAACAAGGGGACTCCTGTCTGAGGCCGAACGTGAACACAGAAGAAAACAAGGACTGTGTCTGTATTGTGGTGTCTCAGGGCACATGATTCATAATTGTCCCACTCGTCCTCCTAGGCAGTCGGAAAACCCCAAATCATGTCCTCTGTGAGAAGGGAGAGGACGGGATGGTCTGGAATCCCTTTGATCTGTACCTCGAACGAAACTTCCACCTCTCTCTTTCTTCTGCCTATGCTTGTAAGGCTGCCAGATGGAGTAGAAGAGAAGATACTAGCCTTGTTGGATAGTGGTGCCAGCGGGATGTACTTGGATGAAGCATGAGCTAATGAGAGGCGAATTAGTTGTGTCCCTAAAGAGATCCCGGAACAAGTCCATACTGTGGACGGAACTCCTCTTATTTCCGGTCCAGTCAAAGAAATGACATCGTTATTACAACTTACATTTGGAAAACACCAAGAACACTTGTCTTTTGACCTGATCGCCTCACCCAGCCACTTCATGATCTTAGGTATACCTTTGCTAATCAGACATAACCCGTATATCAACTGGGAGACAAGAACCATTTCCCTGTCATCTCATTTCTGTCAACAATTCAGTTACCCCACTGAAGAATACTGGTCTCCTAAGGTAATGCCTATGATAAGAAAGGAAGCCTGTACCTCCGTGAACTCCGTCCAAGGCGTACCAAGTCACTATCATACATACGCTGACATCTTTCAGAAGCCTACGAACGTAACGTTACCTCCTCATAGGGAGTTTGACTGTGCCATTCCATTGGAACCTGGAGCAACAGTACCCTTCAGAAGAGTATATTCTCTCACTGAACCCGAAAAAGAGACTGTCAGACAATACCTTGAGGAAAATCTCCAGAGTGGCCTCATCGTTCGATCCTCGTCACCTGCCGGGGCGCCCCTCTTCTTCGTTCCCAAGAAGACCAAATATCTCCGACCATGTATTGACTTCAGAGGCTTGAATAAAGTCACCATGAAAGACCGCTATCCGTTGCCCTTGATTAAGGATATCCTGGAGTCGGTAAGAGGGGCTCAAATGTTCACCAAGTTGGATCTCAGGGGTGCCTATCATCTCCTTCGAATCAAAAAGGGGGATGAGTGGAAAACCGCATTTCGAACCGCGTTAGGGCATTTCGAATACCGAGTTATGCCTTTTGGGCTGACTAACGCCCCTTCCATCTTTCAAAGGTTCATGGACAACGTGTTCTCGGATCTCCTAAACCAGATAGTGGTTATATACCTAGACGACATATTGATCTACTCAGCAGCTCCTGAGTTACATCGCACGCACGTCATGCAAGTCCTGGAAAGACTACGCCAAAATAGTCTCTTCTGTAAACCTGAAAAATGTGAATTTGACAAATCCGAGGTAGAATATTTGGGTTACCGAATCAACAAGACAGGAATAGCCATGGATCCTGAAAAGGTGCATGCTATTTTGGATTGGCCATCACCTTCGACCATTAAAGAAACACAGTGTTTCCTAGGTCTGGCAAACGTTTACAGTCAATTCATTGACAACTTTGCTCACCAAACCAGCTTCATATCCGAAACGTTAAAAAAGGAATATCTCCGGCAAGGGTTCATGTGGACCGAAGCCGCCGAACAGGCCTTCCAGTCCCCAAAAAAGGCCTTCACGTAAGCACCCATTTTACGACACCCTGACACAACAAAGACATTTTTCGTGGAGACAGACGCGTCGGACAGAGCTGTTGGTGCCGTCCTCCTCGAACAACAGGAAGACGACGGACTGGAACATCCTGTGTTTTACCTGTCACATGTCCTGTCAGACTCTGAAAGGAACTACTCTGTTCTAGAACTGGAACTACATGCCATGAAGCTGGCCTGCCGTGAATGGAGGCAGTTCTTAATGGGAACTAAAGAACCATTCAAAGTCAGAACAGACCATAGAAACCTGCAATGTCTCCGTAACATTCAATGCCAAAATAGCCGTCAAGCCCGGTGGGCTTACTTTTTTAGCCAGTATGACTTTATCGTCTCCTAAATACCAGGATCTCAGAACACTTTGGCAGACCCCTTGTCTCGTCGTTATCCAGAAAGACCTACGCCCCCACAACAGAACATAATCGAGCCACGAAGGATTGTTGGCATGGTTCAATCCTTCCTAGACAGGGTTCATTCTGAATACAAATCCAAGAACCAAGAAGAATGGAAAAAGCTAGTCGAGCTGGTTAAGCAACATGACACACACTACTACCATGGTAGGGCTTTATTTCTTCCCACACAAAAGGTGCAGCTAGAAGCCCTCCAAATGTGTCACGATTCTCCTGTGGCCGGTCATCGTGGTTTCAAGACTACCCTAGAACTGATACTTCGCTCTTTCTGGTGGCCGTCGATAAGAAAAAATACCGAAGTCTATGGATCATCTTGTCCTGTCTGTGCCCAAGCCAAAACATTGCATACTAAACCCAAGGGATTGCTTCACCCCCTACCTGTTCCACCGGCTCCATGGCATACCATATCCACCGACTTAATTTCCTCTCTGCCTCCATCTGCAGGTAACCGGGTTATAATGGTGACAATAGATTCTTTCACCAAGATGGCTCATTTCACCGTACTTAAAACACTACCTACTGCAAGAGAACTCAGACGCATCTTCATACAGGAGATATACCGCCTCCATGGCCTGCCACGGGCGATTGTATCGGATCGAGGCCCTCAGTATGTATCACGCTTCTGGAAACATTTTTGTAAAGCTCTTCATACTGATGTGGCCTTGTCCTTCGGGTTTCATCCCCAGACCAATGGCCAAACGGAACGCTTAAATCAAGGGCTAGAGCAATACCTCCGCTGTTATTGCAATACGACTCAGAGCGACTGGTCCTCCTACCTACCATTGGCAGAATACTCCTACAACAACTCAGGCCATAGTGCATCCAAGACTACCCCATTCTTTTGTTTATACGGTTATCATCCTCTGACCTTTCCTTCAGTTCTGCAAGACAGCCCCTCTGTTCCAGCGGCAGCCTCCTTTATTCACCACCTCCGAGCCATACAATCTAAAGTTCATGTCCATCTCCAAGAAGCTAAGGAGAAAATGAAGGACACTGCTGACGTCCATCACCGCCAATCTCCATTACACCAAGTCAATGACAAAGTCTGGCTGTCCTCGAAGTTTCTACCTTTTCAGTTATCATGTAGTAAATTTAAGCCACGCTTTGTGGTCCATTCAAAGTTACTCAAGTGGTGAATCCTGTGTCCTTTCGACTTCAACTGCCACATGCTTGGAGGATACATCCTGTTTTTCATGCCTCTCAGCTGAAAGCCTATGTCTCGGATCCCTATAGGAGGGTTTTTTCTCGTCCACCTCCTGTTTTGGTCAATGAGGTACCTGAGTACGAGGTCCAAGCTATCTGTGACTCTCGTTTTTTTAGGGGCCGTTTGCAGTTCCTTGTCCATTGGAAAGGCTATCCCCTCAGTGATAACACTTGGTAGGATGCTGACTCTGTCCACGCTCCTGTTCTTGTCTGCCGTTTTTTTCGGCTTTTCCCTGGCAAGCCCAGGGCTTTGGGAGGGGGACCTACTGTTACGCCGCGGGTCGCGAGTCGGCTACCTGTTTCCTTTTCGCCGGCCGCGGTACAACTCTCGGCGCCCCTCCCTCCTCTGAAGGGGCACCGCGGTACAGCATCGTGGTCCGCTATGGCCATTTCAACGGCATCGCGGAAAGCACCCGTGACGCCTGTTGGTTTTCGGGCACGCCCCGTACTTGTGCGGTGGCCCATTGCTTCCCGAGGCACCTTGGGACATTACACTCACCTGGTGTGGGCGTCTGGTGATCCCCCTTCCTTGGGGGCCATATTGTTGCTCTCCTCTTCACCTTGCTCCCAGAAGGCAATAGGGGAGGGTTATTTACCTTCCTAACATGACGATCTTTTTGTAATGCACTTCACTCTTTTCCCTATCCAAGATGGCGACACCTCTCCTTCCTGTTCCTGTCTGTCACTTTCTGTTTTTTCTGTATATAAGGGATCAGAACCTTTCCTTCCTTGCGTTGCAACACTCCTTGTTCCTGCTGGTGTGTCCTCGCTCCCGTTGGTTCCGTGGCTCCTCTTTTGGTGATTCCTTCCTTCCGTTGGCACTTCTTTTCCCCTTGCGCCTTCTGCTCCAGCATGTCTTCCAGTCTTCTCCTGGTTCCTTTTGGGCTCCTGGTCTTTCAGTGTTTTCTAGCTCCTTGTCTTCTCCTTCATTCCTGGAGTCTCATCATCAACGTCAGAGGTTTTTTCCCTCTGGGGTTTTCCTCTTGAGACTCCTTCTGGAGGGCACTGACTGCATAGGCTTTCATTGTCTGCAGCACCGTGGCTACCGGAAGGGGTCGCCCCTATCTTGGCCAAACCAGGACTTACAAGAACCGAAGCCGGGAACCATCCCAACGCCTCAAGACTGGTAAGAAAGACCCTAAAACCGACAGTCCCTCATAAAAGTCCCTTGCCTTTTCAGTGGTAGTAAGTGCTATATAAATGCAAATGCATGGTGACAGATGTGCACCCCTGCCCGGAGTGCCCCAGCTGCAACGATGTCTGGAACCCTGGTGCTCAAGGCCTGTCTCACAGATTGGGGTCTTGTTGGACTGAAAGGGGTGCCCAAAGTGCTGCCCTCATAATGGTGAAAGGCTACTGCCTTTGCCAGGAGTTAAGTGTCATAAACACGGTGGTGGCAGCATACCGCGTAGTGATCAGTAGAAGTGAACAGGACCTTTTACTTGTGTCACTGGAAAGAGGCCTATGGGCTGACTCATGTAAAATTATGCTGCTGTGTGCTCAACTCACCCTTGGCCTACATCAATTTAGTATGTAGCGCTGTGCAGTGCAAGTGTAATTGCCTGCATGTTCTGGATGAATGGCTGTCTGGGAATGGTTCAATACATGGAGGACTCCATTTTGGGAAGCCCTGGGCTGACTGGAGGATAATGTGGTGGCACCGGAATCCCCTCAGACAGATTTGTAGATTGCTGTAATCCTGTGGGCAGGGTGAAACACATGCTGAAGGAAGAAGAGCCAGGCTCTTTTGTACACCTTAAAAGGTGCTTTTTGATTCAGGGAGAAGTCACCTGAAAGGGGCTGGACACATCTCAGGAAGGAGATGATGATAAGAGAATCATAAAGAGTAGGCCTGAGGCCCCGGGGTAACATTTTGATGCACATATCATTGCGGCTGACATCCAGGTGTGAACCTTTAGCCACTCCCATGGTATGTGTTGTGGTGCTATCAGATTTGTGACAGACTGCCTTCTGAAGGAAGGGGAGGGCAATAGAGTGGGCACTTCAAAAGGAAGCAGACCCCCAGTAAAAACTTCAAAGGCTCAGACCAAATCACTTTTGGTGTCTGGAAATGGACTATGAGAAGAGGCGCTTGTGGCCCCCAAAATGGTCAACTGCCAAGCAGTCAGTCGTGCTGTATGAGCAGAAGAAGCTCTACAAGAATTCTGCTTGTGACCGGGGCTGGGTGCTAAGACCTGCCAGTCTACGAGCTGGATGAGGGGACATCATCCAGGGAAATCTAAGACCACCAGCCCCTGGATCCTGGTGTACCAGTGCCTGCCTGATTGTTAGACCAGTGTGCCATGTGAGGGAGAGGAGAGCGCTGGAGGAAGCGAGGTCCAGAGGGGGATCTTTTCGAGTGGATTCCTGCAACGAGGTGTGGGGAGACGGCTGCTGCACCTTTCAGGTCGATGTTCATGTGCAGGTTCAATTCAGTGACTCCATAGGCCAGAGGGGGCCGTCGTGAAGTAGCCATGGTTGGCATCACTGCCATGCCGATTGGGCCCTAGCCTGTGTGCAGAGTGAAGTTGGAGACCCCTTATGCCAGAGGGAGCCACCGTGAAGATTACTGCTGTGCCAATCGAGCTGTAGCCCATGTGCAGAGTGAAGATGGAAACCCTGTATGCCAGAGGGGGCCACAGTGAAGATGAGGTTGCTATTGTGCCAATCGAGCCGTCGCCCGTGTACGGAGCAAGGTCAGTAACTCCGTATGCCAGAAGGGGGCCACTGGAAGGGCACGTACTGTTGCCTGGTTCAAGCTGTCATTGAGAGGAGAGGCTGCCGTGATGACCCATGCAGGCCCCAGCCCCCGACTGAGGATTGGGACCAGAGCAGACAACACCCATCAACATGTGAGAAGGATAAGAGGAACTTACCGTTTCATTGGAGGAAGCGCCGGGGGCACCCTGATGTTGCCCCTGCAGAGCTGTAAGTGCTAACAGCAGCCACTGCAGCTGGCTGTCCGTGAGGGAAGTGCTCCCGTAGACGACGGTCGCGCCATTCCTCCAGGAGCGAGTAAGACCGATCATGGGGCCGGAAGGCCCAGGGGCAACTTGTCCTGTCACAGAGCGCCCTGGGTGCAAGAACACTTTTGAGAGTCGGAGTGGAACTCCTGAGACTTAGACTACTAGTAGGGCCTAACCTGAAGGTCGCCTGTAGTCAAAGGGGAGTAACCACTACTTCTAGGGAAAGGGAAGTGGGTCACAGGGACCTGGCTATTGAACACTAGAGCCCTTACCTCAGGGGGACTGTGTGTATTGCTTGTGTATACTGTATTTCACTTTGTGTTCGAAAATAAATACTCCTTTTTTCATAGAAGCAAGTATTCGACTGGACAATCATTTATTGCTGCTATTGAACTGATTTTGAGTTCTGAGCCTGTGTTCACACCTCTGTATGTACCTCCCCCTGAGAACCCTTGGACTGCTCGACCCGTGCTACCACTGAGCATCAAGTGCTGAAGGGGTACTTGGACCAGTTCCTCAGGACTCATGGTAGGTTGGGCCCCAGGACATCAAGAGTAAAAGGCCTCAACCCCCACGGTTGGGCCCAGTAGCTCCTGCTTGCCCTCTGGCCTCTGAAAGGGGTTCTGACATCATCCATATCTGATTGCCATTGGAAGATGTCAAGAAGCAGTCATAGTATGTAACTTGTTGGGACCTGCAGTGGTGGACTAAATTAAAATCCTCCGTTTGAAAGTTAGTGGGTGTTGACATGACCATTGTTTGCCTATTGTTAGTGTAAGAGTGTTAAAAATGTGAAGCAGTAAAAGGGAATTCTTATGCTGCATGTATGAGCTACAATTGATGCAAACCACTAAGTGTTATGGTATTAATATTAATGTGGGCTATATATTGCATTGTGTTGTAATGACATTTATATAGCACTTACAAACCATGATGAGGTGTTGTAGAGCTTTACGCCAGGCAGCATGCTGCTCTGGAACCAAGTATAAGTTGCTTTTTTTGGTTATTGTGTTTTATTGGGATTAGTTTTGTGCTCTTAAAGACATTTACTCCTGTTTCTATGTGGTAGATTAAATGAATACGAGTTAGGTGCAATCTTCAGTAGGAGTGGCAGTGGGCGATATGTGAATTCATGCATTGATTGACTGTATTTATAGATGAGCTACAGGAAATTTTGTCCTATAGATACAGTATCAGTTGCATTTCATTGGTGTAGGAGAGGATGTTGTTGTATGCGAGCAAGACATTGGGCAGTGGGGTCATGAAGATGTTGAAGAGGGTGGGGCTGACAGAGGATCCTTGAGGTACTCTGCAGACGATTTCTGGGCTTCTGAGGAGTAAGCCGACATGTTGACTGTTGGGGTTCTTCTGCTTAAGAATATGAATATCCATAGAAGGGGTAGTCCGTGAATACCAGTCACGTGAAGTTGTCGGATGAAGATGGGGTGGGAGACGGGGTTGAAGGCCGCTGAGCGGTCCAGTAGGATGGGGGAATCCGGTTTCTTCTCTGTATTTTAATTGTTGGTCATCCATAGCCGTCAATCACAAAGGCTTTTTAACCGGTTAGCTGGACACATAGCAAAATGTGAGACTTCACCAGTAGGAACAGGAACTATCATTGCTGCAGAAGTGAAACTGTGCATGGTTCAGATACTTTAAAACATCCCTATCTTCAATGATTTGCAGAAGTCAGATGGTTATGAATGTCTTTTGTTTGAGCAGGGAGTGAATTACAAACATTTGCTGTCTGGAAGTTTGAGCCTTCAACTTGCAACTTTCTGTACATTGATAATTCTGGTGTACTTCTATTCTCCCTTTTAGGTCTGGAGTTTGTGGATTAGGTTATAGTAGCTCTGACATGGCTCAATTCCTGCTGGTCTAGTTGCTCGTATGTTCCCTTGTTTGGATGAGATGTGCAAGTTGTCTGGTTCTGGTTGGGTTGCTCTTCTAAGTCTCCTCTTCTCATTGTGGGAATAGTATTTTCTTCCTCCACTCCAGGGTTTGACCTAGGGGAGTGAGTGATTGGGGCTTATTCTGACTGCCTTTTGGTTGGATAACTCTTGGTTATTTAGTTCATAGTTCTTTTACTAAATGTATTTGGGCAGTGATCTGCTGCCAGCCTGCAATATGATCCCCCTGATGGAGCTTCAGTTTCTTGATCATTCATATGGTGATTATGTAACATCAGCCTGCTATTTTCCTGGTCAAATGCAAATACTCCTTTCAACGCAGAGTCCAGCCCTGGGCTAGTTGTTTTGGGGCATGTTTAGCATTCTGGATTGTAGGAGTGGGCATTGGCTTAGGACTGTTTGGTCCAGACAAGGTGCAGCTTATATCCAAGAGTGCATGCCTATTTCTTCATGATCTGTTATTTCACGTAGTTGGGTTCTGAGTATGCAATGATCTCTAGTGGACGTTTTGAGATTCTGCAGCTCTTGTGCTTCTTCCAGCCTTACATTTGTTGATACCGTGTTCCTTCACAAGGGTTTAAGGCAGGATGTAACAATAGCTTCTTTAGTTAATATGTCCTGACCTAAAGATGGGAAAACCTATGCTTAAACCACTTTGCCAGACATTGACTTGAAACTTAAAGCTGGAGAGTTTCCTCTAAGAAAAACAACAAACAGGAGGAAAAAGTCTGTGACAGAAAATACTCCCTCTCAGAAGCTGCCATCAACAATAGTGCACAATTGTCGGAGAAAATTAACCAGCCAAGGCTCACTAAGGAAGGGACTAGTAGACAAACACAGAAAAAAAATCAGAAAAAGCAAGAAAGAAAAAAAGTTCAAAAATGCAAGGAGGCAAAATTCAGACAAAGTAATGATGAAGCAGCTGGACAAAAGTACTGAGAAGTATTGTGATACCCCAAGCAACGAATCACTGTGCTTATATACTATTTGCTGTGCTGGAAAGCAATCCTGAACCCAGGAAGTGATTCCACCATTTTCTGTTGGGAAGAATAACATTGGATGTCCTGAAGTGGTGACCATGATGTAATTAGGCTTAGAGACCAGTAAGTCTCGCACCAAACATGGCGCAATCCCTCAAAATAACACCGAACCCTAGCACATCCTACTCTGCCACCCACTCCTACGAAAGTCAACTGGTCCCAATCACAGAGGCAAAGATGGCGCAACATCGACATAACGCCCCCTGCCCAATGTAATAAAACAATTTCTGGTGTTGGTGGTCCAGTGGGAAAGTCCATAGCCAGCTCAGGCAAGGTATCAAAGCCACTGGCTGAAGACAGGCCCTGAAATTCAAGTGGGTCCTGGTCTGGGGCACCACAAGAGAAGTGTTCTACAGGGTCAGAATGGAGGGATGCTGTATAAGCCTCCTCTTCCAATAGCCTCTGGACTTCTCTACATGAATGGATTTGAGACACGACATTGGGTTGCGGTGCCAATGGTGTCACTTCTGGAGCTGGAAGGGGCGACTGTGGTGGTGGAGGTGGTGACGGTGGAGGTGGGGGCAATGCCATCCACAGCATCGGTTGCAATGCCAACAAGCTGAGCGCTGGACTAAAACAATATAGCAAAATCACAAGTCCTGATGCTGCAGCATTGAAGGGCATCAGCTGAAAATGCTGCCGGGCCCAAAGGTGTGCCAAATGTCATTGAGGCTTTCTCGCGGAGATGGAATACATCACATTCAAGAATCCCACTGGGTCCAAGGAAGTCAGGAACTCAGTGAAAGCCGAAGCCGGCGTAGAGGCCCAAATGGTGGAGTTGCCGGTGCTGAAGACTCTGAGAATGTAGGTCTGTCTGGAGCCCAATCTATAGGAGGAGGAGGGCTGTGCAGAGGATCAACTGGTGTCAGGGCGCTTTGTGGCCTCAGTGGCTTTGCTTCATGTCACTCCCGGAGCCGTTTAAATCCAGCCCTCTCTAATGGTGACCATGTTACTTTGACATTTTCCAGATCCAGTTTGATGCCTGGGGAAAGTTCTACAGATGAGGAACCTGCAGGTAGAACTAACCATCAGAAAGGTAGTTTACAACCGTCATTTTGACCATTATGAGTCAGTGTATGAGAATTATGAACAACTCCCTATGATGAAGGTGCCAATAGATCACATAAAAGACTCATGCCACATGATGGAAGACTATTATACAAGATTCCCTTCAGGTTCTCAAGATCAACCTGCACCTCTGCCTCCCGCGGAGCTGCCGGCTTCACCTGTACCTACACCAAAGGTATCGAGGCAGGAGGGTGAACAAAACCCACCTCCAACAGCATGTTAACCAATACAGCAATTTGTGGATGCACCTCAAGCACCTATCCAAGTAGATACCTGACAAATATGCTGATATAGAGGAGGGAAAAATACCTTCAGCATATAGACCAGGGGGTGATGAGTGGGATAATTACATCCTCCCTGCAACAGACCTACCAACAACTCCACCTATTGATTTACCACCAGACGATATTAGCATATTCCACACTCTAGTGAAGAGAGCAGCAAACAGATTTGACTTACCCATTGCTGTCAAAGACATTGACTGTTTCCTATATGATTTTAAGGAACCAGCATGGAAATCAGGAAAGGCTAAAACCTTGGTGGACCACATTTGGCAGCAGGGAATACAACTGATGCAGACTCTAGCCACAGCAGCAGTAACCAGGATCGATAAGAAATACAAGATCCAAGACAAAAAATGCCCAGCTTGTTTCCTTAGTCTCTGTGGCTGAGGCAGGAGAAGTGACTAAATCAGTTTCAGGAGAGGTGTCTAGCCCACTGGCCTCGCCCAAATTCTCATACCAGTTCTCTTTGGGGAAAACTTGGTCAAGATTGTCGGCGAGGTCAAAGACCTCATACTCTGTCTCCTCATCAATTTCCCTTATGTCAGGAAAGAAAGATTTCCCAGGTGGTGCTGGTCTCGATGATGGACAGCGTCTATACAGCGCTGTCTCTGAGTCAGATAGGACTATTGGATAGTCATGAGCCATCAGCGTTGGCGGTGGTAGTGCCATAGGATCAAGTGTGGGCAAATGATGTGGAGCCATGGTGGGGCTCGGGACCGGGGCCATTCTGGGTCCGAAGGTGGATCCTCAGGGTCCTAGTGGCTTCAGGGGAGAACCCGCCGATGGTAACCCGGTTGGAATGCCTCCCGACTCCAAGGGGCCCAAAGGTGCTCCAGAGGGAGCCGGTTGTCCAAATACACGGACATAGTCATATAAAACTCCTGAAGTTGAGCAGGAGTCACACCGGCGCCTGGAAAGTCTGGGAAGCACAAAGATGGAGTCAGCGTCATCTCCACAGGAGGTGTGTGGAGCAGGACCTCATTGTGCAGGGGCAGTCTGGCACTCCTTTCAAGGATTTGGAAGGGAGTGAGAAAGTCAAATCGCATTTCGACTTCTTTTTCTTCTTGGTCCTTCATTAAATAGCCTACTCCCCCTTTTGAGCCCCCCCAAACCTTTTTCATCCCACATAAAGCCCCTTGTGGATGTGTTTCCTGTACTGTCACTGTTTTGAGGCATAATGCCGGCACAACAACATTTTAGTACTGTGAACCTGACCCTCCCTGTACAGCATCACATGTGCCATTTTATTTCACTTCTGTTCCAATTCATTTTTTTGAGGTTTTGCCTGAAAGCGAGGGGTGTTGGAGACCATTATGCAGCTATACTTGTTTACTCATCTGTGAGGGGTTGCCCCTTTCGAGATAGGCTTCAGGACCCATCAGTCATTTTTAGGTTGAAGCCTACCAGACAGCGCAGCTGTCTGGTTTGCTAAAGACATCTTGGAGACAGTCAGAAAGCCGACCTCGGTATGCATTCCACTTGTTGCTTACCATTGGCTTTGTAGTTTGTAACTCACCTTTTCTGGCTTTGTATTTGTTGGCTTTATTTGCTTGAGACTGTCCAGCTTGAGTTTGCCCCTCACCTTTGCCCCAACCTTGTTTACTGTATTCTTCCACAAACTCGCTTTCTGTAAACAGACCTTTAAATCTTGTTCTTATCTTGTCACATCAGCTGTGAATTCAGAGACAGAGATCAAATGTCAAGCTCTCTCTTCCCAAGGAGCTTGGTATTTACTTTTCTTTCTCTGACTTCTAAGTGGGAGAATGTATGTGACAATCCTGCTGAGTATCCATGTAAGAGGAAAGGGTGTAGGATGTTTTTTTTTTCTAGCCCACAAAAAAATGAACTGTACTGATGTTTCAGAATATATCTGAATTAGTAAAAAAGAAGCATATTTTATTTTGTAACTCTGAAGTGTGGTGGAAACAAATATTTGAATACAATCAAAACGCATCAATACACTAGGTGTTGACATTTGCACACATTATCGTTTGTGTGCAGAAAAGCTGCATTTCGGTGCAAATGTAGTTTTCATTTCAATTGAAAATGTGTTGTCTGTAATGGCAGTGCGCTACCACACCATGCATACTCCACGCACCATCACTCCACTCCACTCTATGCCATGCCACTGTATGTCATGCCACTCAATTCTACAACACTCCACTTAACTCTAGGACCTGCCGCTCACCTCTAAGCCCCTGCACTCTAAGACACTCTACACCATGCCACTCCAATCTACACAACTCATTCCATGACACAACACGCCACTGCACTCGATGCCTCTCCACCCCACACGACTTACCCCGCTCAAATCGACCCAACTCCAATCTACCCAACTCCACTCCAATCTAGCCCACTCCACTCCAATGTACCCCCCAACTCCCACACCCCACTTAGGTACAATCTATTCCACTCCAATCTACCCCACTACACACCACCCAATCTACCCCACTCTACTCCAAGCTACCCCACCCCACTCCAATCTACCCCACTTCAACCTACCCCACTCCACTACAATCCACCCCACTCTACCCCAATCTAACCTACTCCACTTCAATCTAACCCACTCCACTCAATATAACCCACTTCAGTTTACCCCAATCTACTGCACTCCACTCAAAGCTACTGCACTCCACTCAAGTCTACGCCACTCTGCTCCAGTCTACCAGTCTACCTCACTCCAATCTACCCCAGTCCACCCCACTCCAACCCACTCCAATCTACTCCACTCTACTTCACTCCAATCTACCCCAGTCCAATTTACCACACTCCAATCCAATTTACCCCACTCCACTCCAATCAAACTCCACTGCAATCTATCCAACTCCTCTCCACTCTAATCTACCCACTCCACTCCAATGTACCCAACTCCACCACAATCTACCCTACGCCAATCTACCACAATCTACCCCACTCCAATCTACCACACTCCATTCAAATCTACCCCACTCCATGCCAATCTAACCCACTCCATGCCAATCTAACCCACTACACCCCAATCTAACCCACTACACCCCAATCCACCCCATTCCAATCTACTCCGCCCAACTCCACCTCCACCCCAATCTACCCTTCTCCAATCTGCCCCTCTCCAATCTACCCTTCCACAATCTACCCCACCCCAATATATCTCTATTTTTTCCACTCCAATCTACTCTACTCCAATCTACCCCACTCCACTATACCCCACCCCACTCTACCACATTCCAATTCGACCAATTCCATTCCAATCTACCCCCCTCTACGCCAATCTATCCCCTCAAAACTACCCCACTCCAATCACCCCTCTTCAGTCTACCCCACTCCAATCAACCCACTCCATTCCAATTCACCCTACTCTAATCCACCCAATCTACCCCACTCCACCCTAATCTACCCGACTACACTCCAATCCAATCTACCCCACTCCACTCTTCCCCAATCTATCTCGCTCCACTCCACTCCACTCCACTCCACCCCAATCTAACCCACTCCAATCTACCCACTCCAATCTACCCACTCCAATCTACCCCACTCCCCTGTACCTCAATCTACCACATTCCATTCCACTCTCCCCAATCTACCCTACTTCACTTCACTCTAATCTACTACATGCCACCCAAATCTACCCCACTCCAGTTAAATCTAACCCACTCCACCCCAATCGACACCACTCATTCCCACTCCAATCTACCCTACCCCCACTCTACCCCAAACTACCAGACTCCAATCTACCCGATCCAATTTGCCCCACTCCAATCTACCCCAATCTACTCCACTCCAATCTACTCAACTCCAATCTACCCCACCCTAGCCCAATCTACCCCACTCCAATGTACCTTTACTCAAATCTACCCAACCCATCCCAATATACCCCACACCACTCTATCCAACTGCACTCCAATATACTCCACTCAAATCTACCCCACTCCACTCCAATCTACCCCAAACTACTCCACACTATCTATCTCACTCCGATCTACCCCACTCCACGCCAGTCTACCCCACTCCACTCCAATCTACCCCAATTCATAGCACTCCACTTTTCCCCAGTCTACCCCACTCCACTCCAATCTACCCCAATATATCCCACTCCACTCTACTCCAATCTATCCAACTCCAATCTACCCCACTCCACCCCACCCCAATCAACTCCACTTCATCCCAATCTACCCCAATTCAGTCTACCTCACTCAAATGTAACCCAATCTACTCCACTCTACCCCATTCCACCCCACTCCAATCTACCCCACCCCATCCCAATCTTCCCCACACCACTCCAATCTACCCTACTCCCTCAATCTATCCTACTCCACTCAACCCTAATCTACCCCACTACATTCCATTCTACCCTACTATAATCAACCCAAAGCTATCCCACTCTAATTTACCCCACTCCACTCTGCCGATTCCACTCCAGTCTACCCCACTTAACTCCAATCTACCCCAATCAACCCCACTCCACTCGGCCCCACTCTAATCTACCCCAATCTACTCCACTCCAAGCCACCCCACTCCACCCCAATCCCCATGCTAATCTACCCAACTCCCCCACTCTAATCTAGTCCATTCTACTCTACCCCAATTTACCCCACTCCAATCTACCCCATCCCACTCCCCGCCACTAACATTAAGCCATGCAGAACAGCAGCCACACTGGTGTACATAATGGCTAAAACACATTGCCAAAGCCACTAACTCATGCATAGGCGAGACCTATTGGCTTTGCCAATGCTGGTGTTTTCCCTACCTGCCTGCAATTTTTTCACTTTCCTGCCTGAAATAAAGCTGTGGTTGCAGAGGCCGTTGTCCTCAACTGCCAGGATTATGGGAACGCGTTATTTTAAACTCAAGCCCACTATATTCAGTGTATTCCCAAATTTTACAGAACATGGCTGCGCACGGACACTTCGCAGGTTGTTTGTCAAGCAGCATACAGTCAATATCAATGGGAAATGGATCACTTGTACCTGCAACCAGGGTTCGCGAGTTCTAACCGCCATCACTTAAAAACCCTCATTCACGTAGACAGGTAGTTAGGCGGTATATCTTGATTCCCCGCCGAAATCAGATACGTGACAGCATCATCATTGGGTTTCTTTTAATGCTTCCTCCACCTGGAGGGAACCACTGGTTATTTCAGTAGTGATCAGTAATAGTGAAGAAAGTGCGAGTGCTCAAGTGGAGTGAATTTTTTTTAAAAAAGCCACATGCTGCCTAAACTTCAACTTTATTCAGTTTGGAGCATGGGTAGAGTTAAAAACAGTGTTGTGCGTGGTTGGACATTTTATGTGTCCACTGCACTTACTAGTCCAGATAGGTGGTCGACATGTTTCAGCCCCTTTGGGTGCCCAGAAGGGTCGGGGGGCTTTCTTCAGGACCTAGAAGAAGTGGTGGAAATGAATATTTCCCAATTCCAGTGTTGAAAGTCAGAATTTGTATATCTGAATAAAGGTCAGAAGTACCTAGAATATAAAGTAAAAGAAACACATAGAGACATAATAGTGATTCTAAATAGAAAAGGTTAAAACAGTCACATGATGATGTTAGTCAATTGTTCAACTTGAACATGTCATTTAGATAAGCAAATAAGAAAATGGCAATTCTTTTAGAACCCATAGCAGGGTCGAGGGGACAAAGTATATACGCCAGGTATTAACTAATCATCCAAGACAAATAACCTTCAAGCCAACACATGCCATGCCTCAAAGCCACCTCACATAGACGTTCACAAGACCTCACCCAATCATACAAAGATATGTACATCCAGTGCCCATTGTGCTATCATGCAGGATCCCTCGACCCTGCTATGGGTTCTAAAAGAATTGCCATTTTCTTATTTGCTTATCTAAATGACATGTTCAAGTTGAACAATTGACTAACATCATCATGTGACTGTTTTAACCTTTTCTATTTAGAATCACTATTATGTCTCTATGTGTTACTTTTACTTTATAATCTAGGTTCTTCTGATCTTTACTAAGATATACAAATTCTGACTTTCAACACTAGAATTGGGAAATATCCATTTCCACCACTTCTTCTAGGTCCTGAAGAAAGCCCCCCGACCCTTCTGGGCACCCAAAGGGGCTGAAACATGTCGACCACCTATCTGGACTAGTAAGTGCAGTGGACACATAAAATGTCCAACCACGCACAACACTGTTTTTAACTCTACCCATGCGCCAAACTGAATAAAGTTGAAGTTTAGGCAGCATGTGGCTTTTGTTTTAAAAATTTACTCCACGTGAGCACTCGCACTTTCTTCACTATTACTGCTCACTACTGAAATAACCAGTGGTTCCCTCCAGGTGGAGGAAGCATTAAAAGAAACCCAATGATGATGCTGTCACGTATCTGATTTCGGCGGAGAATCAAGATATACCGCCTAACTACCTGTCTACGTGAATGAGGGTTTTTAAGTGATGACGGTTAGAACTCGCGAACCCTGGTTGCAGGTACAAGTGATCCATTCCCCATTGATATTGACTGATTACTAGGAAGCTGAATGGATCAAAGCTCCTTCAACCTCCCCCCACCCTTGATTTCAATATGTAAGCAGCATATCCAGGTCAAAGCCTGGTAATTTGTTTGTGGGGCTTTACCCTTGTTTCTCTCTAACTAGGCGGTCCAATTTGCTCACACACAAACTCTGAGACCAGAGGGCACGTTCAATCTGTTTTCTCTCTGCTTCAAGTACACACGCTCTGATGGCTGGCTTGGCTGTTAGAGCCTGTGCCCGAGCCGAGCCCTGAAAATGTTTGCCATGTAAATCATACAACAAACATCATGTAAAATATAACAAAGGTCTCTTCAAAAAAGTGTATTTCTTTAACATGTGGAAACTTTGGCATTAATATGTCACAATATAGCCCTGCAGTGAAAAGAATTTAATAAAAGTGATCGTTTTTAAACATGAATATAGAACCATTCCTTTCCCGCCCCCACTCTGGCGACTGTGTATTTAGTGAACTAAGAGGCAAGACAGATGCCATGCCAACCCTATATGTGGCCCATATTGTTATAGACAGACCAACATTATAGCCTATTAAATCAAATGGGTCTTTGTGCAGCTAGTATGCTGAACTCACGTATTTGAAGGTGCTTTCATATGTGATAGTGAAGAAAAAGGAGAATCAGTAAAATAAAATATTTGCTTAAGGTAACACAGTTTGGTTAAGGGCGAAGCCGCGATTAATCTAGGTTTTCTAGTTTCACTTTGTACAAATCCACCACTAAATGGGTATCTATTTGTGCCTCTCCTTTTTCCCTCAAATGTATAATGCTTTCTTTTTGCCTCTTTGTGCATGCATGTGGAGAGAAGGTGGCATGCAGAAGCAATATATGGAAGCTCGGCTTGTTATGGCCTCGAGGTTTCAATGGGACCTGGAGCTGAGCAAGAGCCAGGATACAGGCTCGAGTTTCAGCAGCTCGCCCACCTCTATTTAGAAATAAACAGTATTACATCCATTCACATGGCGGTTCTCGCTCCATAAAGTACGGTGCCGGGGAGAGATTTAAACATTGCTTTTTGGAAGAACCAATGGTCCTTTATCCTTGGTCGTTATTGGCTCAGACCTTTTGTTACATTTTTTACGTTGTCGAGGGTCTTCTTTGAATTGATTCATTAACACTATATAGTGATCCTAAACGTTTTCAAGATATTCACTAACTGTCGCAAATATATAAGTAAAAAACAAGAACATATGGAACATCGCAGTGCACTACGCAAGTTGGAGGAGATTTGTGGGGATTCACAGTGCTTAATTTGAACCGGTGGTTGCAGATGGGGCCCACCAGCACTCCTTTTTTTGTGGACCAGAATTTATTTTAAATCATCATTTGATTCTTTGCCCTATAATAAGGGAGAGAAAGGCAGCAAAGCAGGAAAGGAGGCGGAAGAGAAAGACAGAGAAATAGAGAGAACAACAGAAAACCAGAGAGAAAGCAGGGATGAAAAGGGCCGGCAAGATTGAGATAAAGAGGGAGGGAGAGTGAGCTGGTGGGAGAAAGAGGCATGAGGTGAAATACATCAATGGTATTTGGCAATCCCGACATTGGACAGCGGCGCAAATGGGCTTCTGAGAAAAATGTGGGTCCAGGCACTTATTCATGTACAAATTAAGCAATGCTGGAGACTAGAGTTATCTTTTGTAACATGTTGTATATGCCTCAAAGAAAAGATGTGTTCCACAATGGGAAGAAACCAGGATAAGCCATTTCAAAAACCAGTCGATGCAGTTGCACAGCCTGGTCGAGTGTCCTGAAAGCTGGTAAGAATGTCTTGTAAAGTCAAGAGTGGCTGACTGACTGCAGTGACTGTTCAGCAAGAATGTGCTTACAAATGCTGAGAGCGACTCAGTGCTTCCACCTGAATGAATTCCTGAAGATTAGTCGTCATGAAATGCAGTTTTCCCATTTTGACCTGGCCCATCAGCTGGGTGGCGATCTTGTTCCTAACAACGTAGTTAAACAAGCTTTGGCAAACTGGTGTCGGCTGTGAAACCTATTGGATTTGCCAATGACTTTTGCTATCCTAGATAGGCGCCACAGATGCGTGCGCGAGACCATCTTGAAGTTGCATATATTAAAATAAACCAAAACTGCATGCGAAGATGGCTGCAGCAGATGTGCATGCATTCAGTTGCCATCTTTAAATACACTTAGAAATGAAAAAGCAAAAAAAGCACATGAGCGCACATTAAAAAAAAAGACTAATTATGCAAACGTTAGAGTGAATAAAATCTAGCAATTGTGAATCGGCTCAACTGCTCACGATTGACGCTGTACTCTCCCTGTACTCACCAGGCTCTCTTTCAATTGGCCCATTTTTTTTCTCATAGCGAAGAACTATTATTTAACTGTTCAGAACCCCCACCCCACCTTTCAGGGTTACTACTATGGGCTCCTAAAAACCCCGAATATCTGCGACACGAATTATTACAATAAACTGCTGGATAGTCACTGGCGTTACAGTGAATGGGGTAACCCAGTATCCCGCAGAACCTGGAAAGTCAATCGATATAGGCAACAATTGGTTCTGGAGGGTGTAAGATGCTAAATGAATTAGTTACTGATTAAACTCAGGCAAGCCACCCATTCAGCTTGTTATCTACACGTAAATGTATAAACAAATCAATCCATGTAATAAATCATTGACACCAGAAGTAGTTGAAGAAAAGTTCTAAGGTATATTACAATTCATATACCATAGGTGCATACACTAGCCCAAAGGCCATTGATTACATAAATACAGTGAGTGAAAGAACAACATTCAGTACCTCATATACAATTGGTGCATGATGTCACAAATGTAAACATTTAAATATACAAGACTTTACATGTGTTACATAACAGTACAAAACACAAAGATTTCTGCAATGGTGGGGCCCCGAAATATGTTAAAAGTGATTCAGGTCTATGTCCTTATTAATAGGTTATGGAGTATGCTTGATCACAATATGGAGCACCAGAAAAGACCGTCGACGTTTCGACCCAATTATGTCACGTGCTCGGGTTAGGCATCAACGCGGGTCTTCATCAGAACCATGTAGTGGGGCAACGCTCATTCGCCATTGCGGAGGAGCCGCCACTGTTTGAAAGATTATCCTCCAATTACCACATCATCCAAATTAGGGCCTGATTCACAAACTGCATTTTGTCGTACTTAAAATAGTACTATTTACTTACTACAAAATGCAATTCACAAACCTACAGTTGGACAACTCCATTGCTCCTATGTTTTCTATAGGGAAATCCTTACACATGTACGTTTACTACAATGGGGCCGATTACGATGCAGTAGGATACGGCTCCAACCGTCCGTCAGAGGCATTCCTACTGCATCGTAATCAGGTCGTCGGATTCCTTTCCGACCGACCCATTAGGATAGTGTTGGAATGACTTCAGTAATACCAAGGGTGGCTCTTTCCGCCCGAGGGATTACAATGACGGATTCCTACAGCCTTTCTGTGCCGGCCTTTCCGACACAGAAAGGCTTTAGGAAGTCGACTTTGGGGGCCCACAGCAGGGCCCCCATGGGGGCAATGCCTGCGTTTGGAGGCCGAGGGGCACCTATGGTGCCTCCCCTGTTGATCCCTGCACCCCGTGATAGGCACCTTGAGGTGCCTGCGACGGGGTGCAGGGATAAACTGCACCTCGCAGTTTTACAATGAGAGCATGCATTCCGGTCGGAATGCATGCTGCCATTGTAAAGAATAGGAGTGTGACCAAACAGTGTTCGGTCGCATCCTAATTGGTCGGTTGGGACTACCAACAGGAGGTCGGTCGGTTGGTCCCAGGACCGAAACGATGTCTTAAGTCCGCCCGCATCGTAATTAGGCCCTTAGTAGTAAATGTGGGAGGGACCGGGGGAGTGGCTGGAAAATGGGTAATATCTACTACTAAATGGGAGGGGATTTAAGGAGCAGTATTGAGGGGTTTAGGTAGGGCTACGTATGGGTTTAAGTAGGAATAGACATCCACCCACAAAAGAATAAGCCTATTGCTGGTCATGAATTGCTTTTCTAAAGTTACTACAGCCAAAAAGGACCCAACAACAGTAGTAAATGTAGTTGAGCTCAGACCTGGAATAAGTCGAGCACCTTACATGGCCAACCACTAGTATTGTAACACTCTTGCATAGAAAATAATGACGGCATGGAGTTAAGATAGAGTCCCATAGGAAATAATGTTTTAATAAATTAATATATTTCGACTTTGTAAAATATATGTATAAATGTAATTTAATGATAAGATAAAAATAAATGTAACTATTTAAAATATTTTAATTCATTTAAATTAATTCTGTGCCTAACTTTTTAAAACTTTGAATACATAATAAATAATTATAAACATTTTATTTTAGGTGGCATTTTTAAATGAAACCTTTACAAATATTTTTAATTTAATTTATTTAAATTAATTACATACTTTATTAAAAATTACATTAATAGTGTTGTAGCATCTTATTATTTTGTTCTAAATTTAAAAGAAATATAAACAATAATTAAAATTACTATTTAACACGAAAATATTTTAAATATTTTTTTAAAATGCATTTTTAAATCTTTGCTATATTTTACCATAGGAAGATCCACACACTGGTGGTGGGGAACTCCACCTACGTGTAAGAAGTTACTAGTAGTAATTCTACACTCGTAACTTTCAATCAATCAATCAAGAGTTTGTTGAGCACGACTACTCCCCCGTGAGGGTCTCAAGGCGCTGGGGGGGGAGGTGGGGGTGCGGGTTCCAGTCCATCAAGGAGGAGGTCTGTCAAAGAGCCATGTTTTGAGGTTTTTCGTGAAGATGGGGAGTGATGTCGTCTGTCTGAGGTGGAGCGGTAGGGTGTTCCAGGCTCTGGCCGCGAGGAAGGAGAAGGAGCAGCCTCCCGATCTGGACTTCCTGTTGCGGGGGACCACGCCGTAGGAGAGCTGGGCTGATCGTAGGGTCCTTTGGAGTGCGTGGAATTCGAGTCGGCTGTTCAGGTATGCTGGTCTGGTGTTGCGGAGGGCTTTGTATGCGTGGGTGAGAATCTTGGGGGTGATTCTAGCCTCGATAGGGAGCCAGTGGAGTGTGCGCAGGTGCTGGGAGATGTGGCAGTGTCTTGGCAGGTTGAGGACCAGTCTTGCGGCGGCGTTCTGGATGTTTTGTAGCTTGCAGGTGAGGTTTTTGTTTATTCCGGCGTAGAGTGCGTTGCCGTAGTCAAGTCTGCTGGTGACGAGGGCGTGAGTGACGGTCTTTCTGTGCTCGAGGGGGATCCATTTGAAGTTCTTGCGTAGGAGGTGGAGGGTGTGGAAGCAGGAGGATGTGACGGAGTTGATGTGGAGGTCCATTTTGAGTTCGGAGTCCAGGATGATTCCGAGGTTGCGTGCGTGGTCCGTGGGGGTGGGTGGGCTTCCGAGGGCGGGGGGCCACCAGGTGTCGTTCCAGGCGTCGGGGTGTGGGCCCATGATGAGTACTTCTGTTTTGTCAGTGTTGAGTTGTAGGCAGCTGCTTTTCATCCATTTGGCGACTGCTTCCATGCCTTCTTGAAAGTTGTGCTTGGCTGCATTGGGTTCGTTGGATAAGGAGAGGATGAGTTGGGTGTCGTCTGCGTATGAGACAATGTTGAGTCCGTGGGTTCTGACGATGGGGGCGAGCGGAGCCATGTAGACGTTGAACAGCGTGGGGCTGAGGGAGGATCCCTGGGGGACTCCTCAGTTGGTTGGTGTAGGGTCCGAGAGGAAAGGAGGGAGTCTGACCCGCTGCGTTCTGCCGGAGAGGAAAGAGTGGATCCAGTCGAGGGCCTTGCCCTGGATCCCTGCGTCGTGAAGTCTGCGTGTTAGGGTGCGGTGAGAGACTGTGTCGAAGGCCGCTGAGAGGTGGATCTAAAGCTGTTGTAGGGGTGGAGAAATGGAAGTCTACATTTTAATATAAACTTAGAATCGGACATGGTGAAAAGCTAAAACCAGTAAATTTACTAGAAAAGTGTAAGAGTAAATTTACATGTGTAGAATTACTCATGTGTAAATTTATCTTTGTGAATAGGCCCCTTATTTTCATTGAAAAGGACTGGACGGAAGGAATAATTTAGAGAGTCATGGAAATAAAAAAGACCCATTTCAAACTAGTAGTGATTATAATATACTGCATGTCCCTGTAAACAAGGAGCAGCTGAGACATATGATGCACAAATCAGTTGCCTACATTTTAAAGCTACATAGGAGTAATAGGCTTTTGGGCAGCTACCTAACAACTCATTTTCCTTTAGTAGAAATGAGTCATCATTATGAGATGTGCCTCTGTAGAAGAGAAGAGACTTCAAGGAGGGGCGACCCCTCGCATGAGGATCCGCTGACACCAGTGTGCACGATGCTCAGGGTGCGATTTTACTAGATTGTATACTCTGTGGGTAAGTAAGGGCGCCAGGGCTCAGTACACACTAATAGCTGGAGAGGACAGCAACCAGCCTTAGCAAGGCACTGACAGCCCGTGGGGTGACTGGCACACACCAGCCAGTGATGTTGAGGACCACCGACTGGAAACTGGAAAAAGTGATTTCAATGGTCCTTGCCGGCATGTTATCTTTGAATTATTCTAATATCTATGATGTATCTGTTCAAAATGTCGGAAGTCTATGTTTTAAGAATTCTGCTGCTTTAAATTTTCATGATTATAACAACTTTATTAATTGAACAATAAATATATTTACAATTACACCGACTGGAAACAGCAGATCTAGTCAACAGACAGCAACAATTGCCTGTGGCTGAGACCTAACAAGGTGTGGTATCAATCTATACCCATACATTTCCTGGGGCTCACCCCAGGGTTTTTTTAGAATGGGACAAAGAGTTGTGTCTTCTTTCTCTATGCTATCAAACTAATCTCTTCTGAAAAGATGCATTAAATCAGCAACTACTGAAATACGAGGACACCCAGTGCTCTGATGAACCTTCTAAATGTGTGCAATGCTGGCAAAAAAGATCCTCTGTATGCAGTGCTTCAATTAAGATTTTGCATTAAGAAGTATTAAAAAAATACATAAATAGTGACCGGAGGTGCCGGGCAACATCATCCTGTCTTTCAATTCTTTTACGAGATCAGAGCTCCCCATGAGATTTGTAACAATCCCAGACTGGACATAGGAGTGGAGAGAAAGACACACGATGAATTTCAAGGGAAAACATGTCAGCCAGTCATGTTAAGAATATTTCCACGGCACCACAGATGGAAGAGACATTTACGTTTTTTCCACAACTTGAAGCAATTTTTGAAAAAACATATTTGGCATTTCTAGAAATAAAAACTATTAAAAATGCTTAACAGATGCATTGCTAATAAGTGGTGAGAGGCATATCCTTCTAGAGCCACCAATCTCAAGAAGGATAACAAAAATCAATGATGTGGGACACCAGTGTTTTCCACCTGCTCCAGGCTAATGGACCTCTACAAAGAGTGAATTTGTACCGCTTCTATCACTACTAGATTTGAAGGCGGCCTCCAGGCATCAGAAGGCACCGCTCATACACTAGTGAGCACTAATGGTTCACAAATTATATAGACATGTCCTCCGCTTGGTATTTACTGCATCTCCGGAACTTAATTTTCCTCTCACAGACTACGGCAAGCCAAATACATAAAAATTTACTGGGAGAAAATGCGAGGAAATAAAGGCCAATATTTTGAATTTACTGCTCTAAATTCCAATCTAGCATGCTATTCCTGACTTCAACGGTAATAGTAAAGGTATTTAACAGGTATGGTAAATATCTTACCCTTTACTGACCCCCACATGATCATGGTCCAAGCAGGGTTTTTGAATTAACAGATTTGGTTAAGATTTGCTTCAGGTTCTTTTAGTACTTTTGGTTCACAAACGATGGACAGAATCAGTCCACTAGTAGGTAACTTTGCAGGACACCAATCAGAGACCTCACGGTACAGACAGTTAACCATGTACTTACTTGGCCTTCCTGCGCAGTACTTTCTGCGACTCCGGGTAATGGATCAGGATTTCATTCAGGTCCTTCTTATCCAGGATGAAAAGGTTGGTAAATCCATGGGCGACAACATTGGCAGTGCGTCGGTTTCCACCTCCTACGGCAAGCAAACTAACCAAAGTGAAAAAAGCACATGAGACACGGGGTACTTGGAAAGTGTGCGAGACACTGCCAGAGTGTAACAGGGATTGGATACAGGAGCACAGTGCACAACAGGACTGGTGTGTAATGATGATGCTGTGTAACATGCATTTTGTTTAATTGGGTCTATTTTCATTTATGAACACATCTGGTTTCAGTTGGTGATCTTGAGTTTTGAGTATTTCACACCCTGATTTTTACATGTAACAATACAATGAATTTAAGTGAAAGCAATTTTTTATTTTAAAACTTTAAGTCTGTAACTGCAGTGCTTACTTGATTTTTGCTAGTAAACTCATTAAGTGAACGGATGCATTTTTACAAGCAAGGGAGGTCTAATCTGAACATAGCAGGCAGCAGAGGGGATACAATATTGCACTATCTATTTCAAGTACTAGTTGAAGCAGCGCAGGGTCGAAGGATGTTGGACCTTTGGACAGCTATACCAAGCAAGGAAGCACGTTGGATGCTAGATTGCGTGCCAGCTCGTTGCTGATCACCATTGAGGCCAGCAAAGCTACGAGTGCTTGCGGTCTGGTTGTACTGGCTGGGGAATCCACTAGCTTGTTATCGCAGCTTTACTGGCCTCCCCAGGGATATTTTACCATCACCCGTAGTGTTATTTGTTCAGTACCTACTGTTCCGCTCTTTCCACAAGACCTGGGCCTCAAGGTTCACTCTAATAATAAGCTTTGGTATGGAGATACTGAAGGCCAACTATTTGAGGACACATAATCGACCATAACCAGACTTAGTTCAAGTTTACGGCAGGTGATGAATGAACCAGTCAGTTGTAACTGCCAACCGTCACGAACCCTGATTCCTTCATTCGGCTGAAGAGTGTGTCAACTTCGCTTACTTTCAAATCAGGATTGCGCACACTGTCAATTCTAGGGGCAAACCGGCCTCCATTGTGAAAGGCGGAAGTGTTAATTTCAAACTTTTAGGAAAGATGCCCCGGATTATCTCTTCACCTCCATAGCAGAGAAGCATCCACACTTATGCCTTGCATACCCTAAGGGACTTCTGCCATATTCTCCATCACAATGAGCGTTTCATGGCTGTCATTAATAAACCATGTCAGAATAGCTCTAATTACAGATTGTCATTATTAAACTATCACAGGATAGCTCTAATAACAGATTGTCATTATTAAACCATCGCAGAATAGCTCTAATAACAGATTGTCATTATTAAACCATCGCAGAATAGCTCTAGTTACAGATTGTCATTAATAAACTATCATAGGATAGCTCTAATTACAGATTGTCATTATTAAACCATCGCAGAATAGCTCTAATTACAGATTGTCATTATTAAACCATCGCAGAATAGCTCTAATTACAGATTGTCATTATTAAACCATCGCAGAATAGCTCTAATTACAGATTGTCATTATTAAACCATCGCAGAATAGCTCTAATTACAGATTGTCATTATTAAACCATCGCAGAATAGCTCTAATTACAGATTGTCATTATTAAACCATCGCAGAATAGCTCTAATTACAGACTGTCATTATGAAACCATGGCAGGATAGCTCTAATTACAGATTGTCATTATTAAACCATGGCAGGATAGCTCTAATTACAGATTGTCATTATTAAACCATCGCAGAATAGCTCTAATTACAGATTGTCATTATTAAACCATGGCAGGATAGCTCTAATTACAGATTGGCACTATTAAACCATGGCAGGGTAGCTCTAATTACAGATTGTCATTATTAAACCATCGCAGAATAGCTCTAATTACAGATTGTCATTATTAAACCATGGCAGGATAGCTCTAATTACAGATTGTCAATTTTGTACACCGGAAGGCAAGCTACCATTTTTTTTAATGTGGGCTTGTGATAAAAGACTGAGGCTGTGCAGGAGCCAAGACCCATCACTGCCTGTGAGCGGAACAGGGTTGCACGGGGCATGGTGCATTCAAATCCAGTTGTGCCCTGAATAGTACGAGTCAAGACCCTGCGGCAGTATCAGGGACTGGACAGCACTCCACCAGGACAGTACTCCACCAGGACAGTGCCCACTTTCTCCTCAGCAAGAACAAGAAAGGGCAGAGAAGAAGGGGATCACATACTTTAGGCACAGAAAGGGTGCACTGGTGGAAGTTAACTCCGCGTTCGTACAAAACAATTATCAGAGATGGTCTTTTGAAATAGTTCATTCCTAGTGTCCTGTGATTTGTCGAGTCAACTCAATATGTCTTGTTTTTCCTGTTGACTTCAAATCCTAAGTAGACATTATGAAGCTCATGAAAGAAGGATTACACCGTCCAGGCAGTGGTGGCAAAGGGCACCTGAGGGTCTCCATTAGACCCAAAGGCATATGATGTCCGTGGTTAGTATGCTACTTCTTTTTCCACACCAGAGAATTCACCACTGGCACATCATCACCAGTGAATTTCCCAGAAAAAGGGGTGAGGAGCGGCATAGACTTAGAGGGACACCTCCATTGTTAAAGCAAACAAAAACTTATGACAGCATACGTCAATTTAAGAGGAAGAACCACCACACATAGATGGAGGCTGAATACAGCCCTAAACCCTGCTTTGTAACCTAGTCGTATGACCGTATCCATGACTGAACACCCATCTAGACTTTGGGAGCACATCTTTTGCAGCTCACACTATCCATAAAAACAAGAGAGAGCCCTAGAGACAGACCATAAAAAGAAAATGTGGGATATAAGGGGTCTGCCGTGATGGAGGGACTTCACTCGCATGTTTAGAGTCAAATTGAAGAAAAAAAAGAGGCCAGTGCAGGATTCAATGCAGGAATGACAATGATGGGTAAAATTAAATAGGGTTATTCATTTGTTACTGTACTGAATTCACTTAGAATCAATGGGAATCCTACGATATTTCTGCTTAGCTGACCACTTGAGCATTTTTCATGTCCTCCTGGATGGAGAGGAAATAATTTCTGCATTCGCTCTTCTTTCCAATAACACTTGGTGATCAAGTAAAAATATTGTTGACCAAGGTTGGCATATTTTAACATAAGGATGATCCATATGTTAGAGCCGAGTTAGGTGTTGATATATTTCAAAAGTAGGGGTAGCACATCACTCATCATTATATTATTTAGTGTGCTGTCAGATTCTGTCATTCATGCTGTACTAGCCAAAATGAACTAAACACAGTACCTTTTTAGTATTATTTTTTTCCTAGATATCACAAAGGTCCAGGTCATGGACAGCCGCATCCCCCCTTCTGCCCCTTCCATGGCTATGGCAGGGACTATCAGCTGCGTCCTTTTCCCTTTAGCCACCAGCAGTCACAGCCCTCTCGTGGCCTAGGACGCGGCTCCCACAAATCTTGTGGGGTTCAAAGCCAGAAACCTGCCCACTCCACTCCCCCCTGGCAGCTGCACAGTCAAACCCTCTTTAATATGCCCTTAATCTAGCATGGGCATCTGGCTAGTGGCAGAATCTGGCACCATATGCCCCAATGGCAGGAGAGCACTACAGACAAATGGGTGCTTCAGATTGTCCAATGGGGTTATGCCCTACCCTTCCAACGGACCCCAATACCACTTTGCCCGTCCCCCAATTGGCTGGCGGAGGACCACCTTGCGCTCTTGCAACAGAAAGTACTGACCCTTCTGGCTAAAAGTGTCATTGTGAGGATGCCAGCATCAAAAGTAGGTCGTAGTTGCTACTCTTACTACTTTCTGGTGACACGGAAGGATGGACACCTCCATCCTATCCTCGACCCGCACCCTCTCAATTAGTTCTTGAAAAAGGAAACATTCAAGATGCTCACCCTGGCTCAGGTCTTATCTGCCCTCGAGCAGCTGGTATTGTGCCACCCATGGGAGTCTACTCAAACTGTGACTACAGGTCTGCCATTGCAGCCTGTGTGAGTTGGTGCTTGCACCTCTCACGACAGATATAAGTTCCCTTATATCTCAGGTCACTACATTTAAAACCTATAAGTCACCCCTATGGCAGGCTCTTCAGTCCTCAGGGCAGGGTGCCTGGTTATAAGTGTGAGGGTGCCCCTGCATAAGCGGGACACCCCTACCAACCCCGGAGTTGATTCTCCACGCTTTGTAAGTGCTATCAGCCATTTTAATACATATAGTGGACATCAGTCATTATGAGATATCTAACTATATATTGGCTGCCCCGAACCCGGTCAGGTTTGGTATCAAACATGTTGGAATCATACCCCAACAACGATTCAAGTGTTGGAAGTTTGATTCCATGTACTGGGGGCTCACTTGGGGTACCCCCCTGTACTCCCTGTAACAGCCTTTCAGGGTCTGACAGCAAGCTAGTGCTGCTGCTGACCACAGACACGATTCTGCCCTCCTGCTGCTGAGCCAAGCTCGAGCCGGGGAAGGTAGAACAATAGGTTTCCTGTCACAGGGATGTATTATCACCTCCCAGAGAGGACTTAGTGTATTGGGCTGGAGTAGGGGCGCTTGCCAGCGCCACTAGACTGCTTTGAAGGGCATATTTGGTGCCCTCCTTGCATACTACAATTTGAGCCAGTTCAGGGAGCCCTTGGCTCCCGCTCTGGCGCGAAACTGGACAAAGGACATGGGAGTAACCTCCCCTCTGTCCAGCCCCTCCTCTGGGAGGGAACCTTGAGTTGTTCCAACCCTTCCTTTAAGGTACTTAAGGACTTACCTGTGTTCTGCATATCTTCTTCGTCGTCTGTGTCTGTGCTTTATCCAGGTTCTTTGACAGACCTGTGGGCATCAAGGACACCCAAAGTAATCTCCCTTGAAGTGAAGGAGTCACTCCCCAGCATCTGCAGGCACCGCAAAGAAGCTGACCGGTCTGCTGCTCCTGTCGTCCTACGGACTTCCCGAGGCCCAGCAACACAGGTGGTGGTTCTGCAACTCCCTCGAGGCCTGACCTGTCCTCTCTGCAACTTTGAGGCCAGTATCCCTCATCGGAACTGCTGGTTCCAAACCCCTGCGCACCGCGTCGACTTGACGTTGCCAAGGCTTGTTGACTCTGCACTACAGAGATCTTTGGGCTACAAGAAGCTTTAGCATCCAGCATCTCTTCCTTCCAAGCTCAGCATGGTCACCACATCCTCTGCACTGTGGGCTTTCGCTCTTTGTGAGCTGCTTGAGGTCCTCTTGCGACTCCTGTTCCTTTGGCCTGTGGTTTCTCCGTAAGTCTTCTCCTGCTTCAGTGGGCTCCCCTGCTTGCTCGGGCCTGCTCTGTCTCTCCTGCTGTTGGCGAGTCCCTTGGACCTTGCTGGTCCCAACATTGCTCCTTGTTCGTTCTCCACGCCAGTTGCGGCTACCAAGGCTTGTTGGTGCTCCCGCCGGACACCGACCACCTAGTCACCAACACCCAATGTGGGACAGCTCATGCACGGCTCCTGGTCTTCCTCACCATACCTAAAGGTGTTTTGTTCTGGACTACTTCCTCAGCATCGCCTGGTTCTCAGAGCTGCTGCGGCAAGGTCATTGTCAACTCTTCTGAACAGTCCGGTGTCGGTGGGCATTACTCTTCCATGCCTCCTGGTCACTCCTGAGTAGCATAGACTCTGTCCCCTCTGCTTGCAGGTTCTTTACTTCCAGAATCCACCCTTGGGTTCCACTTAACTTCTTCGCCTTCTTCTTCAGAGGCATCTTCTTCCAAGTCTTCCATTGTCCTCTACGGAGGTTTCCGACGTCTCTTCACCCCTATGCACCTAGCTTCCCCGGTGTAGGTAACCTGGTCTCCGGGCATTCACAGGTGGGGTGGCTCTCCAACCTTCCGTCCTCCAAAGGAATTCTTCGGGGTCCTCTGGGAAGAGCCCTTCTTCTGCAAAACTGCAACTTCTCCATTGAATTCCATTGGGCACGCAGCTGTGTTTCCACTCTGCACACAGCCTCCGTGGGGTTCCTGGGTACTTACCTTGGATGGTTCCTTGTGTCCCCGACTCCTCTGGGTCTTCTGGTCCAAGTCCCATCCTCTTCTTCAGTTTGCATTCCACTTTCTTAGAATATGGTTTGGTCTCCGTGAATTGGTTGGATGAGAGGCAATATATAAACACAGACAGTTAAGTACATAAAAGCCTGTCAATAAAAAGTATTTGCAAATAAACGTTTCTGGTCTGTTTATTCTCCTTATGCTTCGTACGATAGAACCAGCCAACGCATTTCGCCCAAAGATGGGCTTCTTCAGGGCAATAGGATATAAGAATGAAGTGTATCCTCAGACGCGCAAATCAGAAAGGATTGAAGCAAATCCTAGGACGTATAGGTGAGGCTCATGGTAGAGCAAAGTCCTATGAGTGTTTGTAGAATGTTGTACTTCAAAACGGTATTAGCCGTATAGATGTGTTGGAGCCGTGTCCATGAAAACGTCCTCAACCGGCACGATGGTTTGGTCTCCCCCTGGCGACCACTGTATTGTGTGATTCTTACCTTATTACATTTGAAGTATTATTGTGTATTTGTGTTGCTATCTCCGGGTAGGAGATATACCAGTGTGTTAGTGAGTGTTGTGTAATAAATAGAAGTATTTTTATATAAACACTGTGTGGTTCTCTTTCATTTAACTTACACCCTAAAGTTAAACTGGTAAAACAAGCTGCTTAACATTCCTTCAAGATAAGTTTGAAGGCCGCGCTAATCAGCTACCACTTTGAGAACTTTCTACGGCTATCAAAAACCACTATAATCACCATTCAGGTTGCCTGGATTAGTTCAAGGTGCATCACTTAAATAAGCGTGAACCATATACTAAGCCAGCTTCCTACACTCTGCTTAGGGAGTTCATGGTATACAGACCACATCTAAGGATTGGTTGAGGATATCTCAGCCCTCCTAAGGAAGCATGGGAAGCAGCTGTGCAACAGAGTCCCACAACGCGTGGGAATATCGGTCCAAGAGGCATGCAGTGTTTACCAACCGCAAGGCTAGGCTGGTGGGAAAAAAATACACTTTCTAAAGGTGCCCAGTCTTTTGGATTCCCTGTCCGGTGGAGTGGAAGAGAATGCATTTAGATTGACCTTTAAAGGCCTGCACAACCAGGCTCTCAGGTGGGGTCCGAGGAGAGGAAGGCTGGGTCTCCTGGGGCAGGAGATGGCGCCGGGAAATCATGCTTTGCGCAGGAGTCCCTGTACAAGGTTTGCCCAGACCCCTAGGAGAACATCGGTTAACCACCTCTGCTGCCCTGCGTATCATGGTAGTGAAGATTGTGCCTTCCTCTGACACAGGGCCTGAAGGGGAAAGCATAACAGAGTCCAATGAGGTGTCCAGACCACTGGCATTGTCCAGCTCCTCATACCAGTCCTCATCTCCCCTTTCAGGAAGGCAGGGTTGATCTAGCGACAGTAAGCACAGGGGCAGATAGGGCCTGGATGGCGCCGACATTGACGTAGGAGGGTGCCAGGGTGGCAGCAGTTCAGAGTCAGGAATAACGGTGGGTTCATCGTCGAGCAGTGTGGCCGGTGCTGGAACTGAAAGAGTTGAGGTGGGAGAAGGCACCGATGACGGTGTTGGCCCAGATCTGGGCCCAGCTGACATAAGTGGTGAACCCACCAGGAGCGATCCTGCCATGGATCAGAGGCACTTCTCGGCTCCATGGGGCCCAGAGGCACGCTAGAGGGAGTCAATGGCCCAAAGATGGTGTGCATGGCATCGGAAAATTCTTTAAGTTGGTTTGATAACGTTCTGGCCAAGGAAACTTGGGGTAGTGCGGAGCAGGCCCAGATGACGGCTCTGAAGGTGGTACGCGGTAGCGGGGCCTAGAAGCATGGTGTTTAGACAGGGAAGTTAAAGTGCGCTTCGACTTCTTCTTGTGCTTTTCAGACTTACCTGACTCAGCGGAAGAAGTCTTAGACCTTTGAAGACGATCGTCCACATGAATGGCTCTGGAATCGGCCTTGTGATCTCCTGTGGGACCAGGTAGAGCCTTTTTCTGCCATGCCGCCAGGAGCTTCAACGCCTGCTTGCGAATCATCTTCAGATTCATGGACTTGCAGTAGAAGCAGGCCTTGGGGTCGTGGCTCGACACCAAGCACCGCAGGCAAACCAAGTGTGGGGCAGAGACAGACCAACATCTGTCGATGACATTCTCCACACGCTTAAACCCCATTTTGTTGGTAGGCATGTCCCTAGCACTCTGGGAGCAAAGTTAAAAAAGACCGAGGTAGCTCTCTGGATCCGTACTGTTGTCACAGAAAGAAAGGAACTGTTGTCCGAACGCTGGGCTGGCGCTTATGTAGGCACTGCATCTGTTCCAACAAGGATAACACCAACGCGGAGCCGATCGATGCCACCTACTGACATGCAGAGGTACTTCAAGATTTTCCAGATCCATTTGACATCTGGGGAATATTCTAATGTGACGAATCTGTGGTTAAGAGTCTATATCAGAAAGTACGCTTTTGTCTATACATAGAGCTGTGTGAGAAGCTGCTTGTCCCACACCCTTATTTGTACTACTGCTGGAAGTGAATGGTAGAGTTTTAAAGGAGCAGTTTAATTCAAGTCAGAATAAAAATAGGGCACTAATTGTGAAGGGCAGCAAATATGGGGGGATGTATGTGTGATTCTCTCTTGAGGGATTGTCTCTGTAGAGCTGTTAATGAGAGATTGTGTAGCATTAAGCAAAAAAAGTGGAGGAGCAGAGTGTTTGTGAACTCGGTGGGTAGGGAGCTGAGAGGTCAAACAGTCTTTATTGAATGGGCAGGGAGCTGAGGAGGTAATTGAGAGGGCTAGAGCAGAGATTTTACAATGAAATTAAAAGTAGACATTTCACAGACGGATAAGCCTGCCACAATTGCATACCAGCTGCAGTTCTTTTCCATTTACAGTTATTTTCAGCCATGTGAACCAAAGCCACCAATATTTTGTGTACCTATTTCCCATGGTCACTGCACATTTTTTTGTGAATAGGGCCCTTTATCTCTAAAGAAATTAGTTACTTACCTGTTACTCCAGTTCTCCAACATTGGTATTTTTTATATATTCACATGCTTTAATCTTTTCCCGTAGTCAGGCTGGGAATCTCCGGAACATTACGATAGCAGTATACAGTGTCAAAAATGCATCAAACAGTATATAATGTAAAATGGTCATAGGCTTGAAACAACATAGTATGTTTAGTAACACATCCACCTCATTTGCAAGAGCCCAAACTTAAGTCAAAGAGGTGGCAGTTTAAGCACTCTTACTCCCCATAGAGGCCACCATGGCCAGGGCCACTGGAATTATGCGGCAGGAGAGGGCCAAATTATGCAGCAGAATTGAGTAAATTATGCGCTAATGAAAAGGCAAATTATGCTAAATAATGCAGCGCATTTTGTAATAGTATTACTTCATTATTGCGTAGTTTTTAAAGTTGGTAACACTGTCTGGTCATTGGTTGCACTTCATTAGTACCATTTTAATACCCAAATATAGCAATAAACAACAAAAAGGTGACAAGTCCAGCTTTGCAAAGGGCCTTTCACTGCATGGCAACATGTGTTGCTGCATTTTTAGTAACGTGTGAACAGTTTGAGCTAGAAACAACATTATGCGGCAGATGATAGTATATGTGGCAAAAGCGGCAAATCTATAATTAAGCAAAAATTGCCGCACAATCGCATAATTCCAGTGGCCCTGACCATAGTTCAGATGAATATATAAAATATAACAATGTTAGAAGTAAGTAACTAAGTAAGTAACTAATTTGCTCTCCAACATTGGATCTTTTATATATTCACATGCTTGAATCAGAATAGCAAGCAGTACAAATTATGAAATACAACAAAGCAGTAATCAGGCTCACCTTTAACGAAAGAGGTTTCACAGGACTGCCTATCCCACTGCTGCGTCAGCTTCTGCGTCCACGTCTAGGCAGTAATGCTTCGTGAACATATGCCTGCTCCTCCAGGTCGCTGGATGGTAGATGTCCCTCAAAGGCATCCCAGCATAGAGTGCTGCAGTTGAAGCCATGTCCCTAGTGGAATGTGCCCTCACTATTACCTGGAGAGGCCGATTGGCTTTGACATGACAGAAAGCAATGCAGGCTGACAGCCAACGTGCTATCCCCTGTTTGGACAGGGCTTGGCCTTTTCATAGTTTACAAATGATACAAATAGCTGGCCGATGTGTGTATGTCCTTTGTTTTGCCTACATAGAAATTGAGACATCTACGCAAGTCTAGCGAATGTAATGATCTTTCTGCTGGTGAAGATGGTATAGGAAGGAAGGATCTAAGAATCACAGGCTCATTCAAATGGAAGTCAGTAGGCACCTTAGGAATGAATTTAGGATTGGTTGTGAGTATCACTTTGTCATTAGTGAACTGGAGAAAAGGCTCTCTGATGGTTAATACCTGAATCTCTCCCACTCTCCTAGCGAATATCAGAGCCAGAAGTAGTGCTGTCTTCCATGAAATCAATTTTAAATCTGCTCTTTGTATAGGCTCAAAAGGAGGTAACTTCAGCTGACTGATGACTGCACCAAGTTCCCATGGCACCGGAGGATGTTGAAGAAGTGGAAATGCTCTGAAAAGCCCTTTCATGGACTGTTTCCTTTGGGAAAACTAAGTAGATGTCGAACTGTCAGCCCTTCCTAATCTTGATATTGCAGCAAGATGGACCCTGACTGAAGAATATTTGAGACCGCCTGTGGTCAAACTTAACAAATATGGCAGGATCTGAGAAGTCTTCATATGAAGTGGATGATGACCATTATTCCTGCACCAGACACAGAAACATTTCCATTTAGTGTTATAGGTATTATTGAATATATCTGGAGGACGAGCCTGCACCAGAATCTGTTTACATTCTTGCGATAGATACAAATGGCCAAATTCTAGGTGGTCAGGCACCATGCTGTCAAGTTCAGCGGCTTGGGATTGTAGTGGAGAATCTCTTCATGATGTCTGGACAACATCCTGGGATGCACCTTCAAAGGAATGGCTGGACGTGTTACCAACTACAGCAGCTCGCAGTACCAGTACTGGCAAGGCACGCAGGAGCAATGAGGATCAGAGTGCAATGTTCTACCTTTACTTTCTTCACAACCCTGGGGATCAGAGGAAAAGGAAGAAAGGTGTAGGCAAGTATCTTAAACCAGCAGATCGAAAGACCATTGCCCATCATCCCTGGATGCCAAAACCTGCTTGTGGAGGACAGGCGTTTCCTGCTGTTCAAAGTGCCAAACAGATCGATTGTGGGGTGACCCCAGCGATAGAAAAGGTAATCTACCTGTTTCTGTTCTAGTTACCACCCATGACAATCCATCATTTGCCCGGTGAGCACATCCGCCTGATCGTTCTGGCAGCCTAGGAGATGTTCCTCAGCAGTGTCTATCCTGTGAGAAATGGCCCAGTTCCACAGCAGCTGAGCTTTTCTGAAAGGATGCTGGACCGTGTTCCTCCTTGCTTGGCTATCTAGAACATAGATGTTGCGTTGTCTGTTCTGACTAGGAGCAGCTGACCTGCCAATCTGGGAAGGAAAGCTTGTAAACCCAGACGTATGGCACGGAGTTCCAACACATTGATGTGGAGCTTCTGCTTTGCATCTGTCCAAAGGCCTCTGGTTGAAAGCTCTTGCAGGTGGGCTCCACATCCTTCCATGGACACATACGTTGTGAGCAATACCCTTTCTGTTATTGGCAGGAAAGAGACCTGATTTTAGGTTTTCTGGAATTCTCCACCAGATCAGAGCTTGTTTCAAGCGCCTTGTGATGCGGAACATATCTTCCCATGAGCCTTCCACCTGTTTCCATTGCAAATCGAGCTCTTGTTGAACAGGTCTCATATGAAGCCTGCAAAATAGAATGAGACCTCTACATGATGCCATCATAGCTATCAGGGTCTTGTATACTTCACTTTGATTGATTGATTCCGAGCAATAGTCTTTGACGTTGTCTGAAAAGTTCTTATTCTTTCTGCTGACTTTTCCCAACTGAGTTTGGAGTATTGCTCCCAGAAATTGGATCTTTGTTTGGGAAACCAATTTAGATTTCTCCCTTTTGAAAGAGAGACCTAGTCTCCGGAAGAGATTGATGCAAGCATTTGTGGAAGCTTTTTCTTTTTCTCTGGATGATGCTGTGAATAACCAGTGGTCCAGGTATGGGAACACCTGATGACCTTCTCTCCTGAGAAAAGCACCAACTAGAATGAGACATTTGGCAAATATTCTCAGCGCCAATTTGAGCCCAAAAGGGAGCGCCTTGAACTGGTAGTGCTGACCCGCTACTGAGAATCAAAGGTAATTCCTGTGTTTCCAATGAATGAGGACATGGCAGTAAGTATCCCAGAGGTCCAGGGAGGTAAAAAAATCCCCTTCCTGCATCATCAGGAGGACTTCTTACAGAGTAAGAAATGAATGGAAATTTGTTCAGCTCTCTGCGGTCAAGCAGTATTGTCCACCATTGACCTGTGTTCTTTTTTAATAGGAAGACCCTGGAATAGAAGCCTTGATTTCTTTGTGACTTGGGGACAATTTCTATGGCTTCCTTGGAAAGCAGCATGAGAATTTCCATTTGCAGCTCCTTCAAATTGAGATGATGTTCTTTTCTTGGTGGACAAACTGGCGGTCTCTAGATGAACTCCAAGGTATGGCCTCACTGGAAAATTTGTAACACCCATTTGTCTGATATTATATTCTTCCATGCAGGAGCAAAAAGGGAAATTCTCCCCCCAACTTGTGCGGACGAGACAGAAAAGGGGAGATGAGCTGGGAGTCAGGCTCTCTTCTGATTATCACTGGTTCACACTCCTGGAAGACCTCTCTTCCTTCCTGCAGACCTACCGTTGGTTTGCCTTTGGTGTTGATTAAAGGAGTATCCTTGATCATATCCCGGCTGTCTTTGAGGATAATAAAGGTGTCCTTGACCTCAATACTGGTTGAATCGTGCTCTGATATTTTGTGATCTTTGTGAACTACGAAAAGTAGATGTCCCAAATCTGCGATACTGCAACAGCCCGAATGCCTTTGCTGTATCAGTGTTGGTTTTAAGGCCTTGCAGAGCTTTATCAATATGTTTACTGAAAAGAGTCATCACATCAAAAGCCATGTCTAACATTTTAGATTGGACATCAGTATAGAAGGTTGTGGATTTCAACCAGCCTTTCCTCCTCAGCACAGCCCCTCCTGCCAACTGGCAAATTCCTGTATTTGAAACATCCATCGCTGCATCAATATTAAAAGAAGAGGTTAGTTCTTCTTTCTTTAGGATAGCTCTCGCCGTTTCCTTTTTATCCTCAGGGATAAGATCCAGTAATGGAGCTATGTTTAGGCCTGGGCGGTGAACTTCGCTCCATTCGCGGAGTTTGCGGAGTTTTCTGCACTCCGCGGAGCTCGCAGAGTGTAGAAAACTCCGCTTCGTGATGTGCAGCAGAGTTTTTTCCCCGCTCGCGATCGCAAACGGTAAGTTCGCGATCGCGAACGGTAAGTTCGCGAGTGCGAGCTGCCGCTCGGGTAGAATTTCTACCCGAGCGGCAGGAATACCAGCATAAACTGCAGTTCGCACTGCACTCCGCCACTCGCGGAGTTTTTTTCTAACTTCGCGGAGTTCCGCGTAGCAAAACTCTGTGTACTACGCCCAGGCCTAGCTATGTTATGCCACATCTGGTGATCGTAACGACCTGGAATCACCAAGGCATTGGCTGTCTTAATTGAGGTTGCTGCCATAGAGGAAATTCTCTGACCTAGATTGTCGATACGCTTGCTATCCTTATCCTTGACCACTTGGGTCAATAAAATCTCGGCCATCATCATCCCTTCCATCTCCATCAGGTGGTAGCTCACCTTCCTCTCCTTCTACATCAGAATAGGTAGAACCATTAGAGTAAACATCGTCCAGGTCTTTTCCATGGACCAATCCCATTGGCGTTGGAGGAGGAGGTAGAGGTACTAGCCGCCTAGGAGATGAAACTGGTAAGGGAGCAGGCTGAAGAGGTGGGAGGATGGCAGTAGCAGGTAACCCCATGTTCGTATTATTAGATGGTTACTGCGGCAATAATTTAGTACAAGTATCCATCATTTGTAGCAATATTGATAAGAAGACTATTGGCACTTGGACCACATCTGGCTCTCTGTAATATCTAGGTGGTTTCTGTCTTAAATCCATTCCAGTACTTCCAGACTTGTACTCCTGATGACACACATATTCACTGTAGGATTCCTCATCGTCCATTTATTTATTTATTTATTTTATTTATAAAGTTTTGTATAGCGCGAACAAGACCCTAGTGGGTATCAGAGCGCTTTACATGACAAGAAGTAGAGTAACAATTGGACTGGTAAACAAAAAACATGCAAATATGATAACCATTGCATCCTCTTCAAAAATCAGGGACATATCTCCCATCCAATTGCGTTCAGCTGTATGCTGTAAGTGAGGCCTAATCACTAGTCTCTTCTTTTTGATCTGACTGCAATAATTGCATTGGAGGCAAATCCGTCACCCTTAAAGGTGAAAAAACAAAATGGTTCTTACCTATAGGAGTACTTTTGCAGCTTGAAGAATTTTCTGGTTTCACATGCTGTTCATTATTCTGCCATCAATTGGTTGGGTCTGGAATTCACCACTGTTTTAGCAGTCCTTCTTCTATTTCGTCTAGTTCTTTTTTTTGGGGGGGGTGTCTACTGTCCTGCCATTTGGTGCCTAATCCAGCCTCTCCTGACGTGTCTGTTGACTCAGTGGACTAATGCGTCCACTGCAGGGGCTTGTGTTTGACCTCATGGTCACAGGTTCAAATCCCGGCAGGTCCAATCAGCCTTTCATCCATCTGAGGTCGACAAAATGAGTACCATTGAGTTGGGTAACAATAAACATCTGTTATTCAGCACCAAGATGTCTACAGGTGAACGTGCGCTTTACAAATACACATGTTATGTTATGTCATACACCCTCCCTGGAAGCTCCCACGTGTGGTCACCATCTTCAGATGTTTTTTTTTATTATGCTACCTTATCTTCTAGGGAGGTTGGTGGGTCAGCTGTGAATCCAGAAAATTCTTCAAGCTGCAAAACTACTCCTACAGGTAAGAAACCATTTAGTTTTGCAGCGTGATTCTTTTCTGGATTCACATGCTGTGCATAGATTGTGTCCCACTTGAGCTTCCTTGTTCATCTGTATGTCTATGCATTAGTCACTGAAAGGGCTGGTGTAGTGGTGTTTGTCACTGCCAATGTTGAGTTGGTGTTTGTGTTTGGCTCGTGCCCTGAAACCCTTGATGTGAGGCTGCACTTGAGAAACTTCCTCCACCTACTGGTCTTCTTACAGGTGTGGATTCTCTCCTCATGTGATCTCTGAATTGCAGGGCTCCCATTGACTTTGCAGTGTCATTGTCTTTCTTGAGTTGTTGAAGGGTTTCAACCACTGTATTACCAAACAGCTGTTCCCCATTGAAAGGGGTGTTAATTATGTTCGCCTGTACCTCTGGTTCAAAACCTGACACCATTAGCCAGGCATGTCGCCTCAAGGTGGTTTCCGTCATCATCTGCCTACTTGCTGTCTGCTACATCTAGCGTGGATTTTAAGCATGTATTTGCTATGTTTTTTTTCCCCTCTTCTGCCAGGGAAGCTGCCCTTTTGCGATATTGTTCTGGCAGGTGGTTCATCAGATCTGCCATTTCGCCCCAGTGTGGATTCGCATATCTATTGAGAAGGCATTTGAATTGACTATTTACCATTGAGTTGCTGCTCCCTTTTCAAATTTTCTCCCTACCATTTCCATCTTCTTACTTTCAAATTCCGGCGGTGGTTCGGATGCTGTTGGTCCGTTAGACCTCTTTCTGGCTGTGACAGCAATGATAGAGTCTACTGATACAGTACCCCACATTTATAGAGGGTCTTTTGATGAGTGCTTGTATTTTTTCTCAGGCCTTGGTGTTACTGCCCTACAAATTGCAAGTTCCTTAAAGGCTTCCTTTCCGTGATCCAGTATGCCTGGTAGCATTGGTAGATATTCGCTCCTACTTTGATAAGGTATTAGTGTCTCTAAGAGGAAACACGACTATCATTTCTCCTCTTCCAGTTGCACCGTATTTGTCTGCCACTCTTTATTAACTGACGTACATTGCACAGTCGTCCAGAGGCAATAGCCTCGATGGATACGTGTCTATCCCTTCTTCAAAATTCCCGAAGAGAACCGTCAAACTCCTTTTTCTTTTTCATTATCGTGGCCATTTCTGCCTTGAGATGTCTCTTCTTCTGCTCTATTTCAAAGACTTGCTCTTCCGTGTCAACAGTAAGGGTGGATTTCCTCTTTGATGTCCAGACTTCCTTCATCAGGGTATCACCTGACCCTTTTTTGGCCCCTCCCGACTTCGATCGTCTTTCGATGTTGATACCTCCTGACTTCGATCACCTTTTGACGTTGTCGTCTTTTTGGATGTCCGCCCGCCTGCGGTGTACTTGCTGTGGGACCCGAGGGGCTCTCTCGGCCTGTGCTTGCCTTCGGTCGGCGAGACTTTCAACACAGAGACAGCTCTCTGTGACTTTGTGTCTGTTGTACAAAACTCTCCCCCAGTATGTTTTTTCGTTGTTACATGTGAGCGTTTCTCCTTGTGTTTTCGCTGCTCCTTGTCGATGTTGATGACCATGATTTCAGCATCTGAGCCTTCACCTCCAGCCATTTCGGCGATGTTATCCTCCTCCTCGCTCGACAACCCCAGGTCTTGCGGTGATATAGTCCCTTTCTGCCCCTACATGGAGTAGTGTACCTTTCCTCTGTTTTTCTCTTGTCTTTAAAGTCTTCATCTTGAAGTCTGCACAGGCCTCACAGTTGCCGTTCTTGTGGTCCAATGGGAGGAAAAGGTTGCACTCTCAATGGCTATCCTTTTGTGTGAATTCATGTTGTCACTACGGGCCCAATTGGAAGGGTGTATTCTCCATATCACACAGAACAGGGGACCCCCTGCCTGGACATTCTCCAGTTCACCCTCGATGTGTAGATCCATTAATTCCTAGTCAGCACCTGGTTCCGGTGTTCTTCTCCTGTACTTTGTTGATGAACATTCGTTCAAACTTCTTCTTTTTGCAGACTGGAGAGCTTTCAGCAATGCTTCCAGACCCAACGGTACAAAAAAAAGAATCTGAAGATGGAGACCACGTGCAGTAGCTTCCGGGGAGGGAATATGACGTCAGGAGAGGCTGGGTTACGCACCATATGGTGGGACAGTCGACGTCCCCTCAAAAAAAGACAACATTGAAGAAGGACTACTAATACAGTTGACAATTACGGACCCAGCCACTAGATAATGGAATAATGCACAGCATGTGAATCCAAAAAAGATTCACGCTGCAAAACATTTCATCCCATGTTTCTTATTGACTGCATGGTTCCTAACGGTGATGCCATCGGTATAGTCATAGTTGTCGACGGCATGGTCGTCATTGTCCATGGGATGGGTGCCATCAACAGTATGGTTGTTGTCAACAGCATGCTCGGCGTCGATGGTGTGGTCGTCATCAATGGTCTTCTTGCCGTCGACGTTGTAGTCGTCGACAGAATGCTCGACGTCGACTGTGTCGTTATCGACAATTGATTTAAAGTCTTTGATGTCGACGGTCTCATTATCGACGATGTTTCTTTTGAAAATGTATTCTATTTTGGCACAGGTGAGTCTCTGTAGCACTTAGACTCTGGTTTGTCATTGGGGGTGATGGCTGCAAGCGCTGTACCAAATAGATCATGCTCAGGAAACTGTAAAGTCGCCTTTTCTGCGCTGCCTTCATGGACGTGGAATCTTCCTCTGAAGAGAGGGCAACTCCTTTAGAAGGAGGAATATTCTCTTTAATCATAAGAAATAATGCCAACGTCCTTTCTCGGTCCTTAGGAGTCTTACTGGAGAAAGACTTACAGATCTTGCATTCCGCTGACTTATGCTTAGGATAAAGACAATAAATGCACTGAGAGTGTGGGCCATCAGTGTAATTTTCTTGCTGCCACAAGATAAACAGATTTTAAAAAGAGATCTCTGCTCTTTGTCAGCCATGGTGACAGCGGGTAACAGTTGCTTGTCACTCCAAAAAGATCTCCATGGTTCAGAAATTGTAGCAATCTCAACTCACAGAACAGTAGTGCTGAAGATAGGGCTCGTTCAAATTCAGGGCAGACCAAAATGCACATCATTTCAGGTTCACTGAAAGGTTAGAGCAGAGCTCTGACAGGGGACTCCGTCACCCACGATGTGCAGGAGAAATTTGAAGTATGGTTTCCTCTAGAGAGAGTAGGACTGCTTAAGCTTCCACCTCATTGGCTGAAGTTTGGGCTCTTTCAAATGAGGTGGATGTGTTACTAAACATACTATGTTGTTTCAGGCCTATGGCATTTTACATTATATACTGTTTGTTGTATATTTTACACTGTATACTACTATTTTAATGTAAAGGCGATTCCTAGCCTGATGAAGGGCAATGATTCAGCATGTAAATATATAAAAGATGCAATGTTGGAGAACAAGTTAAAGATCCTGCCGAGAAACGGAAGATTTGGCTTTTCAAAATGTAGAGAATAGTAATGCACCTTTATTTCCTTAAACATGCTACATGATGATTTTTTCCAATTAGTCTTTTCAAATATGAAAGAAACATAGTTGGACTAAAATTGAATAACATGCACTGGGACATATGATGCCTGCACTTTCGCTGTTGCTGATAAAATTAAATTCACTGCACAAACCTGAGAAGTATTCTATTTACAAAATATGTGTTTAGGTGACCACCAATCTGACAAAAAACAGTATGTCAGTATGTACCAGCAGAATTACTTAACCATCTGGGACAACCCTGAAATCAATAATAAAGTAAATATGTTTGGTCCTATTGGGATAAAAAGAACAGGTTCATTACTATTAAATCATTTGGCTTAAAGCAAAATATTTTTCTATTTAGCACAACTGTTTTGGTATGGAACAATCTTATTCTTCGACCACAGACAAGTGTAAATATTGTCATTACAAACCCACACAGTCACAGATCAGAAAATTGGATAATATGAGTCCAGGTATATCGGATATTTCACTTGATTTATTCACACCACAATAATTCTGAAGAACAACATTGGTGAAGAGAAACTTGGGAGAGGCAAAAGAAATCAAACATTGACCAAGGTGGTGGCGAGCGTGGCTGAGGAAGGTGGCCAACGCCACACTCTTGGCGCAATCTCTGGGACTTCCCCAGCAACTCCCTAACCCCCTCACTGTTTGTGGATGCCTCACCCGCATGTCCGTCCTCCCTGTCGCTCTCTTGGTATGTGGGGACTGCACAGGACCAAAAGAGTTTGCACACTGAAGCAGACAGTGTTTGGCTGTGCTTCCTGGAGCCCTGGCATACCTTGGCCCGCATGCATAACACAGCGCCTGGACTTGTCTGAAGCCTCTGACTGGAGGTGAGAGTCGAGACCCACTGTGTCTGCTGCAGACACTTTGAGGTGGGTGAGGTTACATCTACGGTCCCAGTGGCTACAGACCGAGGCACAGGGTGGCAGGGAAACTCGCTTCCTATGGAGAGAGCAAGAGGAGGCAGCAGCACGGAGCCCTGCTTTGCCTCGACGGTCTGCTTTAGAATGGGGAGGGTGGAAGCCCAGGCAGGGCCATGTGGTTAGTGGGAGCAGCCTGGTGTAAGGCAGCTTGCCTAGCGTAGCAGGGCTGCACTCCCTTGTGGACCTCGTGGAGTAAGAAGGGATGCCGCGGCACTGGTTGGGAGCATCATTTGGAGTCTGCCCCTCAGCCCATGAGTGAAGCTTAGTAAATGCATGACATTGCACCATGCCTAAACGGTTGCCCCTGCATCACCACAATGGAGGGGGATCCCATGAGAAACCGCAGATGGACTGCAGTTTTTTCTCTGTCTGGGAGGGGAATTGGGACTGAGGGGGCCATTGCTGACCGTTTGCCCATCGATTACCTCCCCTAGTGATTGAGGAGTTGATGTGGGGCCTTTGTGGTATTTTTCCCTGCCCAAAGTGTGTTATTCACCATCATCGGCCTTCATTTAAACTGAACTGCAACACCCCTGCTAATGTAATCAGCTGGTAGGGGAAAGGAGGGGGTAGCAGGATATATACCAACATGACCAGCGCTGGGCTAACTTCTGAATTTGGGATGCTGCTTGCATTGTGAGGACCTAGCCACCTTTTTCATAAACAAGGTGGAAAACATCTACAAAACCTTCCCTTCGACGGTTCTGGGTAGTGATTCCGAGGGTCCATCTCCCTCCGCCCATATATTAGCCACCTTTTCACCCATTACTGAAGAAGCACTTACTACACTCTGCAGGAAGGTTAAATCTGGTTCCCCGACTGACCCTATGAAGCCGGAACATCTGAGGAGGTTACTATCTGTTTTACTCACACCGCTGGGCCAGGTCATTAACCTGTCTCTGGCCAGGGCCATTGTCCCTAGGTCATGGAAGCAGGCCGTTGTCATGCCGCTTCTAAAGAAGCCCACGTTAGACCCGACTAAACTGGAGAACTTCCGCCCTATCTCCTTGTTGCCTTGGATCTCTAAAATCACCAAAGCACATGTCAATTCTATTCTGTCTAACTATCTGGAGGAAAATCACATTCTGGATTCCTCTCAGTGTGGCTTCCGCCGCGGCCTTAGTACTGAATCAGCCCTCCTAGCTGTATCTGAACATCTGAGAGCAGCTTTGGATGAGGGACGGACCTCGGCACTGATCCTATTGGATCTGAGTGCCGCTTTTGATACGGTCTCGCATCAGATCCTGATTCAAAGACTGAAGGAGGCCGGCATTGCGGGCGCTGCCCTGACCTGGCTTACTTCTTTTCTCTCAGACAGGTCTTTCCAAGTCTCGGCTCCCCCTTTTTCATCCAGGGTGTATCCCATCAAACAGGGGGTCCCACAGGGCTCTGCGCTAAGCCCTACACTTTTTAACTTGTATGTCCAGCCGCTGGCTACACTAGCCAAAAGGAGAGGGTTGACGATTGTGTCATATGCAGATGACACCCAACTTGTAGTCGCCCTCTCCAATGACTGCCAAAATGATGCGGCCAAGTTTCAAAGTGGCTTGGCGGATGTAGCAGAGTGGCTGACTGCCAATTGCCTACAGCTCAACGCCAGCAAGACTGAGGTCCTGCTGGTCGGGAAGGATCATGAGCTGTGGAGCGAGCATTGGTGGCCCTCCTCCCTGGGACCTCCCCCCATTCCAAAAAAGGTGGTGAAAAATCTGGGTGTATGGGTTGACTCGGCGCTGAGCTTCCAAGCTCAAACTAAGACCCATGTTGGGTTTCTTTGACCCCTCCATCCGGCAGACCATTGTGCAAGCATCTGTCCTATCTAGACTGGACTATGCCAGTGTGCTCTATCTTGGGGTCAATAAGAGCGAGATATCAAGACTTCAGAGTGTCCAGAATGTCGCCGCCAGAACTCTTCTTGCTATGCCCAGTCGCTGCCCCACCTCTAGCACCATTCGGCGGCTACACTGGCTGCCAATGGAGAGGTGGTTGGAGTTTAAATCTCTCTGCTTTGCTTTTAAGATCCTGAAATCCTCCACCTCTGGTATAATATCCGGCCTGCTCTCGACCTACACTCCTTCGCGCCATCTGCGCTCTGCAGGCAAACATTTGGTCTCTATACCACGGGTGAAGAGGGCCCGTGCTGGTGGTCGCTCGTTCCTCGTTCTGGCTGCCAAGCTCTGGAATGATCTTCCGTCTCACATCCGGAGCATGGACAACTACCTGACCTTCCGTAAAGCGCTAAAGACCCATCTGGTCCCTCATTAGGTCCCCCTTCTTTTGTCCCACATGTCTTTCCTGGCCCTTCCTGTCTTCTCTTAGGAGGGATACTCGCTGTTTAGCCTCTATTTTGCTAAGCGCCGGGACGCCCCGTTGCTGGGGCAGCTGCGCGCTCTACAAGCTATCTTAACATAATATAACATAACATAACATTGCCTGGCTGCCTCCATGTGGAGAAGTGATCCCTGTGATGATGTTGAATGGGAGTGAATAGCCTGGAATGGCCTGGGGAGGGACTTTCAGAAGCCCAGGGGTTTCATTCCCTACCCTCCTCTATGTGTTAATAACCCATGGAGAAGCATCGCAGAGAATTAAGGGCTAACGGACAGTGTGGGCCGTGGCACTGTGTATTTGCTCAAGCATGGGCTGCAGTCTGTGATAGTGGAGTGCTGCACTGCTGCTCTCGCCCAGCACACCAGGGTATAGACCTCAGGTGCAATGCGGAGAAACAGACCCTCACAATGTTTGCTTCAAACAAGGATCGACCACTACACTGGTGCCTCAAAAGGAGATAAGGATACCAAGCATGCAACAGCGATTGGTATTAATGTGACAACTCAGGGGTCACTGGGGCCCAGATCCTGATGGCGATTCAACAGTGTCGTCAGGATTTGGAAAATAAAATTGACTATCGCTGGAGGCAAATGTGCTCAGAGCGAGCCTACGCGAAGTCAGTGAAAGGTCAGTGGGAACTGAAATGCCAGCGAAACACCTGACATCAGAGATTTCTAGCCATAAATCTACTATACTTTCCTCTTCTGACTTCCTTGACGAGAAAAGTGAAGAAGCGGAGGGTAGGGCATAATGAAATAATCTCTGATTTGTGGGATTCCCAAAACTGATAGAGGGCAGGAAGTCCCGAGCAGGTCCTAGAGCACTGAATTGAACACTCCTTGAAGCCAAATTAACTATCTTTACTTTTAGTAATTGAGAGAGCTCACAGAGCCCTGGACCCCATAACCTCCACTGGCTCTGCCAAGAACATTCAGTATAAAAATCCTCAATTATCTAGACAAAGACACTATTTTTAGTACAACTAGACTGGAATGGGATCCGAAATATGAAGCCAGGACAATATGAATATTCCCAGCTATGTATGTGTATGGTATGGACTGTCATAATAAGATATGGTATGGTATGTCATTGTATGGTATGGTGTAGTATTGCCTGTCATTGTATACTATGCAATGGTGTGGCCTGTCATTGCATGGAATGATATGGTATGGTATTGCTTGTCATTATATAATATGGCATGGTATAGTATAGCCTGTCATTGTATGGTATGGCATGGCCGGCCAATGCATAGTATGGAAAGGCCTGTCTTTGTATAGGATGGCATGGTATGGTATGACCTGTCATTGTATAGTATGGTATGTTTGGACTGTCCTTGTATAGCATAGGATGCTATGGCATGGCCTGCCATTGTATGATATGGTATGGTATGGCTTGTAATTGTATCTTATGATATGTTATGGTACTGTGTGACTTGTCATTGTAACACATTATATGGTATGGTATGGTATGGCGTGTCGTATGGTATGGTATTGTGTGGCTTGTCATGGTATGGTATGACCTGCTATTGTATGGTATGGCTGTTATTGTATGGTACGGTATGGTATTGTACAGCTTGTTATTGTATTGTATGGTATAGTATGCTATGGCTTGTGATTGTATAGTATGTTATAGTATGGCCTGCTATTGTATAGCATGGTATTGTATGGTATGGCCTATCTTGATATGGTATGATATGGCCTGTCATGGAATTTTATTGAATGGTCTGGCCTGTTATTCTATACTATGATGTAGTAAGACCTGTCATTATATAGCATGGTGTGGCCAGTCATTGTATATTATGTGGTGGGATGGTATGTCATTGTATGGTCTGATATGGTATGGCTTATCATTGTATAGTATGGTATTGCCTCTCAATGTATGGTATGGTACGACCTGTCATTGTATGGTATTGTATGGTACGTTATGGCCTGCCATTGTAAGGTATGGTCTGCCATTCTATATTATGGTATGGTGTGTGTATAGCATGGCACAATATAGTATTGTAAGGGCGGTCATTGCATAGTGAGGTTTGGTACAGCCTGTCATTGTTTGATATAGTATGGGATGGTATAGTATAGTACGGTATGGTCTGTCACTGTAAGGTATGGTGAGTATGGCCAATCATGGTATGGTATGGCATAGTCTGTCATTGTATAGTATAATATTGTATGGTATGGTATGTCTTGTTGTTATAAGGTAAGACCTGGTACGTTCTGGTATGACCTGTCATAGTATAGTATAGTATGGTAGGACATGGCCTGTCATTGTATAGTATGCTATGGCCCCCTATTCTATGGTATGATATGGTATGTCTTGTCGTTGTAAGGTAAGGCATGGTAAGGTATGCTATGACCTGTCATAGTATAGTATGTTATGGTATGGTATGGTATGGCCTGCCATTGTGTATTATGGTATGCTATGGTATGGCTCGTCATTTTATAGTATATTGTATGGCCTGTCATTGTATGGTATGTTATGTTATGGCATGGTATGGTATCTCCTGTCATTGTCTACTATGATATTGTATGGTATGGCATGCCATTGTATAGTATCGTATTGTTTGGTATGGTCTGTCATTATATAGTATGATATAGTATGGCCTGTCATTGTATAGTATGCTAGTGTATGGCATGGCCTGTCATTGTACAGTATGGCATTGTATGGTATGGACTGTCATTGCATGGTATGGTATGGTTTGTCATTGTACGGTATGGTATGGCCTGTCATTGTATATTATGTTATGGTATGTTATGGCCTACATTATGGTATGGGCTATCATTGTATAGTATGGAATAGTATGGCCTGTCATTGTGTAAGTTATGGTGTGGAATGGCCTACCACTGTATATTATGGTATGGCCTGTCATTGTATGGTATGGTATAGCATGGTATGTCCTGTCATTGAAAAGTATGTTAAGGTATGCCCTGTCATTGTATTGTATGGTATGGTATGCCCTGTCACTGTATGGTATGGTATTATATGGTATGATATGGATTGTCATTGTATAGTCAGTATGGTAAGGCCTGTCATTGTATGTGTGTGAGGAAATGGGGTGTATTATATGATGTGGTTGTGTGACCTCACCATGTAATACACTTACCAATCCCTTTCAATCCAGTACGCTCCTTTTGGAAAACCCTCAGCTCAACTCAGCTGTGGCACTGAGCAGCAAAGGTTACACAGAGGAATACTTGTTAAGCATTTAAAGAGCACCAAAACAATTGAAGAAGAAATCGACATAACACTCAAGAACTCCGACACAAATTTATAAAAAATAGACTATAGTTTTATAAGAATTTGGACACCAGAGCAAAAAAAGATCCACAGAAGGGTTCCAGAGATAAAGAGTTTACAAGCAGCAATAAATCAGTGCAATTTCACTCAACCGCGAACGACCCTTGGCAAAATAAATGAATTGGGCACTTAGAAACTTTTTCAAGGCAAACTTGGGTAAGACTGCGGTCGGTTAGTAGTACTTGGGGCGACCAACTCTGGCAGGGAGCTAGACAGGAGACCAGCAAGGTCCTCAAGAAGAGTTACCTTCACAAGTGAAGCAGTCCTTCAGCAGTTCCAGGTACTTTATTCACGTTGCAATGGATTCCTATGAAGTGATCCTGATGCAAGCGATGAAGGATGCTGAAGATGCTCTAAGGATGGTGTTGATGTGATGCTGTTGAAAGGATCTTTCTGCAGGGATTGCTCTGTCCACAACGATGGTGAGGGGGTCCTGTTTGGAGTGTCAACATCCTACAAAGTCCTCTCTGGTCTGGCCGAAGTCCAGTTGCAACTGGACTACCAGTCTCCCGTTGCTGCAGTCACAGGCCAATCCTTCCTCAATAACTTTCCTTCTGAGGGTCCCAGCAAATCTCCGACAGCACTTCCATGCTCAGCAAACTTGGGTCTTGTTCCTCAGTACTGCCTGGTGGCAGTGGTAGCGGTTTGAAGACTTTGGGCTACCAACTTGCCCCAGCAGACTTCTTCAGCAGTTGTGTCCGTGCTGTAAACAGGACGCCAGTCAGCTGGTCCTTGGAGTTCCCTTGGCTTGACTGGGCTCTGAAGAGGACTTCTCCCTGAGCATGACAAATCAGCCTCTTCTCTTCGCTAGTCACCAGGTGCAGCATGTGCAGTCCTTGTCGGTGCAGCCTCACTTTGCTGGTCCCTTGGTGCAGCAGGGTAGTCCATCTTCGGTCCTTCTTCCGAGTTGGTCGAGATCTGAGGTCTGGGTGCCCAGAAAGTGCCCTCAGGGCGGGGTGCTGTTGGTAGCGAATTGGCTACTAGGTTTCCTCCCACCTGGTGACCACTTCCTGTGAAGTGCGGCATCTGGCTATCCCAGGATGCACCATTCTGCCCACTCTCAAGTTTGCAAGACCCCTCTTTGGGTGTACAGACCTCACTAGCCCACCCCCAGGGTGTGGCTACAGTACCCTGTGGACACTGGTTTGGCAACTGGTTTCCCCTCTCTGCTTCTTGTGCCAGCCTGTTTACTTCAACAATGGGAAGACCTCCCCACTGGTGCGACACATCTGCCCTTCAAAGGCGGCTTCACCTTTGAGGCCTGCCTTTTGGGGGTAACACTCCCTGCAGGAGGGAGATGATACATCCCTGGCCTGTAATCCCTAATTGTTCTCCTTCCTGTGAGTCGTTCGCACGTCTCTCCAGGAAGGCAGAAAGCTGTCTTGTGGAGCAGGCTCGATGTGTGCCCAGGAAGGCACAGGAGTTTTAAAGGAAAAAAAGTGCAGCTTTGCTAAAGCTGCACACTGCAACATGTTCCATTAATTTTGACTTGAGATAAAAGTCAAGCTTAATATAACACGCTGTTTGATACCTTGGCGTGCCCATATTGGTTGCACCGTTCAGGAGTTAGCACAGTGGAGGGGTCAGCGTGTAACCCTGCACTCGCCAATTGGGCGACCAATTCTTTCCACAGTAAAACTGTAGTTTTGCGTGTCCTACTGCCTGGGCAGGTAAAGCACATGTCCTGCCTGTGTCATATGTTGCACCCTGCCTTTAGGGACGGTGGGCCTGCCAGAGGGGTGAACTACACGCATGTCCAGGGGAAGCGGTGGCTTGATCATTGCTTTCAATGGCAAAGTCAGACCAGCAGTGCACGACTGCTCTACCAGTCTGCAGTGGCGGACTGGTGAACTTGTTTTACTTGGGGGACCTCCAGGGTGGCATAATCAGGGCTGCAAGCCCTGGGGTACTCCTCTAACTTAAATGTCAGGGTACCAGTTACTATGGACTTACAGGTAAGTTAGCCATTTCCAATTGTGTACAACCAATTCGACTTACACTTTAGGGTCAGAGCCCTGAGATCTGGTTAGCAGGCCCCAGTGCACTCTCAGAATCGAAAAATCAGCAGCATCAGTCCCAAAACTTGGGGGTAACCATACAAAAAGGTGCATTCCCTTACAGTATGGCATGGTATGGTATGGCCTGTCATTGTATAGTATAGTATAGTATGGCATGTCAATGTATTTTATTGTATGGTATGGTCTGTCATTGTATAGTATGGCATGGCCTATCATAGTATAGTATAGTATCATGTGGTATGGTATGGTATGGTATGACCCGTCATTAAATAGTATACAATGGCTTGTCATTGTATGGTATGATAAGGTACGGCTTGTCATTGAATAGAATAGTATTGTATAGCTTGCCATTGAATGGTGTGGGATGTTATGGTCTGTTATTGTACAGTATGGTATGATATTGCCTGTCATTGTATGGTTTGATATGGTATGGCTTGTCATTGTATGGTACGGTATGGTATGGTATGACCTATCACTGTATAGTATGGTATGACCTGTCACTGTATAGTATGGTATAGAACGGTGTGGTATGGCGTGTCAATATATGATATGATATGTTATAATATGGTATGACATGGATTGTCACTGTATGGTATGCTATGGTAAGGTATGACCTGTCATTGAATTATATGTTATGGTATGGTCTGCGAGTATACATCATAGTACGTGATGGTCTTGTACCGCCTGTCATTGTATAGTATGGTATGACCTGTCATTGTATAGTATGGCACTGTATGGTATGGACTGTCAAGGTATGGAATGATATGCCCTGGCATGTCATTGTATACCATTCATTGTATAATATGGAATGGTATGTCTTTTCATTGTAAGCTATGGTAAGGTATGGTATACCTATGTCATAGTATAGTATGGTGTGGAATGGCATGGCCTGCCATTGTGTATTATGCTATGGTATGGCTCGTCATTTTGCACAAGTTACTAACTTGTGTAACGATATATCTGTAAGAGACAGTAGTTAGTGACAGATTCCTTACCTTAGAATATCCCCAGGCGTCAGGCTGGATCCGGAAAGTTTTTGCGTAGCAGTACCCTTGCGCGTCGGTAGGCGGCGTCGTGCGGCTCCGCGTCCGTCGTCGGCGTCGTGATCGCCGGGATGACGTCGCGGGCAGTACTTAGGCGCCGCCCCTGCACGCTGACGTCAGTTCTGTACACGACTTTCCGCGCCAGGAACGCAGAGCCATGCAAGAAGCTGACACAGGTGTCTGAAAAATACTAGGGCCCTGAAAGGGATGTCCTTAACCCTAGAAATCAGTTCGCAGAACGGGGAGGATGGGTGGGCGGTAAGGAATCTGTCACTAACTACTGTCTCTTACAGATATATCGTTACACAAGTTAGTAACTTGTGCATCTGAAAGAGACACGTTAGTGACAGATTCCTTACCTTAGAATAGATACCCCAGTAATACCAACCCCGGTGGTGGGTCTGCGAACAAAGATCAGACAAGGAAGTCCTGGAGGACAGAACGGCCAAAGAAGCCGTCCCTCCGGACCTGACTGTCAAGGCAGTAATGCTTCAGTAAACGTGTGCAGCGAGGCCCACGTAGCTGCCTGACAGATAACCGGCAGCGGAACACCGCGGCCCAAGGCCGTGGTAGCAGCCGTTGCCCTGGTGGAATGGGCACGCAGCCCAACAGGAGGCTCCTTTTAGCCAAAGAATAGCAGGTCTTGATGCACAAGGTAACCCAGCGGGAGATGGTCCTCTTGTGCACCGCCCGACCTTTTTGGCGCCCACGTAGCCAACAAAGAGCTGGTCATCCACCCGGAAGTGTTTTGTGCGGTCAATATGGAAGGAGAGCGCACGTTTTGGGTCCAGACGGTGGAGCCTCTCTTCCTCTCTGGAAGGATGCGGAGGCGGAAAGAAGGTGGGCAAAGTGATGGTCTGCCCAATGTGGAAAGCAGTAACCACCTTTGGCAAGAAGGACGGACGCGTCCGAAGAACAAACTTGTCTGGATGAACAGACAGAAAGGGAGGTTTGCAAGATAGAGCCTGGAGCTCACTCACCCGCCGAGCGGAGGTGATGGCCACCAGAAAGGCTGTCTTCAGAGTCAGAAGACGAAGAGGACAGTTATGTAGAGGCTCAAAGGGAGCGCACATTAAAAAGGTAAGAACCAAGTTCAAGTCCCACTGAGGCATCACAAACGGAACAGGAGGGAAGAGGTGAGTAATGCCTTTCAAGAACCTGTTAACAACAGGGGACTTGAAAAGGAGGGCTGATCAGGGAGCCTGAGGAAGGCCGAGATAGCACAAAGATAACCCTTGATGGTACCCAGGGCAGAACCCTGTTGGGCCAGAGAGAGAAGGAACAGAAGGACCTCAGAAAGAGGGGCAGAAAGGGGATTCACAGCCTTTGCTGTGCACCATGCCACAAATTTCTTCCACCTGCAGGCGTATACCACCTTAGTGGAGGGACGCCTGGCTGCCAGAATCACATCACAAACTTCAGGAGGCAAGTCGAAAGGAATCAACTGCCGCCGCTTAATCTCCACGCAAGCAGGTGTAGACTGGACAGGTTCGGGTGGAGGACCGTCCCCTGCTGCTGCGACAGAAGATCCTCCCGAAGAGGCAGACGGATCGGGGGATCTACGCTCATATTGAGTAGCTCGGGATACCAAACTCTTCGAGCCCAGTCCGGAGCCACAAGAATGACTTGGGCCCGGTCGTGCCGAATCTTCTTCAACACTCTGGGTAGAAGTGGTATAGGCGAAAAGGCGTACAATAGACCGCAACTCCACTCGTGACGAAAAGCGTCGCCGAGCGAGTGCCGCCTTGGAAATTCCAACACGCAGAACTGATGACATTGCGCGTTCTCTTCGGTGGCGAATAGATCTAACCAAGGCTCTCCCCACTGTAGAAAGAGTCCTTGCGCCACTTCCGAGTGAAGACGCCATTCGTGATCCATCATGCACCTGCGGCTGAGTTCGTCCGCCCTGGCGTTCAGCGAACCTGCCAGGTGTTGAACCATCAGGAACATGCCCTGATGTTCCAGCCATGTCCAGAGGCGCAGAGCCTCCTGACAAAGGGTCCACGACCCCACCCCGCCTTGTTTGTTGCAGTACCACATGGCGGTGGTGTTGTCTGTGAACACCTGCACTACCTTCCCTTTGACAGAGGGAAGGAATGCCTTGAGTGCAAGTCGGATCGCCCGGAGCTCCAGAAGGTTGATATGGAGCCGGGACTCCGCCGGAGACCAGAGGCCTCTGATCTACGCCTCTCCCATGTGACCGCCCCATCCCAGAAGGGACGCGTCCGTCACAACTGTGTGCTCTGGCTGGGGAAGGGAGAGGGATCTGCCCATGACCCATTGCCGGTTCGAGAGCCACCACTGCAACTGTTTTGCAGTCCCCTCCGAGATCTGGACGTGATCGGACAGGTTGCCCTGGTGCTGCGCCCACTGGAACTTCAGGTCCCACTGCAGAGCCCGCATATGCCATCTGGCATGATTGACCAGCAGGATGCAGGAGGCCATGAGGCCCAGCAGCCTCAGGGTCATCCGTACCGAAACCCAGGATAAAGGCTGAAAGATCGGAATCATAGCCTGAATATCCCGGACTCGCCGTTCGGGAGGATAGGCCCGAAACTGCGTCGTGTCCAGAACTGCTCCGATGAAAAGGAGCTGTGGAGAAGGAATCAGATGCGACTTCGGCACATTGATGGAGAACCCCAGCGAGTGCAGGAGTTCGGCCGTAGTCTGGAGGTGGGAGACGACAGCCTGGGACGAGCCCGCCTTCAGCAGCCAGTCGTCGAGGTAGGGGAAGACTGAAACCCCTGCCCGGCGCAGATGAGCTGCGACCACCGCCATCACTTTCGTGAACACCCGAGGGGCACTGGTAAGGCCAAAGGGGAGCACGGTGAACTGAAAATGCTCGAGGCCTACCGTGAACCGAAGGTAACGCCGGTGGGCCGGCAGGACGGGGATGTGGAAATATGCGTCCTGCAAGTCCAACGCTACCAACCAGTCTCCAGGGTCGAGGGCAGTCAAGACCTGAGCTAGGGTGAGCATCTTGAACTTCTCCTTCCGGAGGAAGCGATTGACGTTCCGGAGGTCCAAGATAGGACGCATGTCCTCCTTGTCCTTTTGGGCACCAGGAAGTAGTGGGAGTAGCAACCACGCCCTACTTCTGGGGTCGGAACATGCTCGATGGCCCTCTTGGCCAAGAGGGCAGTGACTTCCTTCTGCAGAAGTACCAAGTGATCCCCTGACATGCGGTGGAATTGAGGTGGCATGGCTGGGGGGTGGACTCGAAGGGGAGGGAGTAGCCCCTTCGGACAATGTCCAAGACCCACCTGTCCGAGGTGATGGTACGCCAGTGGGGAAGGTGATGGCGGACCCTGCCCCCTACTGGCGTGCTGTGCACCTGAAAGGAGGGACTAGGAGGGTTTGGAGGCCGCGTACGGGTTGGAGGTGGTGGCCTGACCCGCACGCTGGTTGCCCGATCCGCCACGGCGGAATCCACGTCCTCGGCCACGCGAAGACGCCTGCTGCGCGGGCCGGTGGCTGGGCTGCTGATGTGAAGGGCGCCCCTACCGTGGCCACGATAGGGGCGAAAAGCAGAAGTCAGCGGAGGGCGTGTAGCAGAAAGGCCCAGGGACTTTGCAGTAGCCCGTGAGTCCTTAAAGCGCTCCAACGCATGGTCTGCTTTGGACCCAAAAAGACCGACTCCATCAAAGGGCATGTCCATGAGAGTATTCTGGACATCCCCTGAAAAACCAGTGGTTCTCAGCCAGGCATGGCGTCGTAGCGCCACCGTCGTTGCAATAGACCTGCCCAGCGAGTCGGCGGTATCAAGGCCACATCGGATTGTGTATTTGGCCGCATCCCTTCCTTCCGCAATGGCGCGGGAAAGCAGTGTCTGGACCTCCTCAGAACACTGGGGCAAAACATTCGCCACCGAATCCCACAAGGAGTGGGTATATCGGCCCAAAAGGCAAGCGGTGTTGATGGACCGCAAGCCAGCACTGGAGGAAGAAAAACCCTTCTTCCCAAATTGATCCAGGCGTTTGGATTCCCTATCCGGAGGGGCGGTAGGGAAGGCGGTTTGGGAAGCGGAGGCTTGGACAACCAAGCTCTCAGGGGTGGGGTGGACAGAGAGAAACAGGGGTTGCCCGGAGCTCGGCGATGGCGTCGGGACACGTTCCTATCCACAGGAGCCCCTGTGTTGGGCTTGGACCAGGCGCCCAAAAGAACGTCAGTGAGGGCGTCGTTAAACGGCAGCACAGTCTCCGTAGAGGAGGCTGCCGGCTGAAGCACCTCTGTCAAGAGATTAACCTTGACCGCCACAGCAGGGAGTTGGAGATGTAAGGCTCCATCCGCCCTACGCAACACCGTTGCAAAATTGGCTCCCTCCTCCGTAGCCACGGGAGGAGACAGCATGCCAGTGTCAGGGGAAGTATCTAGACCACTGGCATCCCCTAGACCCTCTGTCCAGTCCTCATCGTACTGACACTGTTGTGTCAGAGGGTCATCAGACCCCTCCCAGTCCTCCTGGTCCTCCTCAGGTTCAAAATAAGGGGGAGGAGGGACATTTGGGACCCAAGGTCTCATCGGCGCCGGAACCGGCGTCGAGCGACGTCGGTCCGGGTCCATGTCCGGAGCCGGAAGGAACTGGGAACGACGCCGCCCGGAGCCCCAGGCGGCGTCGAGAACGGCACCGGAGACATCGGGCGCCGGCGGAGGTGTCGTTAGGTCAACCGGCGTCGATGGGGGTTGCGGAGCCGGGATCGAGGCCGGGGCCGAAGCCGGAGCCGGGATCGAGGCTGGAGGCACGGGCGACGCCGGGGCCGGAGCCGTCGGCGACGCCGGGGCAACCCCATCAGGGCCTGCGGGGCCCGAAGGCGCACCGGAGGGACCTGGAGGCCCGAAGAGGCGGGCCATGGCCGACAGGAATTCCTGCACTTTGGCCGGATCCGCCCCCGAACCCGGGAAGGGCGGGTATTGCGGGGGCGACTCCACAGGCATGTCCGGGGGCGGGGACGGTGCCGGGAGGGGCCTCAGCCGAGTCGCGAGGCGAAGTCCTAGAGCGATGATGCTTTTTGGACTTTTTGTGTTTCGACTTACCGGACGAAGAAGACTTCGATGCCGACGACCGGTGTGGACTCCGCGATCGACCCCTGGACCTCTCACGCGACCGGGGCTTTCGCGGAGCCGAATGCCGGGACTCGAGGAGTTTTCGAGACCGCTCTCGCAAAGCTTTCGGGTTGAGGGCCTGGCAGTCGGTACAAGACTCCGTGTCGTGGCCTCGGCCGAGGCAGAAGAGACACTCCCAATGCGGGTCTGTGACGGACATCATCCGAGCACAGGCGCCGCAACGTTTAAACCCGGGCATCCCTACGACACCTTGAAGTCGATTGAGAAAAACAGTGAAAAAATTCACCAAAAAGTATGGTCAAAAAATGACCAGGGCACTGCTCTTCCCGGATCTGCGCTTGCTGGCGCGGAAAAGAAGAACTGACGTCAGCGCGCAGGGGCGGCACCTAAGTACTGCCCGCGACGTCATCCCGGCGATCACGACGCCGACGACGGACGCGGAGCCGCACGACGCCGCCTACCGACGCGCAAGGGTACTGCTACGCAAAAACTTTCCGGATCCAGCCTGACGCCTGGGGATATTCTAAGGTAAGGAATCTGTCACTAACGTGTCTCTTTCAGATATAGTATGATATTGTATGGCCTGTAATTGTGTGGTATAGCATGGCTTGGCATTGTATAGTATTCTATTGTATGGTTGGTCCTGTCTTTGTATAGTATAGCATTGTATGGTATGGACTGTAATTTCATTGTATGGTTTGTCATTGTATGGTATGGCCTGTCATTGTATAGTAAGGTATTGTATGGTATGGCCTGTTATTGTATAGTATGTTATGACATGGTATGGCATACCATTGTATATTATATGTTATGGTATGGTCTGTCATTGCATAGTATGGTATGGTATGACCTGTCACTGAAAAGTATGTTAAGGTATGCTCTATCATTGTATAGTATGGTATTGTATGGTATGCCCTATCGTTTTATGATATGGTATTATATGCTATGGTATGGCTTGTCATTGTATAGTATGGTAAGGCCTGCCATTGCTTGGTATGGTATGGCCTCTCATTGTATAGTATGGTATGGCATGTCATTGTATAGTATGGCCTTCCATAGTATAGTATTGTATCGTGGTATAGTATGGTATGGCCTGTCATTGTATAGTATGGTATGACCTGTCATTGTACAGTATGGTATCATATGGCCTGCCATTGAATAACATGGTATGGCCTGTCATTGTATAATATGGTATGGCATTGTTTGGGCTGTAATTGTGTAGTATGTTATGGTATTTCCTGTCTTTTTATGGTGTGATATGTTATTGTATGTTATGGCATGTCATTGTATAGTATGGCATCATATGGTACGGTCTGTCATTGTCTGGAATGGTATGGTATGGTCTGCTATTCTATTCTATGGTATGGTATGTCCTGTCATGGTGTGGCCGATCACTGTATAGTATGGTATGGCCTGTCATTGCTTAGTATGGTATGGCTTGCCATTGTATAGAATGGTATGGCATGGCCTGTCATTGAATGGTATGGTATGGTTCGGCATGTTGCTGTACAGTATGGTATGATAGTGCCTGTCATTTTATGGTATGGTATGACTTGTCATTGTGTGGTACAGTATGGAATGGCATGGCCTATCATTGTATAGTATGGTATAGAATGGTATGGTATGACCTGTAAATATATGTATGATATGGTATGGTTTGTCATTGTGCAGTATGGTAAGTTATGGCCTGTCATTGTATAGTATGTTATGGTATGATTTGTGAGTGTGTCTTATGGTATTATGTGATACAGCCTGTCATTGTATAGTATGGTATGGTTTGTCATTGTATATTATGGTACTGTATGGTATGGCCTGTTATTGTATGGTATGGTATGCCCTGGCATGCCATTGTATAGTAGTATATGGTATGGTATAGACAATCATTCAATGGTATGATATGTTATGGTATGGTATGTCTTGCATTGTAAGGTATGGTATGGCCTGTCATAGTATTGTATGGTGTGAAATGGTATTGAAAGTCCTGGAAGTCCATCATCTCATTCTGGAGCCAGGTTACATTCTTTTTGGCCTCAAACATTCATGCAGGCATCTGGGTGTAGGGTATCAGTAGTCCCATCCCTCCCCGGGGTAAGTCCTTGGTGTGTCACTATATATCCCAATACGGCTTCATAGTCAAGGTATGTCATATTCATTGCATCGGCATGATAATGGATATACACCATGGTGAACAACTGAAACCAGGCTTCACAGCTGGCCAGATAAGAGAATGGCAGTGACAGTAACAGATCATTCTTATGCATCACAGAAGGGAGTAAACCACAAACCCAACAATTTGTGACATTGGTGGTATGGTGAGCCTGATGGAGCATCTGCAGAAAGACATTGTCGACATAAGTCTGTCGGTGCCTTTCCTCATGAGGGGCTAAAGTGACAAATACATGTTCAGGAGGAACAGTAGTAGTACTAATCAAGGAATGCACAGGATGCCTTTCTTCGAGGAACCATATAATCCCTAACACTGCTACCAAAGCAACAAAAACTATTGCAAGAAATACTATCTTAGTTTTGGTGGGCCAGCTTGACCAAGTTGGGCTATTTTGCTCGAAACAGGGTGTTGCTAAAGGCTGTTCTTCTTCCATAACAATACGGCCAAAGGGATACATCCTTATATCTCAAGCTACCAGAGGAAGGTCCGTACTATAGAGCCAACTATTACGAAAAAAATGAAAAATGAAAAATAAAAGCACACAGTTCAGTGTCCATATATTCTTATTGTTCGTCTACGATGGTGCTACTGAGTACTTCACGGTGGGGCTGTACGGTCACAACCCTTTCTGTCTCTTCGCTCAGGATAGGGCACCCTCCCTCCTGGGAAGATACCCCCCCACTTATCCTGTCCAGTGTCTCAGACAATGCACCAATCTCCCTTTCCCTGATCTATCGTTGGTACCACAGACAAGGTACATGGACCCTATTCTTCATCCATGAAGTCCATCCCTACAAATCTGACTTTACCTTTGGTGCACTGACCCTCCTTCGGGGACGCAAGTTGTACCTAGTCACTCCAGGCACTGTCTCGTCACGGAAGAGGATTTTGAATTCAGAGGGGGCAGGGGACCGAGACTCGAGCTCCTGTGAGCCAGGTGGAGGAGAAACCTGGGCAGCCCTTATTTATGGGGGGACCGCCTCATTCAAAGCAGCATCGTTCTCCTCTTCCGTCTGTGCCCAGGTCAGTCGGGCATCAGAAAAATGAACGAAACGTGGCACCTTCTCCGTCTCGTGGTCCCATATGCCATCCAAGACCCATTTGTCGTAGGGGAGAGGCAGCAGGACTCGCTGGCAATGCGATAAGTGAATCCAGTGCTTCCGGCCGTCCACTTTCACCGCAGTCCGTGTGGCGAGCAGGACTTGCAGAGGCCCCTTCCACCTCGGCTCCAAGCACTTCTTTCTCTGGTAGTTACGGACCAAAACAAAGTCGCCTGGCTGGATGCTGTGCCCTGGCCCCTCAGGCGTCGGCGGCAGTGCCTCATGAATCTGTTGATGAATAGAACGCAAATGTTTTGTTAACTCGCATAGGTAATCTACAAGTAATGGGTATTCAATTTCTGAAAAATGGCGGAGCCTGGGGACGCCCCAAACATTTGCAGGGCGGCCGAAAACAACCTCATACGGGGATAATCCTATTCTAGAATGAGCTGTCACCCTCGTGGACAATAGGGCAAGGGGTAGCGCGTCTGCCCATTGCAATCCTGTGCTCTCCTTGATCCTTGCCAGCTTTAACTTGAGAGTACCATTGTACTTCTCAACTAAACCTGCTGACTGGTGGTGGTTTGCTGCATGAAACTTCTGCTTAATGTGCAGACCATCGCACACCAGCTGAATGACTTTCGCATTGAAGTGACTCACGTTGTCACTCCAAATCAAATGGGGCAAGCCGAAGCGCGGGAAAAACTCCTTCAAAAGGGCCTTTGCCGTCGCTATGGCTGTGTTCTCTTTAGTGGGGTAAGCCTCAATCCACTTACTGAACGCACAAACAACCACCAGCACATACTCCAAGTTGTTAACTCGTTCCATTTCGATGTAATCCATCTGGAGAACCTCGAAAGGGAAGGAAGGGGGTGCAAAATTCCTAGGAGGTGTAGGGGTACCCTTCCCAGGATTATGCGTCAGGCAGACCATGCAGTGCTTCACTAGATGAGCAGCTACTTTAGGGATATTGTTGTTTCGCCATACAGGATCCAGTAATTTACATATCCCTCTCGCACTGTGAGCTGGGCCATGTGCCATTGTAACCACAGGGAATACATATGCATCTGGTAACATCCATCTTTGCTTTTCTGACTTGTCAGTCCAGCAACCCTCCCCATCTAAACGCCCCATACTCTCCTGCCACGTTGCTAGCTCTTCAACCGTTGCCTCACTCTGTATCTCCTTCACGTTTTCCAGTGTGTCCTCAAATATCCCATTTTCAGGCACCCATATAGCTGGTCCCGCCACAAACATTCTCTTCATCTTAGACCTGGCTGTCTCTTTAGCTGTCTGATCTGCAAACGCATTTCCCCTCCCCACATCATCAGTAATCGCCTTATGGGCACTACACTTCACTATTGCTAATCTCGTGGGGAGTGTCAGGGCTGATAAAAGCCTGTGTATCAGAGGGCCGTGTTGTATCTTTGTACCGTGGGAGGTCAGGAATCCCCCCTCTGCCCAGAGCCGCCCAAAATTATGGGCTACTCCGAACGCATATTGGCTGTCAGTATAAATATTGACAGCCAATCCCTCACTTAGCTCACATGCTCGCAAAAGAGCAACCAACTCTGCAGCTTGTGCTGATTGGCAGGGAACACGTGATGTCTCAACTACAGTGCGCAGTGTAATAGCATACGCTGCAGTGGTGGTGCCATCTGACAGTTTGAAACAAGAGCCACCGACATATAGTTCCCCTTGCGGGTCAGATAAGGGAACGTCAGTCAGGTCTACCAGTCCCTTCGTCTCCTTTTCCGTTCTAAATAAACAATCATGGACATCTGTGTCCTCATTTTCCGAACGGAGGGGTAGTAACGTGGCTGGGTTCAGAGTGGCACATCTTTTAATGGTGATGTGTGGCGCAAACAGGGTCAATTCATAGCCAGTCAGACTAGCAATGCTAAGGTGCTGCGTCTTTGTCTTGTTCAGAAGTGTGTCCACAGCATGGGGTACCATTACTGTAAGATCAGTATTGAGGACGAGCCCTGCCGATTGTCGGATAGAGACAGCCATGGCCGGTGGCTGCTCTTAAACAGCTCGGGAGGGCTCTGGCGACAGTGCCAAGAAGGGCAGAGAAATAAGCACACGGCCTCTGCTTACCTCCAAAGGCTTGTGTTAACACAGAAAGCACACATCCGGCCTTCTCGTGTACGTACAACACGAAAGGCTTCTGGTAATCTGGCATACCAAGCACAGGTGCAGAGCAAAGCGCAACTTTTAATTGCTCAAAAGCTTGCTGACATTCATGCGTCCAGGGTAAGGGTTCATGCACATTCTTAGTTGTTAGGCGTAATAAAGGCTTTGTTAGTAAAGAGTAACCAGGTATCCAATGACGACAATACGAGGTGATGCCTATGAAAGCACGCACATCCCTCTGAGTCACAGGGACGGGCATCTTAACAATGGCATCAACTCGTTCAGGTGTTAGCCTCCTTCGACAGTAGGTGACCTAAATAGGTGACCTCCTGTTGACAATATTGGAATTTGGAAAGGGACACTTTATGTCCGTACTGTGCCAAATGTAGCAATAATTTGACTGTGGCATCCTTGCAACCCTCTTCAGTATCGGAGGCCACCAAAAGGTCGTCCATATATTGCAATAATCCATTACCTGCAGGCCTGCCAAGTATCACGCATCAGGTGTGACTAACGCATTTCAGTGTGGTGCACTGCATCACCGCACTGAAATGCATTGTCACGCATTTTAATACCACCGTCTCACTCTGCTGTACCAGCGGTGAAACTGGTAACGCCAGGCTGCTAGCGCCCGCACTGGCGCGCCTGTGATACCTGTGCGCTGGCTCTGCTGCTGCTCCCCGCAGGCTTGCCGGCCCGGGCGCTGCCACCAGAACAGGCTCAGACAGTAAACAGTTAATGATCTTGACTTGTGGACTGCTGCCTGCTACAATGTATCCAGGCCAAGGCACTCATTTGCCCAATACTGAGACACCCGGGCGGGGCCTGCTGTGCCCTCAGCAGTGGTTTGCATAATTGCAGCATACTGACTGTGGCCCCACGGGGTGGGGTGTGACCTGACCTCACGTCCTGGAAGGAAGTGAGGTCGGAATCAGGAAGCGGGGACTAGTGGAGCCCGCTACCGCCAGACCCAACCCGGCAGAACCGGAGCGTATGTGAAGCCCCACTGCCGGCTGCTGAGTCTCAGTGAGTCTAATGCCGAGTGGCACACGGTCCGTGCCCGTTTGCAGAGGGAGAGACTAGTGTTGCAGTCAAGTCTGAGGACAGAGGCGGGCGGCTGGCCCATAAACTGAACTGTGCAGTGGCAAGCCTCTCAAGTAAGTGACTGTCACTGTGAGACTCGGAGCCAGGCGAGTGCAAATCCACAAATTGAATCGTTTTTTAGTGGCAGCGCGATCAGCTGCCTGCAGGTCGGTGTCTGGACTGGGGTCTCTTTTCCTGTTTTACATGCTTCGTGTAAAACAGCAGGAAGTACGCACCATGCCCAGCAAAAGTGGAGTCGGCTGCACTGTCTGTTATTTTGGAATATTTATTATTATTCCAGGCATACCGTGCACTCCACAGCTAAATGTTCTAAATGGCTGCTCCAACTTGCATTCAACGTTTTCTCAGCCTAACAAGTGGCGCTTCTCGCACCCTTGGTCAGAGTGCGCATAATTTGCCTGTGCAGTCTCTAAAAATCACTTTGCTACTCTGTCGGCCCACAAGCTGCTGCACCAGCCCCCGGATATCACGTTTTCAGCAGACCGTTCCTGTCCCAGCCCGCCTGTTCTGTCTGCCACAGGTCGAGCTGAGCCCAACTCACCACAGACAGTTCACACAGGACTTCACCACTTCTGACATGATGGAGAAGGACCCTCCTGTCCTGCCAGCCCTGACAGTCTCAAGGCAGGTCAGCTGCGTGGCACCCAGAACAGAAGCGCCGCTCCTTTGAACACAATGCCAGGTGAGTTTGGGACTCACTTTGAATCTTCACTGTATTGCTTTTATTTAGGGCCCACTGTAAAGCAATGTGAATATACATATAAACTTAAAAAAATAATTTGATTCCTTAAAATGATTGCGGTTATTGTAACACCAAGGTTTGTTCCACGGCATATTTCGGGAAGTGATGGCTCGTTATGAGGAAGGAAGGCAGCCAGACACGGTAATCGACAGTCCTGCTGCTTCTGTCACTCTTAGCTTATTTCATACTTGAAGGACAAATTTAGAAAAGTAATGATGGCCATGTCAGGCAGTTTGTTTTGTTATTTGAAAGTTGGTGAAAGACACGTGTAGAATGCTAACCTGGGCACAGAGTGTGTATTGCTGCTTATTAAGAGTCAGGAGGCATGATTGTATTTTATTTAGTATTGGACCTGCTCACTGCTACCATTTACAACATTATATAGCTGTGGTGCCCTTTTAGTTTCACTGGTATTGTAATTGCTAATTTTTTTGTTGTTGCTTGAGAGGCCTTTTTTGTATTTGTGTTTTCTTTGTATTTGTGTTTTTTTTGTAATGTTTTATTTCTGTTGGGTATACTGTTGAAACAGTACACCCCACAGGCCAGTAACCCACAGAACAAGATGGTAATGGAAACATACAAAACATATCTTGTAGTAGTCAGGGCTGGTAAGGCCTTTTATTCCACTGGGTATTTCTCCGCAGCACTGCTATCTGAGGGGCGGTGCTGGCGCGGAATAGAACAAGCTGCCTTTGATGCAGTCTGTGGTGACTGCACAGGAGAGACAGCAGGTAATAGTGGGGGGAGTGAGTGTCACAGAGATAGTTTATCTAACTTCCTGAGCCAGTAGCCTGCCCTATAAGTAAAGTTACAGCGCCTGAGCTGAGCTCAGCATTGCACTCACTGTCTGCAATCTGCACAATGTTGAGTTCATCGTCAGTGAGGCTGGCTCAGGCTCTACGCTGGGGCCTCTCTCACATTCTAGTGCACTTCCATTTCTGGGGCTTTGCAGCAGTTTTAAGATGTTCTTAGAGTTTCTTATTGCAGAAATGGGTATGATTTCCGATATTGATATGTTTCCCTCATCTTCATTGCTTGATTTTGCTTGCAAGAAAGTGTCACTCATAGTCGTTGAATGTCACTCATAATTATGCTGAAATTATGAAAATGTCACACATAGGCAATCTGAAACCTTGGCAGCTAGGTACCTGAAGGGAGAGAGAGGGAATCCAACTGACTTTTCAAGGTTTGACTATATATACTAAGACTCTCAGTATACCCCTGAGGAGCTCGACAGAATTGGAAACTCCGGCACGCTAGGGTAAAACCAAAAAGGTGCCGGCTATTCGGATGAATGGGGATGCTAAAGAAAGCATTTTTCAAGTCAATCACAGAAAAGAGTTTGGCTGAGGAAGGAATCATTGTTAAGAGAGCAGTAATGTCGGGTACTACAGGAAACTGAGGGACCACTATTTTGTTAACCTCCCGCAAATCAATCACAAAGCGATAGACATCAGGATGAGCATCAGCAGAATCTGAGGGTGTCTTTTTGAGGATGGGGAGAATAGGGCTATTACACACATTGGCAACTGTCTCCTCAACCACCCCCGATTTGATCAAATCCTGTATAATCTGCAACAAAGCACGTTCCCCCGCCTGCGGTATTTTGTACTGGGGAATACGAGGTAGCACGGCGTTGTCTTTAATCGTAATAGAGACTGGTGGTATCTGCAACAGCCATACATCCGTATCTCCTGTTGCCCACAACGTGGTGGCACATCTTTGAATTCGGCGGGAAGCGGTGAGTCTTTTGAAAAACACTGTTTGGTACTGGCTACATCTGGTCCTATTGTCATATAGACGCCATCTGGAGAACATGAAATTGTAGCATGCAACTTTTTCAACAAATCTAATCCCATTAGATTTTCTCCGCAATTCGTTGTCAATAAGAATGGCGAGTCCACAGTGAAAGGGATAATAGTTAAAGAAAGGGGTTCAGAAATGGGGCTCACAACCGGTATGCCTGAAAAACCTACCGAAACATTGTTATGGCCAGACAGAGCTGCCCCGGGGACCAGTGAACGAGAAACAGAGCTATTCATTGCACCTGTATCCACCAAAAATATCTTAGCCGAACCATGCAAATCCGCTGTGACGTAAGGACCACGCAGATCTACAGGTATTTGAACTGGTCCCTCACCCTGCCCATGGCTGTCCTAGTTATAGCGATACCAAAGGAGATGATGGACGGAGCGTTAGAGCAAATCAAACACTCACCCCCAGTCAAATGATCTGGGTTTAATCCATCATCATTCTTTAGCTCACTCCACCACCCCAGTTCAGACATGGCCATATGCAAATCAGTCTGACCCTGTGCCTCATGGGAACAGTCCAGCCCGAACTGCCAAGCCATGTCTTCCCTGGACCGGAAACAAGCATCCTGGGACCGGTTTCGGGTTCAAAACCCTCATCAGCCAGGCTATCTTGAATCCAGTGGCAAAGTGAGCAAGGGACCCACGAACCCCACGAAACCGGTCCCAGGATGCTTGTTTCCGGTCCAGGGAAGACATGGCTTGGCAGTTCGGGCTGGACTGTTCCCATGAGGCACAGGGTCAGACTGATTTGCATGTGGCCATGTCTGAACTAAAGAATGATGATGGATTAAACCCAGATCAGTTGACTGGGGGTGAGTGTTTGATTTGCTCTAACGCTCCGTCAATGATCTCCTTTGGTATCGCTTGGTTCGCCCTAAGTTGGAAGGGTATGCCCAGACGTGGGTCCCTTGCTCACTTTGCCACTGGATTCAAGATAGCCTGGCTGCGCATTACGCCGTTCTGGGATCTCGGGATAAAAAATAGGATGCACCTCTCTCATTGGGAATTGGGACACAATCGTCGGTGTTTTCTGATGTAGCCTACCCCGATAACCAATCATCGTTGCAACATTACTAAAAACATCATTAGGGGCCATGTCAGTAGTGTATACGTGGTCTCGAATGTCATAAATTATTTGGGGTGCTACACCACCAAAACACTGTTCCCACAACCCCATCAATGTAGCCGACATATGCTTGAGGGCATGCTGCTGTACAAACGGCTCAAAATCTTTCAACACACTCCACACGTCCTCTACACTGTAGATCGGACTCCGTGCCCACTGTGCAGCCTGGTCGGCTACCATCTTTTTCTCCTCGTTTCCTACATCGGATCGAATCAGCACCCGCCCCATTTGTTTCTGTGCCGCAGCCCAATTCCCCTCATCCAACCCTCGCACTGGTGTCCCAGCACCCAACGATGCCGGGGATGAAATGTCCGGGAAAGACACAATAGATGAAGGAACGGGCACTAGTGTTAGTAATGACTGCGTTGAAGGTGTGAGAGAAGGGGGAGAAACATGAGCGGGGACAGCAGACACAGCAGAAGGACCTGCAGCTACTGCACTCGCAGCTTGCGAAGCCAGGGAGGAAACAGGCGGGCCGTAGCAGAAGCAGCCGGATCAGAGGTAGAAGGGCCAGATGTAGAAACAGAAGGAACAGAAGACTGAGATGTCGGAACAACAGGGTATACCCTCTGCAGGACATAGGGAGGTGGGGGCCGACCTTCTAATAGTTCATCCACAAATGCGTCACCTTCCTCTCGGGCAACATAGGATTGATCACATTGTAATCGAAACTTCCTATCAGCACACTTTTTCTATTTTCTCTCTATTGTAGGCTACTGCTTTCTGTGTTACCTTTTGCCTTTTCCCTTTCCTGGCCTCCTTCTCCGCCCGCATGCGCCTCTGCCTTGCTTCCTTCTGCCATACCTGAAGGGAATCAAACATCGACTGCCTACTTCTTCGGGCAAACAATTTATCCTGCAGATAGTTCAATTTCTGTTCATCAAAGGTACCTGTCGGTGGCCACTGAAGCTCGGCATTGTCCCTCGTATATTTGTGCCATAGTGTACTAAACATAATGGGGCCAATGCCGTGCTTGGTATACATGTCAAAATTCGGGGTGCCTTCCGGAGGCGCCGGTTGTCTCTCCTCCAGCTGAGCTTCGGCAGAACAACAGCGGCACCCCAAACACCATAGTTTGCTCAGACAAGGCATCTTAATATAAGACACATTCACTGTTCACACGAACAAATAACACACCAAACAAAGGAAATCCAAGAGGCAGCCCACAGACTGCGCCAAGACCAAGACAGTCCGGAGATTGTACCAAGACAATACAGTTCGGAGACTGTACCAAGACAAGAAGATATGCTCTAGCCCCAGGCCTTTTCAAGAATGAACCAAATTCAGCAGATGGCCTGGCAGAGCGTTCGCAAACACTCTGTATCTCAAGGGTCCACAGACCCACCAAGTTCAAACAAGCTAGGAATGGTCCTCAGACCATATTCGAGATTATTCAAAATGGTGCCATATTTACCAAGAGGCAAGACAAGCTCACCTGGTGCACACAGGTCAAGCAAAGTTATTCTCCACCACTGACTCTTCGGACCAAACGGTCAGATCCAAGGGTTTCGCCTTTTCAGGACTCCAGCCGGGAGGACCGCAGGGCGAGGCACCGCCCGACCAGACAGGCGGAGCAGCTGCGAGAACTAAGCTCTATCGTGTGGGGATCCCGGATCCGCCCATCCGATCTGACGCGGCCCCGTCCTCCATACCCGATTGCGGGCGGGATGGGTCCGCCCCATGGAGTCCCTGTTCGGGCGCCAACTGAAGGAAGTGACCCGAAATGGGCCACCCGGGTCACTCGCAACCACCTTTCGGCCTTCCCAGAAATGAAGAGTCGGGATGACAGTGGAGAATACAATCTAACACTTTTATTAGTAAGTACACTGCAGTGGAGTCCGGTCTGACCAGCCTCACGGGACAGCTGTCGAGGGACTGACTTCAGGACCCTTGGTAACACAAAATAAGCTTTCCAACACATCCCAAGTCCCGCCCCTTGTGGAAAAATACAGCTTGGGCAAAGGCTAAACAAAGAAGGCACAGAAGGATGAGCTACCACCTGCAGAATGAGTACACGTTATCAGGCTCCCAAGGTCATCTTGCTTGGTCTCAACTCTCTCCAGTGTGGGAGCATAACTATGATCAGGGATAGGCATGCGAAAACAGAATAAACTATTCATTTAGTACATCTGGGTTTCAACCTTGAATACGATAAGAGAGAACAACTGAAAAGCAGCTTTCTGCTGAGGCAAGCAGAGAAGGGCACAGAGGCCGGGTTTCGATCACAACATATCATGGCGGTTACATGGCAGAAAATGGCGTCTCAGATGCTAATTTTAGCCTGCACAATGTTAGAAGGAACTGGTCGCACACATTTGCAATAGCGATCAATATAAAATAGCTACATGAATGCTAGCATAACACAGTATACGATATAGAGGATGGGGCAATGACACATTCAATTCTAACATACCATTGTGTATTATGGTATGGTACAGTATGGTATGGTATGGTATATGACTCATCATTTCATAGTATGATATTGTATGGCCTGTCATTGTATAGTATGACATTGTAAGGTATGACCTGTCATTGTATGGTATGGTATAGTATGGCCTGTCAAATGATATGGCCTGAATTATATATTATGGTATGGTATAGTAAGTTATGGTCTGTCATTGTATAGTATTTTACGGTATGGCCTGTCATTGTATGGTATGGTACGGTATGGTACGGTATTGTACAGTACTGTATGATCTCTCACTGAAAAGTATATTCATTTATAGTCAGTCATTTTATAGTATGAGATGCCTTGTTGTTGTATGGTATGATATTATATGGTGTTGTATGGCTTTTCATTGTATAGTATGGTATGTCATGGCCTGTCATTGTATGGTATGGTATGATATGGTATCTTATGGCCTATCAAGATATGGTATGGTATAACCTGTCATTGTATAGTAAAGTATGGTATGTTATAGCCTTTCATCATATAGTATGGTATAGTATGACCTGTCATTGTATAGTATGGTAAGGGATGGTCTATCATTGAATGGTATGGTATGGCTTGTCATGCATAGTATGGTATGGAATGGCCTGTCATATGGTATGGTCTGTCTACGGGCAGAGACTCAAGAGGGAGGGTCTCGCCACAGAAGACCCTGATTTCAGGAAGGCGATAGTCATAACCTGGAAGAATGAGTAACAGAACCCGCAGGTAAGAGAACATATTTTTATTTGTCAATCTGTTGTGTCGGCATCTCTCAGGCTCTCCTAACCGTTCCTCTTGAAATCTCTAGAACCTACTGTTCTGGGAAGAACCAAGAGAGCACAGGAAAAATGGGAAAGAGGAAAACAGGAAAAGCATACATAACGGTACACTGGCAATTTCATGAATCAGAAATACAACAATGGCCTGTCATGGTATGGTATGGTGTGGTATGCCCTGTCATTTTATGGTATGGTATGGCCTATCATTGTAAGGTATGCTATGGTATGGCATAGCACATCATTGTAAAGTATGGTATTGTATAGCCTGTCAATTGATGGTATGGTTTGGCTTATCATTGTATAGTATGGTATGGTATTGCCTGTCACTGTATGGTATGGTATGGTATGTTATGGCCTGTCAAGATATGATATGGAATGGTATGACCTGTCATTGTGTAGTAAGGTATAGTATGTTATGGCCTCTCATTGTATGGTATGACCTGTCATTGTATAGTATGGTAAGGGATGGGCTGTCATTGAAGAACAAGTTACTTACCTTCGGTAAAACCTTATCTGGTAGAGACTCTATCAAGCCGCTGATTCCTTACCTTAGAATTATCCCCCGGCGTCAGACTGGATCTGGAAATTGCTTGTGAGCAGTACCCCTGCGCGCCAGTAGGTGGCAATGTTCGTCTCCGTGTGGTGTCAGTCTTCATTGGAAGTGGCATGCGCGGTGCCTCTTTAGGCACCACCCCAGCGCACTGACATCAGTTTCTTTTCACAATTTTCCAAGCCAGAAGTGCGGAGCCATATAGCACACTGACCACTGGTGTGTAAGAACTAGGGCCCTGAAAGGTGAAACAGCCTTAAATCTATAATCCGTTTGCTGAAAGGGAAGGATGGTTGGTTGGGTAATGAATATGGAGCTAGATAGAGTCGCTACCAAATAAGGTGCTACCGAAGGCAAGTATGATAGACTTCTAGCCGCAGATTCCTTACCTTATAATAGATATCCAACCAGGAGGTTGGTCTGTGGAACAAATTCTCACTAGAAAATCCTTCAGGACTGAATGGGCAAAGCGCCCATCCCTATGGACGTGGCTGTGCAGGCAGTAGTACTTGGTAAACGTTTGCAGAGATGGCCACATTGCTGCCTGGCAGATGTCCAGAACCGGAACTCTGCATGCTACCTCAGTGGTCGCAGCTTTGGCTCTGGTGGAATGAGCACACAAGCACTCAGGGGATTGCTTACTGGCCAGTGCTTAGAAGATTTTGATACAGAGCACGATCCATTGGGAGATGGTCTGTTTCTGTACCGCCTTTTCTCTTCTGGGCTCCGACATACCCCACGAAGAGTTGGTCATCCACCTGGAACTCTTTTGTGTGGTCAAGGTAGAACAACACCACTCTTTTTGGGTCCAGTTGGTGGAGTCACTCCTCTTCCTTAGAGGAATGAGATGGAGCATAAAAGGTGGCCGGGTGATGGACTGGCCAACATGCAAGGGAGCGATCACCTACAGTAAAAAGGAAGCTCTAGTGCGAAGGACCAGCTTGTCTGGGAAGATGTTGAGGTACGGAGGCTTAGATGACAAAGCTTGGAGCTTACTGACCTTCCGGGCAGATGTTATTGTCACTAGAAAGGCCATCTTGATAGTAAGAAGCCTGATAGGGCAGTTATAGAACAGCTCCAATGGAGTGATGTTCAGAAAAGTCAATACTTAGTTAAGATCCCACTGAGGCATGATAAAAGGAGAAGGTGAGAACAAGTGTTGGAGACCTTTCAGAAACCTTTGTACAATAGGGGACTTGAAAAGGGATGGCTGATTTGGCAACCAAGCTGGCAGAAAGATAACCTTTGAAGGTGCCCAAAGGAGAGCCATGCTGGGCAAGAGAAAGATTAACCAGAAGGACCTGAGAAAGGCGAGCAGAAAGGGTATCAACCTGTTTTTCTGCACACCATGCCACAAACTTGCCCCAAGTACCGTTTTGGTAGAGGGAAGCCTGGATGCCAAGTTGACATCACAGACTTTGGGTGGAAGGTCGAAAGCTGTCACCACTAAATTTCCATGCATGAAGGTGGAGCATTGATAGGTTCGGGCGGAGAACTCTCCCCTGCTGCTGCGACAGAAGATCCTCCAGAAGGGCCAGCCTGATTGGACGACCAATGGCCAAGCTCAACAGCTCGGGATACTAGACTCTCCGAGCCCACTCCGGAGCCACAAGGATTCCTGATCAGGACAAGGATTCCTGATCTCCTCGAGAATTCTGGGCAGGAGTGGTATGGGCAGAAAGGCGTACAGGAGGCAGAGCTTCACTCACGAAGAAAAGAATCTCCAAGCGAGAGCTGCCTTGGAAACTCCAGCACACTACTGACATTGCACGTTCTGGGTGGTGGTGAAAAAATCTAACCAAAGCTCTCCCCACTGCTGAAAGAGACCTTGCACCACCTCCGGATGGAGACACCATTCATGATCCGCTTGGCATCATAGGCTGAATTTGTCCACTCTGGCGTTTAGGGAATGAACCAGGTGTTGAACCACCAGGGAAATGCCCTGGTGTTTCAGTCATGTCAAGAGACGCAGGGCATCTTGACAAAGGGTCTCTAACTTCACCGGCCCTATTTGTTGCAGTATCACATGGCGATGCTGTTGTCCTTGATGGAGGATAGAAAGGCTTTCAATGTCAGCCGTATCGTTTGGAGCTCTGTTAGGTTGATGTGGAGTCCGGATTCCGCAGAGACCAGAGTCCTCTGAATGCCACCTTTCTCAGATGGCTGCCCCATACCAGGAGTGACACATCTGTCACGAGAGTGAGCTCTTGTTGGGGTATGGAGAGGGGTCTGCTGCTGACCCAATCGCAGTTCGTTAACCACCATTGCAAATCTTCTGCAGTTCCCTCCAAGATCTGACCATGTCGGGAGATTGCCTTGATGCTGTGCCCACTGGAACTTCAGGTCCCACTGCAGAGCTTGCATATGCCAGCGGGCATGTGTCACAAGCAGGATGCAGGAGGCCATGAGGCCCAGCAGCCTCAGAGTCAGTCCCACTGAAACCTAGGATAGAGGCTGGAAGATTGGTGTCATAGCCTGAATATCCTGGATCATTCAGGAGGATAGGCCTGAAACTGCACTGTGTCCAGAACAGCTTCTATGAAGGGGAGCGTTGGAGAAGGGGTCAAGTGTGACTTCGGCACGTTTATATTGAACCCCAATGAGTACAGGAGGTCTGCCGTAGTCTGGCGGTGGAAGACAACTGCCTGGAATTAGCCCGCCTTCAACAGTCATTCATTGAGATAAAAGAAGACTTGTACCCCTAATCTCCGCAGATGAGCTTCTACCACTGCCATCACCTTGGTGAGCTCCTGAGGGGCGATAGTAAGGGCAAAAGAGAGCAATGTGAACTGAAAGTGCTCATGACCTACATTGAACTGCAGGTAATGTCTGGGGGCAGGCAAGACGGGGATGTGGAAGTATGCGTCCTGCAAGTCCAATGCAACCATCCAGTCTCCCGGATCCAACGCAGAAAGGACTTGAGCAAGCGTGAGCGTTTGAATTTCTCCTTTTTCAGGCAGGAATTGAGATAGCACAGGTGTAGGGTAGAACGAAGGCCTCCATTCTTATGGGTCACCAGAAAGTAGCGTGAATAACAACTACGACCTACTTCTGCTGCCATCACCCTCTCTATGGCTCCTTTGGCCAAGAGAGCCGCCACTTCATGGCGGAGTAATGAGGTATGGTCCTCCATCAGCCTGTCGCAAGTGGGTGGCGTGGGTGGAGGAGTTATAACAAAGGGGAGGGAGAAGTCCCTCAGGACAATCTGGAGAGCTAGGGGTCAGATGTTATCAACCTCCAGTGCTGCAGGTGATGGCGTATCCTGCCTCCCACCAGGTCCCCATGATGTTCAGAGGGCAAACTAAAGAGGCTTGGAAGCTGCGGCTGCGAGGGAGGCAAGATGGCGACCGACTGATATCGCCGTGAAGATGCTCCGCTGAGCCTCCCCTATTGCGGTGCTTTGAAGGCTCTCTAATCATCTCTTTGACAGCGGGGAAATGAGAATGATTTAAACCCCCATCAAGGAAAGTGCTTTTAAAGAAAAGGGAAGGGAAGGAATGCGGACGCGGAAGAAAACACAAGACTCACCCTGGCTGCTCGCCATTGCATTTCGCCTTCACCTTGAGGACGCCGAGGCAGCTCTGGGTTCATGGATGAAACCCGGCCTGCGCGAGCTTTCTCTGGTTTTACAGTGGAGGACTGTGTGGAGCAAGGCGCGATCGCTAAACAGAGCGGAGAAACCTCCCGCAGTGGCAGCGGCAACATTGTGGCACTGTAATCCGTGCAAGATCAGAATCGGAGTGTGGAGCAGGCTCGGTTTTGAGACCTCGTGCTGCAGTAAAGGCAATTCCTGCAAGCTCACCAAAGTAAGGATGACTGGTAAGGGGGCGAGGGCAGGGAAGATTCTTCCTGTCCCCTCTGAATCCAAAGCTGCGTTGGCACTTACACAGCAAAAAAGAGCGGATGCCTTGAGCGCGAAAGGTGGTGAGAAAGGCGACGGTATAAAAAAGACTTTGCAAGAAAAAGACTCGACAATGTTAGTCGCCGGGCAGAAGGGCACCACTCGTACACCCAAGGATGCCGATGGCTCACAACCTTTAATCACGAGTCGTTTTGCAGCAACTAGCGAGAAAGGGAAAGAGAGCAGTTCGCTAGTTAGCGACGCAGATAGCCTGGGTACAGGAGGGCTGAAATGCGCAGCAGGACAGCTGGTAGATACTTTTTCAACGGATGATACTGGTAAAGCCCTCGCCTTTTTTCCGGTATCTATGCCAGCAGAGGTCAGTCTGGAGGGTAATTCAATCAGCATGCACAATAACTCCTGTATTTTGGCTAGCAATTCAACTGCTCCCAACAACATCGCAGCCACAGCTAACTCTCTTCCACTAGCGCCTCTTGGAGATCGTGTAGTTATAGATTGGAATGTAAAGACGCCTGACAATCAGGATAAGTTTTATTCCCTGACAGAGGAGTCCGAAATGTCAGATATCAGTATCTCGGTGTCTAGTGGGGAGGAAGGAAAGAAATGGTACAGTAGTCCTAATTCTGAGGCTCAGAGAGGTAAACCCGGCACCAAAAAACTACTGAAAAAAAAAAGAAGCAGAGAGCGTGCGCAAAGAAAGGACTACCCTTATGACAATGATAATACAGATGTAAAAGAGCTGACATGGGACTACAATAACACCCCTCTCACCTTAGTTCCAGGATCCTCCACCGTCTCTGTGCTTAATCAAACAAGCATTGGCAGTGGCAAAGGCGACGATCTGCAAGATGCAAGAACCAAACCTGCCCTGATAGATGTTTTACGGTTCATTAAAAGTTTCCAGGAGGAAGTCAAGACAGACAGTCGTAGATCCCGTATGGCGGCTAAAAAAGTGCAAGGGGCAGTTAGAAAGGTTGGTAAAACTTGTGCCGATATTGCGGATCGAATGGCCATGGTGGAAGAAAGGACGGAACAACTGGGAAAAGATGTGGTCTTACTTCAGACTCAGCATGATGAACAAGAGGGGTTAGTAAAAGATATGATGTGGAAAATGGAGGAGCAAGAAAATCGACAGAGACGTAACAACCTCCGCTTTTTAGGAATTCCGGAAGGGGTCGAAAAAGACGACCCCAGGAAATTTATGATTACTTTATTGAAAGGGGCTTTTCCTGAACTGCAAGCATGGGATTTGGACAGGGAAATTCAAAGAGCCCACAGATTTCCCCTGTTTCCTGGCAAACATGCAGCCGCATCACAACACCCTCGTGCCATGCTTTTATTTTTTGGAAATTTTTACTTCGGCAAAGCCTTTTGATTTGGCCAGACCCACCAAGAAACGAACCTTTGATGGAATTACTTTTTCACCAGACCCGATTTCGCTCACGCTACGGTGGAGCGTAGGTGGAGGCTCCGGCAGCTCTTTGAACCATTTCAGAAGTTGGTTGCCGAGGTATACCTACAGAACCCGGCCCGGCTGAAAATAATTTACAAAGGGACTACTCGCAGTTTTGTTTCGGAAATACAGGCGCAAAAATACCTAGAGGAACTCTCGGGGCACAAAAAATGTGGCTAATCATCTTAAGCACATTTGGGACAAGGCGCTAAATATGGCTAGACAATGTCCGATAAGCTCTGATAATGTTTGTGCAGTATGGTGAAGGGGAAGGCAAGGGGGAGGCAGGCTATAAGACTTAGCAGCCCTTTCAACTGCCGAACCTGCCTGGGTGCTGATCATGACATAGTTTAGACTAATTGTATCTTTTTTTCTCTCACACTTTATATTTAGCATGGTATTAATCCTGCGGTTGAGGGGGGGGGGGGTTTTGCTTTGGGGGTAACGGCGACTGGAGCTTTCTTTTCCAGTTTTTGGTTATGCTTGATAGGGAAGCTTGGCGGGATCACGGGGCTTTATACGTCGGATGTCAAATCCCTGGCTCGGCCAGATAACCTCCAGAGGTGGTGGAGGGTGGGGGGCTGGGTGGGAGAAGGTGGGGGTGGGGGAGGTCAGACAGGTCGCACTAAAAGGCAATTGTAAAAAGAAAAATATAAAAATGAGTCAAACCAATCTAGTTTGCTACCCGAGTTTGATCTTTGGCAAAAAGGGGAAAAAAGTAAATGAAGGTGGTGATACATACAGATTCTGTAGCGGAAAAAGATGGGACTGCTAAGAGTATTATCAGTGAATATCTGTGGCCTAAACGATCTTAGGAAAAGACAGGCGGTGGCAGTAGGACTTCAAACCTGGGGCACAAATATTGTTTGTTTGCAAGAAACGCATATTGAGGGGTCACAAACACATATTCTAAAATCATTAGGATATAGGTTGATCTGTGCCACGTCACAAGGGGCTAGGGTAAGAGGGGTTGCTATTTTAGCTAGGGGAGTGGGCTTGTCTTTAGACGCTCCAAAACAGATAAATGTGGACGCTGGGCAATTACAGAGTGTCAATTTGGGAGTGAGCAAAAGATGACTTTATGTGCCATCTATGGTAGCAACATCGACGAGGCATCTGTTTTTGATGAGATCTCAAATGAATTAATGCATTGGCCATTACCCTTAATGATATGCGGGGATTTCAACATCAATCTTCCAAGTAACTGGTCTTTAAAGGAGGGGTGGCACTATACCGGCCGTAAACCCAAAGTTTTTAAAGCATTAAGACAAATGTGTTGCATACATGGGCTAGTAGATGGCTGGCAGACTCTAAAATCTGATGATCCTGGGTTTACATATTTTTCCAACCCACATTTCACCCATGCAAGATTGGATTATATTTTAATGTCTAATACAATTAAAACTAAGTGCCAAATTATGAAACTTCCCCGGATCCTCTCCGATCATAATCCTCTTATTTGTTCTATGGAAATAGATAATAGAAGTGACACTCCTAGCTCATGGACGTTCGAGAAAGCCCTGCTCTTAGATGAGAACTATTGTAGCCATATTCGAGAATGGATTCCTACATTTTTATCCGATAATGAAGCGAGTTCGTCAATCGAAATTGTCTGGGATACCCTAAAAGCAGGGATCCGAGGGGAGACCCTGCAATATTCTTTAAAAGCTAATAAAGCAGCTAGGGAAACTATGCAGGGGCTACAAGATAATTTGAAAAAGCAGAGGAAGATCTAATAAATATTACAATGGGAAATGCCCCAGCAGGGCAGGAAGATGTAGAGAAAGTCCAGAACCAGGTGGCAATCGCTAAAGCTTTAATTACGAATATTTTTATGGAAAAAGTAATTAAAAAAGCATTCTCACAGAAGGAAATGATATATGAAATGAACGAGCAAATCGGACACCAATTAGCCGTTCGTATGAGACAACAGGCTTCATCAAATCTGATCCGCGAAATCCAGGATCCTCTGGGCGGTCGAGTAGTAGACCCCAAACTCATAAGAGAAGCTTTTTGGCGGTTTTATCAAGATCTATATACTGAGCTAGGGGGTGGGGATCAGACTAGTATTGAGGACTATCTAGATCAGGTTACTAAGGAGAAATTTAAAGAAGAGGATGCAAATCTCTTAGAGGAGATACCCACAGAGGGAGAAATCATTGGTGTAATTAAAGCTTTGCCAAAAGGGAAAGCCACAGGGTTAGATTGTATCTCGTCAGAATTTTATGTCTCTTTTCTAGATCAAATTGAAAATATTTTTATAAAGCTTGTTATACATATCTTTAAAGGAGGCCAACCCCCGAAATCTTGGTCTCTGGCAAAAATAGTTATTTTCCCTAAAAAGAACAAACCGCCGGAACTGATGGGCTCATATCGTCCCATTACCCTCATTAACTCAGACTCCAAAATGTATTCAAAAGTTTTGGGTAATAGAATCGCTCCCATTATCCACAAAGTGATTGCTCAGAGCCAACATGGCTTCGTTCCAGGCAGGTCCACTACCAACCACATTCAGCGAGTAATTACTTTGTTTGATGGTATGGATGTTACAGGAGACCCTATGGCGCTGATTCTGCTTGATGCAGAGAAAGCTTTCGATAGGGTCTCCTGGAACTTCCTCTGGACTGCAATGTCCAGAATGGGTATCAAGGGAGGCTATATACAGGCAGTTCAAAAATTATATGAGAATCCAAGGGCCGTAGTACTGGTAAATAATATATTAACTGAAGAGTTGATTATATCACGTGGAACACGGCAGGGCTGTCCGTGCTCGCCATTACTTTTTGCAATCTATATAGACCCATTTATCCGGCGATTGGAAAAGGAGGAAGAAATTAAACCTATACTATCACAGGGGTTTGTCACCAAATCACTAGCCTATGCGGATGATATCGCTATCGTGACATCTGACCCAAATACGGCTATGACAGCTATCGAAAGGGAGGCTAAACAGTTTGGTAATGTGTCCGGCTATGCCATTAATCAGGGTAAAACTCAGATTGTTTTAAATAGGAAAATTGATTGGAGGGATCCTCGAGTTGTGGAACAGGCGATGTACTTAGGAGTCCGCATCACAGCTGATTTAGAAAATCTGGTTGAGATAAATCTGAAGCCAATAACTGATATAATGCGGAAAGATCTTCAACGTCTGGATAATTTACATCTCTCTATTACTGGAAGAGTGAACGCAATTAAAATGGTATTCTTCCCTAAAATTTTGTATATGTTTAGGGCAATTTGTTTAGAATTCTCTTCATCCTGGTTTAAATCAATAGAACGGATGTTCTCTAGTTTTATCTGGGCATATTCACAACCCCGGCGGGCTTACAAGCTCCTCACTCTCCAAAAGAGCGAGGTGGACTAGCTCTCCCAAACTTGAAGGCATATTATTGGGCTACCGTATTATTGTATAGCGAGGAGTTACTTCAGAATAATCAGGAAGGTATGGAGGGAGTAGTTTATGCACCATCTATTTTCCAATTACTACTCGGCCGGGAGAGTGGAGGATATTGGTGGAGACATTTACACGATAGTTACCATAAAAAGGTTAAATTTAAAACATTATTTAGTGGATTTAAGGTATGGAAGACTATTAGGAAAATGCTTGGTATAGGGAGATTGTCTTTCTATACGCCCTTAAAAAATAACCCAGAATTACCCGAAATTTTTAATGATAGCTCTATACACAAGTGGTACGATGTAGGCATTGTACAGATAGGTTGCCTCTTTTCCGCTATTGGGATTCGGTCTTTCGAAGAATTAAAAACCAACTTCGGACTAGACTGGCGAGACTTTTTAAGTACTTACAAATTAGAGATTTTTTGTCACGGAAGGTAGGGGGAAGTGGGGGATGGAAAAAATTGATCTTGTAGAAATACTTCTATCTGGCACCAAAAATACGATTGGGGGTATGTATTCACGCATCAATGCTATGTTCCCAGATGATATGGAGAAAATTGCGCAAAAATGGTTAGAGAAAGCAGCAATAACAAATGTGGAGTTTAATTATGCTTATGAAATGTCACAAACAATTTTAATGTCAACTAAACTCCAAGCCCAATTTTTTAAAACCTGTTTCTTTTTATATTATACACCGGACAAAATAGCTAAGTGGGGTACCGGTAAGAGCACATGTTGTCCTAGATGTATGCTTGTTAAGGCTGATTGTGTACATATCTTTTCTACTTGTGAAGAGTTAACATCTGTTAAACAAGAGATAGGGAAATTTCTCTCCATAGTGATGAATTGCACGATAGAGTTATCTAGCGGTGTTATTTTATTAGGGGCAACAAATCCTGGAAATGCCCGAAACGGGCATGAACTTGTTTTTATAGCAATGGCCGTTTTTAGATTGTGTATAGCCTGAGCTTGGTTGGATGCTAACGCCCCGACATTTCAACAATGGTTAGCTAGATTTCTCGCCATTTCAAATATCGAAATTGCTATCTATAAACGTAAGGGCAATAGGCGACGGAAAAGAGGTTTAAAAATCTGGACTCCTGTAAAAGAATGGTGTCAATCGCAAGATTGTACAGAGTGAATGGTTTTTTTTAGGGTTTTTTTTAGGCTTAAGCTGCAAGTGGATTTGGGCGCACCAATGTATGTATTAATTAATTTTGTCTTTTGATAAATGTAATTCATTCTATATTGTATGTATGCTTGTCTGACCTGGTGGGTGGGGGGAGGTAAAAATTTGTGGTTTAAAAAACTGAATAAAGATATTTAAAAAAAAAAAAAAAGGAAGCTGCGGCTGCTGGGGGTAGTGGATTGGCCCAAACTCTAGCTACCTGACCCGCAGGGTCTGTGGGTACTGCATCCTCAGCCATGCAGGAGCTAGGAAGCTTGCATGCCATGGTGGCTGGTCAGATAGAGACATGGCTGGAAGTCCCTTCCGTGGCCACGAAAGGTGGACGGGGGTTGGTGAGGGGCCATGGAAGGGGCCATGGAAGGACCCATGGACCTGGCCGTAGCTCTGCTTTCCTTAAAGTGCTCCAGCGCAGAGCCTGCCTTGTCTCTGGAGATACAGGAGCCATCGAAGATCATGTCAATCAGCGAAGCCTGGACATCCCCTGAAAAGCCAGTGGTTCTCAACCAGGCATGGCGCCTAAGGGCCACCGACAATGAAACTGTACTGCCTAGTGAGTCGGTCATGTCCAGCCCACAGTGAATGGCGAACTTAGCTGATCTCTGCCCACAGTGAATGGCGAACTTAGCTGATCTCTCCTGTCAGCATTAGCTAGGGAGAGTATGGCTCGGGCCTCCTCTGAGACCATAGGCAGCACTTGGGCAACCGAGTCCCAGAGTGAGTGGGAGTATCAGCCCAAAAGGCACGCAGTGTTCACCGACCGCAGTGCTAGGCTGGCAGAAGAAAACATCTTCTTGCCTAAGGTATCCAGCCTCTTGAATTCCCTCTCTGGTGGAGTGGTAGGGAATGCGCTAGGATTTAGTTTGGAAGTGGAAGCTTGGACCACCAATGTCTCCAGGGTAGGGTGTTGGGTGAGGAAGTTGGGGTCCCCTGGGGTGGGTCGATGGTGGAGGGCAATTTTTCTGTTCACAGGAGCGCCTGTTCAGGGCTTGGACCAGGTCCTGTGCAGACCATTCGTGAGTGCCTCATTACATGGGAGAAACGGTTCTGAAGGAGTGACTCCCAGCTGAAGCACCTCCATCAAGACATTAGTTTTGACAGCCACGGAGGGCAGCTGAAGGCTCAGGACCTCGGCCGCTCTACTCACCACCATAGCAAATTACGTTCCCACCTCTATAGCCACAGTAGGAGTAGATACCAAGCCAGTATCTGGGAAGGTGTCAAGTCCACCTGCATCAGCCAAATTCTCACACCAGGTGTCCTGATTGGGGTCTAGAGGCTGGTATTCATAAGGGTCCAGTGGCCCCTCCCAATATTCCCTAAATCCTAGCCCGTAGGTATTGGGCTCAGGATCCGGTATGGAAGGAATGGCTCCAGTCGGTACCGGAGTCGGCGCTGGATGACGCCCATCCAGCTCCATGTTGGAGTCGAGGATAAGAATGGTGGCAGCGCCTGTGGAGCTGAGAACGTCAGCAGTGGGGCCCGGGAAAGTAGAGGTGTCTCGACCAGAGCTGGTCCAGATCTGTCGATGAATCCAAGGGGCCCTAAATGGTGTGGGGGCGAACTCGCCGGTGGAAAACCAGTAGGGGCCACCCCCAAACTTGCAGAGCATGAGGGGGTGCCAGCGGGGATAGGCCACCTAAATAAGAGGTGCATGGCCTCATGAAACTCATGGAGTTGGGCAAGGGTTGCTCTTGGAAAGTCAGGGAGGCATGGAGACGTCCCAGGCGCAGGCTCAACCACAGAGCCAGATCTAGAATGATGACCCTTCCTCATCTCGTCGGATGACTTCGACGGACAGGGGGAAGTCGAAGACCTCTTTGACTTTGTGTTCTATTTCCAGTGGGACTTACCTGAATGAGACGATCTTGACTGCGACAACAGGGGCGGTGCGTCCATTGGGGCGTTGCCCCCCCGCCCGCGCCCGCAGCTCCCTCGGCGTCTCTGAACTTAAGTAAACTGACTCAGTTTACTTAAGTTCAGAGACGCCGAGGGAGAACTGACAATCATGTCAGTCAGAATGACGTCGGACCGCCCACACCCCCTTCAGAGTCTGAAGGGGGTGGGCGGTCCGGCGTCATGTTGACTGACATGCATTGTCAGACCAGCCAGGGACAGGCAGCAGCACAAGTGCGCATGAGTGGGGAAGGTCGGCGAATTTTTCCGCCGTGCCCAGTCATGCGCACTTGTGTTTGCACTGGCTTGCGCATGCCCATTAGGAGAGCGAGGGTTGAGCAAAGGCTCAAACCTCGGTCTCCTAATGGGCAGGCGGGCGAAGAATAACCGTGCCCTAAGCCAATCCTGGTGCGGCTGGAGCAGCGCCAGTATTGGCTGAGGGGTTGTTGCCAGTGCCACTCCAGTGCTGTTCCTGTTTGAAGAGGCGCAGACCCGGCCGAGAAGCGGCGCGGACCCGGGACCGGTCAGGTAAGTTTTTTCTTTTTTTCTTTTAAATTTCCCCGGACCCCACCCGCGCGTGACCCCCAAAGCGAGTATTGTGAGCCGCAACTGGTAGAGGCAGACACTAGACAGACAGCCAGGCCCCTCAGACCGCGGCCGCAGCACGTTCAGATGGACCCAGACCCGGCTGCGAGGAGTGCAAGAGACAGCTTTGACTGTCTGTCAGGAGAAGAGAGGGGCAGCCTTTACCGCCTATCATGTGCGACAGCCAGAGGTACAGCTTAAGACACAACACGTCATCCCAGCTGTCAGGGAGGAAGGGAAGAGACAGCACTCTTTACTGTCTGTGCTGTGTGACACTCACAGCTTCAGACAGACACCTACAGTGCAGCTGTCAGGGTGGAGGGGAAGCGACAGCCTTTACTGTCCGTCAGGAGAAGAGACGGACCGATAGCAGCACTCTTTACGGTATATCATGTGTGACGGCCAGCGTTACAGCTTAAGACACATCCCTTCATCCCAGCTGTCAGGGAGGAGGGGAAGAGACAGCCTTTACTGTCTGTCAGGAGAAGAGATAGACCGACAGCAGTTCATTTGCATGCTTCACACGGTCCTTCCTCACTCTGTCACTCCCATTTCAGGTTTAATATGAGCAGAAGTATTGCAAACCCTCACTGAAAATATATAACTGCCGGGCAGGAGTTGTGCAAGTCTCTTTCACAAAACAGTTACAGCTTTGGAGAGGAGTAGCAGGGCAACAATGCCTAACTAAACAGACACTGCGTGGGCAGTAAGGTGTCCTTCATACAAATGTTACAGAGTGAGCATTATTTGAGAGTGCATACTTCAGTAACAGAACACCACAGGAAGCAAACAAGCATCCAGTTTTCCCTCACTGATGTGCAAGCCTCACTTTGTTGTCAGCGTTGAACGCGTTTGATACTAAATGTATGGGCGATGTGCATCACACACCTTGTAGTTAAATATAAACTATGTTTGTTTTTTAATGAAATGTGGAGCGAATATTTGTTGAAATGCCGGACATCGCAACGTTTCAGTTTTGGGGGAAAAAAGGAATGCGTTTTTACGAAATGTCTGCTGTCTGGAGGTAATTGGGAGGGTCTGGGTATGTGTTGCATAGCGCCTAGTCCTGGAGTACAGCCTGTGTTTAAAAGATTATGTTGGTACACACACAAACAGCGGCGCTGGAAATTAAGTGAATTGCCCAGGATCAAAGTGTCTTTTTTGTTTTTGAAGAAAACTCTGCTTTAAACTCCAGTTTTCTCCAATTCACGAGCAGTGATGTGGTCTGTGGACCACCTCTTCTCGACGTGTGCGGTCTTGGTGGGTGGGAAGAACTGTTTTACGGGAGGAGAGGGTTTTTTGTCCCCTGCATAGGTTGTGACTTCAGCTAATGGAATGGTGCGCTATTTAAAGCGCCGAGAGTGAGAGTGCAGGCCCTACTGGCCGCATTATGTCAGTACGGTGCAGTGGTCGCTGAAAACACAGTGGTACACGTGGTGTTTTGCACAATTATCAGGACTCTAGTTAAATCTGATACAGACCAAACAAATGTTAATTTAGACTGGTCACCCTACAGATACTTGTGTGTTCAGCAGTACTGTATACTCGTCAGTACCGTGCTCATTCGTTTTGAGCATTAGTCAGCAGCGTGGTTGGTAGTAGTGTGTTGTGGGTAGTACATATTTAGCATTATTGTGTGCAGTATCTTGTTCGTTCGTGCTGTGTGCTGAGCAGCACGGCATTCATTAGTTTTGTGTGCTCGGCATTACATTTACATGTGGGATAGATTTGTTTCAGACCGGGACAGTAGCACCCTTTTACGGTGCCCCTTCGCTAAGTGTTTGCAAGCTAATGCTGTGTTCTGTATATTGTGCAGAGACCCCTCATCATGCTTACCTCCCCCATTGACACCCCAGGCCCTCGCTGCACATTCCTCGCTCCTTTAGAAGTGGAGCTGCGGCATTTGCTCCCCTGTGAAATGGATCCAAATATCTGAGTCAGGCCCAAAGCGAGAGATATGTGCTTACTGTGTAACATGTGCTTACAGTGGCCAGTCCTCTGATGTATGGTATTAAAACTGGCCCTGTGTACATGCCCCTAAGTTAACACTGATGCCAAAAAACATGGATTGACTTGCAAACAATGAATGTTAAAAACGTCGAGGGAATGCATTTCAGCGATTTAGTTCCTCTCTTATTTTACATGTTTACTTGATCTTGCATTCCCCACAAGTTAGCTATTTTATAATGTTGTTGTCTATCTGTATTTGTTTCTGTGCATACTTTGAGGCTTGAGCCATGACAGGTGTTTTTGAGGGGCTTTGATTGAGCATGCAGGCGCTAAGGCTAAAGCCAAACAAAGTGCCTGTCAGTGGGTTGGCCTCTCTGCAGAGCACACAGAACAATATTTGTGTATTCCATTTGCAACTGAAATTCTGTAGAAATGTGTGTGAAGGGGGTACACGGATGTCAAAATATTTGCAAGGCAAAAGTAAGAGAAATTAAAGTGCTTATATTTGAGGGAGTGCAGTGCATGTTGGGGGCGGTGAAGTCACAGAGATGTGAGGAAGAGTATTCGGGGAAGAGTGAAAAGAGGAATCTGAAGAGGAAAGAAAGGGGGTTGAAGATGTGCAGATGGACAAGATATGCAGAGAAAAAGAGAATACATATCTAACATAAAGCACACATAATTACAGACTCACTATTTCAGAATGTAAACATTTTCAATGTTAATTATTTATAAGAAATCATTGTTGTTACTCATTTATCTTAAACAGCTAACACCCAGTGACAAAGCCAATCATACTGACAGGCTTTAGGCATATGTCAGTTGCTGTGTCATTTATCTGGATAAAATTACATCTCAGAGAGAAACCAAAATACCGGTCTGATGGCACACTATGGGAATCACAGAAATGTATTTGGCATGTTTCTTTATAGGGAGCACCCACTTTTTTCATCTCACTTAAAGACATGTCTGCACATATTTCTATATGACTGGTTACAGCCATCAGCTGTAGGTGCTTCCCGAAGTCTGGTTAGAGCATATTTTTCCAAAGTTAATGCTGCATGCAGTGCAAGACACTGGGCAAGCATACATTTTAAAGGGCTAAAGTTGTTGTCATGCAGAACAATTTACATATTACAGTAATTGTTGAACAAATTAATGCAAGAAGATACGGGGCAGTTTTTAATGTGTTTAATATTTCAAGACTATACGTTCCCACTGCTTAATAAGCCTTGCTTTATCGCTGCATTAATTTGCTTTAAAATGCACCATTTGCCAATCTTTTTTAAATTTCTTTCTCAGGACAGGGACTCTCCCTAGACCCCAGGTTTGTCCATTGAACTTGTTCACATCGCTAACTAGTGTTTTCTATTGGAAAGGGTAGAGCCAAAGCAGTCTTGCTTAGTACCCTAGCCCTCTTCAGAAGTCAGACTTGCTTAGCAGCCCAGAAATTCTCTAAAATAATGTATGAGTTTTCTTTTATGAATGTCTAGAAGAACTGAATTTTTAGTCCATTTATCACAGAAATAGTGCTGAAAATCGCACCAAAAAGATGCCAATTTTTTAAAAATTTCTTCACGGGGAAGAACCCCCCCGAACCCCCCTTATTGCCGTCGGGCTCGCTCGCATACGTTGATTCGTTCTGCATGCGCCCCACCAGTTTCAACTTCCACCAGCCACCACTGTGCGACAAAGATCGATGGATACGTGATCGATCTCGGGACCTTCCTCTTGACTGGAATCGAGACAGTCGTGTCAAGCAGCAAGGAGCTTGAAGGATCAGTACCTCAAGGCCTTCGACAATCGATGCAGGTCTTGGCGTCATGGTTGCACTCGAGACACCAGAGGAAGATGAGGTGTGGGTCCGTCACCAACATTTGCCAGTGTTACCCGTAAGGCTTCTTGCACCTTGTCCCTGTTACCAGTGAGAGCACTACCACTCCCATAATGCACTGGTACTGATGATCGGGTTGTGTGTTGTCCAATGCTGCATTACGAGGATGTATCAGCTGACTTAGAGGCCTTAAAAGAAGCACGCCCCTGAGCTCCGGTGCTTGGTTTACTTTTTCCCTGTGGACCACGCCCCGTGAACTGGACTGTTCTTTGCCGATTCCTGGTTGCCGTTCCTAGTCCTGCAACGGCCCTTCCCTGGAGTGCGGTGAACACCCAGACTGGATTCGTACTCGGAGCCTCTGTTATTACCTCTCCCCCGCCGCCGGGCGTGCTGCCTCCCAGCTCACGTCTCCTCCGCGGTGTTTCTGGCCCCGCCTGACCTGTTTGCTGACTCGCCGCGTTCTCACTCTCGCACATCCCTGGTAGAGACGCGGTAATGAGTGAGTAGTGTGACCTCATTCTCTGTTTCCCATTCCTGGAGTAAACCTGTAGCGACTTATCTTCCGCAGCGCGAGGACGCACTGTGAACACGTTACAAGACCGCCGCCTTGATATTATCCCCGATTGCCCTTTGACTGATTTCTACATGAAGCTGAACGTCGAGAAGTAACGTTGGCCTCTTGATTCGGTCGGCATTAATTTTTGTTTGTATTTTTAGCTCGACTACTATAAAGTGAGGCATTTCTTTTGTTGCAAACGCACAATGTGTTTCCCATAGCAGGAATTGAAAATGGTGCTACTTTTTTTTCCTTTTGAATCACAGAACTTTATTGCAAAGTCTTACTGGTGGGAAGTTACTACCAGATACAACAATCATTCATCGCTGCTGTTGCAACATTGTACTTGCCTGGTAGGCAGACGTATGCCTTCGCCTTCTGTTTGCTGCCTCACACGCTCTACTACGTGACAAGATTCATTGTTTTCTTTTTTTTGCCAATTCTCAGAAGAGACCTTTTTTTATCAATTGGGACACACCCTCGTATACTTGTGAGTATGTGATGGCACACAACCTGTGTTCTTTGACCCTTGTCTTTACCATGTATCTCTCTTGCTGAAGGTAGAACTGAATCTGTGTAACCCTTGTAACTGCACTTTTTCTCTCTTTTTATTATTTTTGTGTTTATACAGTTATTGGGACAAGAACTCCAGGTTCTCACTCTCTTCATTTGCTGACCCTGCTGAAGGTCTTCCCCAGTGGTCCTGTTGTTGTCTCTTCTCTCCCTGGGGGTATTAGTCATTATTCTGGTATCTCTTATTCTAACTGAGAGTGGCTATACCTCAGGGGAGAGTTGGGGCCCCATCTTTGCTCCCGAGGATACTGGTTCTTCTGCCGTTAGGGAAGTAAGTCCCGACAGCCAGTAACTGGCGCCACAGCTTTCCTTGAAGACATCCCTGCCACACCAGGAAACAATGTCTCAAAAAATTCTTCGACAAAAGGTCAAAAAAGTTCAGTCAAAGGGTGACCGGGGGTAGCTCTTGCCAAATCTGTGCTGACTGACGCAGAAAGAAAAGAACTGACGCCAGCGCGCTGGGGTGGCCCCTATATTGGCACCATGCATGTCACTTCTGGTGCAGATGATGCAAGCGATGCCACACAGAGCTGAACAATGCCACCTACTGGCGCACAGGGGTACTGCTTACGAAATATTTCCGGATCCAGTCTGATGCCTGGGGATAATTCTAAGGTAAGGAATCTGTGGCTAAAAGTCTCTACCAGAGTGGTATACTATGACTTTTCATTGCATGGTATGGTATTGCATGTCATTGTATAGTATGGTATGGCCAGTCATAGTATGGTATGGCCTGTCATGGTATAGAATGGTATGGAATGGTATGGCCTGTCATTATAAAGTATGGCATGGCCTGTCATTGTAAGGTATTCAATAGTATGGTATGGCTTGTTATTGTAGTATGGTATGGTCTGTCAATCTATGGTATGGTGTGGTATGGTATGACTTGTCATTATGTAGTATGGTATGGTCTGTCATTGTATGGTATGGTATGCTATGGCCTCACACTGTATAGTATGGTATGACGTGTCATTGTATGTTATTTTAAGGGATGGTCTGTCAATGAATGGTATGGCCATTCATTGCATAGTATGGTATGGTATGGCCTGTCATTGTATAGTATGGTATGATATGACTTCTCGTTGTAAGGTATGCTATGGTATGGCTTGTCATTGTATAGTGTGGTATGGTATAGCCTGGCTTGTCATTCTGTGGCATGATATCCTATGGTATTTCTTGTCATTGTAAGATATGGCATGGTAAGGTTTGATAGTGCAGGTGCTGTGGTTCGTCATTTTATAGTATGATGCTGTATGGCCTGTCATTGTATAGTATGGTATTGTATGGTATGACCTGTCATTGTATATTATGGTATTGTATGGTATGGTCTGTTATTGTATGATATTATATGACCTATCATTCGACTGTATGGCATGCTATGGTATGATATGGTCTGTCATTGTATAGTATGGTATGGCATGATATTGTATGGTTCGGTATCATATGGCCTACTATTGTATAGTATGGTATGGCCTATAATTGAATATCCTGGTATGGTATGCCCTTCCATTGTATATTATGGTGTGGTAAGGTAAGGTATGGCTGGTCATTGTACAGTACGGCATGGTATGGTGTGGCCTGTCATTGCATATTATGGTATGGCCTTTCGTTGTATAATATGATATCATATGGCACAGTATGGCCTGTCATTGTATGGAATAGCATGGCATGGTATGGTATAGCCTGTCATTGTATAGTATCACCTGTCAATCTATGAAATGGTATGGTATGGATTGGCCTGTCATTGTATAGTATAGTATGGAATGGCCTGTTGCACAAGTTACTAACTTGTGTAACAATATATCTGTAAGAGACAGTAGTTAGTGACAGATTCCTTACCTTAGAATATCCCCAGGCGTCAGGCTGGCTCCGGAACGTTTTTGCGTAGCAGTACCCTTGCGCGTCGGTAGGCGGCGTCGTGCGGCTCCGCGTCCGTCGTCGGCGTCGTGATCGCCGGGATGACGTCGCGGGCAGTACTTAGACGCCGCCCCTGCGCGCTGACTTCAGTTCTGTACACGACTTTCCGCGCCAGGAACGCAGAGCCATGCAAGAAGCTGACATAGGTGTCTGAAAAATACTAGGGCCCTGAAAGGGATGTCCTTAACCCTAGAAATCAGTTCGCAGAACGGGGAGGATGGGTGGGGCGGTAAGGAATCTGTCACTAACTACTGTCTCTTACAGATATATCGTTACACAAGTTAGTAACTTGTGCATCTGAAAGAGACACGTTAGTGACAGATTACTTACCTTAGAATAGATACCCCAGCAATACCAACCACGGTGGTGGGTCTGCGAACAAAGATCAGACAAGGAAGTCCCGGAGGACAGAACGGCCAAAGAAGCCGTCCCTCCGGACCTGACTGTCAAGGCAGTAATGCTTTGTAAACGTGTGCAGCGAGGCCCACGTAGCTGCCTGACAGATATCCTGCAGCGGAACACCGCGGCCTAAAGCCGTGGTGGCAGCCGTTGCCCTGGTGGAATGGGCACGCAGCCCAACAGGAGGCTCCTTCTTAGCCAAAGAATAGCAGGCTTTGATACACAAGGTTACCCAGCGGGAGATGGTTCTCTTGTGCACCGCCCGACCTTTTTTGGCGCCCACGTAGCCAACAAAGAGCTGGTCATCAACCCGGAAGTGTTGTGTGCGGTTGATATAAAAAGAAAGCGCACGTTTTGGGTCCAGACGGTGGAGCCTCTCTTCCTCTCTGGAAGGATGCGGAGGCGGAAAGATGGTGGGCAAAGTGATGGTCTGCCCAATGTGGAAGGCAGTAACCACCTTTGGCAAGAAGGACGGACGCGTCCTAAGAACAACCTTGTCTGGATGGACAGACAGAAAGGGAGGTTTGCATGATAGAGCCTGGAGCTCACTCACCCGCCGAGCGGAGGTGATGGCCACCAGAAAGGCTGTCTTCAGAGTCAGAAGACGAAGAGGACAGTTATGTAGAGGCTCAAAGGGAGCGCACATGAGAAAGGTAAGAACCAAGTTCAAGTCCCACTGAGGCATCACAAACGGAACAGGAGGGAAGGGGTGTGTAATGCCTTTTAGGAACCTGTTAACGACAGGGGACTTGAAAAGGGAGGGCTGATCAGGAAGCCTGAGGAAGGCCGAGATTGCACAAAGATAGCCCTTGATGGTACCCAGGGCAGAACCCTGTTGGGCCAGAGAAAGAAGGAACAGAAGAACCTCAGAAAGAGGGGCAGAAAGGGGATTCACAGCCTTTGCTGTGCACCATGCCACAAACTTGTTCCACCTGCAGGCGTATACCACCTTAGTGGAGGGACGCCTGGCTGCCAGAATCACATCACAAACTTCGGGAGGCAAGTCGAAAGGAATCAACTGCCGCCGCTCAATCTCCACGCAAGCAGGTGGAGGCTGGACAGGTTCGGGTGGAGGACCGTCCCCTGCTGCTGCGACAGAAGATCCTCCCGAAGAGGCAGACGGATCGGGGGATCGACGCTCATACTGAGTAGCTCGGGATACCAAACTCTTCGAGCCCAGTCCGGAGCCACAAGGATGACTTGGGCCCGGTCGTGCCGAATCTTCTTCAACACTCTGGGTAGAAGTGGTATAGGCGGAAAGGCGTACAACAGACCGCAACTCCACTCGCGACGAAAAGCGTCGCCGAGCGAGTGCCGCCTTGGAAATTCCAACGCGCAGAACTGATGACATTGCGCGTTCTCTTCGGTGGCGAATAGATCTAGCCAAGGCTCTCCCCACTGTAGAAAGAGTCCTTGCGCCACTTCCGAGTGAAGACGCCATTCGTGATCCATCATGCACCTGCGTGTGAGTTCGTCCGCTCTGGCGTTCAGGGAACCTGCCAGGTGTTGAACCATCAGGAACATGCCCTGATGTTCCAGCCATGTCCAGAGGCGCAGAGCCTCCTGACAGAGGGTCCACGACCCCACCCCGCCTTGTTTGTTGCAGTACCACATGGCGGTGGTGTTCCTTTGACAGAAGGAAGGAATGCCTTGAGTGCAAGTCGGATCGCCCGGAGCTCCAGAAGGTTGATATGGAGCCGGGACTCCGCCGGAGACCAGAGGCCTCTGATCTCCGCCTCTCCCATGTGACCGCCCCATCCCAGAAGGGACGCGTCCGTCACAACTGTGTGCTCTGGCTGGGGAAGGGAGAGGGATCTGCCCATGACCCATTGCCGGTTCGAGAGCCACCACTGCAACTGTTTTGCAGTCCCCTCCGAGATTTGGACGTGATCGGACAGGTTGCCCTGGTGCTGCGCCCACTGGAACTTCAGGTCCCACTGCAGAGCCCGCATATGCCATCTGGCATGATCGACCAGCAGGATGCAGGAGGCCATGAGGCCCAGCAGCCTCAGGGTCATCTGTACCGAAACCCAGGATAAAGGCTGAAAGATCAGAATCATAGCCTGAATATCCCGGACTCGCCGTTCGGGAGGATAGGCCCGAAACTGCGTCGTGTCCAGAACTGCTCCGATGAAAAGGAGCTGTGGAGAAGGAATCAGATGCGACTTTGGCACATTGATGGAGAACCCCAGCGAGTGCAGGAGTTCGGCCGTAGTCTGGAGGTGGGAGACGACTGCCTGGGACGAGCCCGCCTTCAGCAGCCAGTCGTCGAGGTAGGGGGAAGACTTAAACCCCTGCCCGGCGCAGATGAGCTGCGACCACCGCCATCACTTTCGTGAACACCCGAGGGGCACTGGTAAGGCCAAAGGGGAGCACGGTGAACTGAAAATGCTCGAGGCCTACCGTGAACCGCAGGTAATGCCGGTGGGCCGGTAGGACGGGGATGTGGAAATAAGCGTCCTGCAAGTCCAACGCTACCAACCAGTCTCCAGGGCAGTCAAGACCTGAGCTAGGGTGAGCATCTTGAACTTCTCCTTCCGGAGGAAGCGATTGACGTTCCGGAGGTCCAAGATAGGACGCATGTCCTCCTTGTCCTTTTTGGGCACCAGAAAGTAGTGGGAGTAGCAACCACGTCCTACTTCTGGGGTCGGAACACGCTCGATGGCCCTCTTGGCCAAGAGGGCCGAGACTTCCTTCTGCAGAAGCATCAAGTGATCCCCTGACATGCGGTGGAATTGAGGTGGCATGGCTGGGGGGGTGGTCTCGAAGGGGAGGGAGAAGCCCCTGCGGACAATGTCCAAGACCCACCTGTCCGAGGTGATGGGACGCCAGTGGTGAAGGTGATGGCGGACCCTGCCCCCTACTGGCGTGCTGTGCACCTGAAAGGAGGGACTAGGAGAGCTTGGAGGCCGTGGACGGGTTGGAGGTGGTGGCCTGACCCGCACGCTGGTTGCCCGAACCGCCACGGCGGTATCCACGTCCTCGGCCACGCGAAGACGCTTGCTGCGCGGGCCGGTGGCTGGGCTGCTGACGTGACTGGGCGCCCCTTCCGTGGCCACGAAAGGGGCGAAAAGCAGAGGTTAGCGGAAGGGCACACAACAGAAAGGCCCAGGGACTTGGCAGTAGCCCGTGAGTCCTTAAAACGCTCCAGCGCATGGTCTGCTTTGGAACCAAAAGACCGACTCCATCAAAGGGCATGTCCATGAGTGTATTCTGGACATCACCCGAGAAACCAGTTGTTCTCAGCCAGGCGTGGCGACGCAGCGCCACCGTCGTTGCAAGCGATCTGCCCAGCGAGTCGGCGGTATCAAGGCCACAACGTATGGTGTACTTTGCCGCATCCCTACCTTCCGCAATGGCGCGGGTAAGCAGTGTCTGGACCTCCTCAGAACACTGGGGCAAAACAGTCGCCACCGAATCCCACAGGGAGTGGGTATATCGGCCCAAAAGGCAAGCGGTGTTGACGGACCGCAAGCCAGCACTGGAGGAAGAAAAGGCCTTCTTCCCAAATTGGTCCAGGCGTTTGGATTCCCTATCCGGAGGGGCGGTAGGGAAGGCGGTTTGGGAGGCAGAGGCTTGGACAACCAAGCTCTCGGGGGTGGGATGTTGAGAGAGAAACACGGGGTCGCCCGGAGCAGGGCGATGGCGTCGGGCCACGTTCCTATCCACAGGAGCCCCTGTGGTGGGCTTGGACCAGGTGCCCAAAAGAACGTCAATCAGTGCATCATTAAACGGCAGCACAGTCTCCGCAGAGGAGGCTGCCGGCTGAAGCACTTCCGTCAAGAGATTAGTCTTGACAGCCAGAGTAGGCAATTGGAGGTGCAAGGCTCCAGCTGCTCTACGCAACACCGTTGCGAAATTTGCTCCCTCCTCCGTAGCCACGGGAGGAGACAGCATGCCAGTGTCAGGGGAAGTATCTAGACCACTGGCATCCCCAAGTTCCTCTGCCCAGTCCTGATCATACTCACACTGCTGTGTGAGAGGGTCTTCCGACCCCTCCCAGCTCTCCTGGTCCTCCTCAGGTGAAAAATATGGAGGAGGAGGGACATTTGGGACCCAAGGTCTCATTGGCGCCGGATCCGGCGTCGGGCGACGCCGGTCCGGCTCCATGTCCGGACCCGGAACGAGCTGGGGAACGACGCCGTCCGGAGCCCCGGACGGCGTCAGGAACGGCACCGGGGGCATCGGCGTCGGCGGAGGCGTGGTTAGGTCAACCGGCGTCGATGGGGGTTGCGGCACCACCGGGGCCGGGATCGAGGCCGGGGCCGGAGCCGAGGCCGGGATCAAGGCTGGCGGGACAGGCGACGCCGGGACCGGAGTCGTCGGCGACGCCGGAGCAACCCCATCAGGGCCCGCGGGGCCCGAAGGCGCACCGGAGGGACCTTGAGGCCCGAAGAGGCGGGCCATGGCCGACAGGAATTCCTGTACTTGGGCCGGAGACGCCCCGAACCCGGAAAGGACGGGTAATGCGGGGGCGGCTCGACAGGCACGTCCGGGGCCGCGGGGCGGGGACGGTGCCGACAGGGGCCTCAGCCGAGTCGTGAGACCGGCGAGGCGAAGTCTTAGAGCGATGATGCTTCTTAGACTTCTTGTGCTTCGACTTACCCGAGGAGCGCGAAGAATTGGACTCCGACGACCGGCGGGGACTCCGCGACCGGCCCCTCGACCTCTCCCGGGACCGGGGCTTGGTGTGGCGCTGAGCCGACTGCCGGACCTCGAGTAGCTTTCGAGACCGCTCTCGCAAAGCCTTCGGGTGAAGTTTCCGGCAGTCAGGGCACGACTTCGTGTCGTGGTCTCGGCCGAGACAGAAGAGACACTCTAAGTGCGGGTCTGTGTTCGACATCATTCGACCACAGACGTCGCATGGCTTGAAGCCGGGCATCCCTATCGACACCTAGGAGTCGAGACGACTCGAAAAGAAACAGTGAAAAATCACCAAAAAATTTAGTCAAAAATTGACTAGGGCACTGCTCTTCCCGGAACTGCGCTTATTGGCGCGGAAAAAGAAGAACTGACGTCAGCGCGCAGGGGCGGCGTCTAAGTACTGCCCGCGACGTCATCCCGGCGATCACGACGCCGACGACGGACGCGGAGCCGCACGACGCCGCCTACCGACGCGCAAGGGTACTGCTACGCAAAAACTTTCCGGATCCAGCCTGACGCCTGGGGATATTCTAAGGTAAGGAATCTGTCACGAACGTGTCTCTTTCAGATAATATATTATATGGTGTGATATGGTCTGTCATTGTATAGTGGGATACAATATGGTATGGCTTGTCATTGCATGTTATGGAATGTTATGGTATGATATGGCCTGCCATTGCCATAGTATGGTATGTTCTTGTATGGTATGGTTTGATATGTCATTGTATGGTATGATATGATATGGCCTGTCATGCATGGTATGGTATGACCTGTCATTGCATGGTATGAAATGCGTTACTTACCTGTAACTGCAGTTATCCAGTATTGGTATCTTTCATAGATTCACATGCCTGAATCATTCCCCGTCGTCGGGATGGGAGTCCCGGTACATAAATAAAGTAATGTCTCATTAGACATATAGAGTAATAGGCTAAGAGCCTTACATTAGTAACATATCCATGTCCTTTTGTAGAAAAGAACCAATCAGCTATCACCACCCTGTGGAACCTTCCTGGAAGGAGCTCTAGTCCCTCAGATTTTCGTAAGCACAGTGCTAAGTAGGTGTATTACTGAGAGCATGAGGTGAGCCCTTCCAGGGGAGGTGGGTGGGTTGCATGTGAATCTATGAAAGATACCAATACTGGATAACTGCAGTTACAGGTAAGTAACGCATTTCTTATCCAGTATTAGGGTATCTTTCATAGATTCACATGCCTGAATCAGAGTAGTAAGCAATGATAAGCACATTTTGGATGGTACAGCATATACCAATTCACTAGATAATAACATATCAATGTGAAACATAGAAAGTACCAAACTGCAATCAAAGAAAAAAAAACATCAAAGAACACAATAAAGAAATGTGCGTATAAGAGCAAGGATGGTGGGAAGAGAAGAAGGCTCACCTCTATTGGAATAGATGACGTAGCACCGCCTGTCCCACTGCAGCATCCTTCATGAGTTCCGTATCCAAGCAGTAATGCTTGGTAAATGTATGCGGCGTCTTCCATGTTGCCGCTCTGCAAATGTCTGTGATAGGCACACTTGCAAAGAGTGCCATGGAGGTAGAAACCGCCCTAGTGGAATGGGCTCGAACCTTGGAACGCAAGGGTTGATCCGCTTGCTGGTGACAGAAAGTAATAGCTCCAGAGATCCACCGGGAGATACTTTGTTTAGTAAGTGGAAGACCCTTCCTAGGTCGACTGTAAGCCACAAAGAGTTGGTTGGATTTGCGGAACGACTTTGTCCTGTCAAGGTAGAATTTAAGGCAGCGTTTAAGGTCTAGAGAGTGTAGAGCTCTTTCTGCCGGCGTTTGAGGATTTGGAAAAAAGTCTGTAAGACTATGGGCTCATTGAGGTGAAAGTCTGACGGGACTTTGGGCACAAACTTAGGATTAGTTCGCAATATAACCCTGTCATGTTTGAACTGAAGGAAAGGGTCTTGAATTGAGAATGCCTGAAGCTCACTTACTCGCCTTGCAGAGGTAAGGGCTAGAAGGAGTGCCGTCTTCCAAGAAAGATATTTAAGATCAGCTCTGTGGATTGGCTCGAAAGGGTGTTTCATGATCTGAGCAAGAACTGTGTTGAGTTGCCAAGTGGGAGGCAGAGATTTTATGGGAGGAAAAGTCCTGAATACGCCTTTGAGAAATTGTTTAATCAGTCTACTAGACCAAAGAGAAGGACCTGCAGAAGATCTCCTGAAACGGGATATAGCTGCCAGGTGAACTTTAATAGAGGCATGAGCAAGACCTGAAGTTGCCAGATGGAGAAGGTAAGGCAATATTTGCTCTGGAGAAGACGAAAGAGGGTGTATGTTCGCCGACTTACACCAAATACAGAACCTCTTCCATTTTAAGGAATATGTTTTGTTAGTACTGTCGGCTCGAGCCCGAGCCAGAACTGCCCTGCAGTTTGGAGGAGTGTTTAGGCCATGGAACTCTCGGAACTCAGGAGCCAAGCCGATAACCTGAGAGATGCTGGATCCGGATGTTGGACTTGTTCCCTGTTCATTGTGAGGAGAGAGGGAAACGGTTTCAAAGGGATCGGCGGCTCCAGGTAGAGAAGATGGAACTCCGTGAACCAATGCTGGCGTGGCCATGCAGGAGCTATCAGGATGAGCGTGCAGGGTTCTGCCTTCAACTTCCTGAGGACCCTGGGAATTAGGGGAATCGGTGGAAAAGCGTATGCAAAGACGTTGAACCATGCGATCGAAAATGCATTCCCTAGAGATCCTCGTTGGGGATGCCAGCTTGCGAAGTTTTGGCATTTGGCGTTCTGCTTGGTAGCAAATAGGTCCAAGAGAGGAGTGCCCCATTGGGAGAATATGCGGTTGAGAGTCCGCTGGTTCAACTCCCATTCGTGACTTGTTGTTTGTTGCCTGCTTAGTGAATCGGCCAGTACGTTGTCTCTTCCTGGAACGTATTCCGCCCGAAGGGAAATGTTGTGGAGAAGTAGCCAGTTCCAGATCTTCTGAGATTCGTGAGAGAGTGTTAGTGAACGAGTACCTCCCTGCTTGTTCAGGTAGTGCATTGTTGTAGTATTGTCCGTTCGGACAAGCACTAAAGAACGTTTGATCCTGGGAAGGAACGCCAGGAGACCAGATAGACAGCTCGCAGCTCGAGGAGGTTTATGTGAAGCTTCCGTTCGGAAGGAGACCATTTTCCGCTGATTCGGAGCTCTTGGAGGAAAGCTCCCCAACCCTCCAGGGACGCATCTGTTGTGATGATTTGTGGAGAAGCTTGGAGCAAGAAGGGCAGGCCTTGAGAAAGATTCCGTGGACGAGTCCACTGTAGAGCAGTGACCATCTGAGGGGTCACCTGAATGACATCGTCGAAGGATCCTTCGGATTGAATCCATTGAGGCGACAGTGCTTCTTGGAGAGGGCGCATGTGGAGGCGACAATGAGGAATTAGCAGAATACAGGACGACATCATTCCGAGTAGGCATTTGAAGAGGCGTACTGAGAGGGACTTCTTGGTTTTTATTTGGTTTGCCAAATGAAGTAGTTTGTTTTGTCGCTCCTGTGAAGGGAAAGCTTTCTTTTGGGTTGTGTCGAGAGTAGCACCCAGAAAGGATATCCGCTGAGAAGGATGGAGGACAGACTTGTCCTGATTGAAAGTGAGTCCCAGGCGACTGAAAAGCTGTAGACAGGCGTTGGAAGACCTGGTCGCGCCGTCTAGAGAAGGTGCCTTGACGAGCCAGTCGTCGAGGTAGGGAAAGACCTGATGGTGTTGTTGCCTGAGGTATGCAGCCACTGGAGAAAGGCATTTCGTAAAAATCCGTGGAGCTGACTTGAGCCCGAAGGGCAGGACTCGAAATTGGTAATGTCTGCCTGCCACGGCGAACCTCAGAAACCTTTTGTGATTCCGGTGGATATGGAAATAGGCGTCTTGAAGATCCAAAGACACCATGTTGTCGTTTGCGTTGAGAAGTTGCAGTACTTCTTGGATGGTTACCATGCGAAACGACTGTTTCTTTAGAAACTTGTTGAGACCTCTCAAGTCTAGGATTGGTCTCCATTTCTTCTCCTTTTGCACACCAGGAAAAAACGGGAGTAAAACCCCTTCCCCGTTGACGAAGAGGAACTTTTTCTATTGCTCCCTTCTGGAGCATAAGTGAAAGTTCCAGGAGTAAAAGGCGTAGATGTTTGTGAAGCATAGGTCGAGGAGGGGTCTGGGGAGGAATTTGAATGAACTCCAGGGAATGTCCAAATTGTATTAGTTGAAGAACCCAACGGTCCGTTGTTATTTGTTTCCAATTGTGTAAGAAATGGGAAATCCTTCCTCCTATTTTGGAGGGTGGAGAGGAAATGGAGACCGGCGGTAGGGAAAAGTAATTGCCGCCGAGTAGTGTCCTTCTGTCGTCCTCCTCTTCCTCGAAAGGAGGTCTTAGTGTAAGACGATTGCTGTTGTTGACGTTGCTGGTATTGTGGCTGATATTGGTTGGAGGAGGAATAGGAAGACCGATAGTGTTGGTAGTCTCCCCTGGAGGTAGTTTGACCTCTGCCCCTTGAGCCACGAAAAGGGGGGTTTTTAAATTGAAGGGTACCCAGAGCCCTAGCCGTGTCAGTATCCTTTTTTATGCCCTGAAGAGCTTCATCAATATGTGTGCCAAAAAGAAGCTGACCATCGTAGGGCATGTCCAGAATTTTTGTCTGGACCTCCGGCCGGAAAGAAGTTGCCTTCAGCCAACCTTGGCGTCGTAGTACGGCAGCGCCAGCGAGTTGGCGGAAACCAGTAGAGGCGATACCAGTAGAGGCGATATCCATCGCACAATCGATGATTTCGGAAGCCGAACGTTCGCCCTCTAGCAAGATCTTCTTTGCTTCTTCCTTAGATTCGTCCGACAAGGCACCCAAGTATGGAGCAATGTCCGCCCACATCTGTCTGTTATAGCGCCCTAATAACGCTAAGGAATTAGACGCACGCACTGTTAATGCAGACATGGAAGAAAACGTTTTCCAATATTGTCAAGTCGTCTGCCTTCCTTGTCTGGAGGAGCGGACAGCGGAGCAGAAGGGTTTTTAGATTTCCGCTGAGCAGCCTGAGTGATGACGGAATCAGGCTTGGGATGTCCGGTAAGGCAGGCCGGAGCGGTGTCCGGAGCTTTGTATTTTTTGTCTAGTCGAGGTAACACTGGGGCAACCGAAGATGGATTGTGCATTATTTTAACACCCTGATTCCAGATGTAGTCTATAATGGGTATAGATCTTACAGACTTTTTAAAAGGGTCCTTAAAGTCATAAAGGAAACAATCCTGTTGGAGAGAAGGCATTGGGATCTGGAAATGTTGTGCAGCCCTTTCCAAGACATTATGAAAACCCCCGATATCCTCAGGAGGCGAATCAGCTGGAGTAGGCACCGGGGATGCTGGACACGGGATAACGTAGTTATCCCACTCATCATGAGTCGATTGGGAATCATGGAGTTCTCCTTCCTCTTGTTGGTCATCCTCCTCATCATCCGTGGAAGGTGGAGGTGGTAGCGTGACATGCACAGACTGTGGAGGTGGAGGTTGTAGCCTTGGCGGTGGAGAGGCAACTGGAGCAGGAGACGTAGCAGAAGTAGGAAATATCTCCTTGTAGTCAGTAATTAGAAATTGGAGGTCAGAAACCAAAGACGCAGGTAGACAAACCATGGCAGGTTGGGGAGGATGGCTGTCGTCAGGAAAGTATGTCTGGTCTTCTGGTCCTTGTTCGTCATAGTCCGAACTCTCATGGTATTTGACATGAAGTTCAGAAGGACTTGTAGCCATTTCGAACATACTGCCATCGTCTGAGTCTTCCTCTTCTTCCAAAAGGTGAGTCGGAGGTAATGGCAGGACCCTGCTAGGAGAAGTCAGGGCAGGTGTCAACGTGCGTTTAGTTATTTTAAGATGGACATACGCACTTTGTACTTTGGACTCTGGTGTCGTCGACGAGTCCGTCGTCGGTGTAGTCGTCGACTGTGAAGAACCGACGGACACAATTGAGGGTAACAGCGACGAAGCTCCCAGTGACGGAGCCGTCGTCGACAGTGTTGTTGTCGTCGACGGAGCCCTCGTCGACGGTGTGGTCGTCTTCGACGGAGCCCTGGTCGACGGTGTGGTCGTCGTCGATGGGGCCCTCGTCGTCGATGGGGTAATTGTCGATGGAACATTGCTCACCAACGCAGGTGTCGACGCGCTCGTCGGCGATTGTAGCATCGACGCTGGCTTGGTCGTCGACGATGATTTCTTAATTTTTATCGTCGACGATACAGGTTTAACCGCCGTCGACGATGAAGTCGTCGTCGTGGACGATGCAGAGGACGCCAAAGAGGTAGAGACAGTTGTCGTCGACGAGGTCACTCCCACGGCTGTAGATGGGCATTTTCTCGTCGTTGAAGCCACCGTCGACGAGGCAGTCGTCGACGAGGTGGAAGTAGGCTTTTTAAAGGTGTGAAGAACCTCCTGTGGAGCAACCTTCGCTGGTAAAGCCTTAAGGTGTGCCTCTGAAGACTTTTTGTGCGTCTTCTTTTGAGGGGGCTGCGACGAAGGTCCTGGAGAAGTAACTCTGGGTTTTTTTGAGAGGATTTTGAAGATTTGGAGGAGCCCTCACTCTCTTCAGAAGACAAAACTTGGTCTTTGTCTTTAAGTCTCTGCAGCCAAATTAAAAGGCGTCCCTCCCGGTCTCTGAGGGTTTTTGAAGAAAAGGTACGACATACCTTACAGTCCTTTGAAGAGTGATCCGGGTAAAGACAGTCCTTGTGTTGATCGTCGACATGAAGCCTCTTTTTACCACAGGAAGCACAGGGCCTAAAAAGGCCTTTCTTAGGAGAATCTGTCATGAAGATACTGAGAACTTCACACAGAAGGAATGGTGGAGAAAAAATCACTGGAAATCCAGAAACAAGGAAAAAACTGAGCAGAGCTCAGTGGAGACTCCCTTAGCACGACGTGCGGCAGAAAATCTGAGGGACTAGAGCTCCTTCCAGGAAGGTTCCACAGGGTGGGGATAGCTGATTGGTCCTTTTCTAGAGTTTGGTCCTTTTTACAAAAGGACATGGATATGTTACTAATGTAAGGCTCTTAGCCTATTACTCTATATGTCTAATGAGACATTACTTTATTTATGTACCGGGGACTCCCATCCCGACGACGGGGAATGATTCAGGCATGTGAATCTATGAAAAATACCCTAATACTGGATAAGGTTTATTACTTAATTATTTATTTATGGAGTTTTTATAGCGCAAACTTAGCCAGAGGGCATCAGAGCGCTTTGTATGGTGTTCTATTGTCGGTCATTGTATAATATGATGTGATATCGCTGTCATTGTATAGTATGGTATGACTTGTCATTGTGTAGAATGGTATGGTATGATCTTGACAATTATGGTTTGGTATGGTATGGCTTGTCATTGTATAGTATGATATGGTATGATCTTGAATATTATGGTTTGGTTTGGCCTGGTAAGGTATGGTATGATATATGATATGATTTATGATATGGCATGTCAAGGCATGTTATGGTATGGTATGGCCTGTCATTGTAAGTTATGCTATAGTATGGTACGGCTTGTAATTGTATAGTGTGGTACGGTATGTCCTGGCCTGTCATTGTACAGTATTGAATATGATGGTATGGCCTGTCATTTTATGGTATAGCACGGTATGGCATGGCCATTGTTTATTATGGCATGATATGCCATGGCTCGTTATTTTATAGTATGATAGTGTATGGCCTGTCATTCAATAGTATGGTAAGGCCTGTCTTTGTATAGTATGGTATGGCCTGTAATGGTATGGGATGGTATGACCTATCATCCTATTGCACTGTGTGCCAAGGTATGGCCTGTCATTGTATAGTATGGGTTGGCATGGTATTTAATGGCCTGTTATTGTATAGTATGGTATGGCCTATAATTGTATATTATGTTATAGCATGCCCTGCCATTGTATATTATAGTATGGTAAGATATGGCCTGTCAATGTACAGTATGGCATGGTGTGGCCTTTCATTATATAGTAAGGTATCATATGATACAGTATGGCCTGTCATTGTATAGCATGTGTAGGAAAGTGCCCTTTTTGTATGGTCACCCCCACACTTTTTTCTCCAATGCTGATGGTTTGGGCTCTGAAAGTGCACTGGAGTCTGCTATCCAGGCCCCAGTGCCAGTGCTCTCTCCCTAAAATATGATGCATGTGAAATGGTTACCCAAATTGGCAAGGACTTTAACCCTCTTATAAGTCCTTGGTAAGTTGTGCCAACGGTACCCAGGGGATGGGAGTTAAAGGGGTCACCAGGGCCTGAAGCACTGATTGTGCCACCCTGAGTGACCAAAGTAAAAAGATATTGCTATCGCAGACTGCATGAGCAGTGCAAACTGCTCAAACTCGACTGTGCCCTCAATGGCAAGATCACAGCACTATCTTTATTATATGCCAGTCACCCCTAAGGTACATCTCCTGAGCCTAGGAGGCAGGGTGCATTATATTAAAGGTGTGGTCATATAAGAGCAAGCTTATATGTCCCTATAGTAGCCTCCTTCCATTAGGGGCTACTCTAAGTGTTCCGGGGACCATAGGATAACATGGGCCAGCACCTGGGCACCCCTAGCTTGCCAGCTCCATTCGGTATCAAACAACTTGTCCCATTAAAACCAACTTTTTCCCAACGTTGCATTTTAATAGCATGCAACCAGCTGGCAATCTTAGAGGTTTGCCCACTTGGTTGCCCCAGCCTTTCTTGTGCCCCAGCTGTCGGCCAGCATATTCTGCCGCCAAGACAAGAATCTGACCCCTCTGCCAGGTGGTGTGAACGCTCCCAGGAGTTAGAAACAAAGGCCTGCCTGGGTGGGAGGTATCACTTCCCTCCCTAACAGGATGGCTAGTAAAGTGGCATATCAGAGCAGTGAGCTTCAAAGCTCTCACCCGCGTTACTATGCAAGTAGGCTTCCTCTCAGAGGAAGAAAAGCTAATCCCCTGCGCCAGGCACATCTGCAACCTGGGCAGGTGGGAAGATTAGATAGTCAAGAGGCGAACTCCCCCCAGAAGGCTAGCCACACCCCTAGGGTGGGGTACCTGGTCTGTACAGCCGAAGAAGGGTTCTGCCATTTTCAAAAATGGCAACATAGAGGCTTCTGGGTAGAAAAGGTGACCCCCCCCGGATGCGGCCACCTTAGGGGTGGATTAGCCACAGGGGCTAGTAGTACTAGCTCCCTCACTCCTAACATCCCTAAATCTAGGATTTAAGGGGCTCACTTGGCACCAGAACCTTAGATCTGATCAACTTGTGACAAAGGACGAAGAAGAGACTGGAATCTGAGACGTCAGGACCTGCACAAAGAAAAAGGTGCCAAAGACTGCACCTGTAGCAACCACCCAGCATTGCAACTGCATGACTGTGACTCATCTTAGATCAGAGACCGGTTCCAAATGAAAGAGGAACCCTTCTGCAAGCCAAAGGCAACGCCAGAACTTCCTTGGACTAGAGGTACAAGCCCCCTGTAGCCAAGAACCGCAGTCCTGGATCCAAAGAATCACTGGCCATCAGGCCCGCCTAGGGAATTGCCCAAAAGTAAATGATCTAGTGCATTGTGGAAAATGTAGCATAATAACCCACTTTCCTACAGCATGGTATGGTATAGCCTATCATGGCATGGTATAGTATGGTATGGTTTGGCCTGTCAGTGTATAGTATAGTCTGGAAAGGCCTGTTAGTGTATTATATAGTATGATAGGGTTGGTCATTGTATATTATGATACAATATGGTATAGTTTGTCATTGCTATTTCTGGTTCGTTGTGATATGGCCTGCCATAGTATGGTATGGTATTTCCTTGTATAGTATGGTTTCAAATGGTATAGTATGGCCTTTCATTGCATGGCTTGTTATGATATGGTATGACCTGTCATTGTATAGTATGGCTTGTTATTGTATGGTATTGTATAGTATGTTATGGTATGATATCACCAGTCATGGTACAGTATTGCATGGTTTGGTATGGTATGACCTTGTATAGTATGGTATGGTTTATCATTGTATACTATGGTATGGTTTGGCCTCTCATTGTGTGGTATGTTATGGCTTGCCACGGTATGGTATGATATCGTATGTAATGGTATGACCTGCCATTGTATGGTATGGGCTGTCATAGTGTGGTTTGGCATCATTTGGTATTGTATGGCCTATCATGTATAGAATGGTATGGTATGACCTGACATTGTAAAGTATGATATTGTATGGTCTGTCATTGTATTCTATGCTATGGTATGGCATGTCAAGGTATGGTATGGCCTGTCGTATGTATATGGTATGGTATGGCTTGTCATTGTATGGTAAGGTATAATATCGCCAGTCATTGTATAGTATGTTATAGTATGGTATGGCCTACAATCGTATATTATGATATGGTATGTTTTTACCCGTCACTGTAAGCCTGGTATGATATGGCCTGCAATGTATTATTATGGTATGGTATGGCCTATCAGTGTATAGTATGGTACTGTTTGGAATGACCTGTCATTGCATAGCATGGCACGGTATGATATGTCATTGTATGGTATGGCCTATCACCCTATATTATGGTATTTAATGCTATTTTCTTGCATTGTGTAGTTTGCTATGGTATGGCTTGTCATTGTATGGTATAGCCTGGTATGGTATGCTATGGCCTGTCACTGTATAGTATGGTATGGAATAAGGTATGTTAAGGTATGACCTGTGATTGTATGGTATGGCTTGTCATTATACGGTATGGTATGACTTGTCATTGCATGGTATGATATAGTATAATATGGTGTGGTTTGGCAATTATTGTATGGTATGGTATCGTTTGGTTTGGCCTGTCACTGTACAGTGTTGTATGATATGGCTTGTTATTCTATAGTATGGTATGGCCAGTCATTTTATAGTATGGTATGGTATGGCCTGTGGCTGTATGGTAGGGCCTGTGATTGTATAGTATGGCATTGTATGGTATGGTATGTCATTGTGTGGTATGGTGTGACCTGTCATGGTATGGAATGACCTGTCCCTCTATTGTATGGAATGCTATGGCATGGCCTGCCATTGTACAGTATGGTTGCTATGGTGTGTCATTGTATAGTATGGTACGTCTTTGCATAGTAGGGCATTGTATGGTCTGGTATGGCCTTTCATGGTATGGTATGGCATGGCCTATTATTGTATTGTATGGTATGGTCTGCCATTGTATAGTATTGCATGGTATGGTATGGCAATCCATGGTATGACCTGTCATTCTATTGTATGGTGTAGTATGGCTTGTATATTATGGTATGGCCTGCCATTGTATAGTATGATATGGTATGGTATGACCTGTGATTGTGTGGTATGACATGATATGGTATCGCTTGTCATTGTATAGTATGGTATGGCCTGTCATTCCATGGTATGGTATGTAATGCTATAATATGGTATGGCTTTTCTTTGTGCAGTATGATCTGACTTGTCATTGTGTGGTATGATATAGTAAGATATGGTATGGTTTGGCAATTATTGTATGGTATGGTATGATATGGTATGGCCTGTCAATGTGCAGTATGGTATGATATGGCCTGTCATTATAAAGTATGGTATGGCAAGTCATTGTATAGTATGGCATGCTATAGACTGTCATTATATAGTATGATATGGCCTGTTATTGTATAGTATAGCATCACATGGTATAGTCTGTGACTGCATGGTGTGGTATGGCCTGTCATGGTATGGTATGTTCTGTCCTTCTATTGTATGATATATATGTATGCTATGGTACGGCCTGTCTTTGTATAGTATTGCATCGTATGGTATGGTATGACCTGTCATTGTATGGTATGATGGAGTATGATATGGTACGGTTTGGCAAATTATTGTATGGTATCATATGGTATTGCATGGTACAGCATGTCACTGTACAGTATGGTATGGTACGATATGACTGGCCATTATATAGGATGGTGTAGGCAGTCACTGTATATTATGGTATGCTATGGCCTGACATTATATAGTATGGTATGGCCTGTGATTGTATGGTATGGTAGGGCCTGTGATTGTATAGTATGGCATTGTATGGTATGTCATTGTTTGGTATGGTGTGACCTGTCATGGTATGGAATGACCTGTCCCTCTGTTGTATGGAATGCTATGGCATGACCTGCCATTCTACAGTATGGTTGCTATGGTGTGTCATTGTATAGTATGGTAAGTCTTTGCATAGTAGGGCATTGTATGGTCTGGTATGGCCTGTCATGGTATGGTATGACCTATTATTTATTGTATTGTATGGTATGGTCTGCCATTGTATAGTATTGCATGGTATGGTATGGCAATCCATGGTATGGATAGGTTTAAAGACAACCTTTATTGAAAGCTATCCTAGTGGTAGCTATGGAGAGCAGCCTTCAGGCTAAGTCTTGAAGGAGTGTAAAGCAGCTTGGTTTACCAGATTATAACCTCTTGAATGACCAAATGAAAGGAGAACCACACAAGATATATATAAAATATATGTATTTATTTCTAGACACTCACTACTAATCTCTTTATGAGATTAGAGTCCAAGATACACAATATCACAGTATTAAAACGACAGTAAATAGCACAATATACAATGGGCCCCAGGGGGGGACCAAACCATATATTAAGAAAGTGGTATAACAACCACGACTTGACTAGACACAGTGCCTAGAGCACGTAGAATCGCTGGGATCCCAAGGAACCACCCACGGTAGTGACACAGGGGACCCACGGAGGACGGGTGCAGTATGACCTGTCATTCTATTGTATGGTGTAGTATGGCTTGTCATATATTATGGTATGGCCTGTCATTGAATAGTATGGTATAATATGACATGTCATTGTATAGTATGGTATGGTATGATATGATATGGTATGGTATGACCTGTGATTGTGTGGTATGACATGGTATGGTATCGCTTGTCATTGTATAGTATGGTATGGCCTGTCAGTCCATGGTATGGTATGTAATGCTATAATATGGTATGGCTTTTCATTGTGCGGTATGATATGACTTGTCATTGTGTGGTATGATATAGTAAGATATGGTATGGTTTGGCAATTATTGTATAGTATGGTATGGTACGATATGGTATGGCCTGTCAATGTACAGTATGGTATGATATGGCCTGTCATTATAAAGTATGGTATGGTCTGTCATTGTATAGTATGGTATGTTATAGCCTGTCATTATATAGTATGAAATGACCTGTTATTGTATAGTATAGCATCATATGGTATGGGATGGTATAGCCTGTGACTGCATGGTGTGGTATGACCTGTCATGGTATGGTATGGAATGATCTGTCCTTCTATTCTATTATATATATGTATGTATGCTATGGTATGGCCTGTCATTGTATAGTATTGCATGGTATGGTATGGTATGACCTGTCATTGTATGGTATGATGGAGTATGATATGGTACGGTTTGGCAAATTATAGTATGGTATCGTATGGTATCGCATGGTTCAGCATGTCACTGTACAATATGGTATGGTATGATATGACTGGCCATTATATAGAATGGTGTAGGCAGTCACTGTATATTATGGTATGCTATGGCCTGACATTATATAGTATGGTATGGCCTGTTATTGCATAGTTTTACATCATATGGTATGACCTGTTCTTCTATTGTATGGTATGCTATGGTATGGTATCCTGTCACAGTATAATATGGTATGCTATGGCCTGCCATTGCATTGTATGGTATGCTATGGCCTATCATTGTATAGTGATGGAGCAAGGTAAATAAGAAAATTTTGAACCCCCTAATATTAATACTAATAATTCATTCTATTAATTGTTTGGAGACTAATCAACATTTTACGTCTTTATAGACATCTTTTATATGGGATAATCGCAAATTCATGACTAAAAGATAACCTATTAACGCTTGTCTAAGTGATGTAATAAATAACATAATAGTTTGCGTACTAATTAAAATAATGTTGCATGATTTGTGCTATGTTGTAAATCGTATTGTGGCAAAAGTATGCGGATGGTAAGTAAGCATAGCTTTATATGTCGCTTTTGCTAGGTAACACCTAATTGGGGTACGTAGAATGACGGGTGGGAAACGAAAAGGCTTATTTTTCTTTGTTTTGATTATGATTGTGTTTGTTTTCATAATAGTTCGTACGGGCCTGCTAGGCCGCACTGTAAAAATGGCCGCCAAGGCAGATGAGCTAAAGTGCGCAAGTGCAAAATGGCTTCCAATTGGGAGAAAGCTGTTGCCAATGACACGTGATCCGAAAGTAAAGCCCAGAATGAAAAGACCAAGGTCACCATGACCCGATACCAGAATGGGTGCCAAAAAGGGGACGCAGCGAGAAAATGCATGGGAACCAGAGATGCGACTGTGAATTAACAATGAACTGGTTTAATAAAGATACAAGAAAAGTTACAAAAGAGAACTTGTCAATCGGATTGGTAATGTCCTAAAACCGTGTGAAAGGACGAAAATTATAAACATTGTCGGAACTGGTTTGAACAAGGAGGGCAATGAGGAGATGCTTGCCACCCCTCCAATGGACCAATTAGCGTGAATCTCGCCCCAAAGATTGAAACATTTCTGTTTAGTAAGCCAGTTTAGGGTATAAGAGGACCTACTCTTAAGTAGGAGGAGCGCTATTCATACATAATTTTTGAGCACAGAACTTTGACGCTGGAGAATCGCGCTATTTTCTTTAGGCCATTTTCTTTAAATTTAATTAATCGTTTTGCTTTTTAATCTGACTGGGAAGAAAGGAGATCGATGCGGAAAACCTGTATAGGTGGTCTGTTGAGGAGGCCTGTTTAGCGGGACAGTCAGTCAGATTTTGGGAATGCTATGCTGTGATCTGCTGTGACAAACTTTATTTTTCCATCTAAAAAGGTATGCACTAATTCTCTGAACTTTATTCTTATAATGATAATAAATGTATTAACTGATAAATAAAATGGAAATTTTCTTTATGCATTTGATTAATTAGATAAACTTTATTATAATTAAAACTACGAGTCTGTGATTCTTTAGCTCAATGATTAATGCAAATGTTTAATAGGTTAAAGTGATTGAGCTGGTCTTAATCACCATCAACTGATTCCTACTAGTTGGTCCATCGACCAATGAACGGAATGCCTTTTGATGTTTTTAGAAATTGACAGGATTACAATCTAAAAATGTATGATGCTTGAACAGTTATCTTGTCAACAGTAAAAAGGTATCCCGTTCCCTTCCAGCATTTCATCATAGCTTTCTCTCCTAGGTAGTAGTGGATGAGATCCAGGGAATATTTGAGTGAGTGAATGTATATGCGGTGTTATGGGCCCCACCGTCATATTGGTATAGTTGTGGAAAAAGGAGTGTTTCCGACCTGGATGTTATGTCCATAGGAGAGGAAAATATATTAGTCGCGCTGGATCAGATTTCTTGGTAGCAGAGTTATGGTTACTATAGATTAGTTTGGTGATAATTGATTTTTGAATATTCCATGTTTTAACACTTCATGTCGAGTTGTATTATGTTATATGTACGTCGGAAATTTTGAAGCTTCCGGGAAGTAGGAAGTGGACACGTGTGGCAAGAGAAGTCACATGGAATAGTGCATTGTCTGGTTTTTCAAATTGGTGATAACACAGGTTGTGTTATGATAGGGACATTTTCTGTATAAAACGTGCATGAGTGAAATAGCAACCGGTTTTCTTGTGAAACTCTGGCCTTAATTCTCAGGAGCAGTGTAGTCTCCACATGTGTATTATCCCCAGAGAAACGGGTTTACCCCTTGCTTGAAAGAAGGGTAAGGTAGAGGAAAGTGCTACACTTATCGAACAAAACTATATTCTTGTACGATAGAATAAACTATCACTTTTGTTTAGCGAAAAAAGACAATGGGAATGTGTTTTATGTTGTAACTAATAAGATTTAGCTAAGAAAACGAATTGCCGATAATTTTTGTAAAGGAGGGGTCAGGAGCAGAACTGACGTAGACAAAAGGCCGCGCTGGGATTGGCCAGTGCAATAGAAAGACGGAAAACGCCCTGATTGGTGCGTTGGTGTGAGACGCGCTGGGATAGGTCCGAATAGCAGTGACGTGGAGGTTTCGGATTGGTGCGTTAGTGTGAGACGCGCTGGGATAGGTCCGAATAGCACATAGAGATCAGAGCAGAGTTACGAGCTTACAGAAGAGAAAGAAATCGTGAAATATGGCTTATTATGAATACGGTAGAGAGAAACCGTCATGGATGGCGAAAATTAAGAACTTCTTTAAGAAAGACAAAAAGGTAGTAACTAGAGAGGGACAAATAATACCTCCGCCGAAAACACCAGCTTCGCATATGATGCTGAAATATGGTTATCATACTTGCATTTGGTTAGAAAATTGAACAAAATATACTCAGAATGATGGAGTACTGGCTTTTCCAGAGAATGGATCGTTTAGCATGGCGATACTTCGAAATTTGAGGGAAAAGATGACAAAGCTTGAGCCAAGACCTAGACTGACACAGTTTGAAGCGTTAGGTGAATGGGAAGACGAGATGTATGAACGAGAAAGGTACAGAGGTGCAAAGAATCATGGTTTTGTTCCTGGAAGGTTGTGGGGAGTGAATCATGAGGACAGAATGAAGCGTTGGAGATATGCTAACATGACAGAAGGGTTGTTTCCAGCTTTCACAGTTGAAGAGGGTACAGGAAAGAAGTGTGTAGAGAAAAAGAAACATGCAGTTACAGAAAGGTACAGGTATGGAGGTAGCGAGACAGAGGATGAATTGCTGGAAGATATTTTAAACAGAAACCCACCTCCATATCAACAGAATTCTGCGGTGGTGACACCCAATGCACCGCCAATGGAAACTGGGAGGAATAAAAGTCCAGAACGAAGATACGAGATAAATAGGTCAAATGAACAGCTAAAAACTCCACAGAGTGAAAATTGCGATAGCAATAATGCAACTGAGTCAGCGAAAACCACAAAAGAATTGACAGAGAAAATAAGAGAGTTAACAATGAATATGGAAGCTGTGACTGTGCCAGTAACGATAGGACCAGTAATACCAGTTTTTGAGAATCAGAAAATAGATGAAAATTCCTTAGTCATTCCCATGAACTCAAATTTGCAGAGAATAAGGGAAGGGATGGAACTAGAAAATGAGAGGGCAAGAAATTTGGTCAGTCCATATAGACCGAGCCCACCTACTAATCTGACTATAAACGAGAGCGAGATGAGGAGGATTCCTATGGGAACCGAATCTGCATCAGAAACACCTGAGAGGAATAGAAATTGGATAGAAATGAGTAGTACACCTGTAGGTCCCACTCCTGACAAATTAAATGAATGGATGAGAAATCTGCAGAAGAAAGAGACAGAACCAAAACCATTAGATGTAATTAGGCTTAAAATAGATATGGAGGAATTAATTTTAGGGACTATTGGGACGGAAAAACTAAAAACGTACCAAGACGACGAGATAATGTTCTTATGCAAGAGCATTACTTGGAGAGCTAGAAATCTGCATGACATATTGGAAGAAACAGCGAATGAACTAGGAGTGGAATTTGTGAAAGTCAGGAGCTTACAGAAACCGTAAAGGGTAGATTTTTGCGAAAAGGATATAGAAAATCTGAACACATCAGGACGTTTAACACAGATAAAGGAATTAATTGTATTGCTAAGAAAATGGGGTGATGTGAACAGATGGAGAAGCAGGTGGACTAAAAGGAATGAGAAAACAACTGACAAGGCGTCTTTAGCTTTTGCAGTGACAGACAAAGAGTCGGTTGTAAGGGAATATCCCATGAGAGAAACTCCAGGAGGCAGTTATGTACATGTCCCTTGGACCAGACAGGATATATTGTCATTTACAAATGACTTTCCAAAATTGAGAGAAAAACCTGTAGAATGGTACAGACAAGTAGAAAGGTTTGTCAAAGTTTCAAAGGTGTTGTGGGTGGATTTGGATGGGTTATTTGACATTGTAGTACCAGCTGATTTATGGACAGAATGCAAAATCACCATTGATTGGCCAACTGTAGAATATCCTAGGGATGCAAAAACAGGAGCGCCAGGACCCGAGGTGATGAGGAAATATGAGCAGGTTATTACTTTCATGAAAAACAAAATTCCGCCCAAAGAAACTGATTGGGTAAAAATTGATAGAACTACGCAAGAGAGTAAGGAATCTGTACATGCCAACTATGAGAGGCTGCTTTTGGTCTTCAAACAGTACAGCGGTTATGAGACTCTGAATGAGAAGGACATGAGTCATTTTGTATATAGACTTGTTTATGGGTTGAAACCAGAAATAAGCAAAATGATTAAGCAGCATATGATATGCTGGCAGAATAGTACAGTAGACGAGGTGCTGAGGTATGCTAAGTATTGTAGTGATGACATTGAGAGTAGACAGCGTAAATTAAAGGAAAAAGCACTGTGGGCACAAGTGAAAGTTGCAGAAAAACAAGAAGCTCAACTAAATAACCAGGTTAACGAGACCGGACAAAATAAATGTAAACCAAATATAGGTAAAGGAAAAGGCCAAATGAGTATAGAAGAAACAAAGAAAAAGTGGCCATGCCACAACTGCGGAAAATTAGGGCATTGGAGAAACAAGTGTAAATTTCCTCCAAAAGCTAATGCAGAAAATCAATCATTAAACCCACAGGTGCAGAGTGAGAGGTGAGTTACCAACAACTGCAGCAACCGCAGGTAGTTACGCAACAGAGTCAGGTGCCACAACCACCGCTACCCAAGAGTGTAAATCCACAGAGATACAGTACAGAGACAGGATTCTACGGAGGAGAGCAGGTAACACAATTGCCGCGCGCAGCTGCAATATCACAGTACTGGTTGCGACAGGATGGGAATGAGTCGGATGAAAGTTTATGACGGTGCCTAGGAGAGGAGGAAGAGTGCGTACTTGGCGCAACTCTAGAGGTAGATCAGACAGGTCCATTTGTGGATGGAGAAGTGAATGGTGCAGATGTAACATTCCTTGTGGACACTGGAGCTACCCGTTCTACCGTTAGATCAGTGGAAATTCCAAACCTTCCTCTCTCAGGTGAAAATATCCAAGTCGTTGGTGTTTCGAATCAGCAAATTAAGGTACCACTTACAAAATTAGTAGAAGTAAAAATTGGACCGTTCAGAGAGATGCACCGATTTGTGGTATGTGATTGCAGTCCTGTAAATTTATTTGGACGCGATCTACTTTGCAAAATGAACTGCACCATCTATTGTACGCCAGATGGGATTGCATTTCAGACACCAGATGAAGATGTACTATATAAAATGACAATGGCAGAATTAGAGCCAGGAGTGAATGACTTGTTTCCTGTGTTCGATGTAGAGAAAATCCCAATTGAGTTAAAAGAAACAGTAAAACAGGAGGTGTGGGATTTTACGGGTGAAGATATTGGGTTAATGAAAGGAGTAGACCCTGTTAAAATTTCTGTTAAAGAAGGGACAAATTACCCAAATATTCCACAATATAAATTGACACCAGAAATCATTGAAGGAATAACCCCTGTGATAAATAAAATGATTGAACAAGGAATATTGAAAGAAATAATGAGTAGTCCATGTAATTCGCCTATAATGGGACTGAAAAAGCCAAACGGAACATATAGAATAGTACAGGATTTACGAAGGGTTAATAAAATTGTCGTTCCTTGTTGTCCAATTGTACCAAACCCTGCTGTAATACTGTATCAGATTCCACATGAGGCAGAATGGTACACTGTCATTGATTTGTGCCATGCATTTTTCTCTTTCCCGTTACATCCAGATAGCCAGCCATTATTTGCGTTCAGGTTCGGAGAGCGTATTTTGGCATGGTGCCGAATTCCTCAGGGGTACACAGAGAGTCCCTCGATCTTTAATCAGATCCTAAAGAAATCGTTGGAAGATTTAAAAATGCCTGAAAAATCGGTGATGGTTCAGTACATTGATGACCTATTGGTGGCATCAAAAAGGAGAGAAGCATGTGTTACTGACACCATTGCTTTACTGAACCATCTAGCAGAAGGAGGACATAAAGTGTCTCCGTCGAAACTACAGTTTTGCCAGCAAGAAGTTCAATACCTAGGTCATAAAATTGAAAAGGGAGTGCGAAAGGTAACAACTGAAAGAATAAAAATAATCCGAGGAATGAGAGCTCCAATGACACAAAGAGAGGTAAGAATGTTCTTGGGAATGGTTGGATATTGTCGACAGTGGATAAGTGGATTTTCACTAATTGCAAAACCATTACAGCGATTGACAAAAAAGGATGTGAAAGATCCGTTTGAGCTGAATGATGAAGAAATGAAGGCATTCAGAGAATTGAAAGCAAGATTGTGTGAAGCACCTGCACTGGGAATGCCTGACTATGAAAAAGATTTTGAACTGTATTGTAGTGAGAGAGATGGATGTGCACTTTCAGTTTTAGTGCAAAGACATGGATATATGAAAAGACCTATTGCATATTTTTCAGCTGTTTTAGACCCAGTAGCAAAAGCGTTGCCTGGATGTCTGAAAGCAGTAGCTGCTACTTGTGTGAGTCTGGAACAGAGTGAAGGCATTGTGATGGGATACCCACTGAGGGTATATGTTCCTCATTCTGTCGAAATTCTCCTGACAAGAACAAAAACTCAATACATGACACATAGTCGACTGACTAGGTACGAAAAAGTGATTTTAAGTGCAGACAATGTAACTATTGACAGATGCACAAGTGTGAATCCTTCAACATCATTGCCGGATGAAGAGAGTGTGAAAGACAAAGATGAGGTTGATCATGATTGCTTGAATGTACTCTAATACTGTACGAAACCAAGGCCAGACATTAGAGATGAGCCTTTAAAAGAATCAGACTATGTGATGTTTGTGGATGGCTCATGCTTGAGAACAGATGAAGGAGTTTTGAGTGCAGCGTATGCAGTATGTACAGTAAGTGCCATAATGGAAGCATCTTGTTTGAGAGGGATACGTTCCGCCCAAGTGGCTGAGCTGATTGCTCTAATACAAGCATGCAAACTGGGAAAGAATGTCCGAATCACAGTGATCACGGATAGCCAGTATGGCTTTGGAGTCGTTCATGATTTTGGGCAGATCTCGTCCCAAAGAGGTTTCTTGACGTCTGCAGGAACTCCGATTCGAAATGGCGAGTTTGTGAAAAAATTGCTTGAGGCGATACAGCTGCCTAGACAAATTGCCGTGGTGAAGTGCAATGCACATAAAAATGGGGAAGACTACATAACCGTGGGCAATAATTATGCCGATGAGGTAGCTCAATACTGTGCTAAAAATGTAGTCTCACTAAACAGGAGGCAAGAAAGAGAGCATGTTTCATGTCCTTTGCTTTTTACTAACATTGTCGACACATGGGATGAGGTGAGACAGTTGCAGGAAGCAGCAGATGATGAGGAGAAAGATAATTGGATAAAAGCAGGATGCAGGAAAAGGGAAGAAGATGATGTTTGGGTTTATAGAGATGAAAGACCAGTTATGCCTGATAGCATGATTTCTGACATGGCACGGATGTACCATGGACAAGCTCATATTGGAAGAGATGCAATGATCCGACTTTTCAGACAAACCTGGTATAACCCAAAATTCAGAGCCATAGCTGAAAGTCTTTGTCAAAGATGTCTTATCTGTCAACAGATAAATCCAGGAAGGAAAACAGTAGTGAGTTTAGGAACAATAGGACGAGAAGGAGGTCCTTTCACGAGAATGCAACTAGATTTTATAGAGATGCCCCCAAGCAATAGACTAAGGTACGTTCTTGTGGTCGTTTGTTTGTTTTCTCGTTGGGTGGAAGCCTATCCGACAAGAAGGAATGATGGGATTACAGTAGCAAAGCTTTTGCTAAGAGAATTCATTCCAAGGTATGGTTTTCCAGTAACGATTGAAACAGATAGAGGAAAACATTTTCAAAATGAATTAGTTCAACTGATATGTGAGGCTCTTGGTATTCAACAGAAATTGCATTGTGCATACAGACCAGAGGCTTCTGGAGTAGTAGAACAAGTGAATGTGACAATAAAGAATAGGTTAGGAAAAATGTGTCAAGCCACAGGACTGAAATGGCCAGATGCCCTTCCCCTGGTACTGATGACTATCAGAAGCATACCTGATAGGAAAACAGGGTTGAGTCCCCACGAAATTATCATGGGACGAGCAATGAGACAAGCTCATGTACCTGTCAACAAACTGTTGACTATAACTGATGATCTTGTGATGGATTATTGCAAAGGATTGGCTGATGTGGTGCATTCTGTGTTTCATCAGGTTGGACCGGATGCGACCACTCTTGAAAGAAAACCAGCTCATGATCTGAATCCAGGAGATTGGGTCCGCATAAAAGTCCACAGAAGAAGAAACTGTTTGGTTCCTCGCTGGGATCAACCACGACAGGTGATCCTGGTAACAACAACTGCCGGCAAATGTGCAGGAGTGAAAAACTGGGTGCATGCCAGCCATACTATCAGAGTTCCAGATCCTGAAGCTCGACCTGTAAGTCGACATCTGGAGATATCTGATACCAGTTCAGCATCCGATGCAGAAGAAGAAAGAAACAGGGTTCCAGAACTTGAAGATCGACCTGTAAGTCGAAATCTGGAAGACCCAGGTACAAGTCTGACAACTGAAGAAGAATTTGAAATAGCAAAAGTTCCAGAACTTGAAGATCGACCTGTAAGTCGACATCTGGAAATATCAGACACCAGTTCAGCATCTGATACAGATCAATCAGATTATGGTGAAAAACTAAAGAATAAATGGAAGATTGACATCATAAACGAAGAAACTGACAGTGAACAGCCAAGCACAAGTTATAGTAAAAATCCTACAGACATTGTCAAAGTAGACAAGGCAGGGATAGATTCAAATAGAGAGATAGAAAAATCGGAAGACACTCGAGGAGTAATAGGGACAGATACACAAACAAATGAACAGGGAAATATAGAACCAGTTAGAGAGATCAACGAGAATCCGGAAGAACCTCGAGGAGGGATAGAAACAGGTGATCAAAAAGAAAAGACACAGGAAGAAAAGGAGCAAGTCAAAGAAAGTGAAATTATAAAATTCAAAATAAGGGAAATGAAGTAAGATCTGAAACAGAATCAGAAGAAAGTGAAGGAGAGAGAAAACAGAGACTAGGACTAAGAAAAAGAACTTGGAGAGCTGAACGTGAAGAAAAAGAAAGTGAACCGAAAAGGCCGAGAAAAGGAGATAATTGGCCCCACGAAGTTAAAAGGTTAAGCTACAAAATCATAAAAATAAACAAAGATAATGCAGAACAAGTAAATGAAATAAGTCAAAAGGAACAAGAAAAACAAGATGGAAAACAATTACAGAAAACAAAAAGAGTAAAGAAAGTTAATTTGAAATATAAGTCACCTGAATGGCTATACATTGCACTGACTGATATCAAAGAAGAAAAAATCACTCACGATAAACCCGAAGGAAGCTACAAACAAATGGGTGAAAGTGGAGTGCAACAAGTTTGAAGAGATTAAAAAGAAAAGCCGGACTGGACAATAAAAACCTGAATAAGACAAGAAAGAGTTCTGAGAAGAACTAAAGAGAGTACCAAACGAGACAAAGTGAGAAAGTAGAGTGGCTGAAACGTCATTCAGAGGTGTGGTGACACAATTTTCTGTGCAAATTATACATAGGTAGTAAAACAAGATGGTAGACATAGAGAATAGATGTGCGTTTCTACGTAGATGGTGTAGAATGTGTTTCTTTTGTACAGGTTTATTAATGTTTGTATGGTTTATCTTAGCAATCACCATTCCAATTAGATTAGCTGTAGAAGAAACGTCCATAGTAGAGAACAAAACAAAGAAGGATAGCACACAGAACACAGCAACACTAGTAGATAGTGCAGAATTACATAAGGATAGATCTATAACAGATTTTTCAAAGAACGTTTTTACAAAATTATTATATGAATATGTAGAAACCATGGATGTAAGAGATTGTTATGTTTGTATGCAATTACCTGCATCTGTTTCCGAAGGTGTGACCTATCATCACCTTCCTTTGACGTATGGAATAACATGTAGTGTCCTAGCTAGTTTATTTTATAAAACAGGTAGATTAGAATATTATTATACAGACATAAATAAGATTTTTGCAGAAATTCCTATAATTCCTGAATTGAACAAGGTGAATGTGGCAAAAATGTTTGGTGAATTTTTCTTAGAGAACGAAGAATTGACATTAGATGATGTAGTTAAACATAACCTTACTTGTGAGTTAAAGAAAGAGGAAAAGGTGTTCTTAGAAATGGTAGAAAGCAGAAGAGTAAAATTTCAAAGGAAAGTAGTAAAGGAAGAGATGAAAACACCACTATGGACATTTGAAAGAGAAAGTGATGACAAGAAAATGACAAATGCAGCTATGTCTTTAGATTGGCCCCAACAGGGAAAGTTGTGCATTAGTAGAAATAAAACTAGGTATGACAACTATTTCGTGGGTTCCAGTGATTGTCAAGACAATTATAAAATTTTAGGAGGATGGGGATTCAAAGGAGGAAAAGATCCAATATTTCCAGGGATCTATTATATTTGTGGGAACAGGGCTTATTATAGGTTGCCGGACCATTGGTATGGGCCTTGCTACTTAGGCCTGGTCTTTCCAAAAATCTTTCATGTAGATAGAGAAGAAAAAGGAACACACGAAATGGGTGCAACATTCACACGTAGAAAAAGGGAAAGTTTTTCAGAAATAGTAGGTGACATTTTTGGAGCAATGATACCAGCAGTGGGAATATCTTTGAATGCATTTAAAATTCGGAAATTGTCCACAGTAGTAGATCGTTTATCAACGAATACTGCTGGAGAGTTCTTGATGGTAAATACCGAGATGGTTGCCATGAGAGCTATGGTAATGCAAAATCGACTTGCCCTTGACATTCTTTTGGCAAAAGAGGGAGGAGTCTGTGGAATGCTGAAAGTCCAACATTGTTGTACTTATATTCCAGATAAAAGTGAAAATATACAAAAGTATATAAAGAATATTACAAATTTGCACAAAGAACTTGTTCCACTGGAGGTTGAAAGTGCCTGGGAGAAACTTGGTAAGAGTTTTTCCTCAATACCAAAATGGTTCACTGAAATAGGTAGTTCTATTGTAGGGAAAGTTTTGATATCAGCAATATTAGTAATTTTAGGAGTATTATTATTGAAATTTGTTATCATATGTATTAAAAGGAGAAAAAGACAAAACAAAATGAAAAGAGAAAATAAGATAAATAAAGAAAGAGAACGAGAATTGGGTGAGATAGAACTAGAAGAACTAAAAGACAGTATGTATGGAAGAACAAAGAGAGAAGATGAAAGGGATACAGATGTGTAAAAACTAACAAGAAGCAAATGGACAAGAAACAATGCTATCAGTAAAATTGTGTAACATGGGTTTTGTGGTGATATTAAAAATCACCAAAGGGGGGAGTTGATGGAGCAAGGTAAATAAGAAAATTTTGAACCCCCTAATATTAATACTAATAATTAATTCTATTAATTGTTTGGAGACTAATCAACATTTTACGTCTTTATAGACATCTTTTATATGGGATAATCGCAAATTCATGACTAAAAGATAACCTATTAATGCTTGTCTAAGTGATGTAATAAATAACATAATAGTTTGCGTACTAATTAAAATAATGTTGCATGATTTGTGCTATGTTGTAAATAGTATTGTGGCAAAAGTATGCGGATGTAAGTAAGCCTAGCTTTATATGTCGCTTTTGCTAGGTAACACCTAATTGGGGTACGTAGAATGACGGGTGGGAAACGGAAAGGCTTATTTTTCTTTGTTTTGATTATGATTGTGTTTGTTTTCATAATAGTTCGTACGGGCCTGCTAGGCCGCACTGTAAAAATGGCCGCCAAGGCAGATGAGCTAAAGTGCGCAAGTGCAAAATGGCTTCCAATTGGGAGAAAGCTGTTGCCAATGACACGTGATCCGAAAGTAAAGCCCAGAATGAAAAGACCAAGGTCACCATGACCCGATACCAGAATGGGTGCCAAAAAGGGGACGCAGCGAGAAAATGCATGGGAACCAGAGATGCGACTGTGAATTAACAATGAACTGGTTTAATAAAGATACAAGAAAAGTTACAAAAGAGAACTTGTCAATCGGATTGGTAATGTCCTAAAACCGTGTGAAAGGACGAAAATTATAAACATTGTCGGAACTGGTTTGAACAAGGAGGGCAATGAGGAGATGCTTGCCACCCCTCCAATGGACCAATTAGCGTGAATCTCGCCCCAAAGATTGAAACATTTCTGTTTAGTAAGCCAGTTTAGGGTATAAGAGGACCTACTCTTAAGTAGGAGGAGCGCTATTCATACATAATTTTTGAGCACAGAACTTTGACGCTGGAGAATCGCTGCTATTTTCTTTAGGCCATTTTCTTTAAATTTAATTAATCGTTTTGCTTTTTAATCTGACTGGGAAGAAAGGAGATCGATGCGGAAAACCTGTATAGGTGGTCCGTTGAGGAGGCCTGTTTAGCGGGACAGTCAGTCAGATTTTGGGAATGCTATGCTGTGATCTGCTGTGACAAACTTTATTTTTCCATCTAAAAGGGTATGCACTAATTCTCTGAACTTTATTCTTATAATGATAATAAATGTATTGACTGATAAATTGGAAATTTTCTTTATGCATTTGATTAATTAGATAAACTTTATTATAATTAAAACTACGAGTCTGTGATTCTTTAGCTCAATGATTAATGCAAATGTTTAATAGGTTAAAGTGATTGAGCTGGTCTTAATCACCATCAACTGATTCCTACTAGTTGGTCCATCGACCAATGAACGGAATGCCTTTTGATGTTTTTAGAAATTGACAGGATTACAATCTAAAAATGTATGATGCTTGAACAGTTATCTTGTCAACAGTAAAAAGGTATCCCGTTCCCTTCCAGCATTTCATCATAGCTTTCTCTCCTAGGTAGTAGTGGATGAGATCCAGGGAATATTTGAGTGAGTGAATGTATATGCGGTGTTATGGGCCCCACCGTCATATTGGTATAGTTGTGGAAAAAGGAGTGTTTCCGACCTGGATGTTATGTCCATAGGAGAGGAAAATATATTAGTTGCGCTGGATCAATAGCATGGCATGCTATGGTATGGTATGGCCTTTCATTATATGGTATGGTTTGGCCTGCCATGGTATGGTTGACCTGTCCTTCTATTGTATGATATGCTATGGTATGACTTGTCATTGTATAGTATGGTATGGTCTGTCCTTGTATAGTATTTCATCAAATGGTATGATATAGCATGATATGGTGGGGCCTGCCATGGTATGGTAAGACCTGTCATTCTATTGTATGGTATACTATGGTATGGCCTGTAGTTTATTATGGTATTAAATAGTATGGTATGGTATGACCTGTCATTGTATAGTATGGTATCATATGGTATGGTATGAGCTGTGATTGTGTGGCATGGAATGGCCTATCATTATATGGTATGGTATGGTCTGTCTTGGTAAGGTATGGCCTGCCATTATAAGGTCTATATATGTCCTGTCATGGTATCGTATGGCTTTTCATTGCTTAGTATGGTATGATAAGGTATGGCCTGTCATTGCGTAGTATGGTATGATAAGGAATGGCCTGTCATTGCGTAGTATGGTATGATAAGGAATGACCTGCCATTGTGTGGTATGATATGGTGTGGTATGGCTTTTTGTTGTATAGTATGGGATGGTATGGTATGGCTTGTCATTGAATAGTATGGTATGGCTAGTCAATGTATGGCATGGTAAGGTATGGTATGGCCTGTCATTATATATTATATTGTATACCCTGTTATTGTACAGTATGGTATTGTTTAGCACAGTATGACCTGTCATTGTATGGTATGGCATGGTATGGCCTGTCATTGTATACTATGTTATAGTGTGGTACTTTGTAGTAAGGTATGTCTAGTCATTGTATAGAATGGTACAGTATGGTATAGAATGGTATGGAATGACCAGTCATTGTGTATTAAGTTTTGGTATGATATGGCCTGTCATTGTATAGAATGGTATGGCCTGTCATTGTATAGCAAGTCATAGTCTGTCATTATATAGCATGGTATGATATGGTACAGCCTGTGTGGTTATGGTATTATATGGCCTGGTAATATATAGAATGGTATGGCCTGTCATTGTATGCTATGATATGGTATGGCTTATTATTGCATAGTATAGTATGGTATGGCCTGTCATTATATAGCATGGTATAGTATCGTATGGTGTGGCCTGTAATTGTAAAGTACAGTATGGCATGACATGTCATTGTATGGTATGGTATGGCCTGTCATTGTATAGTATAGTATAATATTATATGGTATGCTATGGACTGTTATTGTGTCGTATGATGTGGTATGATATTGCCTGTTAGTGTATAGTATGGTATGGCCTGTCATTAAATTGTATGGCGTGGTATGGCCTGACATATGGTAAGGTATGGCCTGTCATGGTATGGCCTATCATGATATTGCATGGCTTGTCATTGTATAGTATGGTAATCATATGGTATGGTATGGCCTGTTTTTTTTATCAGGTATGGTATGGCCTGTCATTGTATGGTACTGTATGGGATAGTGTGGCTTGTGATTGTATACTATGGTATGGCATAGCCTGTCATTGTATAACATGGAATGGTATGGTTTGATATGACTTGTCAATATATGTATTGTAAGGTACGGTATGGCTTGTCATTGTATGGTACGGTGTGGAATGGCCTGTCATTGAATAGTATGTTATGGTATGGTCGGTTATTGTATTGTATATTATGGTATTCCCTGCCATTGTATATTGTCGTATGGTATGCCCTGTCAATGTATATTATGGTATGGTAAGGTAATGCCTGTCATTGTACAGTAAGCAATTGTAAGGTGTGGTCTGTCATTGTACAATATGCTATGGTCTGCCACTGTATAGTATGATATTGTATAGTACAGTATGGCCTGTCATTGTATGGCATGGTATGGTATGGTATGGTATGCCAGTCATTATATAATATGGCATGTCATTGTGTAGTATGGTTTGGCTAGTCATGATATGGTATAGTATGGTATGGTATTGTATGGAATGACCCGCCACTCTATGGTATGGCGTGCTGTTGTATGGTGTTTTAAGGCCTGTCATTGTATAGTATGACATGATATGGCCTGTTCTTGTATAGTATGGTATGGCCTGTCATTGTATGGTATGGTATGGCCTATGTTGGTATGGTATGGTATGATATGATATGGCTTGCCCCTATATAGTATGGTATGGTCTTTCATTGTATAGTATGGTATGGTATGACCTGCCATTCTATGCTATATCGTATGGTATGGCTTATCATTGTATAGTATAGCATAGTATGGCCTGTCATTGTATGGTGTGAAACAGCTTGTCATATAGTATTGTAAGGTATGGTATGTCCCGTCATTGTATATTATGGTATGGTGTGGTGTGGTGTGGTATGGCTTGTCATTGTATAGTGAGGGGTGGCATGTCACTATATAGTATGGTATGGTATGGCCTGTCATTGCATAGAATAGCATGGTATAGTATGGTATTGTATGACTTGTACATGTATAGTATGGTATGGCATGGCCCGTCATTGTATGGTATGGTTTAGAATGGTATGGAATGGCTCGTGTTTCTATGGTATGGTATGGTATGGCCTGACATTCTGCAGTATGTTATGATATGATATGATATGGCCTCTAATTGAATAGTATGGTAGAGGATGGCCTCTCATTGTATAGTATGGTATTGTATGGTATGACCTGTCGTATGGCATGGTATGGTATGGCATGGTATGGCATGGTATTGGCTGTCATTGTATTATATGGTATGGTATGGTATGACCTGTCATTAAATAGTATGGTAAGGGGTGATCTGTCATTGAATGGTATGGTATGGCTTGTCACTGTACATTATGGAATGGTGTGGTATGGCTTGTCATTGAATAATGAGGTATGGCCTGTCACTGTATAGTATGGTATGGTATGGTATGACCTGCCATTGATTAGCATGGTTTAGTATGGCCTGTAAATGTATAGTATGGTATAGCATGGCCTGTGAATGTATGGTATGGTATGAAATGGTACGGAATGACTTGGTATGGTATGGTAAGGTAAAGTATGGCCTGCCATTGCGTAGTATGGTATATCCTGTATTTGTATAGTGTGGTAGGGGATGGCCTGTCATTGTATAATATGGTATTGTATTGTATTGTAGTGCCTTTCAAGGTATGGTATGATATGACCTGTCATTGAAAAGTAAGGTAAGGTATGATCTGTCATTGTATGGTATGGTATAGTATGCCCTGTCGTTGAATGGTATGGTATCATATGGTATGGTATTGCTTGTCATTGCAAAGTATGGTATAGCTTGGCATTGTATAGTATGGTATGATATGGTATGTTATGGCTAGTCACGATATGGTAAAGCCTGTCATTATATTAAAATAAGGTTTGGTATGGTATCTCATTGTTTAGTATGGTGTGGCCTGAGATGGTATAGTATTGTATAGCATGGTATGGGCTGTCTTTGTATGATAGGGTATGGTATGACCTGTCATTGTATAGTTTGGTACGGGATGGTCTGCCATTGAATGGTAAGGTATGGCTTGTCATTGTATGGTATGGTATGGTACGGCATGTCATTGTATAGTATGGTATGGACTATCATTATAGGGTATGCTATGGTATGGGTAGGCTTGCCATTGTATGGTATGTTATGGTATGCCATGGCTGTCATTGTATAGTAGTGTATCATATGGTATGGTCTGTCATTCTATGCTAAGTTATGCTATGAAATGTCTTGCAAGGTATGGCATGGTGAGCCACGATATGGTATGGCCTGTCATAGTATAGTATGGTGTGGTATGGCCTGCCATTGTGTATTATGGTATGGCTCATAATTTTATAGTATGATATTGTGTGACCTGTCATTGTATAGTATGGTATTGTATGGTATGGTCTGTCATCCTATAGTATGACCTGTATGGTATGGTATGGCCTGTCATTGTATTGTATTGTATGGCCTGTCATGGTATGGTGTGGTATGACCTGCCATTCCTATGTATGGCATGCTATGGTATGGCAAGCCATTGTATATTACGGTATGACCGGTCATTGCATATATTGGTATAGTATGGTATCATATGGTATGGTATGATCTATGATTGTGTGGTATGATATGGCTTGACATAGTTTGGTATGGTATGGCCTGTCCATGTATAGTATGGTGTGGTGTGATATCGCCCGTCATTGTATAGTATGCTATGGCCTGTCACTGAAAGTATAACCAGTCATTGTACGATATGGCCTGTCATTGCATAGTATGGTATGCTATGGTAAGGCTTATTGTTGTGTAGTATAGTATGGTATGGCTTGTCATTGTATGGTACGTTATGGCTTGTCATTGTATAGTATGGTATGGTATAGTAGGGATGGACTGTCATTGTATAGTAAGGCATAGTATGATATGGCATGTAATTGTGTAGTATGGTATGGCTAGTCAGTGTATGACATGGTATGGTATGGTCTGGCCTGTCAAAGTATATAGTATGGTCTGCCACTGTATACTATGGCATGGTATGGTGTGGCTCATCATGTTATAGTATGATATTGTATGGCCTTTCATTGTATAATATGGCATTGCATGGTATGGCCTGTCGCGGTATGGTATGTCTTTGTATTGTATGGTATGCTATTGCCTGTCATTGTATATTATGGCATGGCCCGTCATTGTATAGTATAGTATGGTATGGTATGGCCTGTAATTGTATAGAACTCACATAACACAATGGGAGAGATGGAGGTACGCCACAGCAGACCCTCCACAATCACTAATCAAATATCACAAAAAGGTGCGGTGGCTGAAGATATAAGACCGATTTGGTCTATATAATAGGTATTCTGAATCAGATCCCAAAGAAAATACTAACAAGAGATGCCAATTTATTGGAAGAGGAGGTCTTACCCACTCTGTGGCATGCTTGATCATTGGCAACCTCATCCCACCCTGGTAAGATAATACTACCAGGTCGGACTCAACCTCAATTGACAGGGAGTTCTTAGATAAAACTAACTGGACAGGAAAGGATCCAGATCAACTAAAAATACCTAAAGGTAAACCCAGGACAATACCTTTATTAGTGATAATACGAGGATGGGGTATGGGCATAATGGCCCGACCACCCATCATTAGCCAAGATATTTGTATCCTAATGTTTGTCAATACTGGTTATGGGCATTCTTTAGGGCCAGTGGGGATCCCTATTGTAAAAACGCACACTAAATCAGTAAGTATGAACGAAATAGGTGCCAGTGTGTGTCCTACCTTGACACCCCAGGATATGCTTCCTAGAAAATGTACAAACAAACCAAAATTAAATATATAAGGGAATTATTAAAAATTGGCACTTAAGTGGAATAGTGCAAGCGAAGTTTTAAAACACACAAGTGTAATTCACTTCGTGGCACTGCAAACCGAAAAATGACACGTGTTCAGTGGACACATGCAAAAATCTAGAGCATCCTTGAGCATTTTCAGCATTCTGCATCCCTTGCATCAGGACCACTCCATAGAGGTCAATAGCAACGAGCCGCTGACATTGGAACTGAACCGAAGACTGATTTTCTGGACAATACAACTGTTTCTAAGAACCTTGCTGGTCCCCCTGCCGGAGTTGGCTGCCTAAAGTAACTCTAAGTAACTGCATTGATACTTACCAAAGTTTTTCCTGAAAAAGTTTTTCAGTGTCAAAGTCGTTGAATTTGCCAATGCTTGTTTGTGGTGAAGTAAAAAGTGTTGATTTACTATGTACATTTTTTTTTTATCTCCGGAACCCTCCGGTGGATCTTTTTAGTTTGGTGTCTAAATTTACATAAAAATATACTCTTTATTTCTTGAGTGTCTCGTGTAATAATTCACCAATTGTTATGGTGCTGTTTAAATGCTTTACACTTGTTCCCTGTGTAAGCCTGACTGCTCAGAGCTACAACCACCCAGGGTTGAGCTTAAGGTTTAACAAACGAAACCTACTGGTCCTAAAGAGATTGGTAAGTGTATTACACAGTGAAGTCACACAACACCACCATATAATACACCCAATTTCCTCACATTGGTGCCTAGCGGTGGCATCCAGAACTTGTGTTTAGCAGTACCATACAGTTGTTGGAACTTGAAACACTGAGAATCCACCAAGAGCGACAGCTAGAAAAGAAGTTCTTGTGCTTCCCAAGCAGTAGTCAGTCCCTCCAAGATTTTGCGATTTCCCAAAAAAATCGCGAAATCGGCACTTTTGTAAAAATGCTGCGATTTTTACAAAAGAGCCCGCAAAATATAAAACAAGCATTTGCAATGCAATCGGTCTCGCCTTTGGGACCTTATATGTATTTAGCTATGCAGCACATTAGCCTGGGTGCTGAAACATCTACTGTTCTTTAACATGGAGGGAAAGTAAGCACCAAACTGGGTAACATGCCAGGTATGGGAACACATGGAGAGAAATATTGCCTTTCAATGGGAAATGGTATAGACCAAAACTCTGTTTTTAATATAAGATCGGGACCTTAGGTAGTCATATCATTGAAAATACAAGATTTGAAAAATATATTAGTGTCTACGGGTGCTCGTGGAAGACATGATGCAGGGTTAAATTATTTATGGCCCAGTACCTTCTAAATAGTCTGTCAGATGCTGTCATTTAGTCAGGGCTTCAAGCTGTGAAATTCATATAATGTACGAAGATACCTGTGCACATGGATGCCTGAAGGGTTTGGGGGCTGTAAGAAGCCATATATTATGGCTCACTCATGTGCAATACACGCGGATAAAAATATTAGCATTGTTTAAAGCTTTATTGCGAAACTTTGTCCTTTTTTTAAAAAAAAAAGAAGACAAAACTGTCCTTCTTAACATTCTGCATAGGTACCAGCCTGACACTTTAATACTACGTATTTCTATTTTTTCCCCGTGTTTAATCTTCCATAGAGACAGAACTAGATGGTTTTCTACCTGCATATTAAGAAAATAAAAACTGGGAGCCATTTTAAAAGATATTGTCTACCAAGTGATCTTGCATTTCTATTATGCTTTTTACTTTTTTTAATTGCAGATCATTGCACAACACAGGTTTGAGTACTTAGCTAGATCACCAATTACGGATGCATGTGTATATAAATATGAGCATAGATTAAGTATGAAAGGCCATGCACGTTTGGGTTACCAACGTTCCGAACGTGAGCATGCACATAAAAACTCCAGATAATCGAATTAGCTTCAACTGCATTTGAATAAGCCTGACCACGACTTGAACTTCCTATAGCATGGGGCTGTAAACAGTGACGTAACTACCATCTTCCTGCTAAACTCGTGGTCTTTCCTTTGAAAGTCGCAAGATGCAAAATGAATTTGCATATTGGAGGTTGGTTAAAAAGACATAAGTACACGAAGGAACGAAAGCTGTCTGTTGCATTCTGTTACATAGCTAACAATGTTGATGCAACATTCTCGTTCTACAGAATGTGTAGATTTGAAAGGCTGTCACGGGCACTATTAAATCAGTTTTGAAACAAAACAGGCAATTTGATTGCAGTTAACTTAAAGATAGGCCATTGAAAACACATGCGATTTTCTGGTCCGGGAACAATAGTTAAAAACCTACAGTCCGATGGAAAAGTACGAGTTTAGTCTTAGTTTTCATTTCAATGTGTTTAGTACATGGTGGACACAGGTTGCATTGCTGTATATGTATCAGGTAGTGCGCTTCTCAAGAAGACCGACACTTGTTTTGCATAAGAGAAAGGCGCCCTGTCTGTCACTCTGACAAAACGAGAAGCCATAAAAGTTGAACAAATGAGGACTCATGGCATCCAGTCGGGTGGAGAGCTGAGTGCCAGCATTTCCAAAGGCTGCTAAATCGCCGGTTAACCTTGCATACGAAGGGTAATGTTACGGCTTCAAGAGATGCAGTGCAGTGATCACGGCATATCAGGAGCAGGGACCTATGTGAGGTAACAAAAATGCCTTGTTACCTTTTAGGGGGTGGGGAGGCAGGGTGGCAGACGGCTCCCGCCTGGTAGCCTTAAGTATGCTCCCGTCCAACCCAGCATCCTCGTGAATTTCCATGTAAGAAACGGGCATGCTCTCACACCTCCCGCCTCTGTAACTACCTTGAGTTCACATTCCAACAATCAAAGCACCGCGATCGCCCGCCTGTGAAGCCTGTACTGAAAGCTACCGAGGCAGACGGCAGTGGGCACTGCGCTCAGGACCCTTTCTACCTCACTGGAGACGTAAGGGCGGACCATGCACTACACAGCTCTCACTGGGCTCGCATCGCACCAGTAAATTTAGTCGCCATCTTGCAGTGACAGTCACTTTCCTGTTGATGCACAGTTAACCCTTCAGTACTCAATAAACTAGAACACTTGAAAAAAAATTATATCAAATGCATTACTGTTTCCGAAAAAACAATAAATGTACAACAGTGTAATGTAAAATAAGCTGTTGAGCTCTTACATGATAGTAAAACTCCGACCACACATTCAGTACACATAAATTTAAAGCTTCAGTCATTGCATCCAGTCCAGATATATAATACAACAAGTAACTAGTCAGCACTATTGGCTTTGTCAATGGTTGTAAGTTGCATAAGATAAATAAGCAACAACTATGGCTTCGTTGTATAGAATATTGAAAATGCTTCACTTCTGAAATGATGAGACTGTGAAAGAACTTTAAAGAGACCTTTCTGAAGTTACCTCAAGGCAGTGAAGGGTGGCTTTGCGGCAGAGCTAAGGTATATTTATTTTACCGAGGGTGCGAGCAAATATGGAGAGCCCGTCTGAGCAGCTGCTTTTTAGAAACACTGGCAGGACCCGGCCCACTTAAAACCCGGGCTAAATGCAAATGTCAAACACTAAATAAATGACTGCACACAAAGAAAGTTCATATTTATCAACTCCCAGGTGAAAAGGTGCTTGTTTGCAGGTACACTTTGCTCTTGTTGAATTAGTTGGTGGCTGAAAGTAGTGCGGGTCTAACCGGATGGAATACCTGGTCGATCCCACTGCACTGATGCGCAGGGTGGCTTGGGGCATTACGGAGTGGGGTGGGGGGTAATATTCTCGCAGCATTGATTATATAATATGAGACTCACAATCAAGTTACTTATATGGGATACTTTTGAGGTGAACGGCATGAGTCCATTTGTAATGTGCCGCGTTACAAGGCAACAGCTGGTGGCAAAAAGCGCTAAAAAGAAAAACATATTTTTGTTATAATACGGTACACGTTGACTTAGATGTCTACTCTGGACCCAGGAGGCTCGATCAGAATTTTCACTTGGCAACATTGAGTGATCGTGGGCAAATCTCTTCATTCGTTGTGGTTCACGTCCTTCCTCTGCCCACACAGAGAGCGCTTAGAAACAGGCGGCAACTTAGCATCAAGCGCTTTATTACAGAAAAACTGGATATTTTCGCAGTCAGGAGGGATTATTCAATTGCAGTGTGCAATAAGAGAGTGCAGTGCACGGCACATACTGTTTCTGGTGTTTAAAAGGCAGTAAGGGTTGGGGGCAACCGTTTACCTATATATTGGCCGATGTCACTTTTATTTGTGTTTTGAGTGCCTACGGAGTCCTGCGAGAGTAGTGTGGGGCACCTGGCAGCGGATGGCGGTTCTAACGCAGAGCCGTATCTCGGCGCTCTAGGTCTCGATGACTAGCTAAGTCGTGTCTAGGCGCTAGAGCAGACCTTGCGTGCTGTGCCCCGCTCCTTACTGCCTTCATTGCAGCTATAACATGCCTCGTTGTGTCAGCTTGAGCATCCTTGAGTTTAGAGTTTGTCACACCCTTTCTTTATAGCGCTGCAAAGACACAGGTTTACATAACAGCCACTATATAAAACAAGCACGGTCGTCGACATTGCGTTTATGTAGCAGCCCGACTTACGGGCGTTTGTGTAGGGGGGGCGTTGAAACAAAGCCTGACGAGCAGCGAGGGACGGCGAAAACCTATACCAAAAAAAAGTGCTTAGCGGCTAATTAAGAGACACTGTCTCCCGCCGCCAGTAAAAGATGCAATCCCGGTGGGCGGGGCCAAAAGCGGACAGGGTGGTAACCAGGAGGGACTAAAAAGCCTCCTGGACAATTATAACACCCGGTTTTGCATAATTGGTGACGCAAAATGATGCGCACCAATGGAAAACACGGGCGGAGCAGAAAGCGAGCTTCTGGAATCGTATTGATTCCAAGAAGCCCTCGCATGGCGAGAGCAGCGCATGCGCGCTGCTAACGCCAGGCGAGACCTAAAAAAACTGCTGTTCATCCTCTCTTTAATGGCTCTGTGTTGCCACTGAGCCAGTAAAGAGAGGGTGAGAAACAGGCCAGCAGGCAGCAGAGGTGATAAATTCCTGTGCTGCCTGCCTTTGAAATGCACTAAGCCCCCACCTGAGCAATTAGCCTGCAGGCCGCCTCACAAGTTTGTGTGCCCCCTGTGGACCCTTGAAAGGCTCTCATGTCCCCCACCCTCCACTGCACTTCTCTCCCTCGGCTCCCCATTGTCTCCCGTTAACCCCTAACTTCCCCCATGTCTCCTAATTGTTTTTTTTACCTACCCTCAACCTTCTCTGCTGCCACCACCCCCTCCCCCCACCCCTCCACTCCTGCTGCCCTGCATGCATAGGTTGTCTGATGCCAAAAAGAGCAGGTTTTTATATTGTAATCTGCTCTCTTTGATAGCAGACACCCTAGGATTCCAGGCGCTGTGCTGCTGGAGACTCTGTAACGTTACAGGCTGTGACATAGCACAGTCTCCAGCAGTGACAGAGCACAAGTCTTTGGTATTTTTGTGCCTGGCACATTTTTTGCCCACCACAAAAATACAGCAAATTTTGAGGTTTTGGGCTGCAAATTTTGCTTTTTTTGGCTGCGAAATTTGCCAGCAAAAGCTACAAAATCCTGGGGGGGTCTGAGTAGCTGAGTTTTTGTCATCTTCTATAGCACTGTTTCCAAGAGTTTGCTAACTTTTCAAGGAGTTTAGAAAAGTTGTGACAAAGTTTCCAGAAAGATTTTAAAAAATTGGGAAAAGTTTCCAAAAGTTCAGAGAAAGTTTGAGGAGTCACTTTTACAGCAAAGAAACATGGAGCTAGTCATGGCGAGTCTGTCCAACTCAAGACAAATGAGTTGAGGGCACTTTGCAGGTACCGAAAGATCAGCATGGGGGTCAGAGCCAGAAAGAACTACCTGGTTAAAGCCCTCCAGGCTAGGGAGGAGGCCCAAATGAGCTCCTCCAGTACTGGAGAAGGAATTGCACCACCAAGGCAGTAGGGAAGAAGATGAGCATCATGATGGCAGGAGGAGTGCCACTGAGGGAACGGAAGGGGCAGGACAGAACCTAGCCCCCAACACTAGGCCATGGGTGGCCTCCAGAGCCAGCAGCCTAAGAGGCTCCATCACTAGCCACAGGTCCCTCCAGGATGGCAGCACTGAAACTGGGGAAGAGAGCCATAACCTTGGAAAAAGGATGCCTGGTTCTTGATGAAAGGAGGGCCCAGATAGGCATGAGGCCCAGAGAAGAGGGTGGCAGCAGAAGAGTAACAGGGGGACCTCCTGGTCAGAGTCACTGCTCTCCCCCGCGCAGCTACACCATTAAGGGTCTGCCCTAAGCTCCTGCTTGAGCTCCTCAGGTAGGTTTTCGAGGCCCTCCTCCACCCGCAGGCTCCTGCCTGCGCCTCATCCCTGGTGGTCTAGTGGAAGAGCACCCTGCTCTTCTGCTATTTCGCTCCGTTCTGTGCCCTCTTTTCCCCTCTCTTTCTCTTTTTTGCCTCTTTTCTCCTTGCCTCTCTCCTTCTTTTTGCCTTTTTCATCTTTGCCCCCTTTTTTCTCTTTGTTTGCCTCTTTTATCTTTGCCCCCTTTTTTTGCCTCCTTTCTCTTGACACTTTTTCTCCATTTGCCTCTCTTCGCCCCTTTTTTGCCTTTTTTCTCTTGACACTTTTTCTCCATTTTCCTCTCTTCTCTTTGCCCTGTTTTTGCCTCTTTTCTCTTGCCACTTTTCCTGTTTGCCTCCTTTTCTTTGCCCTCTTATCTCTGTTTACCTACCTCCTTTCCTCTCTAGCCAGCCTCGCTCCCTCTTCCCTCTTCCCGTGCTCCCTGCTGCTGCTGGCCCATCGGCCCCACCCCCCCCAGCGTGTCGCTCCCGCCTCCCAGCTGATCGCCCTCCCCCTACTTAATTGCGGCTGCGCCGGGCCAAAGACAAGGCCGTCTGCGCCCGTCCACAACCCGACCGCGACCAGCGCTAGGGACTCTGGTCCTCCTACCCCCAGCCGCTACCACCCCAGCACTCTCCACACTCTAAACCCCGGACGCAACTCCAGCTCTCGATGCCGAGCAACACCCAAGGCCCGATCTCCTGCCGACACTGCCGCCGCACCTTCACCCACCTCCGAACCCCTGCAGCAACCCCCAGCCCACTGGACGTCAGCACACACAAACCACTGAAATGTATCCTCCTCAACGTACACTCCCTACACCAACATGCCACAGAAATCTGGGACCTCCTCAACACACACGCCCTACGTCGTCTTCCTCACAGAGACCTGGACCAACGCCAGCTCCGGACCCGACATCGCAACCGCCATTCCTGAAGAAAGACCGCCCCATCCGCCCAGGAGGAGGCCTCGCCATCATCCACAAAAGCTCCCTCCGCACGACAACCACCGACTCGGATGAAGTCTCGCCCTCCATGGAGCACATCCACTTCCAGATCCAGACCAACCCTAGAACGACGCTACGCGGAACCCTTGACTACAGACTGCCCGGCCCGCGCCCCGTTCACCAACACCATCGCCAACTTCATCGCTCCCCACGCCCTTACCTCCACAGACTACATAATACTCGAAGACCTCAACTTCCACCTGGACAAGTACAACGACCCTAACACCACCGCCCTCCTAGAGAACCTCACCAACATAGGACTGAAGCAACTTGTCTCCACCCCCACTCACACAGCTGGACACACACTCGACCCCGTCTTTGCAGGAGGAAACAGCATCTCCTTCAGCCACACCACAGAACAGCTGTGGACGTGCCACCACTGCATCCATTTCTCTTTTAGAAAACCCACCGTTCACAAGCACGTGCACCGCCCCCACGCAGACTCTGGAACATAGTCTCAGAGGAAGATCTCACCTCCGCCCTCACCTGCACCCCACCCCTCACAACGACAGACGCCAACACCACGGCAAGCAGCCTCCACCGATGGATCGCCAACTGTACCAACACATTACCCCCCCTCAAAGAAGACCACAAGACGACACAACAAGAAAGCAAACTGGTTCACAACGGCTCTCCAAGAATCCAAGCGCTCCTGCCGGCGGGTGGAAAAGACATGGAGAAACAGCAAAACTACAGAATCACACACCGCCTACAAAACCGCCACCACGGCACACCACCAACTCATCAAAGCCACGAAGAAGAATTTTCTCCAAGACAGAATCCTCTCCAACGCCCACAACACAAAGGAACTCTTCTCCATCATACAGGAATTTACCAAACCCAACAGCGAAACAACGGACGTCCCTCCCTCCCAAGACCTCTGCAACAGACTCTGCTCCTTCTTTCACCTCAAGATCAAGATGCTCTACGATAACTTCGATGACCAAGACCTCTGCACCACCCTAACCCCCGCCCCCAGCGACGCCACCCAACAGACCCTACTTACGTGGACTCCACTCACGACAGAAGACACCGTAAAGACCATGAAGAGCATCCACTCCAGAGCACCGTCAGACCCCTGCCCGCCTCACATCTTCCACAGGGCCGCCACAGCCATCGCACCCGAGCTAAGCCGGACAATCAACTGCTCCCTCGAGACCTCCATTTTGCCCGATGACTGGAAGCATGCCGAAGTCAACCCCCTCTTGAAGAAACACTCCGCAGATCCAACGGACCTCAAGAACATCAGGCCCATCTCACTGCTTCCTTTCTCAGCCAAGGTCATCGAGAAGGCCGTCAACACCCAGCTAGCACACTTCATAGAAGCCAACAACATCCTGGACACCTCCCAATCCGGATTCCGCAACAACCACAGCACCGAGACCGCCTTCCTCGCTGCCACAGACGAATTCCACGCTCTCCTCGACCAAGGCCAAACAGCAGCCCTCATCCTCCTGGACTCTCAGCAGCCATCGACACTGTCACCCACCACACACTAGCCACCAGACTCCACGATGCCAGCAGCCAAGGAAAGGCCCTAGACTGGATACGCTCATTTCTCACCGACAGAACACAGAGAATAAGAATCCCGCCCTTCCTCTCGGAACCAACAGATGTGGTTTACCCCAAGGATCCTCCCTCAGCCCCACCCTCTTCAACGTATACATGGCCTCCCTCGCAACCATCGCCAGAAACCATGGGCTCTACATCATTTCCTACGCCGATGATACCCAACTCATCCTCTCCCTCACCAAGGAACCCAACATCACCAGGCACAACTTCCAAGAAGGGATGAAAGCCGTCGCAACCTGGATGAAGAACAGCTGCCTGACACTCAACTCAGAGAAAACAGAAGTCCTCATCCTCGGCTCCACCCCCTCAGCATGGGATGGCACCTGGTGGCCCCCCGTCCTCGGAAACCTACCCACCCCGACAGACCATGCACGCAACCTCGGCATCATACTGGACTCATTGCTCACAATGAATTGCCAGAGCAACGCTGTCTCCTCCGCATGCTTCAACACCCTCTGCATACTACGTAAAACATTCAAATGGATACCCGCCGACTCCAGGAAAACGGTCACTCATGCCCTCATCACTAGCAGTATCAACAAGAAACTCCTACGCAAACTCCAGACTGTCCAGAACGCCGCAGCGAGGCTAATCCTCGATATCCCACGGCACAACCACATCACCCAACACCTCTGCGACCTCCACAGGCTCCCCGTCGAAAGAAGGATAACTTTCAAACTGCTCATGCACGCTTACAAGGCCCTCCACAACATCGCACCTCAATAACTCAACAACCGCCTCTCCTTCCACGCACCCAAGAGAAACGTACAATCAGTTGACCTCATCCTAGCCACTGTCCCACGCTTCTACAGGAACAGAGCGGGTGGAAGGTCCTTCTCCCACCTTGCAGCCAAGAGGTGGAACGAGCTCCCCCTCCACCTCTGGCGAAGCCAGACACTGGACCACTCCAGAAAAGACCTCAAGACCTGGCTATTCGAATGACCCCAATGGAGCTGTACAACCCCCCCCGCTACTTGAGACCCTAACGGGTGAGTAGCACACTTTATAAACATTGATTGATTGAGGGGTTTCTGATAGAGGTGCCCATGAGATCAGATTGTCCTAAGGGATTGTATCTAACTATGTCCCGGGGGATGGTATTGACAAGTGGCTGGCCCCATATGAGATAGCTATCACAATGAAGAAGGTGGTACACAACACTGGGGGACACTACTCTAGGAGTTAGTGCCAATAGTTTGAAGGGATAGGCCACTCATACTTGAGGATAAGAGAGCAGAATCCTACCCAAACATGAAGCCAGCACTTGTTGAGCACTTTGGATTCATGCCTGAAGAGAATAGGCAGAAGCTCAGGATAACACAAAAGGGGGCAACACAGACCTGAGTAGACTTCATAGACACTTCAGTTAAGGCACTAGATGGCTGGATTAAGGGCAACAAAGTGGGCACTTATGAAGGGCTCTAGAGGGTAGGTGTGAAAGAAGTTTAACCCTTCTAAGGCTGGTGTGTGCTTTGATTGTATTCAACCAGGGCACAAGAGGAAAGACTGCGTGCACCAAAAAGGCACCCACTGGTGACTCTTCCAATGGTATAGTTAGTGTAGGGATGGCCCAAGAGATCCCAAAGGGTATACAGAGGCCTCCTTAGTGTCATGGGTGGGAGGACATTGAACCTTAGGCCCACTGGCCTCCTCGTATGGGTAAAATACCGGCAGTGAGCAACAATCAATGGGGTACAAGTGAAGGCTCTGAGGCATACATGTGCCAGTGCAACCTTGGTAATAGCCAAACTGATTTCCCCAGACCAGATTCTTCGAGAGGAGGTGCAGAAAATTGTCAATGCTGACAATGTCACAAAGTCCGATCTCATGGCTGTGGTGGACTTTAAGTGGGGAGGGGTTACTGGCCCAAAGAAGTGAGCTGTGTCCCCTTCCATCTCAATAGAGTGTATGCTGGGCAATAACCTGGAAACTTCTGCCTGGTCAGAAGTGGAAAGAAGGACACATGAAACAATGCTGGGTCTTCTTGAATGGGTGTGTTTTACCACAAGAGCACAGAAGGCCCTGAGGGAGAATCAAGGGAACCTGGAGCCTGGAACAATGGCCCAGTTCCCTAGAGCCACGAGAAGAGGCAGGAAGGCTGCCACCCTCCTTCCAAAAGTTCACAGGCCCAGAAGGAGTTAACCCTCTGGGAAGGCCTGATGCCCAAAGAGGAGGCTGCTCCAGGTAAATTGCCAGAGCTGGCAGAACTGCAGGAAGCAGGGGGTCCCTCCAGAGAGAACCTGAATAAAGGACAGAGGAGATACCCCACTCTTGAGGACCTTCAGCAGTTAGCTGTCAGGCAGGAACAAGGAGATACCAGTGATACCCATAAGGTATACTGGGAGGAGGGCCTCCTGGACAGTGAGCCAAAGGACCCCATACCAGGCACAAACAGAAGATTGGTGTTCCCCCAGCTGTACAGGGAGTTTCTCCTTAACTGGCCCACAACATCCCCTTAGCTGGACATCTGGGGCTGACCAAGACCTGGGACAGGCTGATCAATCATTTCAACTGGCCCCAGATGGCAGAGAAGGATGTCAGTGTCGCGCCTGTGTTACCTGCCACGGCATGGCAACGCAAGGGGCACACCAAAGCCTCCCCTGATACCACCTCCTGTGGTGGAGAGTCCCTTTGAGATGGTGGGGATTAGCATTGTTGGTTCCCTAGAACCCACAACAGCCTCAAAGAGCAGGTTTATCTAGGTAATAGATAATGAGATTATTCCCCTTAGGACAGCCACGGCTCCTGCAGGAGCTGAGGCCCTCCTTTAGATCGTCACCAGGGCTGGGTTCCTTAAACAGGTCATCTCAGATGGAGGCACGTATTTCATGTGTGCCTATCTAAAAGCAGTGTGTGATGAGTGTGGTGTAACTTACAAGTTCACCACCCCCTACCATCCCCCAAAAAATGGCCTTGTTAAAAGAGTCCACAAAACCTTAAAAGTCATATTTATGGGTTTACCTGAAAAATTCAGGATGGAGATGGGCCTTTCTCCTTTCATGCCTGTTGTTTGCCTACAGGAAGGTTCCACAAAAAGGAGTAGGCTTCAGTCCCTCTGAGCTATTCTTTACACATCCTGTAAGGGGTCCATTAAGCTTGGTAAGAGAGGGCTGGGGAGACCGCTCAAGGAGTCCAAGCAAGACATATTGGACTACATGTTGGGCCTTCGGTCAAGAATGGTCAGTACATAAAGAAGGCGAATAAGAATTTGGAGGCCAGCCAGGAGCTTGTGTAGCACTGGTATGACCAAAGGTCTTCAATGGTGGAATACCAGCCAGGACAGTTGGTATGGGTCTTAGAGTCTGTAGTTCCCAGAGCACTGCAAGACAAACTGACTGGCTATACCTAATCCTGGAGAAGAAGGGGGAAATCACCACTTGGTGGACATAGGAACCCCCAGGCACCCTCACAGGGTAATCCATGTCAACAGGCCCAAGCTGCACCATGACAGGGCAGACATACCCATGCTCATGGTGACCGATGGGAGAGAAGAAAAGGAGAGTGAGCCACTCCTGACCTTGTGTCCTCTAATGCCAAATATGGTTCAGTGGAAGGAGTAGTTCTCTTCTCCACCCTCACAGACCAGCAGCAAAGGGACTGCTATCAGTAGATAAGGCAGTTTGCTCGGCTGTTTTCACTGACCCCAGGTCAGACCACATGATGTACCCATGATGTGGGCACCAGTGACAGGGTGCCTCTCAAGATTAAGATATATACACTGTCAGACCAGGTCAAGGCTACCATGAAGGCTGAGGTTGCCAAGATGCTAGAGGTCATAGAGTCCACTAGTCATACAGTCCACTAGTAGTCCATGGGCTTGCCCAGTGGTACTGGTGCCCAAGCCCATTCCCAAAGGAGGGAAGCCTGAGCTGAGGTTCTGTGTTGACTGCAGACGAGTAAATACAGTCACAAAGACTGATGTTTACCCCATACCAAGAGCTAATGAGCTCATTGATAGGTTGGGGGCAGCAAAATATCTAAGCACCTTTGACCTGACTTCAGGGTATTGGCAGATAGCCATCAGACCAGGAGCCAAGGAGAGGTCTGCTTTTTCCACACCTGAAGGCCACTTTCAATTCAAATTGATACACTTTGGGTTGAAAACTGCACCTGCCACCTTCCAGAGGTTGGTGAACCAAGTACTGTCAGATTTGGAAAGTTTCAGCGCCACTTATCTTGATGATATAGCTGTATTCAGATCCACCTGGGAGGATCACATGGTCCACATCAAGGAAGTGCTTCAGGCCATGCAGCAGGCAGGTCTGACTATCAAGGCAAGTAAGTGGCAGATAGGACAAGTGTTATGTTCCATATAGGTACCCCAATATAGGCTCAGGTAGCAACCTAACCTTTCACCTATATTCTCCCCTACCATTCCATACATAACGGTTCTTGAGACTGACCTTTTACCTAGTTACAGTACTGCTTACAGGACGTGGGGTTTTCCCTGAAAACTAGCCTCATCCATTATGCATGAGGATTCTTGGAAACTCAGCAGGACTACCATCTCCTGCATAATAACTATGTATAAGGGTCATTCCATCCGTCATCCTAAGTCCGACATGACACAGCAAGGTAGAACTCCTGAGGGTATCACTTTGGGTATATAAACACCATGGGGCAGATTTACAAGCCCCTTGCGCCACTTTTGCGTCACTTTTAACATGGGAAAAGTGATGCAAAAGTGGCGCAAGGGCTTGTAAATCTGCCCCCATATCTTTGCTGAGGCAGGGAGAGGAGAAAAAGGACTTCCATGCTGACACACTGACGCGAGACGCTGAGGTTCCTGCACGCAGACACTCCAGCTCGCAGTGGGATGACATCCCTCGCGGGGTGTCCATCTCGAGACCAAGACGGGGTCCCACAGTCTCTCACTACAGGTAATGGGGTTGACTTTATCCTAGAGGGATTCTTGGCTCTACACCTACATACATGCTAGGTACACTTAGGTACATCTAGTTAGGGTCGCATCGTAGGAGTATTCATTTTATTTGTCATGTATTTTTATACCTACCTGTATTCATCGTTTTAGCACTATGATAGAAATCTACCATTCTTTTACTTTGTTGGTGCTTATAATCATTTATGTCTGTTTCTGTCTTACGGTTGTTTCAGTACACCCATTTCTCACTAGATTGACGCTGGTACAATAAATGCTTATTGAAAACGTCCCCATCGTTTATTCTGTGCATCTCTCTGAGACAAAGTGAGCACGAGTGACTGAACGAAAGATATTGCACTGTTTCCATGATCCCTGATGGGACAGAGTTGTCATGTTCAATAGTTGCCAAGAACTATTCTCTCCTTGGTAAGAGGGGTTTCTAGTGGCACTGTGAGCTAGCTGGTATACAGGCGAACATACTCGGTGGGGGTGTCTGGAATCAGTTGGGACACCAATCCCACAGTCTATGTTGTCTAAACGCGCAGATCCTATATAGGTTTATAGGAACTACACGACACAAGGATCTTTTGTGTATCTGGCTACCAACTGGGAGGCCATCTACAACCTCTCATTTATGCTAACTGGATATGAGCCAATCAGACATACACAATTTAAGGTCAAGACACTGGCACTGAAGTCTGGCTAGCAGGCCTCAGTGCACTTTCAGAGATTAAAAAACAGCAGCATCAGTCCAAACCTTTGAAGGTGACCATACAAAAAGAGGCAATTCCTTACATATGGTATGGTATGGCCTATGGTTTGGACTGTCATTGTATGGTATGATATGGTATAGTATGGCTTGTCATTGTATGATATTTTATGGTACGGCCTGTTGTTAGATAGTATGGTGTGGCCTGTCATTGTATGGTATGGTGTGGTATAGTATGGCTTGCCACTGTAAAAGCACGGATTGGTATGGTATAGCCTGCCACTGTACAGTATGGTATGATATGGCCTGTCATTGCATAGTATTGTATGGTATGGTATGGAATTGTATGGTATGGTATGGTATGTCTACGTATGCATGGTATGGTATGGCTTACCATTGTATATTATGGTATGCAATTGTCTGTGATTGTATAGTATGGTATGATATGGCCTGCCATTGTACATTATGATATAGTATGGTATAGTCTGTTGTTGTATAATGGTATCATATGGCCCACCATTGTATATTATGGTATTGCATGGTATGACCTGTCATTGTTTAGTATGGAATGGTATGATATGGCCTGCCATTGTGTATTATTGTATGGCCTGTCATTGTATGATATAATATGGTATGGTATGGTATGGTATGGTATGGTGTGGTAGTTTCAAGTTTATTTAAATTTGGTATAGACCTCAACTGAGGTCAACAAATACACATACATTGTTTTAAAACATTAATCAGAATACCCTTAATATCAGCTTTAAGCATTTATAATTTTAAAGCATTATCAAAATAGAGTTTAAAACAACTTCAAAAAACTCTTTAAAAATGTATACAATTGATAACAGGCAATTGCATCTGGTGGTGATTTACAGAGCTTAATTAGACATTGTGTAGAAGAGACGTTGTATCTTAGACAAATGGGTCCTAAATACCTCCGCCGAGCTTCTACTAGGATTGGATTAGGGCAGATAGACAATACATGAGGTAGATCTTGTGTTTCTCCCTTACACAAGTCACAGAGCTCTGTTGTGTTTTCAGAGTTATTCCACTTTGCTATGTGGACTTTGAAAGGAGGATTTCCAACCTAAGTAAGAGAATACAGCGCCGTACCCTATGATCTAGTGAAAAATAAGTGTATTTCTCAGGGGATTTGTAGTCTATATTTTTTGCATATTGTGTATAGTGTTTTAATTGTAAACAGTGCTTTACATCCAGGTCAAAGTTTAATCTCGGTGTCAGGTTCTTTAAAAAGAGCTTCAAGTGTGCCGGTGTCCAAGTTTGTAAAAGTGCTACTGTGCAGTGAGACAGGTTAAAAGCTATATTGAGATTCTGATTAAAAGTGTATCGCGACGACTCATCTCTGAAAGTTTCCAATTTCAAGATATGCCTTAAAGATCCAGAATCGGCGTGTAAAAGGTGATATGCCCATCTTATTATATTCGAGATAGCCCTAGCATATGTGCTAGCTAAAGAAAGTTCGAGGCAAAGTGCTTGGACAGGAAAGGCTTGATTTACTTTTACCAGTTTCCGTAGAAGATTCCCTTCTCTCGTTTTTACAAATTGCCAAGTTTTGATATGTATATATTCTTGGGCATACGTTAAAATTGGAGGGATTTTCATACGATAGACCTCTAGCAGAGGTTGGAAATGCCTGCTTTCGGAAGAAGAGTATAGCCTCAGCAGTGTCCCTATATGAGCATCTGCCTTTCGCCCTATGTGATGTAGATGGGAGGAGTTCTGTAAAGTTTGGGACAAAAAATGCGACCTAAGTAAGTGTATTCTTTGACGGACTCTAATGGTTTTCCCCCCTATGTCCAATTAAAAGGTCGTAGTCTCTTTTTCCCCCTAAAAGGTAAAAGTTGGTTTTCGAGATGTTTGGGACTAGAAAGTTTTCTTATGCATAGCCATTTAGTGCGTTTAAGTTTCTTTGGAGTCCTATCGGTGTAAGATCTAATATCACAATGTCGTCAGCGTACATTAAAATATGAATGTCGCTCAGTGCTAATTTCGGAGGGAATTTATTTGCTTGAGTAAAATACTCCGGCATGTCGCTTAAATAAAGAGAGAATAACAAGGGGGCGAGGAGGCAGCCTTGTTTTAGACCATTTGTCATGAGAATTGGTCCAGTTAAACCCTTTACTCCCCCAATTTGGACTCTGCACCATGGTGTGGTATCGTATGGCCTGTCATTGTATAGTATGGTATTGTATGGCCTGTTGTTGTATAGTATGGTGTGGTATTGCCTGTCATTTTATGGCATGGTATTGTATGGTATGGCTTGTCACTGTAGCACAAGTTACTAACTTGTGTAACGATATATCTGTAAGAGACAGTAGTTAGTGACAGATTCCTTACCTTAGAATATCCCCAGGCGTCAGGCTGGATCCGGAAAGTTTTTGCGTAGCAGTACCCTTGCGCGTCGGTAGGTGGCGTCGTGCGGCTCCGCGTCCGTCGTCGGCATCGCCGGGATGACGTTGCGGGCAGTACTTAGACGACGCCCCTGCGCGCTGACGTCAGTTCTGTACACGACTTTCCGCGCCAGGAACGCAGAGCCATGCAAGAAGCTGACATAGGTGTCTGAAAAAAGTCTAGGGCCCTGAAAGGGATGTCCTTAACCCTAGTAATCAGTTCGCAGAACGGGGAGGATGGGTGGGGCGGTAAGGAATCGGTCACTAACTACTGTCTCTTACAGATATATCGTTACACAAGTTAGTAACTTGTGCATCTGAAAGAGACACGTTAGTGACAGATTCCTTACCTTAGAATAGATACCCCAGCAATACCAACCCCGGTGGTGGGTCTGCGAACAAAGATCAGACAAGGAAGTCCCGGAGGACAGAACGGCCAAAGAAGCCGTCCCTCCGGACCTGACTGTCAAGGCAGTAATGATTGGTAAACGTGTGCAGCGAGGCCCACGTAGCTGCCTGACAGATATCCTGCAGCGGAACACCGCGGCCTAAAGCCGTGGTAGCAGCCGTTGCCCTGGTAGAATGGGCACGCAGCCCAACAGGAGGCTCCTTCTTAGCCAAAGAATAGCAGGCTTTGATACACAAGGTTACCCAGCGGGAGATGGTTCTCTTGTGCACCGCCCGACCTTTTTGGCGCCCACGTAGCCAACAAAGAGCTGGTCATCCACCCGGAAGTGTTGTGTGCGGTTGATATAAAAGGAAAGCGCAAGTTTTGGGTCCAGACGGTGGAGCCTCTCTTCCTCTCTGGAAGGATGCGGAGGCGGAAAGAAGGTGGGCAAAGTGATGGTCTGCCCAATGTGGAAGGCAGTAACCACCTTTGGCAAGAAGGACGGACGCGTCCTAAGAACAACCTTGTCTGGATGGACAGACAGAAAGGGAGGTTTGCATGATAGAGCCTGGAGCTCACTCACCCGCCGAGCGGAGGTGATGGCCACCAGAAAGGCTGTCTTCAGAGTCAGAAGACGAAGAGGACAGTTATGTAGAGGCTCAAAGGGAGCGCACATGAGAAAGGTAAGAACCAAGTTCAAGTTCCACTGAGGCATCACAAATGGAACAGGAGGGAAGAGGTGTGTAATGCCTTTTAGGAACCTGTTAACAACAGGGGACTTGAAAAGGGAGGGCTGATCAGGAAGCCTGAGGAAGGCCGAAATGGCACAAAGATAGCCCTTGATGGTACCCAGGGCAGAACCCTGTTGGGCCAGAGAAAGAAGGAACAGAAGAACCTCAGAAAGAGGGGCAGAGAGGGGATTCACAGCCTTTGCTTTGCACCATGCCACAAACTTGTTCCACCTGCAGGCGTATACCACCTTAGTGGAGGGACGCCTGGCTGCCAGAATCACATCACAAACTTCGGGAGGCAAGTCGAAAGGAATCAACTGCCGCCGCTCAATCTCCACGCAAGCAGGTGGAAACTGGACAGGTTCGGGTGGAGGACCGTCCCCTGCTGCTGTGACAGAAGATCCTCCCGAAGAGGCAGACGGATCGAGGGATCGACGCTCATACTGAGTAGCTCGGGATACCAAACTCTTCGAGCCCAGTCCGGAGCCACAAGGCTGACTTGGGCCCGGTCGCGCCGAATCTTCTTCAACACTCTGGGTAGAAGTGGTATAGGTGGAAAGGCGTACAACAGACCGCAACTCCACTCGCGACAAAAAGCGTCGCCGAGCGAGTGCCGCATTGGAAATTCCAACGCGCAGAACTGCTGACATTGCGCGTTCTCGTCGGTGGCGAATAGATCTAACCAAGGCTCTCCCCACTGTAGAAAGAGTCCTTGCGCCACTTCCGAGTGAAGACGCCATTCGTGATCCATCATGCACCTGCGGCTGAGTTCGTCCGCCCTGGCGTTCAGGGAACCTGCCAGGTGTTGAACCATCAGGAATATGCCCTGATGTTCCAGCCATGTCCAGAGGCGCAGAGCCTCCTGACATAGGGTCCACGACCCCACCCCGCCTTGTTTGTTGCAGTACCACATGGCGGTGGTGTTGTCTGTGAACACCTGCACTACCTTCCCTTTGACAGAGGGAAGGAATGCCTTGAGTGCAAGTCGGATCGCCCGGAGCTCCAGAATGTTGATATGGAGCCGGGACTCCGCCGGAGACCAGAGGCCTCTGATCTCCGCCTCTCCCATGTGACCGCCCCATCCCAGAAGGGACGCGTCCATCACAACTGTGTGCTCTGGCTGGGGAAGGGAGAGGGATCTGCCCATGACCCATTGCCGGTTCGAGAGCCACCACTGCAACTGTTTTGCAGTCCCCTCCGAGATCTGGACGTGATCGGACAGGTTGCCCTGGTGCTGCGCCCACTGGAACTTCAGGTCCCACTGCAGAGACCGCATATGCCATCTGGCATGATCGACCAGCAGGATGCAGGAGGCCATGAGGCCCAGCAGCCTCAGGGTCATCTGTACCGAAACCCAGGATAAAGGCTGAAAGATCGGAATCATAGCCTGAATATCCCGGACTCGCCGTTCGGGAGGATAAGCCCGAAACTGCGTCGTGTCCAGAACTGCTCCGATGAAAAGGAGCTGTGGAGAAGGAATCAGATGTGACTTCGGCACATTGATGGAGAACCCCAGCGAGTGCAGGAGTTCGGCCGTAGTCTGGAGGTGGGAGACGACTGCCTGGGACGAGCCCGCCTTCAGCAGCCAGTCGTCGAGGTAGGGGAAGACTGGAACCCCTGCCCCGCGCAGATGAGCTGCGACCACCGCCATCACTTTCGTGAACACCCGAGGGGCACTGGTAAGGCCAAAGGGGAGCACGGTGAACTGAAAATGCTCGAGGCCTACCGTGAACCGCAGGTAACGCCGGTGGGCCGGCAGGACGGGGATGTGGAAATAAGCGTCCTGCAAGTCCAACGCTACCAACCAGTCTCCAGGGCAGTCAAGACCTGAGCTAGGGTGAGCATCTTGAACTTCTCCTTCCGGAGGAAGCGATTGACGTTCCGGAGGTCCAAGATAGGACGCATGTCCTCCTTGTCCTTTTTGGGCACCAGAAAGTAGTGGGAGTAGCAACCACGTCCTACTTCTGGGGTCGGAACATGCTCGATGGCCCTCTTGGCCAAGAGGGCCATGACTTCCTTCTGCAGAAGCACCAAGTGATCCCCTGACATGCGGTGGAATTGAGGTGGCATGGCTGGGGGGTGGTCTCGAAGGGGAGGGAGTAGCCCCTTCGGACAATGTCCAAGATCCACCTGTCCGAGGTGATGGCACGCCAGTGGTGAAGGTGATGGCGGACCCTGCCCCCCACTGGCGTGCTGTGCACCTGAAAGGAAGGACTAGGAGGGCTTGGAGGCCGCGGACGGGGCGGGGTTGGTGGCCTGACCCGCACGCTGGTTGCCTGACCCGCCACGGCGGGAGCCACGTCCTCGGCCACGCGAAGACGCTTGCTGCGCGGGTCGGTGGCTGGGCAGCGGACGTGACTGGGCGCCCCTTCCGTGGCCACGAAAGGGGCAAAAAGCAGAGGGTAGCGGAGGGCGCACAGCAGAAAGGCACAGGGACTTGGCAGTAGCCCGTGAGTCCTTAAAACACTCCAGCGCATGGTCTGCTTTGGTACCAAAAAGACCGACTCCATCAAAGGGCATGTCCATGATCGTGTTCTGGACATCACCCGAGAAACCAGTTGTTCTCAGCCAGGCGTGGCGACGCAGCGCCACCGTCGTTGCAAGCGATCTGCCCAGCGAGTCGGCGGTATCAAGGCCACAACGGATGGTGTACTTTGCCGCATCCCTTCCTTCCGCAATGGCGCGGGGAAGCAGTGTCTGGACCTCCTCAGGACACTGGGGCAAAACTTGCGCCACCGAATCCCACAGAGAGTGGGAGTATCGGCCCAAAAGGCAAGCGGTGTTCACCGACCGCAAGCCAGCACTGGAGGAAGAAAAGGCCTTCTTCCCAAATTGGTCCAGGCGTTTGGAGTCCCTATCCGGAGGGGCAGTAGGGAAGGCGGTTTGGGAGGCAGAGGCTTGGACAACCAAGCTCTCGGGGGTGGGATGTTGAGAGAGAAACAAGGGGTCGCCCGGAGCGGGGCGATGGCGTCAGGCCACACCGGCGTCGCTGGGGGTTGCGGTACCACCGGAGCCGGGATCGAAGCCGGGGCCGGAGCCGGGGCCAGGATCAAGGCTGGCGGGACGGGCGATGCTGGAGCAACCCCATCAGGGCCCGCGGGGGACCGAAGGCGCACCGGAGGGACCTTGAGGCCCGAAGAGGCGGGTCATGGCCGACAGGAATTCCTGTATTTGGGCCGGAGTCGCCCCCGAACCCGGAAAGGACGGGTATTGCGGGGGCGGCTCCACAGGCACGTCCGGGGCCGCGGGGACGGTGCCGACAGGGTCCTCAGTCGAGTCGCGAGACCGGCGAGGCGAAGTCTTAGAGCGATGATGCTTCTTAGACTTTTTGTGCTTCGACTTACCCGAGGAGTGCGAAGACTTGGACTCCGACAACCGGCGGGGACTCCGCGACCGGCCCCTCGACCTCTCACGGGACCGGGGCTTGGTGCGGCGCGGAGCCGACTGCCGGACCTCGAGGAGCTTTCGAGACCGCTCTCGCAAAGCCTTCGGGTGGAAGGCCCGGCAGTCGGGGCACGACTTTGTGTCGTGGTCTCGGCCGAGACAGTAGAGACACTCTAAGTGCGGGTCTGTGATCGACATCATTCGACCACAGACGTCGCATGGCTTGAAGCCGGGCATCCCTACCGACACCTAGGAGTCGAGATGACTCGAAAATAAACAGTGAAAAAATCACCAAAAATTTAGTCAAAAATTGACTAGGGCACTGCTCTTCCCGGATCTGCGCTTACTGGCGCGGAAAAAAGAAGAACTGACGTCAGCGCGCAGGGGCGGCGTCTAAGTACTGCCTGCGACGTCATCCCGGCGATCTCGACGCCGACGACGGACGCGGAGCCGCACGACGCCGCCTACCGACGCGCAAGGGTACTGCTACGCAAAATCTTTCCGGATCCAGCCTGACGCCTGGGGATATTCTAAGGTAAGGAATCTGTCACTAACGTGTCTCTTTCAGATTGGTATGTTATGGTATGGCATGTCAATGTATAGTATTGTATGGTAATGCCTGTTATTGTATAGCATGGTATGTAATGGCCTGTCATTGTATAGTATGGTATGGTATGGACTGTCATTGCATGGTAAGGTACAGTATTGTATGGCCAGTCATTGTATGGTATGACCTGCCATTGTATATTATGTTAGCTGGTATATCATTTATATTATGGTACAGACTGTCATTGTATAGTATGCCATTGTAGTGGTATGGTATGGCCTGTTTTTGTATGGCTTGTCATTGTTTAGTATGATAGTCCTGTCATTGAATAGTATGGTATGGCCTGTCATTGTATGGTATGATATGGTACAGTATGGTTTGCAATTGTATGGTATGGTATGGCCTGTGATTGTATGATATTGTAAGGTATGGTGGGGTAAGGCATGTCATATAGTATGTTATAGCATGGTATGGTATGGCCTGTCATTCTATGGTGTGGTATGGTATGGCCTGTCGTGGAATAGTATGGTATGGCCTATCATTATATAGTAAGATATTGTATGGCTTGTCACTGTATAGTATGGTATGGTCTGTTATTGCATAGTGTGATATGGTATTTCCTGTCATTTTATGGTATGTTATTGTATGGTATGGTATGGCCTGTCATTGTATGGTATGGTATGGCTTTTCCTTGTATAGAATGATATGGTATGGCCTGGTCTGTCATTGCATAGTTTGGTATGATATGGCCTGCCATTGCATATATGGTATGGCCTGGCATTGTATAGTATAGTACTGTATGGTATAGCCTGTCACTGTATGGTATGGTGTGGCCTGTCATTATATAGTATGGTATTGTATGGCCTGCCATTGTATGGTATGATATGGCTTGTCATTGTATGGTATGCTATGGTATGGCTTGTCATTGTATAGTATGGAAAGGAATTGCCTGTCATTGTATAGACTGGTTTGCCATGGCCTTTCATTGTACAGTATGGTCTCTCGCATGGTATGGTATGGTATGGCCTGTCATTGTATGGCATGCTATGTTATTTTATAGTTCGGCTTGCCATTTTATGGCATGTCATTGTATAGTACGGTGTGGTATTGCCTTTGATTATATGGTATGGTATGGCCATTCATTGTATGATATCATATGGTATAGTAAGGCCTGTCAGTGTATATATAGTATGGTATGGTATGGCCTGTCATTGTATAGCCTGGTATGGCCTGTCATTGTATAGTATGGTATGGCCTGTCATTTTATGGTATGGTATGGTATGGCTTATTGTATGGTATGGTTTGCCATTGTATAGTAGGTATGGTATAGTCTGTAACTGTATGGTACAGCCTGTCATTGTATGGTATGGTATGGCTTGTCATTGTATAATATGGTATGGTATATCCTGCCATTGTATAGTATGGTATGATATGGTATGGCCTGTCATTATATAGTGTGGTATGGTATAGTAGGGCTTGGGATTGTATAGTATGGTATGGTATGATATGGCCTTTCATTGTATAATACCGTATAATATGGTATGGCTTCTCATTGTAAAGTTTGGTATGTTATGGCCTGCCATTATATATTTTGGTATGGTATTGTATGGCCTGCCATTGCCTACTATGGCATGGTATGGCCTGTCATTGTATGCTATTGTATAACATGGCATGTCATTGTGTTTTGTGGTGATAGGCATTAGTCTAATGTTTAATCCTTATTTGTATGTCTCAGAGTCAGAGAGGCCTTATTGTTTGAAATACTTGCACATTGTTTTGGTATTAATGATCATTTGTGGAGGTCTTGTTCGTAGTTCTTTCTACTTACTAGTTGGCTCATTGTACGTCTGATAAGAACAGTCTTGTAGATATGCATTCCTATTAAAAAAGGTAACGGTATCTACTATGATCACAAGTGTCTGTGATTTTGGGAGCATCGCAGTGGTTCTTATCCTCCCTCCTGCTGGTGTTTTCCAACCCCATGCTGTGTATGTCCACAACCAAAGTGACATTATTAAATTAACAAGCATTGGCAAAGCAAATAGGTTTCGCCTATGGGAGAGCTATTGGTTTTGTCAATTTCTTTTCGAGATTTTGCAAATCAGCACAGCTGCTTTGCAGCACTGCTGAAAGTTAGGAAACAAAAAGCGCTAGGACGCAGCCAGTGCTGACTGCAAGGCGCAGTGATCCATTTTCTAAGTATAGGATTATTTTCTGCCTTAACAAAATAACAGTTAAATTATCTTATGTCTGAGTTGAAGTTTGCTGTCTTTGCACCGCATGAAGATAGCACCAAAAAGGTCCTGCAGAGCACGAAATGCATCTTTGTAACATCTAGAAACCCAGTAGCGTGATATTTGGGTGTTTTTTATCCTGCCGAGATGGGAGGGAGCAAGTAACAACTGGGGGAAGGGCAGACCGGACAAGCAACAATGCAGGAGGAGTGTGGGTGGTGGGGGTTGGGGCAAGCAACAATGAGGGAGGGGGAGGAAAAAAAAGGGTGCTAGTAAATGGAAAAAAGTACCTCTGAAAGCGACAAGCAGCAGAAGGACACTGGGCAGGGGAAGCAGTACATGGGCCATGCTCTCGGGGATGGGCATACATACAATGAGGAAGATAAGCCAGCACTCACCATCCAAAGAAAGCAAGGAAATGAGAGTGGTGATAAAGCCAATTATTGTAAGTCAACAAAATGTCTTGCCAGTGACAGGGCATGCGCTGCCTTAGGCGAGACCTAAAGTAGAGGGTGCAGGAGGGGAGGGTGGAGAGGGCAAACTGCCAAAGAGACGAAGGTGCCTGCCAAACATACTTAAGGGCATAAAACAACCAACAGTGCCCTCAAAACATTTAGGGTTGCTAGGGTGAAGGCAGGAGACTGTTTAATGAAAGGGTGGGGATGTGTGCTGCCTGAGGACCAACAGTCTTTGCCATGCAGGACCTTTACGATACAGGTAAGTACTAGGCAGGAAAGTATTTGTATCTTTACCATGCAGAACCCTACCACACAGGTAGGTTTTTTAATACAAAATAGCATATTTTTTATGTTATTTAAAAAAATTGATTTTAAGGTTTAGGGATGGGTAAAGTTAAAGGGAAATAAGGGTGACTAAGGTTTGGGTGGTGGGTAGAGATAAAGGGAGTTGAGGGTGACTTGAGGATTGGGGTTAGGCAGAGGTAAAGGAAGGTGAGGGTGACTTGAGGGTTCAGGGGTGGGTAGAGGTAAAGGGAGTTAAAGGTGATTTTAGGGTTCTGGGTGGGTAAAGGAAGGTAAGGATAATGTTAGGGGTGGGTAGAGGTAAAGGTCAAGCATAAACCATTTGAAATCACCTCATGTCTGGTTATGAATAAAACATCCTCTAAATTATAAAAGAGGTAACCAACAAATAAGTAAATGTAACACAGCACCAAACGTTAATTCAGAAAAAAAACATACTGTATGGCCACAGTCTTAAACAAAGGGAGTATGTTTACAGCTTCACCATCAATAAAAGCCCAAGTAGCCGAAATGTATGTTTCGGACATTAGTCACATGCGACAAAGTTTTGTTATTTCTAGTTATTTGCATTCAGCTCTTGGAAATATCATGAAGAGTAAGCTTCAAATCGGATGGTTTTAAGTTGTCTTGCAAGCAAAAGCAAAAAAAAATGTACCACAATCTGAGTGCAAGCAGTGCGGAAGAACACTAATCAAGAAATCAATCAGTAGTTGGTCCATACTTCGGGAAGTAAACAAAAACACAGGGAGACAAAGTAAAGGCAAAAGGCTCTGACATGAGCTTACCAATGATACGGAAGAAAATAATATTGACTATGAAGCCAGCCAATGGTAAGTAATGGGTGGGCTAAAAGCCCCTTTTATTTTAGAAACAATAGATCGTCGCAAGTAACAGCGCATGTGCTGTCTCAGGCGAATCCTAAAAACAGGGCTGACTGCGGGGTGTAATCTTACACAATCTGGTTTGGCATTTTTGTTACTTTGGAGCTGTTTCCGGGTGCTGCTTTACAAAATACCAATCTCTCCAGACCCCCTAAGAACAAATACTTCTGCATTCGGAGTGGCGGCTTCAGGTAGGTATCAAAGGGCTGAATGGTGTTCACTCTATTCGTGAACTGATAAAGTGGCAATTTTTGCACAATTCCAGATGGGTGATTTTAACAGTACCCCATACATTCACGATCTGCAAACAGCAGTGAAAGAGGGAAACAGGACTGGGTCTGGCCCAAAATCTACCATGTTACTATGGTTTTAGAGTTCACACCACACCAGCATCCTTGCAGCCTGAGGGACCCTGAAGTTTCAAAAAGAGACTAGATATTCTAATAAATTTGCAAATTTAAATGACAAAAAGTTCATTTCAACTGAATGCCACTGTGGGTCTAATCCAATGTAAAAATGCAAGCTTGAGTCCCACATTTATTTTTCATTGCATCTATGCCTTCTGCAATTTGGCAAAGATGGCCACAGGGAGGCATTTTATGATTTCTATTTCCTTTTTGAGAGTGCCCTCTGTTCTTTGTCTGCTGTACATATTTCTGTAAACAAAAAAATCCATATTTAAAGAGCACTGCTGGATGAAAACTAACAATGATCGGCCGAGTGCTGTGAGGGAAACCCTTGATATTTGTGAGCTTTCAAAACCTGTATCTCAAGATCGCCTCAGTGCAGAGAAAAACTTGTACCAGCAACCCCCAACAACAAAACATTTGAATAGGTTGAGAAAAGCATGCTGTTGCATTGACTGCTTTAATAAAAAGCTGAAATTACCAGTTGAAAACAAGGAACTGATATGAAATATTAAATAAGTCTATGGCTAAAATGTCAAAGTACCTCAATCTGAGTGCGAACAGTGGAACAACACTAATAAAGAAATTAATCAGTACTTGGTCTATGCTCCATTGAAGGAACAAACACATGAAGAGAAAAGGCATGCGCTGACCAATGGGAAGCAAGGGAATGAAAGTACCAATGACGCCAGCCAATGATAATAAACGTGTAGGCTGTAAGTCCCCTGATAAGTTAAGTTAACAAATGATCTTGAGGCAACAGTGCATGCACTGTCTCAGTCGGCACCTAAAAACAGAGCAGCATCCTTTGACTCTTCAGATGTGGGCTGTTTTTCTGAAGTAGCAAAGCCTTGTTAGTAACGTGGAGCTAGGTCTATTAACCTTGTTATGGTATTGTAGGGTTTGCTCTGTCGTGGCATGATATGGTATGGTATTGTATGGCCTGTCATTGTATAAGATGGTATGGTATGGCCTGGCAATCCATAGTATGGTATAGTATGGCCTATCATTGTATAGTATGGGATGATATTGTATGGGCTGTCAGTTTATATTATGGTTTGGTATGGTATGATATCATCCTCCACTGTATGGTATATGATATGATATGGTATGGCTTGTCGTATTATGGTATGGAATGATATGGCCTGTCGCAGTATGGCATAGTATGGTATGGTATGTCCTTGTATAGTATGGTTTGGTATGGTGTGGCTTGTCATTGTATGGTATGGTATGGCATGTCGTAACGTATGGTATGGCATGACTTGTCATTGTATAGTATGGCCTGTCATTTTATAGTATGGTAAGGTATGGCATGTCGTAACATATGGTATGGTATGGTATGGCCTGTCATTGTATAGTATGGAATGGCATGTCATAACGTATGGTATGGTATATGGCCTGTCATTGTATAGTATAGTAGGGTATGACCTGTCATTGTATAGTGCTATTGACCTTGTTGTTGTTGACTTTGTTACCTATAGCTTGGGGCAATAAGAGCTGTTAATTCCTCTCAAAATTGCTGTGTGGGTAATCAACAGCCATTAGATTCCTCTGTTGTAAGCAATAACGGTATACTCAGTCGAGGAAAAGCTAAAAAATGCATTCACTGACCTGATTTCTCCAAACACAGATCCGGATTTAAGAGCGACGAGCACGGTCTTTCCATCTGGCCCTCCTAACACCTGCACCTGACCGGCTTGGATGATGTACATCTCCCTGCCGATTTCCCCCTGAAAGAGAGAAGGAGAGTGATTTGCCTATTGCATACATGGGAATACTCAGACAATACAAGAGACACATTTTAGATGCAAGCACATGAGAAATAAACAGTAAGTGTTTGATTCCCAAAGGGCATTTATTGTAAGTCTGCACTCAGAAGTACTTTTCGGAAAAAAGATTGGGAATGTCCATGAACTCACACTTTTGTAAAAGTTCACAACTCTCAAGGAAATCCAGGCGTTGATCTTCCTACTCCCCATCACTTACGTAAAGCTTAAAGCTTTTGATTTGTATGCAGTTGTGATGTACAGTTATGCAGTACTAAATACAATCACGCTTGTTGGCGATCCTTTAGTGGATACCTGAAAACATAGGCGAGAATGGCTTTGTGAATCAGGCCCAGGTGTATTCAAAAGTATCAGTAATGTATCTCACAGATAAGTTACACCTAAGAGTGCATTTCTGCTAATTCACATACATTTCCTAATGTGATATATATACATATCAAGCACGCCATAACATGCACACACAATGGGTTTCACAGATGCAAACAAGAGTTTGGGCTCAGACCTTGCCACAAGTCCTGAGCACTAAGCTATCCCATGAAGTCAAGGGCAAAGTCAAATGAGTTATATTTTTCCTACACTCGCAGGTATACTTTTTAAAATGTGGGAAGAGTTCAACCACTAGGAAAAATAAGAAGATAATCCATATATGTTTTCTCGCCTTTGTCCAAAAGACATTCCTTCCTGATTTAGCCGATTTTGGACTATAATTACTATCTTCTGCATTGTCTAACTGCTCCAAAGAAATCTGCCTCTTGGCTGAATTATTCATCCTTCTCTTACCTCTTTCAGCATACATCAATGGTTCTTAGGATATGGCAATGAATGACTCACCACCACTCTCGATTTGAGATCCTGGGCAAAAGTGCAACTTGATTTAGCATTGGGTGACAATGGAGAATCCTCTGATTTTGTTGAGGGAGTTCTAAAAGGAGAAGAGAATCCACCAGTGTAATTTTCTCAACCATACTATCCATGCAGTTGAGGAAATTCCACTGGTAAATTCTCTGGATGTAACCTTTCTGTCCATAATTTGAAGTTTTAGTTTAATCATCCAACTCTAAACCAGGCCTTTAATCTTTATGCCTCTGGTGACTATCTAGATACCAAAATACAGTATTAAGGGACCCTATATTGAAGGATAATAGCAATGAAAGTTGTTATGCTTTGAAATTGGTTGAATTCAGGATGTGATTCACTCCTTGAGAACATTTGTTTTTAAATGCCCTAAATGTGTATTTTAAAACCTAAACTTTCAAATAAATTGTAAAAGAACCCCCTGGTTTGGAAGGCAGTTTTGAAGGGGCACGTGTTACATATTCCAGAACTTCCATGGGGTTACAAGCAATTGCCAGCGTATTGGGAGGACTGAACCCCAACATTATTTCCAAAAAATGGTGGAAAAACAATGCAAACTTTATCACAATTTCCCTCAAAATTCATCAAATAGCCATACATTTTACAAGCAGTTCAAATAATTAATGTGGGCAGTTTCCCATGTCCTCATTTCATTTATCAACATGTATAAGACACTTTTTACCTTACACTTCTTTTCACTTTTCTACCCAGGCACTTTCGATCAGATTCTCAAGTCCTATAATATGACTGGTAATCTGCTTTCAAGAGGAAGGGTGAAAATTATAAAGATCTGACAATCTCAGATCGTATACAGAAGGGCTATTCCCTCATGTTAGAAATATCTCACGTGCCCTGACACTAGAGCCATCATTCTGGTTACAGAAACCTTATAGGTTCAGACAACAGAAAGTTTCCTTAGGTTATACCAATATTACAGGTGTTGACATCGGGCAGCAGTTGCTATAGCAGTATAAATAATTAAAAGCCTCTGTTAGACCTGGCACCATTGGCGTGGGTCTCCCTTCCATTTTTTTTCACTGTTGCCTCCTATGTTTTGCTGGTCTAGATGCTTTGGGCACTTCGCCACTGCCGTTCAGTGCCAAAGTGCAAGTGCTCCCTATTGTAAATTGTTGTAATGGATTAGTGACTCCCTGATTGGCTTATTTGATTACTTGTCAGACCCTAGTACAGTGCACCATGAGTGCCCAGGGTCTGTAAATCAAATGCTGCTGGTGGGCTTGCAGCACTGATTGTGCCACCCACAGAAGCAGCTTGTAAAATATGGCTCAGGCCTGCCATTGCAGAGCCTGTGTGCAGTCTGGGACTGCCATATCGACTTGGCAAGTGCACCCACTTGCCAGTCCCTAAACCTTCCCTTTTCTACCTGTTAGTCACCCCTAATGTAGGCCCAAGGTACACCTGTGGGCAGGGTGCATTGTATGTGAAAGGTAGGACATGCCCTGGTGTGTGGCATGTCCTGATAGTGAATTACAGCCAATTTCGTTTTTCACTATTGCAAGGCTATCTGCTCCCATAGGCCAGAATGGGGAGTTAATTTATAACACCTTATAAACATAACTGACCCTAGGAACAAGATAGAGAAATAAAGTTTAGTATGCCTGAATTCAGAATGTTAAAATACATCTTTTAGTGTGGGTGATTTTTACATTCGGTGCTTGAAAATACCGCTTTTAGAAAGTAGATATTTTCTTGCCTAACCATCCAGTATGCCTCTGCTAGGTTTGTGTATTACATGTCTGGTTTGTGAGTGACAGGGGGCTGGAGAGGGCTTTGGCTCCAGCAGTCTGATGAGTCAGGGCTGGGCTGAATAGGACCTGGGTTGAATAGAGAGTAGGGGGAGGAGATTTCCTTTCACTTGCCTGAGCCTACATTGAATAGAGAGTAGGGGGAGGAGATTTCTTTTCAGCTACCTGGGCCAGGTCTGCTTTCAACAATGCTGTCTCCGCCTCCTGCCAGGAAGCTGCACCAGGGAGGACAGTACTGGTTTGGGCTGGGTACAGACACTCTCTGCCTTCAGAGAACAAAGAAATTGTGTGTATAAAAAGAGGGGCCCAGACCCCAGAACTTTAGATCACTTCTGGGAATCAAGACGAACCTTTGCCAAGGAGAGAAACCAAGGAAGCGGAAGGAGGAGACTGCCCCTGCGCTGGTTACTGTTTGGGGTTGGCCTGCAGTGGTTACTTATTGCCAAGGAAAGGAGAAAAGGAACTTTGTGTGTACTTTATCATCTTGAGGAAGATCTCCAAGGGCTTCAAGCTGAGCTTGCCTCCTGTTCTGAAGTCTCATGGACACAAAGACTTCACCACCAGCTTCCCCTGAATTTCCTTGCTGGGAATTCTACCTGCAGAGAGGTGCCTGTTGTTGTTTTAGGACCTCTAGAGACTGCGTGTCGCTGGGAGCTGGAAGCGTGACGCAACGAGGAAGAAGCGTGTCGCCGCCGCAGCTGTTGCCGGCGCATCCTCGAAGAAGAGTGCCGCCGCCGCAGCTGTTTTCCGTCGCATCGCCGAAGAAGCGTGTCGCACCGGCGGAGAAGCGTGCCGCCGCCGCAGAGGTTGCCGTCGCATCACCGGAGAAGCGCGTCGCAGGGCCTGTCGCGGCTCAAGAAACCACCGATTTCGCCGCATAGCCGTCGGGCGTGCACGCATCGTATCCAAGTTGTCGCATCGCATCAAATACGCCATTTTGTCGCAACGCACCGGATCGTCGCATCGCATCGAGGCGCCATCTTGTCGCATCGTCACCGGAACGCAGTAAGAAACTGACGCATAACCTTCCCTGCGGCCCTTTTGTTTATATTGCGTTACGCATCCAAGGTACTTTGAGAGTAAAGTGTCGCATTTACCATCTGCATTGAACTAAGCTATTTCTACCATTTGAAAGTCATATTTTTGAATACTGTATTGTGGATTTTTGTCGTTTGGTCTTGTGTTAAATCTAGATAAAGATTACTTATTTTTCTAAACTGATGTGGTGTCCATCTGAAGTGTTTTCACTGTATTACTGTATGTGTTCACAAATGCTTTACACACTGCCGCTGAGATAAGCCTACCTGCTCGTGCCAAGCTACCAAGGGGGTGAGCAGGGGTTATTTTAGGAGTGTAGCCCCCTTACCCTGACTAGAAGCAAGGGCCCCTACTTGGTCAAAGGTACCTACCTCTGCCAACTAGAGACCCCCATTTCTAACATTGGTGGTCAGCGGTGAGGATTCTGGACTTGCATTTGTGACTCATATACAGTGATTGGTGTACACTACTAGTGAGTGCAGACCATTACGCAACCACATACATTTTGGTAGAATTGTTTTCCTTGGGACTTCTATTTTTGCTAAGAACTGCCAATTCTTGTTACCATGAGCAAAACAGCATCCAACGCATCTATGGATCTACAATTTGAAGAAGAGAGGGTTGATGCCTACACTGTGCCACAGCTTAAGACCATCTGTAGAAAATTTAAAATCTCTGTGAAAGGCCTCACCAAGAAGGAGGAGTTCCAAAAGGCGCTGAGGGCCTGGTTGGAATCTAGAAATACTCCTGAGCATCCTGAAGAGCCTAGGGTGGAGGCAGAGAATACAGATGGGCAGCTAGAGGGGCCATTGGGCCTGACCGGGGGGAAAGTACCTTCCAGGGTGGGCAGCAGTGTTTCTTCAAAGGGCCTGTCCCCAGGAGAGCTGGAGGACAGGGAGAGGGATAGAATGCATAAACTGGAGCTAGACAAGCTCAAAATGGGTGGTCAGATGGAATTAGAAAATAAGAAGTTAGCCTTGAAAGAAAAGAGAATGCATTTAGAGCATGAAAGAATGTTGAGGGAGTTGGAGCTGAAAGCAAAGAGCTTAGAGATTACTCCCTCTAATGGCAGCGCACCATCAGTGCCTGTAGAAACAAGAGTATATATCCCCAAAGATGTAATTAAGGAGTTCCACAAGCATGAAGATATTGGTCAATGGTTTAAGGCCTATGAAGTGGCCATGTCCTCCCACCGAGTCCCTGAGAAGTATTGGGGAGCGGGGTTGTGGGGGCGCTTTCTCAGCGATGGGCGGGACACCTTGTTAGACTAGCCCTCTGAGGACCAGAATTCCTATGTCCACATTAAGGAAGCCTTAATGACCAGGTATGGGTTGACCCCAGAGCTTTATAGACAAAGGTTTAGAAATTGTAAGAAACTGGAGTCAAGTACTTGGGTGGAATATGTGTCCTTTTTTTGCAGAGCATTGGATGGTTGGGTGAAGGGTAGCAAAGTGAATGATTTTGAGGCGCTCTATGATTTGATTGCATGGGAGCACTTGTCCAGTAATTGTTTTCCAGAGTTATGCCAGCACCTGATTGATAGTAAGCGGACTACCCCTAGGAAGCTTGCTGAGGAGGCGGATCGCTGGGTTAGTACCCGGGTCCACAAGGGTCATGTGGGAGACTTCGCCAAAGGTGGGCAGGGTCCCCAGCAGAAGAGTGGGGGGGACAAGGGTAAAAAGAGGGAGTTCCAGAAAGGGCCCCAAAGTAATCCCCAAGTGAACCAAGGGAACCAAGGGAAGGGCTCCCAGCCTCCCCCTGAGAAGAAGCCAGGGGCCCCGACAGATAAGCCTGTTCAGAAGGGGCCCAGGAAATGTTATAATTGTGGTCAGGTGGGCCACTGCTTCTGGGATCCTAAGTGTCCCATGAAAGCGAATGCAGCACCCACTGGTGCGCCGCCCCGGCAGATGGCTAGTGTAGCCCTGGGGGAGGAGTTGGGTGCCCAAGGTGGGTGGGATCCCGCAGAGATGTTCCTAGTCTCTTTAGGAGACAGTGAGATGGTCCCTAGGACCCAGCTGCCTGACAACACTAAGAAATACAGGCAGTGGGTGACCATCAATGGCCATAGGGTGGAGGCTCTGAGAGACACCGGAGCCAATGTGACAGCTGTCAGTTGTCGCCTGGTGTCTGAAGAGCAGGTGATCCCCCATGCCTTTTACCCTGTAGTTGCTGCTGACAACTCAGAGAGCCACTGCAAGGTGGCCCAGGTTCCCTTTGAGTGGGGAGGGGGTCTCAGGTACCTTTCAAGTAGCTGTGAGGCCAGCCATGCCTGTTGACTGTCTGCTAGGCAATGATTTGGAAAGCTCCCCTTGGGCTAAGGTGGAGAGAAGGTCTCATTTGGAGATGTTGTGTCTGCCAGAGTGGGCGTGTGTGACCACGCGGTCCATGGCAGCCAGTAAGGGTATCCAAGAGGACCTGGAGCCTGAAAGAGTGGCCCAAGTGCCTGCCTGAAAGAGAAGAAGCAGGGGGCGCGGGAAACCAGCCCCCGAAGTTTCCACGGTCCAGGAGGAGGCAGACCTTGAGGGGGATGCCCTGGAACCTACAGGGGGAGCAAGTAGCTGAACTGGGGGACCTGCCTGAGCTGACCCATTGGCAGCAGGAAGGAGGACCCTCCAGGGAAGAGTTCTGCGAGGAGCAGAAGAAGTGCCCTTCTCTTGTGGGTTTGCGGCAACAGGCCACAAACCAGGCAGCAGGTGATCAGTCTGGATCACATTGGATCTACTGGGAGAATGGTCTCCTGTATAGCGAGCCTAAGGTTGCTGAGCCTGGGTCAGCCCGTGTGCTGGTGGTACCCCAGCGCTTCAGAGCCTTCCTACTGGGTCTGGCTCATGATGTGCCTTTAGCAGGACATTTAGGGCAAGACAAGACCTTTGAACGGCTTGTCACCCACTTTTACTGGCCCCAAATGCGCAAGAGTTCAGATACTCATTGCAGGACCTGTCAGACTTGCCAGGCAAGTGGTAAGAGTGGGAGGAAGCACAAGGCTCCTCTCCAACCGTTCCCTGTGGTCAGGACCCCCTTTGAAAGGGTGGGCATTGACATTGTGGGGCCTCTGGATCCCAAGACAGCCATGGGCAACAGGTTCATCCTGGTCTTGGTGGACCATGCCACCCGGTACCCGGAAGCCATCCCTCTCCGGACTGTGACGGCCCCCATGGTGGGACATGCATTAATGGGGATTTTCTCCCATGTGGGGTTCCCCAGAGAGGTGGTGTCAGACCGTGGTACCAACTTCATATCTAAGTATATGAAGTCCCTGTGGCAGGAGTGCGGTGTAACCTACAAGTTCACCACTCCTTACCACCCCCAAGGTAATGGGCTGGTTGAGAGATTCAATCGGACCCTAAAGGGCATGATTATGGGTCTTGAGGAACCTATGAGGCGTAAGTGGGACGTCCTCTTGCCATGCCTTCTGTTTGCCTACAGAGAGGTGCCACAGAAGTCCTTAGGGTTCAGTCCCTTTGTACTGCTGTATGGTCACCCTGTAAGAGGACCTCTGAGTCTGGTAAAGGAAGGCTGGGAGAAAGCTCCCAGTAAACCTCCCCAGGATGTATATAGCTACATGCTGGCCTTCAGAAACCAAACTAGGCGTTTCAGACAACTCGCTCAGGCGAATCTGGAAGCCAGCCAGGAGGAGATGAAACGGTGGTATGATCAGAATGCCACTCTGATCGAGTTTCAGCCTGGACAGAAAGTGTGGGTCATGGCCCCCGTGGAGCCTTGTGCGCTCTAGGATAAGTGGACCGGACCATTTGAGGTGGTGGAGCACAAGAGTGATGTTACCTACTTGGTGGACTTGCGGTCTCCTGGGAACCCTTTGCGGGTCCTGCATGTAAACCGCCTGAAGCCCCACTTGGAGAGGTCCGAAGTGGGCATGCTCCTAGCGACAGATGATGGAGTGGAGGAGGAGACTGAGCCTCTTCCTGACCTCCTGTCTGCAAAAGAGCAAGATGGGTCAGTGGACGGTGTAAACCTCTCTTCCGCCCTGACCCCTGAGCAGCAGGATGACTGTCGCCAACTGTTGGGACAGTTTCCTGATCTGTTCTACCTGACTCCCGGTGTCACTGAGTGGTGCGTCCATGATGTGGACACTGGGGACAATCCTCCTGTAAAACATAAAACTTACCGGGTGACTGACAGGGTGAGAGCTTGCATCAAGGAGGAGGTCTCCAAGATGTTGGCATTAGGGGTGATTGAGTCCTCTAACACCCCTTGGGCCAGCCCAGTGGTCTTGGTCCCAAAGGCTGCCGCGCCTGGTGCCACACCCGAACTCCGGTTCTGTGTGGACTACCGAGGACTCAATTCAGTCACCAGGACTGACGCGCACCCCATCCCCCGAGCTGATGAGCTCATTGATCGGTTAGGGGCTGCCCGGTATCTCAGTACGTTTGACTTAATGTCTGGGTACTGGCAGATCGCCTTAACTGATGGGGCAAGAGAGAGGTCTGCATTCTCCACCCCAGATGGGCACTACCAATTCCGGGTTATGCCCTTTGGGATGAAGAATGCCCCTGCCACCTTTCAGAGGTTGGTCAACCAGGTGTTGGCTGGACTGGAAGATTTCAGTGCCGCCTACCTGGATGACATCGCAGTGTTCAGCGCCAGTTGGGAAGAACATCTGCACCACCTCTGGGAAGTGTTGATGGCGCTGCAGAGAACAGGCCTCACGATCAAGGCGAGTAAGTGCCAGATCGGGCAAGGTCCCATGGTGTACTTGGGACACCACGTTGAGAGCGGCCAGGTGGCACCCCTACAGCCCAAGATTGATACCATCCTGGCTTGGGAGCCCCCCAAAACCCAGACAGAGGTGAGAGCCTTCTTAGGACTCACAGGGCACTACAGGAGGTTTTTCAAGGGGTATGTCAGCATTGTTGCCCCCTTGACAGGGCTGACTTCCAGGAAGCAGCCCAAGAAAGTGAACTGGACTGACAACTGTCAGAAAGCTTTTGATGCCCTGAAGACTGCCATGTGCACGGCGCCCGAGCTTCAGGCGCCCAACTTCTCAAAGGAATTCATTGTGCAGACAGACGCTTCAGAGCATGGTGTGGGGGCTGTACTTTCACAGATGAATGAGGGGGGCCTAGACCAACCTGTAGCCTTCATTAGTAGGAGGTTACTGCCACGGGAACAGAGGTGGAGTGCAATTGAGCGTGAGGCATTTGCTGTGGTCTGGGCACTGAAGAAGTTGAGACCATACTTGTTTGGAACTCACTTCCGGGTTCAGACCGACCACAGGCCCCTCAGATGGCTGATGCAGATGAGGGGTGAGAATCCAAAGCTGTTGAGGTGGTCCATTTCCCTACAGGGGATGGACTTCACGGTGGAACACCGCCCTGGTACAGAACACACAAATGCTGATGGTCTGTCCAGATTTTTCCGCCTTAGTGAAGAGAACTCCCAAGAGGGTGGGTAGTTCTCCCCACATTTCAGCTGGAGGGGACACGTGTTAGACCTGGCACCATTGGCGTGGGTCTCCCTTCCATTTTGTTTCGCTGTTGCCTCCTATGTTTTTGCTATGTTTTGCTGGTCTAGATGCTTTGGGCACTTCGCCACTGCCTTTCAGTGCCAAAGTGCAAGTGCTCCCTATTGTAAATTGTTGTAATGGATTAGTGACTCCCTGATTGGCTTATTTGATTACTTGTCAGACCCTAGTACAGTGCACCATGAGTGCCCAGGGCCTGTAAATCAAATGCTGCTGGTGGGCTTGCAGCACTGATTGTGCCACCCACAGAAGCAGCTTGTAAAATATGGCTCAGGCCTGCCATTGCAGAGCCTGTGTGCAGTCTGGGACTGCCATATCGACTTGGCAAGTGCACCCACTTGCCAGTCCCTAAACCTTCCCTTTTCTACCTGTTAGTCACCCCTAAGGTAGGCCCAAGGTACACCTATGGGCAGGGTGCATTGTATGTGAAAGGTAGGACATGCCCTGGTGTGTGTGGCATGTCCTGTTAGTGAATTACAGCCAATTTCGTTTTTCACTATTGCAAGGCTATCTGTTCCCATAGGCCAGAATGGGGAGTTAGTTTATAACAGCTTATAAACATAACTGACCCTAGGAACAAGATAGAGAAATAAAGTTTAGTATGCCTGAACTCAGAATGTTAAAATACATCTTTTAGTGTGGGTGATTTTTACATTCGGTGTTTGAAAATACCGCTTTTAGAAAGTAGGTATTTTCTTGCCTAACCATCCAGTATGCCTCTGCTAGGTTTGTGTATTACATGTCTGGTTTGTGAGTGACAGGGGGCTGGAGAGGGCTTTGGCTCCAGCAGTCTGATGAGTCAGGGCTGGGCTGAATAGGACCTGGGTTGAATAGAGAGTAGGGGGAGGAGATTTCCTTTTGCTTGCCTGAGCCTACATTGAATAGAGAGTAGGGGGAGGAGATTTCTTTTCAGCTACCTTGACCAGGTCTGCTTTCAACAATGCTGTCTCCACCTCCTGCCAGGAAGCTGCACCAGGGAGGACAGAACTGGTTTGGTCTGGGTACAGACACACTATGCCTTCAGAGAACAAAGAAATTGTGTGTATAAAAGAGGGGCCCAGACCCCAGAACTTTAGATCACTTCTGGGAATCAAGACGAACCTTTGCCAAGGAGAGAAACCAAGGAAGCTGAAGGAGGAGACTGCCCCTGCGCTGGTTACTGTTTGGGGTTGGCCTGCAGTGGTTACTTATTGCCAAGGAAAGGAGAAAAGAAACTTTGTGTGTACTTTATCATCTTGAGGAAGATCTCCAAGAGCTTGAAGCTGAGCTTGCCTCCTGTTCTGAAGTCTCAGGGACACAACGACTTCGCCACCAGCTTCCCCTGAATTTCCTTGCTGGGAATTCTACCTGCAGAGAGCTGCCTGTTGTTGTTTTAGGACCTCTAGAGACTGCGTGTCGCTGGGAGCTGGAAGCGCGACACAACGAGGAAGAAGCGTGTCGCCGCCGCAGCTGTTGCCGTCGCATTGATGGAGCAAAGTCTCGTAGAAAAGAGATTTGCTCGGAAGCAATCCACTCGTTTAACTCATTAACAAAGTTATTAATAAGTTTCGTGAAAACTAATACGCACTACATGAACACGCGGGTTAGTGAAGCTTGCATATGTGTGTATTAACGCGGATAATAATGAAGAAGGACTAAAACCGCTTTAAATGGGGAAACTGTTGTGCGCATGCGTCAACTGCATCTACGTAGGATGACAAACTAATGCTTGGAGGGAAATTCTGGCGCATGAGCAGAAGGTACTAAAATGGAGTTCTGAAGACTCGCGTGCATGGCATCTGCTTATTTGAACTGAATCGAACTATTTTACTAATGCTAAGCGGGGAAAAGATATTAATAAATAAAGTGGGATAGAGTAGAGGTGGGTGGTATACAGTGCAAACACTTTATTTTAGAAAGTAACATTTGTCTTCTGACTTTTATCATTAGTGCGTATTTGGGCCTCTTGTGCATAACCGAATTGAATGGAGTGACGCGAAGTCTGCGCATGCCTACTGAAGTGAACCATGAACAATGACTGTGCAGTTGAAAGGGAGCCAAAGGACAAATGCTACATCCTGGGAACAGGATGGTGAAGAGTTCAACAAAGAAGAGACACATTCATGACAGTTTTAAAATGTTTCTATGTCGATACTCTTAGTATATGGGAATAAAATTTATGAATAAAGAATAAGGGGATGGGTTTATGAACAATAGTTGAACTGATTCTAGTGACATGTAAGCATGGTGTGATGAAGAACCCCCCTTGCCTGACCAATCAGACTTCGTATTTTACGATATAGAAACTTTAGTGGGTGGAACATGGAAAAACGAAAAGAATAATTTAGATAGTTTTAGTTAGTTAGAGAGAGATTTTTGCTCGAAGAATTGCTGGGAGAGATGCTGAAGCTGGAAGCTGTGCTGAGGAAGATGCTATGAGATGCTGGAGTTGCTGATGAAGAGCTGACTGCAGAATCTGAAGAAGAACTTTCTATTATAATTTAATTGAGTTAGATCTGAAGATTGTGGAAGAAACTCGAGGAGGAAGAGTGTGTCAGAGAGGGGTGCGGCGCATTCGTCAGTATTTTTAGAGAGGTCAACTATCCTGTCCTGATTCCTGTCCTGAAGTCTTTGTCTCCTGACCTATCCCAGGGGACCCTTACCAGCCCTTTGGCCAGGGGTTGGTCTTCCACACCATCCTTGGTAACTATAAATTCCGTATTTGTTAAATTATCTTTTCTCTATGTCTTCTTTTATCTCTCACTCTGAGTATTGATTATTGCATGAATCCGAGACATACGTATGGTGATTATGAATTGAATTTTCTCTCCAAATGAATGAAGGTGATTGCACTGTACTGAGTTTGTTCAAATGCATTTAATTTAGATAAAGGTTTTAAACATTTCTGAGTCTGTGGTTATTTAATTCAAATAAATGAAAGTTAAAGTTATGTTAATTATCACCATCAACTAGTTCAACTAATGGTCCATCGACCAGAGGAAAGAACTTGTTGATCTGTGAAGGGTTAGTTAAAGATGAAAAAGGGTGTCGAATGAACTAATCCTAAAATTAAACAGAAACCCCTTAACCGACCAGCGGTTTTAACCACCGTGAGTTTTATGGCCCAAGTGAGTATATGGTAATAGAGTATCTGTTGTTGGTGAACCGCTGGATCAGTTTTCTGGTAGCAGAGCTATGGTTATTATTGACTAGTTTGGTGATAAATATTGATTATTGATTTATGTTTAACAAAAGAGTTAGTGTCTTGTTTTATGTTGTCTAGAAGCACAGGTACAGAGGTTGCCTGGGCATCCCGGGAAGAGAATTTGAATAGCGGGTGGTAATAGAAGCCACACTGCAGAAGGTTACTCGTCTGTTGTAATAACACTGAGAAGCTACGGAGGGCTGGCAGTGTTATATTAGGGACTATATCGTGTAAAAGTAGAATGCGAATGATAGCAGAGGGTTCGCTGCTGAAACTTTGGTCTTATTTCCCAAAAGGGGTAACACTGAAGAAGTAACAGGTTCTCCCGAGCTTGAATGGAGTTTAGACAGGGGTTTTACTCGTAGCAAAAAGGAGTCTGGAATAAGTCGTAATCTATCCTTGATTAGTGGAACAGACAGAGTAGTGCTGTTTTACGTTGTTAATAATGGATTTTATGAGAAGATTTAAAGAAATAAGTTATCGCATTACCTTGTGAAGGGAGGGTCTGTCGCAGGAGTTATACTGACGTCACAAAGAGCCGCGCTGGGATTGGTTAAAACAGCGGGCGTGAGAAAGAAGCAGATTGTAAAGGAAGGGTCAGTAGTGAGGAGCAATACTGACGTCACAGAAAGCTGTGCTAGAATTGGTCAAATAACAAGCGCAAGCCTGAATCTGATTGGTTGATAGATAGAAGCTACGCTAGGATTGGTCGAAAAGTAATTGTATGTTGAGTCTTGATTTGACTGCTAGTGTGAGCCGTGCTGACATAGGACGGGACGTAGGTAATAGAGTTCGAAGATATACGGAAGACTCTTTTCTATATCGTCTGTCTGAAATGTTTGGAGAAAGAAAGAAAATGACGTTAATAAAGAAAATTAAAAAATTCTTTAAGAAAGACAAGCCTGTGATGACTAGAGAGGGAATTCCTAATCCGCCACCTAAAACGCCTGCTTCATTTATGATGATGGAAAGAGGATATCATACTTGTGTGTGGTTAGAGAATTGGGTGGAGTACACGAAAGGTGATGGTGTTTTGGCTTTCCCAGATCATGGTACTTTTAATGTAAAGATACTTCAGAATTTGAGAAATCGAATGAATGTTAGAACCAAATCCAAGATTGACACAGTATGAAGCTTTAGAAGAATGGGAGGTTGAGGCATTTGAACGAGAAAAATTCAGAAGTGGTCGAAGATTTAGAGGGTTTTTGCCTAGGTATCCGTATGAATCACGTGGAGATCAAATGAAGCGTTGGAGAAGAGCTGTAGTGACAGAGGGTTTATATCCAGTATTGATGGCTGAAGAACAGACAGGAAGTAAGTGAAGGAGAAAATGAAAAATATTAATACGACAGGAGATGGTAAATGAGATGATGAATTATTGGAAGATATTTTAATTAAAAACCCTCCACTGTACCAAAAGGAACCTAGTAGAGTCACTCCAAGTGCACCGGTGATAGAAACGCATTTGACCCCACAGTTAATAGGGTGTTGCAAGATAATGAGAGAGAAGCTTTAAATAAAACTAGGGAAGAATTAGTTCAGAAAATAAGTCAATTAAATCTAAATGCCGAAGCTTTGACAATTCCAGTGACTATTGGCCCTGTTATCCCATTATATGGAGATAAGGAGGTTTGTCCGAAACCTCAAGCTGTGACAATTCCGTTAACTAATCCCAGAAAAGAAGTAATGATGTCTGATGAACAGGCCAGTGAGAATGATTCAGTTATTTCATTAATGGATCTTCCAATAATGGAACATTTAACCGAAACTCCAAAGAGAGAGTCACCTGAAAAATTGAAAGAAAAAGGGTCTGTGGTCCCTATGGGAACCAGAGGTTCAGCAACGGTTACTCCCGAGGATTTAGAGAGATGGGCACAGGGAATAGAAAAACAAAATTTACAACCGAAGGTTCTGGAGATTAGCAGATTGAAGGTAGATTTGGAAGAAATGATAGCTGGAAATGTGGGCACAGAAAGGTTGAACATCTACGATGATAAGGAATTGTTATTTTTATGTAAGAGCATAACCAGAAGAGCAAAGGTATTTCATGAGAAGTTGACAGAGGTTGCATCAGAGATTGGAATAGATATAGGAAGATCAAAATTATTGCAGAAACCATATCGAGTGGAGTTCACTGAAAAGGATTTAGAAAATGTAAATACGTCTGGTAAAAGACTACAGATAAAAGAGTTGATGAACATTTTGCGAAAGTGGGGAGACATTGACAAGTGGAGGATTAGGTGGATAAGAAAGAAAGAGGAAGTACAGGCAAGGGAAGCGTCATCTGCATTTCCGGTGAGGGAATTAGAAAAGATTGAGAGAATATGTCCAATGAGAGAAGTTCCTGGTGGTGGATATGTACATGTTCCTTGAAGCAGACAGGATATTTTGTCACTTACAAATAATTACCCTAGGTTGAGAGAAAAACCTGTTGAATGGTATAAACAGGTAGAAAGATTTGTGAAGGTTTCAAAGGTTTTGCTGAAGGACCTGGATGGTTTATTTGATATTGTGGTACCTGCTGATTTATGGACAGAGTGTAAAATCACAATTGATTGCCCAAATGAGGAATATGCAAGAGACTCTAAAACAGGAGCGCCATCAGAGGAGGTGATGAGGAAATATCACCAGGTGATTACTTTCCTGAAAGGAAAAATCCCTCCTAAAAAGTAAGACTGGGTAAAGATAGATAGAACAACTCAGGAGCCAAAGGAGTCTGTACACACGTATTATGAGAGGTTGTTACAGGTATTCAAGCAGTATAGTGGATTTGAGAATATTGGTGATAAAGATATGGGACACTTTGTATATCGGTTTGTGTATGGTCTGAAACCGGAGATTAGCCAGATGATTCAACAGCACATGTTGCTGGGAGAGCAAGACAATAGACGAAATATTGAAATATGCGAAGTATTGTAGCGAAGACATTGAGGCAAAACATAGAAAGCTAAAAGAGAAAATGATGTGGGCACAGGTAAAATTGGCAGAGCAGCAGGAAACAAATTTAATTTCACAAACTGATAATCAGACAAAAGGACAGACTCAGGGTGAACAAGTGTCGAGTGGTGGTAAAGGGAGAGGACGAATGAGTAGAGAGGAAGCAAGGAAGAAATTTCCTTGTCATGCGTGCGGAAAGCATGGACATTGGAAGAACGAGTGTAAAAATGTCCATAATAATAATAATAATAATCTTTATTCGGCATATAAAATATGTCCATAAAAGATACAATTTCATCAACACATCAATATTAAGCAAAGGTCATAAGGGAATGTTACCACCACAACAATTTAAAAAAAAGGAAACATATGGTAAAAACAGTGCTCAAAAGCTATAAAACAGCCGTAAAAAAGAATCTTCCCCTTTCCCCTTCCCCCTAGTAAGTCTTAGCTTTAAAGCAGTTCTTAAGAAATTAGAGACACAGAAAAGGGTGGCAACGTCTGAAGACAGTTTTAAAAACAGCAGAACCACACGGGCCTGCTTGAATCTACGTTCCCTGAGAAGCCCCTTCAGAAATCTTCTCCTCGGGTGCGAGTAATATGGACACAAGAGAACAAAGTGTAGGGTATCCTGAGGAGACCTACTGTCACAGCCACAAAGCCCTCTTTGAACATCCTTGGCCATATACCCTGAAGGTACTGCTAATAGGTGATGAAAAAGGTTCAATCTGAACCATGTGATTAAAAAACGATCATGGGCACTAAATATAAAAGATAGGTATGGTTCCATGCCTTGTGTTGACGTCACTAAAACATAGTCTCTAATCGAGGGTTTCATCAGTTCCTTTTCCTCCCTATGTGCCAAGGCATATTTAAAGAACAGGGCCTTAATGGACGCTTTATCCCGTGAACAAGCCTTGTCTGGGTGAGAGAACAGGTCTGACCTACCTAACATAGTGAAGGCATCTTTTATGTATTTCAGCCAAGGAATTTTCAGTGCATGATCCAATGAGAGACAGTCCTGTACAACTTGCCTGTTGAAACCTGTCTCTACGTTGGACCAAATATTCACCCAACACAGGAGGGGTTTCACGGCCACCATATCGGCAACACATTTTGAGCCCAACTCCTCATGAACAATAAAAGCAGGGGTACTCCGCGGGACTTTCAACAATCGCCTCAGATAAAGATATTCAGCAGTTTGTAATTTATTTGTTTTCATAAATCCCCAGACCTCACTTCCATATACTACTTTGGAGCAACAAAAAGAATTATAAAGTTTCATTATTGTCCCAGGTGACCATTTACCTAATCTGTGAGCAAAGCTACTAATCGCTCAAGGTTGACCTTGTCAGCTCAAGGCATTTTGCCTCTAGTAGCTGCTTAAAACCCAAGTTCTGGTCAAACAGGATGCCAAGCTATGAGAAGGCGGGTACTTTCCCGAGGGTGTGCGGGCCTACTATATAAGTATTTGTCTTCCTGCTCTTCTTCCCCATCTCCATTATGTAGGATTTCGAGAGGTTAGGGGACAAGTCCATGTCATTCATGAACCCTACAAATCCATCAAGCAAAAGCTGCAAGCCCTTTGGCGTGCGGGCCAGGAGAACCGCATCGTCTGCGTAGAGAAGGACGGGAACTTGTCTTGAGCCAACGGGGTGTCTGTTTCTAATGTGGTTAGTGCTCGATCCAGGCCGTTAATATATAGTGTGAATGAAAAGGGTGCTAAAATACAGCCCTGTCTCACCCCACTCGTGCACTTAAAATGGTCTGTGACGTTCCCCTCTTGCGTGTACCTTACCGCCGCAGATGTGTTTGAATGAAGTGCCATTAGGATATTAATCAAGCCCGGATCCACGCCCAACGTTCTCATTAGATTCCAGAGCTTGCAGCGATTGACTCGGTCAAATGCTGCAGTAAGATCCATAAAGGCTAGGTAGAGTGCCCCCGACTTAGCCATGGTGTACTTTGAAGCAACAAGATAAAGGTTTAGACATTGGTCCGCCCGAAACCCATATTGGACATCCGTTATTATACTGTGAGTCTCTGCCCAATCCGCCAGTCTATTCAGAACCACACGACCCAGTACCTTGACTGTCACGTCAATCAGGGATATTGGGCGGTAACAAAGCGGACTATCCCTGTCCCCTTTTTTAAAAATCGGGACAATGGTTGCCGTAGACCATGATGGGGACATACCTGTTTCAACTGCAGCATTGAGGACCCTCACCAAAATGGGTGCCCATACCTCTGGATTACTCCTAAAGAGGTCGGGCGGGATCCCGTCATGGCCCGGGGCTTTATTCTGTGTAAGACAATCTATTCCTAGCCTAACCTCCTCTAAGGAGAAAACAGTTACGTCTGTGGACGGGATAATGGGCGATATCTGCTGTTCATACTCCCTTACAGGCTGATTATATAGACCCTCAAAATGAGCCTGCCACTGCTCCGGCAAGATATTATGAGACAAGTTTGGGCAATTAGAATCTTTAAAGCATGGGCTATTGATGACTTTCCAAAATCGAGTGGAGTCTTTTAGCTCGGCAGCCTCCTCTGGATCTTCCCAAGCCTTCGTCTGTAATTGGCGCTTACGCGTCCTGACTGCTTGCTTATACGTTTTACGGCATGTCGCAATCTGCCCCCTATCTCTGGGTAATTGTTTCAGGGCCTTCTTCAGGGTTCTGTGGGCCTGCGAACATTGCTCATCGAACCATCTTGGATCCTCCCTACAGCCAGAGGATTCAGGTACCTTTAGTAAGCTATCCACTAGTTGTGCAATGGCTGTGAATGTCTTAACTAATTCACAATCCTGGACTTCTAAGTCTAAGCATTTCTGGATCTCCTGCTGACCTCTACTAAAAAGGGATTTATTGAAAGCGACAGTGTCCACCTGCGCCCAACGTAGCCGCCTACCTTGATCAGTAGCTGACAATGTCCCCCCCCCCTTAGTCTACACGCCACAGGGTGGCTATGAGGGGCAACGAGTGATAGAATTAGGGTGTTATGGTCGCTATGTATGCTACTGCTGATATTGAAACCGATAATAAACCTCCTCCCTAAATGAGAAACAAAAATAAAATCAATAAATGAAGCACAGCCTCTACCCTTATAAGTAGGAGGCACATTTAGATCTGGGTGTGAGACTATCAGGTCCATGGTGTGGATTAGACCATAAAGGCTTAAAAGGACACTCAATTCCCATCCAGGCTGAGTATGTTCCATGTGTGGTCCCTTTTCCAATGTGCAAGTCGACCAGTCACCCTTGCTCGTCCTCAAATTGGGACACAAGTGGCAGTTAAAGTCTCCAGCTAATACTAGCTGTGCATGGGCTTGATTCTCAGATTGCAGCATTCCCAACCGACTGCTCAATTCATCCAAGGAATGTGCTCCCTGTGTGTTTGACTGTGCGTTGTAAACATTGATAATTGCTAGGCGATATGTGTTACTAGCCAGGGTTAGGCCCTGTAAAACCTCTGAATCTCCTGGCATAGGCTTCCACCTACCCTGGATCCTTAAGTCTATAAACATAGTTAAACCCCCCCCTTGCTCTACCAACATTAGACCGTTTTGCCGGGCAAAAAACGTTTTGTACCCTTCTAGGAAAACTCTATTTACTGGCTCCCAAGTTTCCTGTAAGCAGATTATGTGGAAATTTCTAATGTAAAGGAGCCACTGCTCATCCCGTAATTTGCCAGCCAGGCCAGCTATATTCCATGAGACAAGTTTTAACTCGCCCACGATTTGCCCCACATTGTCACTCGGCATACCCCTCACGCTTGAGTCCCTGGGCTCATGGACGATTTCGTGGGCTAACTTGGAGCTATTGACCGACCCACTATTCCCATCTATCGCCTTTCGCACTCTAATACATGGCATATTAGTATCCATTGGTGGGGTCAGATGATTTCCAACTATTGGATATGTGCGCTCACTCTCCCTAGGTATATTGTTCGCCAGGGCAGGTAATAGGGTGCAAGAGGGCCCATTAATTTGTGACCCCCAACCTGCTGATTCGATCATCTGTGTGGAGTCTGTAGTAATAGCCAATATTTCTGCCCTTGATCCACCGCTCATTTCCGAATCAGGAACCCGCTCCTGCATACCAGGAGGCCTGTCCACCATTGGGCCCTCCTCATGTCAGTCTACCTCCTCCAGCATTCCGTATCTGTTGGTAACTGGGATGTTATATAATAGAGAAGTAGGGGGCACTTTCCTACCACCCTCCATTATGGGTCTTAGGTGCCAACTTGGGAAAGGGGGGGGAATATAACCCCTTAAGGGCATTTGATACTGGGGGTAGAAGAACTCTAAGGGATGGAGTCTAATTCCTGTCACTGTGTCCTGGTGATTCATAATCTGGTTGTGAAGGTGGGTCACGGTATTGGGATTTTTTAAATGAATGATTACGCAATCCCATAAAACTGTTTTTTGCCGATTACCCACCCAGCTGACTCGGCGTACCGTCAAAATTTCCCCTGCTCTACCATAGTCAAACTGCCTATGCTTTACTAACCAAGAGAGACACTTATTTCTAAGATCGAATTGAGTTTCCCTTTTATTGGAGGGAATTCCAGGAATTCCCACCAGTACAACTACGTACGGGGAACAGGCTGGGGGTAGATTTATACACGGCAAATTTACTGATTCAGGCCTGACATCTATGCATTCTGTTGGTGCCTGCCCACTCGAGTTCCCACTAGACCCATGTAATAGGGGAATAGTTTTAACCGTGTCCCTGGGATGGGGTGAAATTGTCTGTGGCCCAGTAGCCAGGTTTGAACTCGTGCTAGGCTGTTGGTTATTGGCACTCGAGTCCCTAATCTCTTGGGTTGTGGTGGAGACTGCAGAAGCCTCTCCACCCAACCCGTCCGGAGGTGTTGGGTCAGGAGTGCCCGCCTGGCCGCCCATGTTTGTCCCTCTTCCTATTGGGCGGGCAGGGTCAGAGTTCAGATTTGGTGATCTACTCACCCCCACAGCAATTAATTTATCTAAACGATTAAATAAAGGGGCCAGTTCTTCTTTGATCATGAATCTTAATTGATTCTTTAATTCTGTCATTATATTTAGTGCCCAAGGGAGAGGATTCAGACCTGTACTGGGGGTAAAGGACTGTTTTGACGTTGTTCCTGTCCCTCGCCCTCCTGAATGCTAACTATAGCCTCCCCGCACAGTTTCTTTCTTTTGGGACCTGCCTCAGATGTTTGTTTACGTTTCCCCTGCTTTGGGATACTAGTTGTGGTTCTGCTTTTGCTGGTCGTTTTTTTAATTGGAGCATCTCGGGGAGGCGAAGAGGGTAATTCCTTGGGGGGGGAGATGGTAAGTGGATTAACAGAGTAGAAGGATCAACCGTTGGTGCACATAGGTCGGGTGTGAGTGACAACCGCCTTTCTGTACGCTCAATTTCTGTGTTGACCGCCCCTATAGCTTTCTGCAGCATTTTGTCAATCGAGGTGGGAGGGAGTATAGGAGCACTAGTGGTTTTAGATTTAGGTGGACATAAACGTTTCCCCATTATGTGTCCATATGCAACTCCACCTCCCGACCAATACGTTGATCACAACCTTATATAAATATGCAATGAACGCTTTCAACTGGTGCTGGAACGGAAGAAAGAATACCGCCGCCCACACCGATAAACTGTTTTTAAACGACCATCACATGTTACAGTAACCAAGCTTCTGCCAGGATATCCAGTTTATGCAGCAGTTCCAATGTTATAAGGACCCGGGCTAATGTCAACACTTGGTAATGTGATCTCACAGTCACAGCCAGAAGATTAAACAGCTGACATAACTGTGACAGGTGATAACCTGGGTGTGGTTGGAACGCCTGGACAGTGCAATGGTCCACAGGAGAGTCAAAAAGTCTTACCCCTTTTGGCGATCATTGCAAGAATGGACGAAAGGGATGTGGCCCAGCCCTGTCTCCTCCTGTCACTGACGGGCCCACCTTTGGCCCGGGCGCGTCCCGCGCCGCGGGATGTGAGCGGCGCTTAAGTGGGCTCAGGTAACACCTCCCACTCAGCTGCGATGGATTTGGGGCCAGCCGTTGCACTCTGGGACTTGGAGTCCCACCAGAGTGGTTGAGGGTGTGGTTATCAGGGCAAAATGCGGGAGAAGTGCACCCCAAGGACACCAGGCATCTGCGAGGGCAGAGGAGCAGTCACGCCACCCTCCAGTCGAAACACTCCGCCCAACAGCAGCAGATCGGGCGTCCAGAATAATAATGGGCCAAATCAAAATTTAAATCCGCAGATGCAGAATGAAGTGGTTGTGAATCAGCAGCAGCAGGTAGTTACTCCACAGTATCAGGTGCCACAAGCTCCTATGCCAAACAATGTGAACATTCAAAAATATAGTGCAAACACCGGATTTCACGGAGAAAGCGGTAAGAATACCTCTGTGGTTTCACAATATTTTTTACAGAATGATGGAGATGATTCGGACTCTATGCAATGACGGTGCCTGAGGGGGGAGGAAGAGGAGTGCGTGCTTGGCGCATCCTTGTCGGTAGATCAGACAGGTCCATTTATTGACGGGAAAGTGGAAGGTAGTGACATCACTTTTCTATTGGACACTGGTGCTACCCGGTATACTGTGAAAACAGCAGACATCTCAAACCTACCCCTCTCGGGAGAAACTATCCAAGTTGTAGGAGTGTCAAACAAACAGATTAGAACCCCAGTTACAAAACCAATGGAAGTACATATTGGAAACTTTAAAGACATGCATCGGTTTGTGATTCAAGTCCAGTAAATCTGTTAGGGAGAGACTTATTGTGCAAAATTAATTGCACAATCTATTGTACACCTGATGGTGTTGCTTTTCAAACACCTGATGAGGATGTTGTTTATCCCCTTCGGTGCTGTGGACGACCGGGAGCCGTCATGAAGCACGGTGGGCGTGTGCTCATGACGGCTCCCGGCCGTCCTGGCACCCACTCACGGGGGGAGAGCTGGCGCTCCCCCGTGAATCGCCGATCTTGCTGCCCCCACCGGGGAGGACAGCGGAAGGCCTTCCGCTGACCCCCCCGCCCCCTCCTCCACGTCATCTAATGACATCAGCGCGCATTGCGCGCCGACATCATTAGATGAAACTGGGCGCGCTGGAAGCCATTTGCTTCCTGCGCGTTCAGGAGGAGAAGGTGAGTTTCTCCTCTGGGAGGGTTTTTTTTTTTTCAAACAAAGAGGAATCGGGGGAAAGGAAAGGATGTGGGCATTCCTGCTGTACGATCGCTCGATCGTGCAGCAGGAATGCCCACTAGACACCAGGGATTTTTTTATATTAGTTTATTATTTTCAGTTTATGCAATCAATTCGGGGAGCGGCCCCTTGGGCAAGGGTCGCTCCCCTTCGGGCACATATTCTTTGGCTGTTTTTGCCCCGTGGGGGGAGCAGATCGGCCCAAAACTTTTTTTAGATTGCTCACTGGGCCACCAGGGATTTCTTTTGTTTTAGTTTGTTTTTTTCCAGTTTGTAATGCATGCGGGGAGCGGCCCCTTGGGCAAGGGTCGCTCCCCTTTGGGGGACATATTGTTTGGCCGTTTCTGCCCCCATGGGGGGGCAGATCAGCCAAACTCTTTTTTGTAGATGGCCCACTGGGCCACCATAGATTTTTTTGTTTTAGTTTATTTTTTTGTAATGCATGCGGGGAGTGCCCCTTTGGGAGGACATATTATTTAGCCACTCCGGCCCCCGGGGGGGGGGAGGGGGGGTGGCAGATCGGCGCAAATGAATTATAGATGGACCACCAGCAATTTTTTTGTTTTAGTTTTTGGGGAAATTTAGTCTGGCCGTTTCTGCCCCACTGAGGGGGGGGTTGGCCCAAAATGATTTCAGATGGCCCACTAGGCCACCGGGGATTTTTTATATAGATGATTGTGGGGAGCGGCCCCATGGACAAGGGTCGCTCCCCTTTATGGTGTTGAATATTTCAGCTGTTTCTGACCCCTTGGGGTCGGCCTTTGCTTTTAGGCCCACCTACCCGCCATCTTGGCTGGTAGATTGTGTGTGGACTGGTTCATTATTTGCATATGTGATTGTAATGTTTTATTTCTCCTTTTTTTCTAGTGCTTTGTGTTCTTGTTTGCGGTTTCTGCAGTTTTGCGTAGTTGCATTTGTTTGGTAAGTAAAACTTTTTTGTTACATTTACTCCAAATGAGTATTATTGTCATGCACGAGTGAATTTTTAGTAAGTGGTGTCAAAACAGCAGCATATTTAGTTTGTTTTTGGAGCGTGAAATTCTTTGCGATGTCTTTTGCATTGTCTTATGTGTAATTTTCTTTTATTTTTATTTTTTAGTGGGATATTGTTGGTCCTTGCTGTGTCTGTGCAGAGTAGGTGGTGAGTCTATCTGCTTCTGACAAGTGAGTGGTATAGTTTTGGAGTATATAGGTCTTTGTGATAAAGCCACATTTAGTTTATTAGTTTTTCTACAAAGTGTTTGCTGTTGTTGACTTGTTTGACACGTTACCTTTGTTAGTAAGGATTATGGCTAGCCGCAGAATTTATGCTCAGCAGGTGGTTGGTATGCTTTTGAATCTTCCTCTGAGCAGGATTATGAGACTGACAGTGCGTCTGAGGGAGGGGAAGATTCAGGCAGTGAGTTGTCTCTCCACATGGAATCATCGAATGATGAATCTACTGTCAGTGCGGATGAAGCTACTCTCAGTGCGGATGAAGTGCCTGTTTTAGAGGAGGACACTGATGTGCCGATGGTGCAGCAAGAGGCATCTGGATTGCAGCCTCAGGCTGCTAGGCGTCCTACTGGAAGTGCTGGTCTCTGGGTTGATCCAAACATGGTGTAGCCGGTGTTGCCTGCCTTTACTGGTGATGCAGGGTGTAGAGTGAATTGTGTAAGTTTTTTGCCTATACAGTTTTTTCAGTTGTTTATGGATGATGTGTTTTTGGCTGAGATTGTTGAGCAGACTAATTTGTATGCAGAACAGTATTTGAGGGACAACAGTGAAAGACTTAGGCCCTACTCTAGAGTTACTCGGTGGACTCCCACAAATCTGGATGAGATGAAGAAGTTTTTGGGTTTGACTTTTTTGATAAGGAAGCGTCCATTGCTTCATATTGGTCTACTAGTCCAGTGATGGCAACAGCCATATTTCCTGCAATTATGAGTCGTGATCGGTTTTTGCTTCTGCTTCGGATGCTGCATTTTGTTGATAATGCTTCGGCGTTGCCACGTGATCACCCTGATTGTGACCGTCTTTTTAAAATTCGACCTGTTCTTGATCACTTTGTAGATCGATTTTCAGAAATCTATATTCCAGGGAAAGAAATAGCTATTGATGAGTCTTTGGTCCTGTTCAAGGGTCGTTTGGTTTTTAGACAGTACATTCCTAGCAAGAGGGCACGTTATGGAATTAAGCTGTATATGTTGTCTGAGAGTAGGACAGGATATGTCTATAATTTCCGGGTGTTCACTGGTAGGGATTCCACTATTGACCCCCCTGGTTGTCCGTCCACTTTTGGAGTTTCAGAGAAAATTGTGTGGGATCTTGCTAGAGGACTGTTTAACAGAGGCCACCATTTGTACCTTGATAACTTCTACACTGCTGTGCAATTGTTTAAGGAATTGTTCAAAGTGGACACTTTTGCTTGTGGCACAATCCGCTCTAACCGTAAAGGTTATCCAAAAGAGCTTGTTTGCAAAAAGCTTCAGAGGGGACAGTGCAGTTCCTTTCGTAGTGATGAACTACTAGCTGTGAAATTTGTGGACAGGAGGGATGTGTACATGCTGACTAGCATCCATGATGAGAGTACTTCACCTGTGGCTGTTTGGGGTCAGATTGCAGAAGTGCACAAACCTGTGTGCATTTTAGACTACAATAAGCACATGGGTGGTGTTGATAGAGTAGATCAGAGGTTGGAACCTTACACTGCTATTCGTAAGGCTTACATTTGGTATAAGAAGTTGGCCATCCATCTCTTCAATTTAGCAACTTTCAATGCTTTTGTTGTGTACAAGGAGTGTTCTCCAGAGTCAAAGTTGACTTTTGTTCAGTTTCAGAAGTCTGTGATAGGCAGCCTTGTTGTTGTGGAGCAGGCAAGTGTTCCTAGAGTTGGAGTGGTGGAGGATGTGGCTAGATTGAAAGATGGCCACTTTCCTGATTTAATTCTTCCCACGCCCAAAAAAAACAATCCCTGTAAGAGATGTAGAGTCTGCTTGCGAAGAGGTGTGCGGAAGGAGAGTCGTATGAACTGTGCCGATTGCCCTTCTAATCCTGGGCTGTGTGTGCCCACATGTTTCAGATTGTATCACACTCAAAAGAGTTTTTGGGAGCAACCATGAGTCTAATAGTGTACTGCCTGGTCTGTATGGTTTTATATAGTTGTTCAGTTTAACGTTTGGCAATAGAATGATGTCTTTAGTTACTGCTGTTGTTTTTGTAGTTATAGTTTTGTATTTAGTTGCTATTGGTTTGTGTTTTCTTTCTTGTTTAAAAACAATTTATGACGGTGTGCGTGGACTGGCGCTTGGCTGGCGGTGTGCGTGGACTGGCGCTTGGCTGGCGGTGAGTGGACTGGCGCTTGGCTGGCGGTGTGCGTGGATGGGCGCTTGGCTGGCGGTGTGCGTGGACTGGCGCTTGGCTGGCGGTGTGCGTGGACTGGCACTCGGCTGGCAGTGTGCGTGGACTGGCGCTTGGCTGGCGGTGAGTGGACTGGTGCTTGGCTGGCGGTGTGCGTGGATGGGCGCTTGGCTGGCGGTGTGCGTGGACTGGTGATTGGCTGGCAGTGTGCGTGGACTGGCGCTTGGCTGGCAGTGTGCGTGGAATGGTGCTTGGCTGGCGGTGAGTGGGCTGGCGCTTGGCCGGCGGTGTGCGTGGATTGGCGCTTGGCTGGCGGTGTGCGTGGACTGGTGCTTGGCTGGCGGTGTGCGAGGACTGGCGCTTGGCTGGCGGTGTGCGTGGACTGGCGCATGGCTGGCGGTGTACGTGGACTGGCACATGGCTGGCGGTGTGCGTGGACTGGCGCCTGGCTGGCGGTGTGCGTGGACGGGCGCTTGGCTTGCGGTGTGCGTGGACGGGCGCTTGGCTGGCGGTGTGTGAGTAGTGACTTGCTGCTGGTCACTACACACACTGCTAGCTAAACGCCACGCCATGCAATCCGTGAGCTGGTGTGGTTGCTGTGTCAGGAATGTGGGCGTGTGAAAGTGATGGGCCCTTGAATGGCGCTGTCTGCTGGTGTGAGTGTTGTAATGTGCTGGGCCCGCGGCTGGCGGTGTGAATGGTTTTGTATGTGTCACACGTATGAAAGGTGTATGAATGGCCTGTAAAGCGGTTGGTGCCTTTGTCGTGGCTTTACAGCTCACGAGCTGTGAGTCAATGGTTCAGTTTCTCGTCCTTTCAATTATTAACAGTGCATTTCATTTTTGTGAAATCTCTGGTTAATACAACTGTATATACTGAACCATCACTCACCCTCGTGCCAAATCCAACCAGTATGTCTGTGTGCTTGAAGAATAGGTGGTTGTGCAGAAATATTTGTCTTTTCTGTCTTTCTCAAGCAGGGTGTACCTTGTCCCTTTTTGTGAATGTTGTAATGTGTTGGTTTCGTGCCTGGTGGTGTGAATGGTCTTGTGTGTATTACGTATGAAATGTGTGTGAATGGCCTGTAAAGCGGTTGGGGCCTTGACGTGGCTTTACAGCTCACGAGCTGCGAGTCACTGGTTCAGTTTTTTGTCCTTTCAATTATTGACAGTGCATTTCATTTTTGTGAAGTCTCTTGTTAATAAAATTGTATATACTGAACCATCACTCGCCCTCGTGCCAAATCCAACCAGTATGTGTGTGCGCTTGAGGAATAGATGGCTGTGCAGTAATCTTTGTCTTTTTAGTCTCTCTGCCAAGGTGTACATTCCAACCTACCAACTGTAGATATTGTCGTAAACTAAACACCCATGGGAGTACATGGTGATGTCTCTCTTGTGGATCTCAACAAGTTATCTTACCCACAATGTCCTGCAAACCTCAAAATGTCTGTCACATTTTCCTTGCAATATTGTGCCAAAATTTTCACGCTGCAGAAAGAAACAACAAATTTCCTACCCCTTCGCCTTTCTCCAAGTATCCCAATAGAAATGGTACCTCACTCGCGTGGGTGGGTCAAGGACCCGTGACAAGCAAGGGCCCAAAACCTTCTGAGGCGACATCAAAAATGCCTATCACAAAACAACCTGGTTTTGTAAGGGGGGTCACCTGGGTTTTTGGCCCCGTGCTCGGCGGCCAGCTAGGGAAACCTACCAAACCCCCACATTTCTGAAAACTAGACACCCGGGGGATTCCAGGGAGGTATGGCTTGCGTGGATCCCCCAACGTTTTCTTACCCAGAATCCCCTGCAAACCTCAATTTTAGCTGAAAAAATCACTTTTTCCACACATTTTTGTGTGGGAAAGTAGTGGCATCACCGGGCTGAAACAAATTTCCTACCACCCAGCGTTCCCCAGGGTCTCCCGATAAAAATGGTGCCTCGCTCGTGTGGGAGGCCCAAGTACCTGTGACGGGCAAGGGCCCAAAACGTATTGAGGCAACATCAAAATTGCCTATCTCCAAACAACCTGGTTTTGCAAGGGGGGTCACCTGGGTTTTTGGCCATGTGCTCGGCGGCCATCTAGGGAAACCTACCAAACCCACACCTTTCTGAAAACTAGACACCCGGGGGATTCCAGGGAGGTATGGCTTGCGTGGATCCCCCAACGTTTCCTTACCCAGAATCCCCTGCAAACCTCAATTTTAGCTGAAAAAAATCACTTTTTTCACACATTTTTGTGTGGGAAAGTTGTGGCATCACCGAGCTGACACACATTTCCTACCACCCAGCGTTCCCCCGGGTCTCCCGATAAAAATGGTGCCTCACTCGTGTGGGAGGCCCAAGTACACGCGGCAGGCAAGGGCCCAAAACGTATTAAGACGACATCAAAATTGCCTATCTCAAAACGGGGGAACGCTGGGTGGTAGGAAATTTGTGTCAGCCCGGTGATTTTTTTCAGCTAAATTTGAGGTTTGCAGGGGATTCTGGGTAAGGAAACGTTGGGGGATCCACGCAAGCACCTCCCTGGAATCCCCCGGGAGTCTAGTTTTCAAATATGTATAGGTTTGCTAGGTTTCCCTAGGTGCCAGCAGAGCTAGGGTTCAAAAGCTACAGCTAGGCACTTTGCCAAAAAAGGGTCATTTTTCACTGTGAAATTGTGGTGTGTCCACGTTGCGTTTTGCGCCGTTTCCTTTCGCGGGCACTAGTCCTACCAACACAAGTGAGGTACCATTTTTCTCGGAAGACTTTGGGGAACGCGGGGTGGGTGGAAATTTGTGGATCCACGCAGATTCCAGAACTTTCCACCACAGAAATGTGAGGAAAATGTTGTTTTTTTGACAATTTTTTAGGTTTGCAAGGGATTGTGGGTAACAGAACCTGGTGGGAGCCAGTCAATTCACCCCATCCTGGATTCCCCTGGGTGTCTAGTTTTCAAAAATGTATAGGTTTGCTAAGTTTCCCTAGGTACCGGCAGAGCTAGGGTTCAAAAACTACAGCTAGGCACTTTGCAAAAAAAGGGAAATTTTTCATTGTGAAAATGTGGTGTGTTCACGTTGCGTTTTGAGCCGTTTCCTGTCGTGGGCACTATGCCTACCCACACAAGTGAGATACCATTTTTATCGGGAGACTTGGGGTAATTCAGATTTGTAAAGCAACTGTTATTACCTATTGACTTTCAATGCATTTCTGCCTTCCAAATGAAAGACAATGTGTAAAAAAGAAGTCATTTTGAAAAATGACCGATAATTCTCATGCTAGTATGAGTATTCCCAATTTCGGAAATGTGCAAATATCTACTGTTTCTAAACTCTATATTTTGTTCCCATTTCAGAAATACATAGGTGTCTTTCTTACCGATTTTTTCATGTATACATTTTCCCAGAATAATTGCTATATACCCGGTACATAATAAAAAACCGTTGCAAGTCGCTGCTCAGTTTTTGGCTCTGGGTTCGTCGGGTTCTTCGTGAACCTACAAGTCCTATATATCCCCACAACCAGTAAGGTCCCGCGGATGTAACAGTATATTGCTTTCAAAGAGCTGTCATAATTAGAAGAAGTTACAGGTGGAAACGTTGACACAAAAGGCTGTTTTTTTCAACTAATTTTCAATTTTTCTTATATTTAACTGTTAGTTTCTATAAAGAAACCTTGAAGGATCTACACAAATGACCCCTTGCTGAATTCAGAATTTTGCCTACTTTACTAAAATGCTTTCCAGGATCCATTATTGCTTTCATACATATTTCTACCATTAACTGGAAGGAGGTTGAAAGCACAAAAAAAAGCAAAAATAGGCTATGTCCCAGAAAAATGCCAAAACTGTGTAAATATTTTTGGTTTTCTGACAAAAGTCTGTCATTCCCTAAAAGCTGGAAACCTTTAGAATCCCCATGATGTTGAAAGAAAAGGACGCAAATTTGGCGTGGATACCTTTTGTGGTCAAAAAGTTACAGGGGCCTAGGCGCGAACTACCCCAAATAGCCAAAAAAAGGCTTAGCACGGGGGGGGGGGGGGGAAGGCCTAGCAACGAAGGGGTTATAAGATGATGTTAGAAGTGGATGAAATGTTTTCATTATTAACGGAAAGTGAATTACCAGAAGAATTAAGAACCACAGTAAATCCAGAGGTGTGGGACTTTTCAGGAAAAGATATAGGGCTAATGGCGAAAGTAGATCCCGTGAAAATAGTGGTAAAAGAAGGTGCAGTTTATCCAAACACACAACAGCATAAAATGAGTCCAGAAATGAAAGCAGGAGTTGCTCCAGTAATTAACCAAATGATTGAGCAAGGAATTCTGAAAGAAATAATGGGTAGTCCTTGTAATTCGCCAATTATGGGACTCAAAAAGCCTAGTGGTAAGTACAGGATAGTACAGGATTTGCGGAAAATTAATAAAATTGTAGTACCTTGTTGCCCAGTGGTGCCAAATCCAGCAGTGATCCTTTATCAAATACCCTGGAATGCAAATTGGTATACAGTAATCGATTTGTGCCAAGCATTCTTTTCCATACCTTTGCATCCAGACAGCCAGTATCTTTTTGCCTTCCGGTTTGAAGATCGTGTTTTGGCATGGTGCAGAGTTCCTCAAGGGTACACAGAGAGTCCCTCAATTTTCAATCAAATTCTGAAAAAGTGTCTAGAGTCACTAACTATGCCTGGAAAATCAGTTCTGGTTCAGTACATTGATGACCTATTGGTGGCATCAAAGACACGAGAAGATTGTGTCACTGACACAATTGCATTACTGAACCATTTGCCGAAGGAGGACATAAAGTATCTCCAGAAAAATTGCAGTTTTGTCAACAAGAAGTTAAATATTTAGGGCATAGAATAGAAAAAGGAGTTAGAAAAGTGACCCCAGAAAGAATAAAAATAATCAGACAAATGCAACTACCTCAGACACAGAAAGAGATGAGAATATTTCTGGGAGTGGTTGGGTACTGTAGGCAGTGGATAAATGGTTTCTCCCTACTGGCGAAACCATTGATACAATTGACCCGGAAAAGAGCAAAAGATCCAATTGATTGGAATGATGAATGTTTGGAAGCCTTTGTAAAACTGCGAAATTGTTTGTGTGAGGCCCCTGCCTTGGGCATGCCTGATTATTCAAAAGAATTTGCATTATTTTGCTGTGAGAGAGAAGGCTGTGCACTCTCAGTTCTAACTCAGAGGCATGGATTAAGCCGACGTCCAGTGGCATATTTTTCAGCTACTTTGGATCCAGTGGCTTCAGCTTTACCTGGCTGCTTAAAAGCAGTAGCTGCTACTTGTAGGAGTCTGGAGCAAAGTGAATCAATTGTGATGGGACATTCTGTAAAGGTTTATGTGCCATACTCAGTCGAGATTCTTTTAACAAGAACTCGAACACAGTACCTCACTCCTAGTCGGATGACTAAGTATGAAAGAGTGATTTTGGGAGCAGAAAATCTGATGGTGATAAGATGTCCCATAATGAATCCTGCCACATTATTACCAGACCCATGTTGTGAAGAAGTGAAAGATGAAGTTGATCATGATTGTTTGGATGTGACTGAATTATGTACTAAGCCCCGCCCAGACATAAAAGAGATACCCTTGACGGAATCAGATCATGTATTGTTTGTGGATGGGTCATGTCTGAGAACGGAAAAAGGAGGGCTAAGTGCTGCATATGCGGTATGTAAAATATCAGGAGTCATTGAAGCATCCTGTTTACCGGGAGTCAAGTCTGCACAAGTAGCCGAATTGGTGGCCTTAACAAAAGCATGCAAAATTGGGAAGAATTGGAGAGTAACCATATTTACAGATAGTCAATATGGTTTTGGGGTTGTGCACAACTTTGGCCAGCTCTGGATGCAGAGGGGATTTCTGACTTCTTCAGGATCTCCGATCAGAAACAGCAAAAATGTAAAGGATTTGTTGGAAGCACTACATTTGCCAAGAGAAATAGCTGTGGTAAAATGTGCTGCACATAGATCAGGAAATGACTATGTGACGGAGGGAAATAGGTACGCAGACCAAATTGCTCAATACTGTGCAAGAAATACAATGGCAATAAACAGAAAAATGGAAACGGGTGGAAACGGGTGAAACTAGCTGCCAACTTATGTTTTTCTCAGCTCTAGAAACATGGGATGAGGTCAGACTGTTGCAGGAAGAAGTTGAGGAGAAGGAAAGGGAACTCTGGATAAAGTCAGGCTGTACAAAGAGGACAGAAGATGAAGTGTGGATATACTCAGATGGCAGACCAGTCATGCCAGATTGTCTGCTTTCTCAAATGGCAAGAGTATATCATGGGACAACACATATTGGTAGGGATGCAATGATTAGACTATTCAGACAAAATTGGTACAATCCAAGGTTTAGGGTAGTTACAGAAAGCCTTTGCCAACGATGCTTAATCTGTCAGCAGCAAAATCCAGGCAGAAAAACAGTGGTCAGTTGGGGAAAAATTGGAAAGGCAGAAGGACCATTCACCAGGCTGCAATTAGCCTTCATTGAGTTGCCTCCGTGCAATGGATTGAAGTATGTTCTTGTGATAGTGTGCTTATTCTCGAGATGGGTGGATGCATACCCCACTAGAAGAAATGACAGTCTCACAGTTGCTAAATTACTGTTGAGAGAGCTGATACCTCGTTTCGGTTTTCCAGTCACTTTGGAATCAGATCGAGGACCTCATTTTAACAATGAGATAATTCGATTAATCTGTGCTGCATTTAACATTGAACAAAAACTGCACTGTGCTTATCGTCCAGAGGCTTCTGGAGTAGTTGAACAGCTTAATAGCACAATCAAGTCAAGGTTAGGGAAGGTGTGTGCATCCACAATGCTAAAATGGCCAGATGCATTGCCTTTTGTACAGATGGGTCTCAGAAGTATTCCTGATAGAAAAACAGGATTGAGTCCTCTTGAGATACTCATGGGAAGGGCAATGAGACAAGCATATATTCCTGGAAATAAATTGATGAATATAACTGATGATCTGGTATTGGACTATTGCAAAGGATTGGCTGATCTGGTGCGTTCTGTCTCTCAACAGGTTGGAGAAGACGCAGTTGCAAGGCAGCCAAACCAGGCGCATGATTTGAATCCTGGAGACTGGATGTTAGTGAAGAATCACGCAAGGAAATCGTGTCTCGCACCCAGGTGGGATAAACCACGTCAAGTCATACTGGTCACTACCACAGCAGTGAAGTGTGCAGGTTTACCCAATTGGATTCACGCTAGCCATACCAGAAGAGTTCCAAACCCATCTGAACAACAAGAGCAGCCACTGACTGAACAAGCTGAGACGTCAGAAATTGAAAGTTGTGAAATAGAAGAAACTAGAGTGATAGATTCTGAAAGACAACTATATGACCAACAGCCAAGTACCAGTCAGGAAGAGTGGATACCAGTGATTGACATACCTGAAGTTGTTAGCAAAACAAGAAGAAGAATCAAATTAGGGGAACAGGAAAGTAGAAAGAAAAAAACAGGGAAAGAAGAACACACTCAGGTAGAAGCGAATCAAGCTACTCAGAAACCTGAGCAGGGCCAGATAGGAGAAGAAAAACAAGTTCAGGCAGAAGAGGAACAAATCACAAGACCTGAACAGGATCAGATAGAAGTAGAAGAACAGGTTCAGGCAGAAGAAGAACAAATTGTAATAAGACCTGAACAGGACCAGAAAGAAGAAGAACAGGTTCAGGCGGAAGAAGATATAACAATAATAAGACCTGAACAGGTGCAGGAAGTAAGAAAACAATATTGAAAATACAGAGCCAAGACAATTAGAGAGTGGAAAAGAACAAGAACAGATTGTGCCCAGACCAAGTGAAAATAAAAGAACCTTAGAAGAAGACGGAGAAGGCGTAAGTGCAGTTCAGGTCAAAAGAGTTAGAAAAGGAGATAATTGGCCAGATGGAGTGAAGAGACTAAGATATTACCTAAGAAAGTCAGAAAAGAAACCAGAACAAGTAAATGAAATTACGAGTCAGACGCAACCTAAACAAACCTTAGTAAAACTCACGCGAAGAAGTCCAAGATTGAGAATACTGAACAGAAAATACAAGGCCCCCGAGTGGACCTATGTTATACTAGAGGAATTTGAGAACTTAGATTTACGTGAAGAATCAGAGAGAGTTCATGTTGCACAGATTGATGAAAACAAATTAAGACCTCCTTAAAATAAAGGACTGAATCTTAAGAAAAATTTAGAAAAAGAAAGAAAAAGAGAAAAGAAATTCTCAGAATTAAAATGACAGAAGCTGAAGTGATTGAACAACCGAAACGAAATCTGAAACAAAGATGTCTTAGAGTTTTTGTCTATGTAGTAGTTTATTATTAACATTAGTATGGTTATTTCTAACAGTGGTGGTGCCTTTATTAATGGTAACCAGTAACAAGAATAATACAGTTGTAATGAAAAAGTAAATGCAGTGAAAGGAACTAAGACAGAATTAGGGAAAATAGATGAGATAACCTATAATCATAAGGAATCAGATAATGATTCGTCTTTAAATCTGTTTACTAAATTGTTATTTCAGTACGTTAATACAATGGAGATTAGTGATTGTTATGTCTGTTTGAAATTACCCTCATCAGTGTCAGAGGGGTAACTTATCACCATATACCTTTAACATATGGTGTATCATGTAGTATTCTATCAAGTTCATTTTATGTAACCGGGAAACTTCAGTATTTTTATTCAAATTTAGATGTGGTGTTTTCAGAATTACCTATTCGAAAGAATACTAATCCAGTATTTAGTGGTAAAGATGCACAGTTCATGGGCGAATTTTTCTTAACAATGAGCCCTATAGATATAGCACAGGCACATAGAAATAACTTAACATGTATATCGCGTGAAGAAGAAAAGGAATTTTTAAATTTAGTAGAAGAAAGGAGACAGGATTTAACAAAGAAAGCTGCTGAACAGAAATCCATGGGCTGAGAAAGAGGGAAGTTATGCAAAGGGCAGGGCTTATGCTGCAATGTCCCTAGATTTTGTGAAGAAGGGAAAATTCTGTCTCCATAGGTCAAAGACTAATTATAATAACATTTTCATTGGTTCCAGTGAATGTGAACACAACTTCCTAATTCTAGGGGGATGGGGACTAAAAGGGGAAACGATCCGGTATTTCCAGGAATATACTATGTATGCGGGAATAATGCCTATTATAGATTACCTGCACGATGGTATGGGAGCTGTTATTTTGGAATAGTATTTCCAAAAATTTACCATGTGAACAGAATCAATGGAATCAATGAAATATCTAATGGACTAACACGAAGAAGAAGAGCTCGTTTTTCAGAAATAGTGGGGGATATATTTGGTGCATTGATACCCTCAGTTGGAGTCATTCTAAATTCACAGAAAATTTGCAAATTGTCAACAGTAGTTGATCGTCTTTCACCTGATACTGCTGGGGGATTCTTAATGATTAATACAGAAATGGTTGCAATAAGGTCAATGGTTTTACAAAATCGTCTTGCGCTTGACATCTTATTGGCAAAAGAGGGCGGAGTCTGTGGTATGTTGAAAATTCAACATTGCTGCACTTATATTCCTGATAAAAGTCAGGAAATTAAAGGGTATATTGAAAATATTACAAAAATTCATAAAGATTTGACCCAACTGGAGGTTGACGGTGTATGGGAAAGACTAACAAGAAGTATCACATCAATAGGGAAATGGCTTACTAATTTTGGAAAAAGTTTCTTAGGACAAATAATATTGCCAGTAGTTGTGATAATAATAATAGTATTAATAATAATGATCACATGCAAATGTTGCAGAAGCAAGGGAAAAGGAAGAATGCATGCAGAAAGGGAAAGGAAAGAAACGAAAGAGGAAATATGAAGAAATTCAGTTAGAAGAAATGAAAGGAAAGCTATACAAAAAGATGAAAGATTTAGAAGGAAAAGAAGTAACTGACGAAATGAGGAGAGAAGAAGGAGAAAACTGAGAATTGCTAAAATTGGCATCTGGGATGGGATGGGAAATTTTGTGATGGCTCAAAATGCCATCAGAGAGGGGATTGATGGAGCAAGGTATCGTAGAAAAGATTTGCTTGGAAGCAATCCACTCGTTTAACTCATTAACAAAGTTATTAATAAGTTTCGTGAAAACTAATACGCACTACATGAACACGCGGGTTAGTGAAGCTTGCATATGTGTGTATTAACGCGGATAACAATGAAGAAGGACTAAAACCGCTTTAAATGGGGAAACTGTTGTGCGCATGCGTCAACTGCATCTACGTAGGATGACAAACTAATGCTTGGAGGGAAATTCTGGCGCATGAGCAGAAGGTACTAAAATGGAGTTCTGAAGACTCGCGTGCATGGCATCTGCTTATTTGAACTGAATCGAACTATTTTACTAATGCTAAGCGGGGAAAAGATATTAATAAATAAAGTGGGATAGAGTAGAGGTGGGTGGTATACAGTGCAAATACTTTATTTTAGAAAGTAACATTTGTCTTCTGACTTTTATCATTAGTGCATATATGGGCCTCTTGTGCATAACCGAATTGAATGGAGTGACGCGAAGTTTGCGCATGCCTACTGAAGTGAACCATGAACAATGACTGTGCAGTTGAAAGGGAGCCAAAGGACAAATGCTACATCCTGGGAACAGGATGGAGAAGAGTTCAACAAGGAAGAGACACATTCATGACAGTTTTAAAATGTTTCTATGTCGATACTCTTAGTATATGGGAATAAAATTTATGAATAAGGGGATGGGTTTATGAACAATAGTTGAACTGATTCTAGTGACATGTAAGCATGGTGTGATGAAGAACCCCCCCCTTGCCTGACCAATCAGACTTCGTATTTTACGATATTGAAACTTTAGTGGGTGGAACATGGAAAAACGAAAAGTATAATTAAGATAGTTTTAGTTAGTTAGAGAGAGATTTTTGCTCGAAGAATTGCTGGGAGAGATGCTGAAGCTGGAAGCTGTGCTGAGGAAGATGCTATGAGATGCTGGAGTTGCTGATGAAGAGCTGACTGCAGAATCTGAAGAAGAACTTTCTATTATAATTTAATTGAGTTAGATCTGAAGATTGCGGAAGAAACTCGAGGAGGAAGAGAGTGTCGGAGAGGGGTGCGGCGCATTCGTCGGTATTTTTAGAGAGGTCAACTATCCTGTCCTGATTCCTGTCCTGAAGTCTTTGTCTCCTGACCTATCCCAGAGGACCCTTACCAGCCCTTTGGCCAGGGGGTTGATCTTCCACACCATCCTTGGTAACTATAAATACCGCATTTGTTAAATGATCTTTTCTCTCTGTCTTCTTTTCTCTCTCACTCGGAGTATTGATTATTGCATGAGTCCGAGACATACGTATGGTGATTATGAATTGAATTTTCTCTCCAAATGAATGAAGGTGATTGCACTGTACTGAGTTTGTTCAAATGCATTTAATTTAGATAAAGGTTTTAAACATTTCTGAGTCTGTGGTTATTTAATTCAAATAAATGAAAGTTAAAGTTATGTTAATTATCACCATCAACTAATTCAACTAATGGTCCATCGACCACAGGAAAGAACTTGTTGATCTGTGAAGGGTTAAAGATGGAAAAGGGTATCGAATGAACTAATCCTAAAATTAAACAGAAACCCCTTAACCGACCAGCGGTTTTAACCACCGTGAGTTTTATGGGCCCAAGTGAGTATATGGTAATAGAGTATCTGTTGTTGGTGAACCGCTGGATCAGCATCGCCGAAGAAGCGTGCCGCCGCTGTTTGCCGTCGCATCGCTGAAGCGTGTCGCATCGCCGGAGAAGCGTGCCGCCGCAGAGGTTGCCGTCGCATCACCGGAGAAGCGCGTCGCAGGGCCTGTCGCGGCTCAAGAAACCACCGATTTCGCCGCACGGCCATCGGGCGTGCACGCATCGTATCCAAGTTGTCGCATCGCATCAAAGACGCCATTTTGTCGCATCGCACCGGATCGTCGCATCGCATCGAGGCACCATCTTGTCGCATCATAACCGGAACGCAGTAAGAAACCGACGCATCACCTTCCCTGCGGCCCTTTTGTTTATATTGCGTTACGCATCCAAGGTACTTTGAGAGTAAAGAGTCACATTTACCATCTGCATTGAACTAAGCTATTTCTACCATTTGAAAGTCATATTTTTGAATACTGTATTGTGGATTTTTGTCGTTTGGTCTTGTGTTAAATCTAGATAAAGATTACTTATTTTTCTAAACTGGTGTGGTGTCCATCTGTAGTGTTTTCACTGTATTACTGCATGTGTTCACAAATGCTTTACACACTGCCTCTGAGATAAGCCTACCTGCCCGTGCCAAGCTACCAAGGGGTGAGCAGGGGTTATTTTAGGAGTGTAGCCCCCTTACCCTGACTAGAAGCAAGGGCCCCTACTTGGTCAAAGGTACCTACCTCTGCCAACTAGAGACCCCCATTTCTAACAGCCTCCACATCTGTCATAATATAAAACCCATAGCCACAAGTGCTCTCTGATACCAAGGAAACAACAACAGCAATAGGGGTCTACAACTAATTATGAATAAATCATTCACATATCAGCTTTAACTATCATATGGAAATGCAGTATAATTCAGCCCTCATTTATCAGCTTGCCTTTTTCTGAAAACAAACATATTCAGCTAACGAATGGCAGTATTTCATTTAAGTCCAGATACTCAATTTTCAGCAAACAAACGTTTGTAATTTTCCGAAAATAAAGTTTTGACACCTAAGTATCTACTTTTTATTTGATTAATTTTTTTGTTAATACATGATTTTGGATCGCAAGTATCAGAATGTTTTTACGTGAAGTATCTTGTACAGCACACAACTGTCTTTTGGCTAGCTTCACACTATACAAACATATACATACATACGTACACACATACTTTAAGTATTCACACATACTAGTGCTCCAGAAGGGAAGTACTGGATCTGCAATCCCAAATACCAACACAATATGGCAGTTAGGTCTGTTAAATGCCAGGCTATTCACCAGTGTTCGGTCATATACCAGGGATGCTCATCAGGAGGCATGGGTTGCACTCATATGTCAGAGATAGCCAGCAATAATCACAAGTATGATATCAAGGTTTGTCACAAATATTAGAAAGGCAGATTCCAGTAGCCAAGGGCCTTGTCTCCCATGATCCGAGCACAAAGATGTTCAAATGACAGGCAAGCACAAAGTAACTGACCCAGAGGAAACTGGGAAGAAGAGCTAGGTAATAGATAAACACTGGTCCTGATATGAGGCACTGGGCACTCCAATACACATCAGTCAATGCGACAAAACAGGTATACAGAGTAACAACATGTATTGTCAGTTATATGAACTGCCAAACTTTTAGTTATTAGAAACATATAATATAACAAATAACTATGTATACTGACGACTGTAGACTAGTCGGGGAGCATGCCACAAAGGGTGAGCTTGACAATCGCCACAATAATGGAGCCAAGAGAAGGAATGAGCAGACAGCTGGAGCGCCAGGAAGGTTTTTAAGGCTGGAGACAGCAGGATTGTAGCCAGGAGTGTCTGAGAAAGTAAGTACCGAAGAAATGAAAAAACCAAAGGGCACACAATGAGAGGTTGGGAGCAAATTGGGACGACACATGAAGGAATATCATCAAACACACCATTGCCAGACACTGCAACACATGTTGAACAGGGGCCGTATTACAATAATTGCCCGGGGGGCGCAACGGGCGTTTGCGCCTGCTTTGCGCTCCCCCGGGGCACTTTGGTATTATAGAAGGGGGCGCAGACGCTTGTGCGTCCCCTTTTAAAAGGTGTGCCAGGTGCAAACAATCACAATGCATAATACGGCCCCAGGTATTTTGACAAAATAGTGTGTGAAAAAAATTGTGAGACACAAATATTGTGATGTCAAAATATCATGGGACAGAATATAGAAGGTAAGAATATTGGCCTCTTAGGTCTGTTATATAGTTTTTTAAATGAAGTTGTACATAATATTGTTTTTCATTATTTAGTTACGTTTTATTGTTTTTTATGATATAATTTATTATTTTATTGTAAAGTATGTATAATTATGTTTTAGTGTTTTTTTATTTAGTAATAAAGTTTAGGATTTGTTTTTATTTTATGTCAATTTATTATTTTTGGCAGGTTGTTGGGTGTGTTGTGAAATACAGTGGGAAGTATTTAAAATGTTTATTTTTTAATTGATTATACTTTTTTATAAGCTTTATTTCGTTTTGTTATTTGTTGTTATTTTGTTAATTAGATAATTGTATAAATATTTTTTTAGCTATGTAAGAGATATGGTAATTTGTTTTACTTCCTAATTGGTTAACTGGATGATTGTATTAATTGTTAAATTGTTTTAATAATGGGAATATCAAATAATTAGGTTATGTTTGAGTTTTGTGCTTAATATTTAACTATACAGTTTTATCATATTTTCAAATAATGTGTGTTTTTTCTTTTATTAATTTAATTTGTTTTTGTGGTTGTTGGAATTTTAGGATAATAGAGTGGGAAGTACTTTAAATATGTATTTCTAATTGATTTAATGTTTAAATATTAATTTACGTATATTGTTTTTCATTTGGTTTACCCTACTGTTTCTTATGTTGGAGTGGCAACAGTAAATTAAACTCCTCGAAAGTTCAATATTTTCCCTTCTATTGCTTATTTTGGAGTGCAATAGCAAATCTGACCCTCCAAGGTCCAACACTTTCCCTATTGTTGCTCAGGTTGAAGTGGGGTGACAAATGCAAAAACAACAATTGATGGACAGAATGCAGAACAATGTCATACATTCACCCCAGTACAGAGATCTGGGCCTAAATCCATCGTTTTTTTGCTCACCATGCCATTCCAGTTTGAACCCAGCCATATGCAAATCAGTCTTGACCCTGTGCCCAATGGGAACAGTCCAGCCCGAATTGCCAGGCCAGGTCCTCCCTGGACTGGAAACAAGCATCCTAGGACCGGTTTCGGGGTTTCACCCCTCTTCAGTCAGGATAGCTTGCCTCCAGTGACATGGAGAGCACGGGACCCACGTCTGGGCATACCTGTCCCACTCGGGGTGACAAATGCAAAAACAACAATTGATGGACAGAATGCAGAACAATGTCATACATTCACCCCAGTAAAGAGGTCTGGGCCTAAATCCATCGTTTTTTTGCTCACCATGCCATTCCAGTTTGAACCCAGCCATATGCAAATCAGTCTTGACCCTGTGCCCAATGGGAACAGTCCAGCCCGAATTGCCAGGCCAGGTCCTCCCTGGACTGGAAACAAGCATCCTAGGACCGGTTTCGGGGTTTCAAGACTGATTTGCATATGGCTGGGTCTAAACTGGGGTGGTGTGGTGAGCAAAAGAATGATGGATTTAACCCAGATCCTTGTGACTGGGGGTGAATGCTTGCATTGTCCAGCATTCCGTCCATCAATTGTTTCTTTTGCATATGTCGCCCTAAGTGGGAAGGGTATGCCCAGACGTGGGTCCCATGCTCACTACACCACTGGATTCAACCTAGCCTGGCTGATGAAGGTTGATGCCCTGAAACCGGTCCCAGGATGCTTGTTTCCGGTCCAGGGAGGACCTGGCTTGGCAGTTCGGGCTGGACTGTTCCCACAAGGAACAGGGTCAAGACTGATTTGCATATGCTGGGTCTAAACTGGGGTGGTGTGGTGAGCAAAAGAATGATGGATTTAACCCAGATCCTTGTGACTGGGGGTGAATGCTTGCATTGTCCAGCATTCCGTCCATCAATTGTTTCTTTTGCACATGTCGCCCTAAGTGGAAAGGGTATGCCCAGATGTGGGTCCCGTGCTCACTACACCACTGGATTCAACCTAGCCTGGCTGATGAAGGGTGATGCCCTGAAACCGGTCCCAGGATGCTTTTTTCCAGTCCAGGGAGGACCTGGCTTGGCAGTTCGGGCTGGACTGTTCCCACAAGGAACAGGGTCAAGACTGATTTGCATATGGCTGGGTCTAAACTGGGGTGGTGTGGTGAGCAAAAGAATGATGGATTTAACCCAGATCCTTGTGACTGGGGGTGAATGCTTGCATTGTCCAGCATTCCGTCCATCAATTGTTTCTTTTGCATATGTCGCCCTAAGTGGGAAGGGTATGCCCAGACGTGGGTCCCGTGCTCACTACACCACTGGATTCAACCTAGCCTGGCTGATGAAGAGTGATGCCCTGAAACCGGTCCCAGGATGCTTGTTTCCGGTCCAGGGAGGACCTGGCTTGGCAGTTCGGGCTGGACTGTTCCCACAAGGAACAGGGTCAAGACTGATTTGCATATGGGTCTAAACTGGTGTGGTGTGGTGAGCAAGAATGATGGATTTAACCCAGATCCTTGTGACTGGGGGTGAATGCTTGCATTGTCCAGCATTCCATCCATCAATTGTTTCTTTTGCATATGTCGCCCTAAGTGGGAAGGGTGTGCCCAGACGTGGGTCCCGTGCTCACTACACCACTGGATTCAACCTAGCCTGGCTGATGAAGGGTGATGCCCTGAAACCGGTCCCAGGATGCTTGTTTCCGGTCCAGGGAGGACCTGGCTTGGCAGTTCGGGCTGGACTGTTCCCACAAGGAACAGGGTCAAGACTGATTTGCATATGGCTGGGTCTAAACTGGGGTGGTGTGGTGAGCAAAAGAATGATGGATTTAACCCAGATCCTTGTGACTGGGGGTGAATGATTGCATTGTCCAGCATTCCGTCCATCAATTGTTTCTTCGTCTTTGTTGTTTCGCCAGTAAATAAAAAAGGAAACTGACTTCCATCCCATCGTGTCGGTGCCTACTTTCGAAGTCGAGAGGGGCAGGACTGCAAGCTGATATCTATATATATATATCCACTGAAAAAAACAAGGGTTGCAGAGACGTTATAGTTAGGCTCAGGTTTCACTCATACAAAACCAGAGAAATTCAGCAGTTATAGTTAGCTGAGCTAACTATAACTCGCGCCCCTGCATCTCAAATTACATCACTGATAACATCACTGATGACATCATCCAGTGACTGTGAGTGTTTTAAAAACGTTTATGAGTGTTAAATATATATACCAAGGTGTATTGACGAATCGGTGGGTATATGAGTGCCTGTATGGATGATTCAGTGGGTGCGCGACTGACTGTATAAGTGAGTGATTTGGTGACTCAGTGAATGTATGGGTGAGTGACTAGGTTGTGGGAATGTCTGTATAAGTCTGTCAGTTGGTGTCTAAGTGGCTACATGGGTTGGTGAGTGGGTACGTGAGTGGCTGTATGGGTGATTGATTGGTTGTCTGAGTACCTGTATGGATGTACGAGTGCCTGCATTGATGAGTGAGTGGGTGAGTCAGTGGCTGTATGGGTTAGTGAGTGCATCTGTGAGGGGCTGTATGGGTGACTGAGTGTGTGTATGGCTGTGTCAGTGAGTGAAAGGATGTGTCAGAGGATTATGGGTGAGTAACTGCATATTTGAAAGGCAGTATAGGTGAGCGTTGGAGTATATGAGTGACTATGTGTGAGTAAGTGATTGTGAGAGTGGCAGTATGTCTGAGTGTGTGCTTGGGTCAGTGACTGTATAGGTGAGTGATTATGTGTTAGTATCTGTATGAATAAGTGAGTGGGTGTGTGTATAACTGTATAGGTAAGTGGCTGTGTGATTCCCCCTATGGGTGAGTGAGTAGGTGTGTGAGTAGTTCTATGGGCGACTGACAAGTGTGTGAGTGGCTGTATGGATGTATGAGTGGATATATCAGTGGCTGTATTAGTGAGTGAGTTGCTGTATGATTGGCTGTATGGATGACTGATTAGATGTGTGTGTAGACCTATGAATCAGTGAGTGGGGTGTGTGAGTTCTGGTATGGGTGCGTCAATGGTTTTGAGAAAGGTAGTGTGGAAGTTGGAGTGGGTGTTTGAAAGGTTATATTGGGGTGTGACTGTGAGTGGATGCGTCAGAGATTCTGTGGATTATTTAATCAGTGATGTCATTTGAGATGTCATCAGTGATGTCACTGACCATGTCATGAGTGATGTAATATGTGAGGTCATAAGCAGTGCATTGCAGGGGCGCAAGAGATAGTTAGCTCAGCTAACTATAACTGCTAAATTTCTCTGGTTTTGTACGAATGAAAGCAGAGCCTAACTATAACGTCTTTGTAACATGTGGTTTTTTCAGTGAATTTCTATGGTTTTTTAAATGTTAATTCCAAACTATAATGTCCCAGTAACCTTTGGTTTTTTCAGTGAATTACTATTGTTTTTTAACTAGTAGTCACATTTGCAGAGTGGTGGAGAAAGAGGGCTAGGCCCTGACCAGCTCTCAGGACTCCTGCTGTGTAGGACTTACAGGAGGTACCAGGAGGGCTTCTTGACCCCAAGGTCCATCAGGAGTAAAGTGGACATCCCCCAACCACGAGCCGCATTTGCAGAGTGGTGGAAAAAGGGGGCGTGACCTCCGAAGACCACTTAGCAATCCCTCTGTGTGGGACTTACTGAAGATAACAGGAGGGGTAGTTGGCCCCCATAAGGACGTCCTTGGGGGCCAACTACCCCTCCTATTACCTCCAGTGCGTCCCACACAGCAGGATTGCTGAGACCTGATACGAGGCCACATCCCCTTTCTCCACCAATCTGAAAATGCGCCTCCTGGCGCACTACTAATAGGGGGATGAAGTCCCCTTGGCTCATGAGGGTCCTAGGGGGCCAACTACCCCTCCTGTTACCTCCAGTAAGACCCACACAGGTAGATTGCTGAGAAGTCATCAGAGGCCACGCCCCTTTCTCCACCACTCTTCAAACGGTCTTCCTGGCGCACTACTCATTGGGGGAAGAAGTCCACTTTAGTGTTGAGGCCCTCAGGAGGCACTTTTGCAGAGAGGTGGGGAAAGGGGGCGTGGCCTCCAACCACCTGTAAGCAATCCCACTGTATGGGGCTTACTGGAGGTATCAGGAGGTCTTGGCCCCTAAGGACTACCTGCAGAGTAGTTGAAAAAGGGGGCGGGGCCTCGGGTGAGTTGCCTGCTTTTTATATTTTTTAGGCAGGGTGGGGCCTCCCTTCCCTGGGCCATTTTGGGCCCTGGGGACCCTATCCTCCAGGCCTGACCCTTTAAAAAAAATGTTAATGAAAAAACAGGAGGGGGCCACGTGGCCGATTTCGGCCCCAGGAACCCCACCCCCTGGGCCCGGCCTTTATTTTATTTTTTTAATAATTCAAGGGGAAGGGGGCTGAGCGGCCCTCCTCCTGAGGCTGATTTCAGCCACAGGGACACCATCCCCCAGGGCCAGGCCTTTTCTTTTTTCTTATCTTTTATGGTAGGCGGTCCGAGTGGCACCCCTCCCTCCGGAGCCAGGCCACGTCGTTGGGGACCGTGGGGGGAGCCCGAAAGCCCCCGCAGTCCCTGCCGGCTCCCTGCCTCCTGTGGGAGCCTACATTGCTTTTACACACAGGCCCCCGCATTTCTCATATTTAGCCCCAGGGAGGTGGCGGCCTCGGGGCAGTTGGGGAGCCGTGAGGCTCCCCCACATATATTGTTACTGCCCCAGGCATGTGGCGTTCTGTGGGGCATTGAATAGCCCGAGGAGGGGGCCCCTGTGCACCCCCTCCTTCATTTCCATAATGCCCCCAGGACCTTCCACACCCGGGGTCCTATAGTAAACGAAGCGCGGCAGACCACACTTCGTTTTTTAAAAGATTTTGCTGCAGATTCACAGATCCACCTGCGAGTCTTTGGCAAAATAAAAAAATGATTTTTACCCCCGGCGAGGTCCCTGAGGGACCACCCCTACCATATCTGGGGAGTCAGGGTATTGCTACCATGCCCCCTTTTCTTTTTTGTAAACTTTTTTTCTGCCGTGTCCCAAGATGGGTGCCAACACGTCCTGTTGAAGTGTTGACAGCCAATCAAATTTTAGTAGGATTCGTGAGACCACTGCAAGGACTCGCGTCCCCAGATATCTATATTTTTTTAAGATAGATAGCTCAAAAACTGCTGAACGGATTTACACTAAATCACAAAAGCCATCTTTCTGGACCAACATTTAGCTTTCTGCCAAATTTGATGTCATTCCGTTCAGTAGTTCGGGCTGTAGTGTTCAAAAAATGAAAAATCCCCGTACACTTAACATGGGGAAAATGTCCTTCGGAAGCCCCCTTTTTACGCGGCCCCCACTTCACCGATCACCCCTAAACTTAGCAGTGGAACCAAAAAGGGGATGTTTTGGGAAAATTTCATGGAGATTCGTCAAGAGGCACCAAAGTTATTGGCAGCACAAGAAACGCTTTTCCTATGGAAACTTTGGTCCTAACTATAACTACCTACTGGCGACTGCCAGTTGGTAATTAAAGTAATTATGTGTGTATGGTAGTAACCACTTTGCAGTTAGGGTTGCCAGAGATAGAAATTCCACAGATATTTGACCATTGATAACTTTGCACCCATTTGACAAATCTCCACAAAACCCTGCAGACCTACTCCTTTTTCTACATTGACGGATGATGCAAAGTTTCACCCTGATTGGTCAAGGAGGTGCAAAGATAAAAGGGGGGGTCTCAAACGCGTTTTGGCACAAATGCATTTTCCATGAAGTTCACATAGTGGCCCCCAAACACCCAATCAGATGTACATGAAATTTGGCAGAATTGTAGATTATGGTGTGCAGATGATCCTTTTGGGGTTTACAGGGAAGTAGGGGAAGTATAAGCTTAGTTATATCTGTTGTCGCGAAATTTCACGGTATTTCTCGAAACTACAGCAGTACATAGCGATGACAAGGCATTATGTGATTGGATAATGACTGTCTTTACAAAAATTAAAGGCAGCCTTATTGTTTTCAGTAGACTTTGGATGTGTTCTGCGTTACGCCCTTAGATATAGTTAACTATTATCTTCTATAGTTTTTTTCTTACCTATTACCACTTGTTTAAAGTGGTAATACGTAGGGAAAATAATTTATACGTTTCTATATCTTTTAAAGAAAATGTACTGGGTACGGCAGTGCTTCCTTGGAAGTACCTCAGTGCTTAAAAATAAAATATGTTGATAAATTAAAAATACACTGTACTACACTATACTTTACAACTATAGTGTACTGCAGAGTATTTTCAATTGTTTACATATATAATTCTTTACAATAAAATCTATGGAGTACTGTAGTAATACCTAAAAATTACTGCGCTTAAAACAATTATTTCTTTTAAGCGCGGTTCGCAGTACAGTGCTGTAAAACTATATAGAAAAATAAAAATCAATTTCTTTGCCTATTACCACTTTAACAAAGTGGTAATATCTAGGGAACAATAATAAAACCTAGTACTTACCTATCTCTAAGGCAAAAGTGTGCTGAGAATGACATGGCTGCCTTGTATGTTTTGTAAAGACAGCCATTAGCCAATCAGATAATGCCTTCTCATCAGCATGTACCATGGTATACCATGGTATAATATATAACTAAGTATCTGAGCCCTTATACATTAAACACTACTTACACATACTATCAAAAATTAACATTTACACCTCATAATCTCTATTCCTGCCACATTACATCTACATCCGTTCATGCACTTTCATGCTATGTCTGTTTCAAATATGCCACTCCACACTATGCCACTCCACTCTATGCTATTACACTCTACGCCACTCTACTGTACATCACTTCACTATATGCCACTCCACTCTACTCCACTGTACATAACTCCAATCTACCCCAGTCCACTGTATGCCAATCCACTCTACACCACTCCACTGTACGCTATTACACTCTACGGCACACCGTTCTACAACACTCCGTCTATGTCACTCCACTGTATGCCCCTCCACTCTACACTATTACACTGTATGCCATTCCACTGTACGCAACTCCAATGTACAACACTACACTCTACACTATGCCACTCCATGCCCCTCCACAGTGCGCCACTCCAGTGTACACCACTCCACAGTACGCTATTCCACAGTACGCCACTCCACTGTATGTCACTGCACTCTGCGCCACTCTACTCTATGACAATCCACTGTATACTATTACACTGTACACCACTCCACTCTACGCCACAAAATGTACGCCACTCCACGTTATTTTCACTGTATGCTATTCCACTGTACACAACTCCACTCTATGCCAATCCACTGTATGCTATTCCCCTCTACCCCACTCCACGACACTCCAGTCTACGCCGCTCCACTGCACATCAATTCACTGTACGAACTTCCACTCTACGCCGCTCCATTGTACAAAATATCACTGTATGCCACTCTCCTCTACGCTATTCCACTGTTTGGCGCACCACTGTACACTAATTCCCTCTACGCCAATACACTCTACGCTATTCTACTGTATGCAAATCCACTATTTGCCATTCCACTCTACGCTACTACACTGTTTGCCACTCCATTCTATGCTATTACACTGCACGCCACTCCACTGTACGGCATTCCACTGTACGCCACTACAGTGTACAGCACTCCATGCTATGCCACTCCACTGTACCCTACTCCACTCTATACCATTCCACTATATGCCACTCCACTCTATATTATTCCACTATACGCCACTCCATTCTACACCACTCCACTGCATGCCACTCCACTGCACCCCACTCAAATCTATGCTATTCCACTGTATGCCACTCCACTGTTCGCTACTCCGCTCTACACTTCTCTGCATGCTATTTTCCTCTACCCCACTACACTGTATGACACTCCAGTCTACGCCACTCCACTCTGCTGGAGGCTATTCCACTGTACGCCACTCCATTCTATGCACCTCCACTCTACGCTATTCCACTATACGTGTCGCCCTACTACACTGTACGCCACTCCACTCTACACTATTCCACTATACACCACTCCACTGTTTGCTACTCTGCTCTACACCACTTCTCTGTATGCTATTTCCCTCTACCCCACTGTACTGTACGACACTCCAGTCTTCGCCACGTCACTGTAAGCCGCCACACTCTAACCAATTCCTGTCTATGCCACTCCACTCTATGCTATTTCACAGTGTGCCACGCCACTCGCTCCACTCCACTTCACTGTATGTAACTCCACTGAACGCCACTCCACTCTACACCACTCCACTCTATGCCACTCCACTCTACGCCACTCCACTCTATGCTATTCGACTGTACGCAACTTCACTGTTTGCCACTCCACTCTAACCCACTCCACTGTACATCACTCCAGTCTATGCCACTTCATTGTACACCACTTCATTCTACGCTATTCCACTCTATGCCACTCCACTGTACACGGCTCCACTCTACGCTTTTGCACTGTATGCCACTCCACTCTACGCTATTACACTACATTCCACTCCACTGTACCTCACTCCACTCTTAGCTGTTCCAATATATGCCACTCCACTCTTTGCTATTACACTGTATGCCACTCCACTCTATGCTTCCACTGTATGCCACTCCACTCTATGCTACTCCACTATACGCCACTCTACTGTACACCACCTCAGTCTACGCCACTTCACTCTACGTAACTACACTCTACGCTTTTCCACTCTATGCCACTCCACTCTACACTGTTCTATTGTATGCCACCCACCCCACTCTACCCCATTCCACTGAATACCACTCCACTGTACACTATTCTGCTCTATGCCACTCCACTGTATGCCACTCCACTCTGCACCACGACACTATGCTAATCCACCCTATGCCACTCCACTGTACGCCAATCCACTCTATGCTATTCCATTGCACGCAACTCCACTCTGTCCCCCTCCACTTTATGCTCTTAAACTCTACCCCACTCTACTGTACGCCATTCCAGTCTATGCCACTCCACTGTACGCCACTCCACTGTACGCTATTCCATTCCATGCCACTCCACTGTATGCTATTCAACTGTATGCAACTTCACTGTAAGCCACTCCTCTCTGCTCTTCCACTCTATGCTATTCCTCTACTCCACACCACTGTACGACACTCCAGTGTACGCTACTCCACTCTATGCCATTCCATTATACACTACTCCACTCTACACTATTTCACTGTATGCCATTCCACTCTACGCCACTCTATGCTGTTACACTGTACGCCACTCCAATGTATGCCACTCCACTCTACGCTGTTTCACTGTACGCCAGGCCACTCTATGCCACTCCATGACAATAAACTCTAATCCACTGTATGCAACTCCACTATAAGCTACTTCACTGAATGTTATTCCACTCTGCGCTACTCCACTCTACGCTATTCCACTCTATTCAACTCTATGCCACTCCACTCTACCCACTCCACTGTATGCCACTGTTTTCCACGCTATTCCACTGTATGCCATTCCGCTTTACGACACTCCAGTCTATACCACTCAACTGTACGTCACTACACTCTATGGTACTCCACTCTACGTTATTCCACTGTATGCATCGCTACTTTACGCTTATCCATTGTATGCCACTCCACTCTATGCTGTTCCACTGTATGCCACTCCAGTGTACGCTACTCCACTCTATATGCCACTCCACCTTACACCACTCCACTTTACGCCACTACACTGTACACCACTCCATGCTATTCCATTGTACACCACTCCACTGTACGTCAATCCACACTATGCTATTCCACTGTACTCAACTCCACTCTGCCCCACCCTACTCTTAGACTCTACCCCACTCCACTGTACGCAACTCCAGTCTATGCCACTCCACTGTACGACACTCCACTATACGCTATTCCTCTCTACACTGTTCCACTCTATGCTATTCCACTATAAGCCACTCCACTGTATGCTATTCCTCTCTACGCTACTCCACTTAACGTCACTCCACTGTATGCTATTCCACTATATGCCACTCCATGCTACTACACTGTACGCTACTCCACTATATGCTATCCCACTGCACGCCACTCCAATCTACACCACTCCATGCCATTCAACTGTACACATCTTCCATCTACGCTACTCCACTGTATGCTATTCCACTCTACCCCACTCCACTTTACGACAGTCCAGTCTATGCCACTCCACTGTGTGCCATTACACTTTACGCCGCTTCACTCTATGCTATTCCACTCTATGCCACTCCACTTTATGCTACTCCACTCTATGACACTTAACTCTACAACACTCTACACAACTACACTCTATGGCACTGTACTGTACTCCACTCCAGTCTACTTCACTTTACTCCACTGTACTCACATCTAAAACACTTTTGAACAGTCTACGACACACCACTCCATTTTACGCCACTCAACTCTACGCCACTCAATTGTACGCTACTCCACTCTACACCACTCCACTCTACACCACTCGACGCCTCTACACTGTAAGCCACTCCACTCTACCCAACTCCACTCTACGCCACTCCACTCTGCTGTATAATACTGTACTCCACTCAACGTCACTATACACCCCTCCTCTCTACCACACAATACTCCACTCTTTAGCACTCCACTGTATTCTACTCCACTGTCCGACACTACACTCTACGACACTCCACTGTACGGCACTCTCCCCCACTATACTGTACGTCACTCAACATAATGACACTCCACTCAATGACACTGGAGTATATGATTTGAAACATTTTTAATTTAAAAAATATTTTTAAGGGTAAGATATACTTAGGAAAACTTTAGTCTTTCTCTACAGACCCAACTTAAACAACACAAAACATAGAAATTCTAAAGTCATAGTTACAACATAAATTTATAATTTATGCACCACCAGTTATAACTTAAATTTATAATTTCACACCATCTTCAATTTACTTTAAGCCGCACTTCTCTGTACACAGACTTGTCACATCACTCGCCACACTACATTAACTATATCTAGCCCTTTCTCCATGCACTGGTTATACCCTTGCATATTATATGACTTGTAGCTTGTGAAATCATTCATTCATTCAAGAATTCATAACAAGACTTATGACATCTTAAATGACAATTTCTGAGAAGACAGTGCATGGTAGAGAGGCAAGTTATAGTTAATGTAGTGTGGTGAGTGAGATGACAACTGTGTACAGAGGTGCATGATTTATAGTTGGGCTCCAGTGTTGGGCTCAGACATGTGAAACTTGTTTTTCTTAGAAGTCTTTCGAGTCACAAGGTATAGTGACTTCTATGAGTTGTAGTGCACATGTACACAGCAGGTGAGGATGGAAATGGAGCCTGGAAGTGAAAGATTGGCCATGCAAGGAAATGTAGAAAAGAAAGGTAAAGTAAAGGAAAAAACATTTGCAACAATCAAAGGTTTCCAAGGAGGAGGGTGGGCACATGTGTATCTACAGGACTGCATGCCATGAACAGATGCTTACAGGGTTAGTGGCATTTTCCGTTTGTGGCATGTGTAGCTGTAGATACACATGTTGTGCAAAACTGTAAAGCAGTACTCCCCTAAGCGGTGGTTAGCCAGAGGATGTTGCAGAGGATTGAAAAAGTGTATGCAGTAAGTGTATGCAGTACAACTTGGCCTACTTGAACTTGTTGGTGTGCTAGCACATTCACACAATAGTGTTTGCTGATCTTGTATGGGGTGGACCGGTTAGCTGCCTTACAGATATCAGCTATTGGGATGTTACCCAAAAAGGTCAAGAGGTTGACTTCTTGCATGCAGAATACGGCCTAGGTGAGCAAGGAGATGTCTTTTGACCTTAGCATAGCAGGTTTGAATGCAGTTGGCTAGTCATCAAACTACCCCTGCTTTTGAAATGGCACTGCCTTTGTGTGGTTTAGAGTAGGCAACAAATTGTTGCATTTTATGAAAAGGTTTTGTCCTATCAATGTAGTACATGAGGGTCCTTTTTATATCTAGTATGTGAAGGGCTCTCTATGCCTCTGAGTCCAGGTGTGGGAGGACACCAGGAGCTCAATTGTCTGGTTGAAGTGGGAAGGAGAGACCACCTTGGGTAGAAATTTTGGGTTAGTTCTAAAGACTACTCTGTCAGCATAAAAAAGGGGGCTTCCAGGGTGAGAGCTTGAAGCTCGTTCACCCGCCTGAGAGAAGTGATTGCGACTATAAATGCTACTTTACAAAAAAGGAATTGGAGTGGGCAAGAATGAAGGGTCTCAAATGGGGCTCCCATCAGTCTAGTGAGGAATACATTGAGATTCCAGGCAGGTGCTGAGGGTAACCTAGGCGAGATAACCTTCTTAATTTCTTCGATAAAGGCTTTAATGACAGGGATTCTGAATAGTGAAGACTGTTCCCTGTTCTGTAGGTATGCTGCAACTACAGCCAAATGTAAGCAAATGGATGAATAAGCGAGTCTTGAGCATTGCAAATGAAATATCTTACATTGCTGGGATATAGTGGGTCAATGTGTTTGGGTAGGCAGTAATGAACAAACCTCTTCTACTTTGCCTCACAGCAGGCTCAAGTGGTGGGACGGTGCGCCTCTTTGAGGATGGGCATACATTCATGAGGCAAATTGAGGTAAGAAAACTCTAGGACCTCAGGGGCCAAATAGAAAAGTTGAGCTGGTTGGGGTAACCCACTGTGCCCTGGTGTTGAGTGAGAAGATCTGGCAGGTCGGGAGCTTCTCCAGAGGGACTACCGACAGCTCGAGAAGGGTTGTGGACCACGGTGGTCTGGTCTATGTGGGAGCCACCAGGATGAGGGTGAGGAGGGCTTGTTGTAGCCTTCGAACTCCATATGGAATTAGTGGGAAAGGCAGAAAAGCATATCCAAGTATCTTTCACCAGTTCATCCATGGTGCATTGTCTATGGATTGTGGGTGCGGAAACCTGAAGGAAAGCTAGGGCATTTGGCGTTTTTGTTGGTTGTGAACAGATCTATATTGGAAAACCCCCAATGCACAAGTTACTAACTTGTGTAACGATATATCTGTAAGAGACAGTAGTTAGTGACAGATTCCTTACCTTATTCCTTACCTTAGAATATCCCCAGGCGTCAGGCTGGATCCGGAAAGTTTTTGCGTAGCAGTACCCTTGCGCGTCGGTAGGCGGCGTCGTGCGGCTCCGCGTCCGTCGTCGGCGTCGTGATCGCCGGGATGACGTCGCGGGCAGTACTTAGACGCCGCCCCTGCGCGCTGACGTCAGTTCTGTACACGACTTTCCGCGCCAGGAACGCAGAGCCATGCAAGAAGCTGACATAGGTGTCTGAAAAATACTAGGGCCCTGAAAGGGATGTCCTTAACCCTAGAAATCAGTTCGCAGAACGGGGAGGATGGGTGGGCGGTGGTATCTGTCACTAACTACTGTCTCTTACAGATATATCGTTACACAAGTTAGTAACTTGTGCATCTGAAAGAGACACGTTAGTGACAGATTCCTTACCTTAGAATAGATACCCCAGCAATACCAACCCCGGTGGTGGGTCTGCGAACAAAGATCAGACAAGGAAGTCCTGGAGGACAGAACGGCCAAAGAAGCCGTCCCTCCGGACCTGACTGTCAAGGCAGTAATGCTTTGTAAACGTGTGCAGCGAGGCCCACGTAGCTGCCTGACAAATAACTGGCAGCGGAACACCGCGGCCCAAGGCCGTGGTAGCAGCCGTTGCCCTTGTGGAATGGGCACGCAGCCCAACAGGAGGCTCCTTCTTCGCTAAAGAATAGCAGGTCTTGATGCACAAGGTAACCCAGCGGGAGATGGTCCCTTTGTGCACCGCCCGACCTTTTTTGGCGCCCACGTAGCCAACAAAGAGCTGGTCATCCACCCGGAAGTGTTTTGTGCGGTCAATATAGAAGGAGAGCGCACGTTTTGGGTCCAGACGGTGGAGCCTCTCTTCCTCTCTGGAAGGATGCGGAGGCGGAAAGAAGGTGGGCAAAGTGATGGTCTGTCCGATATGGAAAGCAGTAACCACCTTTGGCAAGAAGGACGGACGCGTCCGAAGAACAACCTTGTCTGGATGAACAGACAGAAAGGGAGGTTTGCAAGATAGAGCCTGGAGCTCACTCACCCGCCGAGCGGAGGTGATGGCCACCAGAAAGGCTGTCTTCAGAGTCAGAAGACGAAGAGGACAGTTATGTAGAGGCTCAAAGGGAGCGCACATTAAAAAGGTAAGAACCAAGTTCAAGTCCCACTGAGGCATCACAAACGGAACAGGAGGAAAGAGGTGAGTAATGCCTTTTAAGAACCTGTTAACAACAGGGGACTTGAAAAGGGAGGGCTGATCAGGGAGCCTGAGGAAGGCCGAGATAGCACAAAGATAACCCTTGATGGTACCCAGGGCAGAACCCTGTTGGGCCAGAGAGAGAAGGAACAGAAGGACCTCAGAAAGAGGGGCAGAAAGGGGATTCACAGCCTTTGCTGTGCACCATGCCACAAATTTGTTCCACCTGCAGGCGTATACCACCTTAGTGGAGGGACGTCTGGCTGCCAGAATCACATCACAAACTTCGGGAGGCAAGTCGAAAGGAATCAACTGCCGCCGCTCAATCTCCACGCAAGCAGGTGTAGACTGGACAGGTTCGGGTGGAGGACCGTCCCCTGCTGCTGCGACAGAAGATCCTCCCGAAGAGGCAGACGGATCGGGGATCTACGCTCATATTGAGTAGCTCGGGATACCAAACTCTTTCGAGCCCAGTCCGGAGCCACAAGAATGACTTGGGCCCGGTCGTGCCGAATCTTCTTCAACACTCTGGGTAGAAGTGGTATAGGCGGAAAGGCGTACAACAGACCGCAACTCCACTCGTGACGAAAAGCGTCGCCGAGCGAGTGCCGCCTTGGAAATTCCAACGCGCAGAACTGATGACATTGCGCGTTCTCTTCGGTGGCGAATAGATCTAACCAAGGCTCTCCCCACTGTAGAAAGAGTCCTTGCGCCACTTCCGAGTGAAGACGCCATTCGTGATCCATCATGCACCTGCGGCTGAGTTCGTCCGCCCTGGCGTTCAGGGAACCTGCCAGGTGTTGAACCATCAGGAACATGCCCTGATGTTCCAGCCATGTCCAGAGGCGCAGAGCCTCCTGACAGAGGGTCCACGACCCCACCCCGCCTTGTTTGTTGCAATACCACATGGCGGTGGTGTTGTCTGTGAACACCTGCACTACCTTCCCTTTGACAGAGGGAAGGAATGCCTTGAGTGCAAGTCGGATCGCCCGGAGCTCCAGAAGGTTGATATGGAGCCGGGACTCCGCCGGAGACCAGAGGCCTCTGATCTCCGCCTCTCCCATGTGACCGCCCCATCCCAGAAGGGACGCGTCCGTCACAACTGTGTGCTCTGGCTGGGGAAGGGAGAGGGATCTGCCCATGACCCATTGCCGGTTCGAGAGCCACCACTGCAACTGTCTTGCAGTCCCCTCCGAGATCTGGACGTGATCGGACAGGTTGCCCTGGTGCTGCGCCCACTGGAACTTCAGGTCCCACTGCAGAGCCCGCATATGCCATCTGGCATGATTGACTAGCAGGATGCAGGAGGCCATGAGGCCCAGCAGCCTCAGGGTCATCCGTACCGAAACCCAGGATAAAGGCTGAAAGATCGGAATCATAGCCTGAATATCCCGGACTCGCCGTTCGGGAGGATAGGCCCGAAACTGCGTCGTGTCCAGAATCGCTCCGATGAAAAGGAGCTGTGGAGAAGGAATCAGATGCGACTTCGGCACATTGATGGAGAACCCCAGCGAGTGCAGGAGTTCGGCCGTAGTCTGGAGGTGGGAGATGACTGCCTGGGACGAGCCCGCCTTCAGCAGCCAGTCGTCGAGGTAGGGGAAGACTGAAACCCCTGCCCGGCGCAGATGAGCTGCGACCACCGCCATCACTTTCGTGAACACCCGAGGGGCACTGGTAAGGCCAAAGGGGAGCACGGTGAACTGAAAATGCTCGGGGCCTACCGTGAACCGAAGGTAACGCCGGTGGGCCGGCAGGACGGGGATGTGGAAATATGCGTCCTGCAAGTCCAACGCTACCAACCAGTCTCCAGGGTCGAGGGCAGTCAAGACCTGAGCTAGGGTGAGCATCTTGAACTTCTCCTTCCGGAGGAAGCGATTGACGTTCCGGAGGTCCAAGATAGGACGCATGTCCTCCTTGTCCTTTTGGGCACCAGAAAGTAGTGGGAGTAGCAACCACGCCCTACTTCTGGGGTCGGAACACGCTCGATGGCCCTCTTGGTCAAGAGGGCCGCGACTTCCTTCTGTAGAAGCACCAAGTGATCCCCTGACATGCGGTGGAATTGAGGTGGCATGGCTGGGGGGTGGTCTCGAAGGGGAGGGAGTAGCCCCTTCGGACAATGTCCAAGACCCACCTGTCCGAGGTGATGGTACGCCAGTGGGGAAGGTGATGGCGGACCCTGCCCCCTACAGGCGTGCTGTGCACCTGAAAGGAGGGACTAGGAGGGCTTGGAGGCCGCGGACGGGTTGGAGGTGGTGGCCTGACCCGCACGCTGGTTGCCCGATCCGCCACGGGCGGAATCCACGTCCTCGGCCACGCGAAGACGCCTGCTGCGCGGGCCGGTGGCTGGGCTGCTGACGTGAAGGGGCGCCCCTACCGTGGCCACGATAGGGGCGAAAAGCAGAAGTCAGCGGAGGGCGTGTAGCAGAAAGGCCCAGGGACTTGGCAGTAGCCCGTGAGTCCTTAAAGCGCTCCAACGCATGGTCTGCTTTGGACCCAAAAAGACCGACTCCATCAAAGGGCATGTCCATGAGAGTATTCTGGACATCCCCCGAAAAACCAGTGGTTCTCAGCCAGGCGTGGCGTCTGAGCGCCACCGTCGTTGCAATAGACCTGCCCAGCGAGTCGGCGGTGTCAAGGCCACAACGTATTGTGTATTTAGCCGCATCCCTTCCTTCCGCAATGGCGCGGGAAAGCAGTGTCTGGACCTCCTCAGGACACTGGGGCAAAACATCCGCCACCGAATCCCACAGGGAGTGGGTATATCGGCCCAAAAGACAAGCGGTGTTAACGGACCGCAAGCCAGCACTGGAGGAAGAAAAACCCTTCTTCCCAAACTGATCCAGGCGTTTGGATTCCCTATCCGGAGGAACGGTAGGGAAGGCGGTTTGGGAAGCGGAGGCTTGGACAACCAAGCTCTCAGGAGTGGGGTGGACAGAGAGAAACAGGGGGTCGCCCGGAGCTGGGCGATGGCGTCGTGACACGTTCCGATCCACAGGAGCCCCTGTGTTGGGCTTGGACCAGGCGCCCAAAAGAACGTCAGTGAGGGCGTCGTTAAACGGCAGCACAGTCTCCGCAGAGGAGGCTGCCGGCTGAAGCACCTCTGTCAAGATGTTAGGCTTGACCGTCAAAGTAGGAAGTTGGAGACGTAAGGCCCCAGCTGCCCTACGCAACACCGTACCAAAATTGGCTCCCTCCTCCGTAGCCACGGGAGGAGACAGCATGCCAGTGTCAGGGGAAGTATCTAGACCACTGGCCTCCCTAGACTCTCTGTCCAGTCCTGATCATACTGACAGTGTCGTGTCAGAGGGTCATCAGACCCCTCCCAGTCCAACTGGTCCTCCTCTGGTTCAAAATAAGGAGGAGGAGGGACAGTTGGGACCCAAGGTCCCATCGGCGCCGGAGCCGGCGTCGAGCGACGTCGGTCCGGATCCATGTCCGGAGCCGGAAGGAACAGGGGACGACGCCGCCCGGAGCCCAGGGCGGCGCCGAGAACGACACCGGAGACATCGGCGCCGGCGGAGGGTGTCGTTAGGGTCGACCGGCGTCGATGGGGGTTGTGGAGCCGGGATCGAGGCCGGGGCCGAAGCCGGGATCGAGGCTGGAGGCACGGGCGACGCCGGGGCCGGAGCCGTCGGCGACGCCGGAGCAACCCCATCAGGGCCCACGGGGCCCGAAGGCGCACCGGAGGGGCCTGAAGGCCCGAAGAGGCGGGCCATGGCCGACAGGAATTCCTGCACTTTGGCCGGATCCGCCCCCGAACCCGGGAAGGGCGGGTATGGCGGGGGCGACTCCACAGGCATGTCCGGGGGCGGGGACGGTGCCGGGAGGGGCCTCAGCCGAGTCGCGAGACCGGCGAGGCGAAGTCCTAGAGCGATGATGCTTTTTGGACTTTTTGTGTTTCGACTTACCGGACGAAGAAGACTTCGACGCCGACGACCGGTGTGGACTCCGCGATCGACCCCTGGACCTCTCACGCGACCGGGGCTTCCGCGGAGCCGAATGCCGGGCCTCGAGGAGCTTTCGAGACCGCCTCGCAAAGCTTTCGGGTGGAGGGCCTGGCAGTTGGTACAAGACTCCGTGTCGTGGCCTCGGCCGAGGCAGAAGAGACACTCCCAGTGCGGGTCGGTGACGGACATCATCCGCGCACAGGCGCCGCATCGCTTGAAGCCGGGCATCCCTACGACACCTTGAAAGTATGAAAAAACAGTGAAAAATTCACCAAAAATATAGTCAAAAAATGACCAGGGCACTGCTCTTCCCGGATCTGCGCTTGCTGGCGCGGAAAAAGAAGAACTGACGTCAGCGCGCAGGGGCGGCGTCTAAGTACTGCCCGCGACGTCATCCCGGCGATCACGACGCCGACGACGGACGCGGAGCCGCACGACGCCGCCTACCGACGCGCAAGGGTACTGCTACGCAAAAACTTTCCGGATCCAGCCTGACGCCTGGGGATATTCTAAGGTAAGGAATAAGGTAAGGAATCTGTCACTAACGTGTCTCTTTCAGATGTTGGAAGTACGGGAGCAGGACTTGGCAGTGGAATTCCCACTCATGGACTTGTTGCTATGTCCTGCTAAGTAGGTCTGCAATGTCGTTGCAAACTCCAGAAAGGTACTCCACTAACAGATGAACTCTGTGGTGGATCACCCAACGCCAAATACTCTACGCTAACACCGAGAGCTGGGGAAAATGTGTGTCCTCGTTTCTGAATGTAGTACATGGCAGTCAAGTTGTCTGTTTTGACCAGGACTGCTTTCAGAGTGAATTGGACTGCCAATAACTAAATAATTGGTGTGGAAGCTCTGTTGAAGGGGTATCCAGAGGCCCTAAATGGTCATATCCTGCAAGTGCGCCCCCCAGCCCATGAGAGAGGTGTCCGTGGTAATGGCCACTTGGGCAACCAGGTCTAGAAAAGGACTGCCCTGCAACAGATTGTTGCTTTCCACCACTGTAAAGAGTGATGGGTGCTTGCCCAAATCAACACTAGATCTTCCCAGAGACTTGTGACCATTGTGCCCCCAGGCACTCTTGAAGTGGGCACACCTCAGCCCATGAGAGAGGCGTCCATGGTAATGGCCACTTGGGTAACCATGTCTAGAATAGGACTGCCCTGCAACAGATTGTTGCTTTCCACCACTGTAGAGTGATCAGCACTAGATCTTCCCAAAGACTCGTGACCATTGTGCCGCCAGGCACTCTTGAAGTGGACTCATATGTAATTGAGCATTGGGAACAATGGCAATGCAGGAAGTCATCATGCCCAGAAGGTACGTTACTGTTCTGACTGTTAGGCAGCAATTTGGCTGAAACCGATGCAGCAGAAGCTGGAAGGCTTGAACTCATGCAGGGCTAGGATAAGTGTTCCCACTTAGGTACCTGGATAGAATACTTTCCCCTTTTGCGTTACAGGAACTTTCTCTATTGTTCCTTTGAAGAGCATAATGATGGCCTCCGTTCTCAATAAGTGAAGACAAGGGGGTGTGCTCCCCTGCGAGGGATGTTGGATGGTAGTTGTATAAACTCTAGGGTGTGACCATGGGCAAGTAAGTCCAGCACCCATTTGTCCGATGTTATGCTATACCACTGATGGATGTGGCTAGACATTTTTGCACCAACGGGACTGGAAGGGGTTGTAGCTGGTACCTGATTAAGGTCACTGTTTGCGAACTGTGACTCAGCTTTGAGAAGGTGTTCTCCTCGGGATCCCTGTTTGAAGAAACCAGCTGCTGCTGACTGTCAATAAGAGGCCTGCTGGTAACCCTGTCTGTACTAGGACTGTTGGTGTGGTACTGTTGGGTGTGCTGGTATCCACTCTTATATCTTGAAAAGCCTTGACCTCGCGCACCTCGAAAAGGCAATTTACAATTCTGCAGGGTGCCCAGAGATTTGGAGGTGTCAGTGTCGGTTTTGATGGCCAGCAAAGCCTCATCAATATGTTTCCCAAATAATGATTCTCCATCGTAAGCCATGTCCAGTATTTTGCTCTGAACCTCTGGCCTGAATGTCGTTGCTTTCAGCCAAACCTGGCGTCATAGAACAGTTGCACCAGCTAGCTGTCGAAAGCCTGTTGTAGCTATATCCATCTTGCAGTCGATGACTTCTTATGCTACTTGCTTCCCTTCTTGCAAACGTTTCCTAGCTTCTTGCTGTTTGTCCTCTGGGATTAGATTCAACAGATGCCATATCGGACCACATCTGCAGATCATAGCGGCCCAGAATTGCCAAGGCATTGGCAGCCCTAACTGTGATGGCAGACATTGAAGAAAAGCGTTTGCCAATAGCATCTAATCTGTGCCCTTTTTTGTCTGGACGTTATGTGAACAGTGGTTCTGTCACCTTGAAGCATTTCATTTCGTGTCCCCCTAGGGGTGGAACTATCAACAAATGATTTAATAGCACAACACTGAAACAGAAAGACAATCAATTTGAAAAAATATAAATATTTAAACAATCATGTATTTAAAGATAATGACATAAGACACATATCAAACATACACAACAAACATAGGTGATAATCTACAATAGTTACATACAAAAGTGATAGATTGTGACTGTACACATCACAACACTACAAAATTTACATAGAGAACACAATACAAGGAACATCAATTTATCTTTTTGGTAGCGTTGTATTCGTAGCAACAAAAAACCCTAGCAAGACCTCCTTTATTGTATGGGTCTTGTTGGGCACCAACGCTGGATCATGAACGTCGATGTTTCGACCCCTAAAACGTGTGTGTATCAATGACAATCTATCAATCCTCTGACAACCTCTGTTGGAGAGTCAGCTGGATGATGTGGAGGCAGAGATGGCATCCCACTCATTAGTTAGGGTCATGAATTTCGCCCTCATCATCAGAAGAGGATGGATCTTCCCTTGGAGGTAAATGCGCTAGTGGGCGAGGAGTTATCCTTGGTGCAGATGGAGGTGGCCTAGTTGGAGTCAGAGGGTCAGAAGGTTGCATTGGTGGAATTGCAGGACGCATGTCCTGAGGCTGAGGAACCCTCTTTCTGTAGTCTGACAGCATAGCCTGTAGGTCCTAAATTAAAGATGAAGGTAGGTGCACAGTATCCTACCTAGTGGGTCTTCGGTAAAAACCATAAGGCTCAAATTGCCTCTGAGAAGCAGGGCAGGAATGTTGATAATACTGCTCCTCATCATCATAGTTCTCGTCTTGATATTTTACGTGGAGCTCAGACGGGCTGTGGTCTGTGCCAAAAGGACCTTCCTCATCAGAGTCCTGAAGATCTAGCAGGTGACTTGGTGGTAACAGAGACACCCGCTTAGTGAGGTGATCTCTGAGCGTAAAAATGTCTTGTGTATCTTAATTTGATGGTGTTATCTTCTGCTGGCTGGTGTCTTTCGGAACTGAAGTCGACGGGTCCTTCGTTGAAGGATCCCTCATCGACGGGGCCTCCGTCGTAGGGTTTGTCGATGGTGGGACCGCCGTCAGTGTAATATCGTCGACGGGATCGCTGATGCTGGATCCAAAGGTGATGGACTCTTCAATGGAGGTGGTGATGACGAGATCTTCATGGACGAATGAATTGCCGTCGATGGTATGGGAGCGTGATGGCAACTGTAGTCAACGATATAGACGCCGAAGGTCTCAATGACGAGATAGAAGTGCTGTTTGCGTCATCGGTGCTTGCGACATCGATGGAGATGGCGCCATCGACAGCGACTGCTTAGGAGATTTATGTTTCCCTATATGAGAAGAGTAGGGATGAGGGGTACTTTCTCAATATACAGTACAGGTAAGGCTGGGTCTGAGGAGAATTGTTAGTGTTTCTCCTTTTTATGAGAGTCCTTAGCCCTGGAGGTTTTTAAACGCTTTCTGGCCCCCTCAGATACGTTCTCATGGGACCTGGCTCTTTTGCAAGACCTATAAAAGGCCTCGCTGTCCTCATCAGAAGATGCCTTGTGTGACTTCGCTTTTTGACAAGAGCAATCTCCCCTCTCTATCCCTCAAGGTCCTAGAGGAAAAGGTGTGACATATTATGCACTGTTTTACCTCATATTGGGGAATGGAGGCAGTAAATATAGTCCTTATGTGGGTCATCCACATGAATACTTTTCTTTCCACAGGTCTTGCAGGGATAAAAAAGGAATTTTCCTTAAGACATGGAAGCAGAAATCCAAAATTGTATTAGTTTGAAGAAGAAACTGAGCAGAGCTCAGGGAGACTCCCTTCACACATGACGTGCGGTGAAAATCTGAGGGACTCTTGAGAGTGTTCTAGAGGGTGGCAGCACTTGATTGGCTATAGTTTAAGTTTGGTCCTTTTTTAAAAAGGACATAGATAGGGTATTGAATTCATGGCCCAGGGCCATTATAGCCTAAGACAGCTTTATCAAACTGCTTATTTGAGGTACCGTGGGACTCCCACTTCGATGACGGGGAATGATTCAAGCATGTGAATCTATGAAAGATACCCCAGTACTGGATAACAATATTTACAAAGTGTATAGCATTAATGGCAGCTTATCTCAGGAGGCAGGGCCATCAAGTATTTCCCTATTTGGACTACTGGCTAGTGAAATTAAACTCATTCTAAAATAACAAAAACTCTACCAAAGCCTGTCTTCAGCTCTTCAACATTTTAGGACTTACTCTCAACAGAGGACAAGTCATCTCTGAAGCCTCGCAGGAAAATATACTTTTTAGGGGCTCTTCTGGTTACAGTAGTAAACAAAGCATCTCCTTCCAAAGAACGATTGTGGAGGCGGATTTGTTTAGCCAAACAATTACAAACAAAACATTTCATATCAGTACGCCTATTCAAGAAACTTTTAGAGATGATATCATCCTGCATCCCTTTAATCCCATTTTGCCACCTTCATATGAGGCCGTTTAAAGATGAACTTGACAGCCAATGGACTCAAAGTCAGGGCTTGTCCGACAATTTTGTCAGTCACTCTGAAAATGAAGACAGCCTTGCCAAGGAGGACCCAAGACAAGAACATAGCTAGAAGCCTGACTTTTCTACAAGACAAATCTCTATTTGTGATGACAATAACACCTCCTTAGAAGGCTGTGGAGCACATCTGCAAAATCTAGCTGTCAGTGACAGTTGGACACAGAAGAAGCTGAACTCCACATCAGTGTACTAGAGCTCAGGGCAGTTGCATTGGACATGCAATCCTTCCTTAAAGGATTACAGGATCCTCAATCCTCCTGTATGGACAATTCAACGTCCATTTACTATATCAACTAGCAAGAAGAAACAAGATCTAGCCTTCTGTCAGTGGACCCACAAAAGAAATAGGACTTGGCTATTCACCACCATATCAAATTGATGGCTGAGCAGATGCTGGGCATAGGCCACTACTGAATACCTTAAGTAGGACGTTGAAGGAATGTCATGAGTGGGGCCAAAATCAAGATCAGCTAAACAAGATCTTATGCCGCAGGGGTAAACCACATTTGGGCTTGTTTGTTACTGACCTGAACCAAAAATGTTGTTGTTACTCCAGCAGAAATACTCTATAAGGTTCATGGCGGATTGCATTTTCAATAGTATGCACACAGACTTTTGCCTATGCTTTTCCCCCCATTTCCCCAGCTCGAAAGGTGTTGAACGAGAGGAAAAGAGAGGCGTGCCTATCTCAGATTAAATGCCCAACTGTGACACAGAAATCACAGTTTCACAGAGCTAATTATCCTGCCTCAGGAGCCTCAGATTCAGCTGAAGTCATTAGTGAACTTGCTGTCTCACTGCACAGGTCAAGTTCTACATCCCAATCCAGCGCTGCTGAGCTTGTCGGCCTGGCTCCTGCATCCAATGAATTACATCTCTTAGACATTCCTGAAGGCTGCAAAGAAATACGTTCTGAAGCTCTAGCATTATCAACCAATAAAACCTAAGGAGCCAAACGTAAGCATTTCTGCTTATGGCGTACTAATCACAACCCAATTTCTAATTCTCCACCTCAAATTCAATCTTTTTTTTTTTAAACGTATTTTATTAGTCAATTTGCACATATAACGCAGGGCTCTGCACACCAGAGACATCTGCCAAATCAGACTATACTTAAGCATTGAAACAATCGACTTTTGTTTTGCCAAGTCAACTATGCATAACAAGAACACATTAAATGATACAAATCCCCCCCCCCCCCAACTCCCTCCCTCCCTCACCCCCCCTAAAGATCGCACTGATACCACAGAATCTCATCCACCGCCTTGATGTATGTACAAATATCCTTAACACCAATTTACTCGCCCTCCCAGCCCCCCCCTCCCCGCCACCTTCACAGACCCAGAATCTCAACCCGGTAACTGAGGCTCCACCATCACTGGCGGTTCCAACCATAGGCCCCGGTACTCCGCCCATCGTTGCCATATTTTATAATGCTTACGCGGGCATCCCCTGGCTACAAAGATAGGTTGCTCCAGTCCCATACAAAAATCTAATCCATTTTTCCAGGCAGCCACTGAGGGGGCCCGCACCGCCTTCCACCCCTTAGCAATGTCTCGCTTCGCCAGTGTAAAGCCCAATACCATGAGGTGCCGTTTGTAGGCATTGCCACCTATTCCTGCCATAACATGCAGCAGGGCCAACTGCGGTGTGCGAGGAAGCTCCCATCCCAAGACTTCAGAAAGACATGTGAACACCCCCCTCCAAAAGCTATCCAGCGATGTGCACCGCCAGACCGTGTGTATGAAGGTACCCTCCTCCCGTCCACAGCGGAGACACTCCGGAGAGGCAATCAATCCCGCCCGCCACAACCTTGCCCTAGTAAAATAGACCCTGTGGAGGTATTTGAACTGGATCAGGCGGAGTCGCATTGCTATAGCCGCCCCCCGCGGGGCTGCCAGGGCTTCCGTCCAGTCCTCCTCTTCCAAACTGCCCACGTCTCCCTCCCAGTCCCCCCGGAGCTTCTGAAGTGCGGGGGAGCAGTGAGTGACCAGGGACTGGTAGATTTGGGAAATCTTCTTTTCTTTTAAGTCCCCCATAAAAACTTTTGCTTCCAAAGGGCTAAATTCAGGGAGGGACTCCAGGCCCTGCAGACTGGGGGACAGGGCATGGCGGAACTGAAGGTATCGAGAAAATTGTGACTGAGGCATGAGGAACTCCTTCTGGAAATCCCGAAAAGGCTTTAGTGTCGTGCCCCTCAGGACATCCCCCAGGGTGGAGACACCAATGTTGTCCCATCCCCGAAAGCCCGAAAGGGCCGCCAATTGGGGCAGACGCCCATTATTCCACAAAGGGGTCTCCCGAGTCAGGACATTCCAACAACCCATGTGCCGCAGTGCTTGTCTCCATATCAAAAAGACCACCCGTGTGGCCGATGGCAGCGCACCCCGCAACTGAGCAGAGTACAAAAGCGTATGTAGTGTGTGGCGTCCCATAAGCTGTCGTTCTAGCGCATACGCCGGGTCTCCCCGATCACCGTACCACCATTCATTAAGGACCAGTAAGTGCGAGGCCTGATAGTATGAGAGAATATCCGAGGACGCGAGGCCTCCACAGTAGGTAGACAAGAAGCATGTACGCAGAGCCACGCGCACCTTTCCCCCCTCCCACAGAAACTGCCCAAGCACAGAATTCACCAGCCGGAACCATCTAGGCGGGATCGGGTACGGGTGATTCTGTAGCTGGTAGAGAAGCCGGGGGAGCGCCACCATCTTGAATATGGCCGATCTACCGAACAATGTCAGGGGCATACGGGACCAAGACTTAAGGTCTGCACGGACCCGCTCCCATACTGGTGCCAGGTTTCGCTCCCAGGCTATTGCCGGTACGTCCGTGAGAAACACCCCCAGATATTTCAGGCCTCCTGCTGCCGACTGGATCGAGGACACCCATGCGCCCATTCTCGTCCTATCCCCCAGAGCCCACAATGTGGATTTGCGGGGATTCATGTATAGACCCGACGTCTCCCCAAAGATCTGCATAATACGCAGAAGCTGTGGCCCCGTCCTGTCAACCGCTGTAAGAAAGAAGAGGACATCGTCCGCGTATAGCGAGATCCTATCGGACAGTCCCGGGGCCCATTCGAAGCCCCGTATCTGTGCATCCATACGCACCCATACTGCCAAGGGCTCCATGGCTAGGGCAAATAAATATGGAGACAGGGGACATCCCTGCTGTGTGCCCCTCTGAATAAGAAAGGTTGAGGAGGTTGCGCCCGCCACCCGGACCGAGGCCGTCAGATCCGTATACAGGAGTTTTATGTAGGAGAGGAAGTGCGGGCCCAGATTGAGTCTGCCCAGCAATGCGAAAAGGTAGACCCAGCTCAAGGAGTCGAATGCCCTATCCATATCTGCCAGGAGAAGTGCCGCCGGTTCCCCGGTCTGCCGGATAGCTGCTACCGCCACATGTGCCCTCCTTATGTTGTGTCTGGTGGCCCTCTGGGGCATAAACCCCGCCTGATCAGGGTGTACAAGTGTGGTAATATGGGGCAACAGGCGGTTGGCCAGCGCCTTTGCCAGAATTTTTGCCTCCACATTTAGGAGAGAGATGGGGCGGTATGAGGCATGCTGCTCTGGGGGACGACCCGGCTTATGGAACACCACCACCTCAGCATGTCTCCAGTCTGGGGGGAGCAGACCTTTTTCCCGGGCCTCTTCCACCACTGCCCGATAATACTGGGCCAGCTGTACATTATAGCGACGAAAAAACTCACTGGGAAACTCATTGGGTCCAGGTGCTTTCCCGGGGTTGAGTTCCCCCAGGGCCGCCCCCAGTTCCTCATCTGTCAGAGGGGCCTCCAGCTGATCCCACACCTCGTCTGACACCGCTTTGGGTGGTAAGTCTGCCATAAATTTATCAATGGTGGATGCCGGCAGACATTCCCGGGGAGCATAGAGATCCGCGAAGTATGTGGCAAAGCTCTCTGCAATGGCAGGAGGGTCTGTGATCGGTGTTCCCGCCGAGTCCAAAATTCCCGGGAGAACCTGGGAGTGGAACGTGCCCTGACACAGTCGATGCAGCATCTTGCTGGACTTGTCTCCCCATTGGTATATTCTGCTGCGCGTCGCCAGCCATACCTGGCGTGCTTCGTCCATCAGCAGGGCTGCGCAGGCCTGTTGAGCCAGAAGCAATTGTCTCACCCCCCGGTCACTCCTCGTCTCTCGATTCTGCTGTTCGAGGACCTCTATGTCCGCCTCTGCGCGAATCAGTTCCTCCCTACGCTTCTTGCGAGCCGCCGCGCACCAGGATATATCCGCCCCACGGAGAGTGGGCTTCAGCGCCTCCCACAGAGTGGCAGCGCTGGAAACCGACCCCTCATTTGTCGTCAGGTACTGGGCAATTGCTTCGCTCATATGAGTCCCATATTCTTCATTCTGCAGGTGCCACACTGAGAGGCGCCACCGGAATGGTTGCCTCCCCCTGCCCATATTGAGCTCAATGGATACCGGGGAGTGATCCGAGAGACCCCGAGGCAATATCTCCGCCGCCGCCACTCTACCAACCACCGCCCGGGGAACGAAAAATATAATCAAGCCTGGAGAAAGATTTGTGGACCGCTGAGAGATAGGTATAACCCCGGGAATCCCCGTGAGTGCGCCGCCATGTATCAACCCAATCCAACCCCATCACCAATGAGTGTAGTTTCGTGGGAAGACCACTTCTGGAACTTCCCCAACCCCAGTCCTATCTTTAGCCAAGTCCATAACGTCATTCCAGTCCCCACCCACTGCGGACAGTACATCTGGCATATCGGCCCACAGGGACTGCAACTTTTCTATCAGATTCCACTGTAGGGGAGGGGGAGCGTATACACTGCCCAGCACCAGGGGGTCCTCTCCAATCTTACCCCGAATAAACAAATAGCGCCCCTGTGTACCTGCTGTGCCTGTACGTAAGGGACCCTTCGATGCACTAGGATTGCTACTCCCCGCGAACCCCTCGTGAAGCCGGAGTGGAAAACCTGATGGAACCCGTACCGTTGCAGACAAAGGGCCTTGGTGCCCATAAGGTGCGTCTCCTGCAACATGAGAACATCGGCCCTCATCCTCTTCGCCTGGTGGAGGATGGCCCCCCCGTTTAATTTTATCCAGGACCCCGCGTACATTCCAACTAATAATGCGGAGGCTGTCCAGGGTCACCCGACCCCTATCAGGTATCCTAGCCATGAGGGGGTGCATCCTCTCTCAACACTGGTGGCGAGCTGTGGCGATACGTGTGCAGTCTGTGCCGGGCTTGTATGTGAAGTGCTATCTGCGAACTTGACCTACCCCCTCCCAACCCCCCCCCAAAAAACCCCCAACTCCCTCCCTCGAGGATGTTGTCACTTCTGTCGCTGTATGACCAACACAAATCCCCCAACCGAACCTCCCCAACAAACCCCCCACCCCATACCTCAAAGACACTGAAGCATCTGTCGCGGCATGATTGACCCGCCCCCCCCAACGGGAGGAGACCGGCCACCTCATCCAATGAATCCCCAACCCCAACGCGATTGGGCCCGTATCCCACCCAACAAGGTGTGGCGGGAGTCCTGGCCCATAACAACTGTGCTCCTAGTAACCTCAGGAAAGGAGGACCCACATGGGCCCCACCGGCCCCTCACTCAGTCCTTCCCCGGCGGCAGCACTACCGTGTCCCCCAGCCGTGATGTGGCCCCACAGGAGAGCGAGCGTCGCTTTGACCGAGACCGCTTGGCTCCCCTACGGCCGGATCGCTGCCTCCTCCGGTTCGTCTCCCACTCGCGGAAGAGTCGGACTCCTCCCGGCCTCCATCCGGGCGTGTGCCCTGACCCTCACTGTTTCGTCTGTCCATTTGAACACCTCCTCCGGAGTATCAAAGAAATGGGTACGTGACTGGAAGACCACCCGCAGTCGAGCAGGGTAGAGAAGCGAGTATTGCAGGTTAAGTTCTCGCAGGCGGGCTTTTGCAGCCTGAAAGGATTGCCGCTGCTGCTGCACTAGGCGCGTGTAGTCCGGGAAAATGAGGATCTTCACGTTTCGTGTAGAAGGGTTCCTTAAGCCGGGCCTGTTTCAAGATCGTGTCCCTGTCCAAATAGTTCAGTATTTTTGCAATTATGGGACGCGGTCGAGCCCCCACTGGCGGCTTCTGCATAAGCGCGCGATGGGCCCTCTCCACCACAAAGCACCGCGATAATGCCTCCGGGGGAATCCAACTCTCCAACCACTGTGTGAGGAAGCGCTCCACACTACCCCCTTCACTGCCCTCTGGAAAACCAACGAAGTGGAGGTTGTTGCGGCAAGCCCGGCCCTCCGCGTCCTCCGCCCGCAGGGCCAGCCCCCGTTGGGTCATCTCCATCGCGGCCACTTTCTTCTTTAGGATTGTGATGTCGTCTTCCACCCCCGAGATGCGGGTCTCGGCCTCCGTGATGCGGGAGACTGCGTTGCGCAGGTCCTGGCGCAGGAGCGTGACCTCCGATCCCACCGCTCCTATCTTCGCGTCCAGCATATCTCGGGTCTGGGTGATCGCTTCCATGAGCGCCGCATTGTCCGGCACGGCCCTTGTTGGCTCCCGGACCCACTCGGGCCCGTGAACTTGTCGATCGGGCCCTGCTTCGCCGGTCCACTGCCACCTTTGTCGCGAGTCATGGTCGCCTGCAGGACCCCGCCCCGATTTGCCAGGCTGTTAAGATGGGCCCCTCTTTCGTGATGGGGACCTTGCCCCTGCGGATGCCCCGCGGTCCGACCCAACCGCCGATCAAAGACTGGGAGAAGGAGTCCCCCCCGGTCGCAGCCGGCCACCAGGTCCTACGCACCACCCAACGACGGGCGCCGCCACGGGCCGGCCAGTCCAGCTCCTCTGCGGGCACAGGACACCTCCAACCCTCGGTATGCCCTCGGGGCCCGGCCGACCCCCGACGCGGGCCGCCTGTTGATCCAGATGACTGGGCCCCAGGGGTGGCTCCCCAGTCTACTCGTCTGCCCACACCACTCGTCTGCGGCCCACGCCGCCTCCCTTCGCCCGTCCGGCCCTCCAACGCGGGCCGATCGCACCGCCGAGGGGAGGAGAGGAAAGCAGCAATGGGCACCGCAAGGAGGCACACAGTCCCAAGTGCCCCCCCCCCAGTAAGGGTCGATGTGTTGCCCCCTGCGAATGGGGGCAGGAGGGGAAGGCTCACCCCGTCAGGCCCGCTCGAGGCCCTCTCCACCACCGCGGCCCGCAGTAGCCGCCGAGCCACACCACCAGCGCCGCAAACACAGCGCCCCAGTCACAGGCACCGCCAGGATCACCACACTCACCCGGCGCGGGAGCGCTGCCATGCCGCCCGTCCTCCGGCGCCCGGGTCGGGTCCCGTCACAGATGCCCCCAGCGGCCGCCGGCACTCGATCTCCCGGCTTCCCCTCACTCTCTGGGCCGCAGACTCGTGCGGTCTCCGCGCCGCCGCCCGGGGGGCCCCAGCCGCCGCGATCGCCGCGAGTCTCCACCACCAGGGCCCGGTGTCACCGACACTCCGCTTAGTGGGTAGCAGGCACTAGGGGCCAGGATAAATTACAAATTTATGGTGGGCTGGACGGAGCTTGCCTAGCACACGTCCGCCATGTTCGGCTGCTAAGCCACGCCCCCCCAAAATTCAATCTTTTTTGCTTCACATAGCACTATCAAGTTTAACTTTTGCATTGATCAAAGTCCATTTGGCAAGTATCTCCCGCCTGAGAATTACTACAAATCGACCATCACTTTGGTCCATTAGGATTATCAAGTCATTAGGTCTCGCCTAGGCAGCGCGCATGCGCTGCTCTAGGAGAGGGACTTTAGCAATCGGTCTTCACTTTTCAAGCACTTGTGCTTGTGGCGGCCTCCACCTTTCGGGAGCGAGCAGCGGCGCGCATGGGCCATATGTTTGTAATTAACGTGGCCGCGCCGCTGCTCGCTCCCGCAAGGTGGATGCTGCCACAAGCACGAGTGCTTGAAAAGTGCAGACCGCTTGTTCTACTTTGAAACGTAGAGGCTCCACCTTTGAGCTGGTGTTCAGCAAAGCCATTCTCCCTTTCCCCACCTTGCTAAGGGGGCGGCAGTTTCCGGGTAGCACTGAAGCACTTGTGCAGCTCTCTGAATGAACGAAGTTACCTCTGCTATTAAACATTGGTTCAGCATTGTACTGGTAGTCATTCAGCTCCTGCTGGATGAGCGAATGGAAGAATGGTTTTCGCTTTAGTCTTCCCTCCGACAAAGGTGCATACACTGTGCAGTTATCTACTTCCGACCATAACACTGACATGCCACATAATTCCTAGCTCTTTATTATATAACTATGCAACTTTTCTTTCTCCTATGTTATTAATACACCTGTGGCCGGCATAACAGTCATCTCCACTTATACCATTGATTAACTATGACTTAGATGTGCTTATTCCATTACCTTTATCCACTAGCTAAAAATCTCACAAACACACCGACGTTTTGCAGGACAATACCAAAAGATCAATGACTGTGTTTAAACGAGCATCTTCCAATCAAAGCGGACAAACCCTTACGCAACAAGCACTGACAAAGGCAACAGTCTAAGCTTTTGGATCCTATTGGCTTTGCCAATGGTGTTTAACTCACGCTATAGAACATCCCCGAAGCTGTACAGTATGGCTAAAGAAAAAGAAAAAAGGCGCTATGGTGCTGTGACGCATCATTTTGTAGGCATGCACCACACATGCGACAGCCTACAAAATAAAACAAGACTAGTTATTTTTTACATTTACCGTGTTGGAACATTAAATAAAAAGAAAAAAATAAGTAGCGCAAATCATTTTTATTTCTCGATGTGTGGGTGTGGAGGAGCTACACAGAAGGCCCAGGTGGGAGGAAGCGTTACAAAGGATGAGAATAGCGGGAAGTAACAATGAGTTTGTGGGTTGAGGAAAGCAACATGAAAGGGGTGCGGTTTGAGGGAAGCTCAACTATCTATCTTCAACAAGACGGAAAAAAAGGAAGCTAAACTTTGTTTTGAACAAAAGTACAGCATGATCGTCAAGGCCATCAGTGAAAAAGCGCACTCACTGACCTCCGCGCTTTGTGCCCTCCACCACCTGCGCTCTGTGCCCTCCACCACCTGCGCTCTGTGCCCTCCACCTCCTCTCTCTGTGCCCTCCACCACCTCCTCTCTCTGTGCCCTCCACCACCTCCTCTCTGTTCCCTCCACCACCTCCTCCCCTCTGTGCCCTCCACCTCCTCTCTGTGCCCTCCACCACCTCCTCTCTCTGTGCCCTCCACCACCTGCGCTCTGTGCCCTCCACCACCTGCGCTCTGTGCCCTCCACCACCTGCGCTCTCTGTGCCCTCCACCACCTGCGCTCTCTATGCCCTCCACCTCCTCTCTCTATGCCCTCCACCTCCTCTCTCTATGCCCTCCACCTCCTCTGTGCCCTCCACCTCCTCTCTGTGCCCTCCACCTCCTCTCTGTGCCCTCCACCTCCTCTCTATGCCCTCCACCTCCTCTGACGCCCTCCACCTCCTCTCTGCCGCCCTCCACCACCTCCCTGTGCCCTCACCACCTCCTCTCTGTGCCCTCCACCACCTCCTCTCTGTGCCCTCCACCACCTCCTCTCTGTGCCCTCCACCACCTCCTCTCTGTGCCCTCCAACACCTCCTCGCTCTGTGCCCTCCAACATCTCCTCGCTCTGTGCCCTCCAACACCTCCTCGCTCTGTGCCCTCCAACACCTGCGCTCTGTGCCCTCCACCACCTGCGCTCTGAGCCCTCCACCACCTGCGCTCTCTGTGCCCTCCACCACCTGCGCTCTCTGTGCCCTCCACCTCCTCTCTCTGTGCCCTCCACCACCTCCTCTCTCTGTGCCCTCCACCACCTGTGCTCACTGACTGACTGACTCTCACTGACTCACTCACTCTCTCTCTCACTGACACTCTCTCAATCTCTCTCTCACTGACTGACTCTCTGACTGACTGACTCAATCACTCTCTCACTGACTGACTCACTGACTGACTGACTCTCTCACTGACTGAATCTCTCACTGACTGATTCTCTCACTGACTGACTGGCTGACTCTCTAACTCACTCACTCTCACTGACTGACTGAATGACTGACTGACTCTCTCACTGACTGACTCACTCTCACTCTCACTGACTGACTCTCTCAATCTCTCGCTCACTGACTGACTCTCTCAATCTCTCGCTCACTGACTGACTCTCTCTCACTGACTCTCACTGACTGACTCTCTCACTGACTGACTCTCACATACTGACTGTCTCTCTCTCTCTCTCACTGACTCTCACATACTGACTGTCTCTCTCTCTCTCACTGACTGACTCTCACTCTCACTGACTCTCACTGACTCTCTCACTGACTGACTCTCACTGACTGACTCTCTCACTCTCTGACTGACTGTCTCTCACCGACTGAATGACTCACTCTTTCAATCTCTCGCTCACTGACTGACTGACTCTCTCACTGACTGACTCTCTGACTGACTCTCTCTCTCTGACTGACTCGCTCACTGACTGACTGTCTCACTGACTCTCTCACTGACTGACTCTCACTCTCACTGACTGACTAAATGACTGACTCTCACTCTCTCTCACTCACTGACTCTCTCTCACTCTTTCTCACTGACTGACTGACTCTCTCTCACTCTCTCGCTCTCACTGACTGACTCTCTCAATCTCTCACTGACTGACTCTCTCTCTCACAGATTGACTGACTGACTCTCTCTCACTGACTGACTCTCTCACTGACTCTCTCACTGACTGACTCTCACTCTCTCACTGACTCTCTCTCTCACTGACTGACTCTCTCTCACTGACTGACTCTCTCTCACTGACTCACTGACCGACTCTCTCACTGACTGACTCTCTCTCTCACTGACTGACTCTCTCAATCCCTCTCACTGACTGACTCTCTCACTGACCGACTCTCACTGACTGACTCACTCGCTCTCTCACTGACTGACTCTCTCACTGACTGACTAACTCTCACTGACTAACTCTCTCGCTCTCTCACTGACTCTCTCACTGACTGACTCTCTCACTCTGTCTCACTGACTGACTCTCTCAATGACTGACTGACTCTCTCTCACTGACTAACTCACTCTCTCAATCTCTCGCTCACTGACTAACTGACTCTCTCACTGACTGACTGACTCTCACTGACTGACTGACTCACTCTCTCATGGCATTAGCAAATTTTAGTAGGAAAATGGGTAGACGCTCTCCAGGGGAATTGTTACGCATATATAGGGCAACATGTGTAGCGATTGCCACTTATGGAGCAGGTATCTGGGGATATGCTAATGTTAATTCACTCCAAGTGGCAGAAAACATTTTCCTCAGGTATCTTTTGGCAGTACCGGACAGTACGTCTACACTTATCTGTCATACAGAACTGGGTCTGCCTTACCTTGAGGATGTGCTCAAGATACAACCTGTTCTTCTGTAGCACAGGGTTTGGACCACTGAAGAGTCTGTTTTTAATCGCCATATTTTAAAGGACTCACTGGGAATTGACGGGACCAAACATATAAGATGGCTAGAATATGTCAAGACTTTTTTAACGCAAATAGGCCATAAAGAATATTTTAATGACCCCTCTACTATGTGCCGGGTACCGAGAAAGGACCTTAAAAATATATGTATGTCATACATGAGTGAACATAGAATTACTAGTGAAATGGCCAAAACCACGGTGGCAGCACACCATCTTACTTTGATCACTGTAAAGATACAACCATATATCTTGCTAACCACTAGGATTTTGACAGGTTTCTGTTAACGCGCCTCAGATTGAACATTCTGCATAGAACTTTAAGTTTTCCTGAGGTAAACGATTGGTCAAGAACACTTTGTAACTGCCCATGTGACGACGTATCAGTCCAGTCGTCCATACATATCTTGTTTTTTTGCACATTTTATTCCATACCTAGAAAAAGATGGATTGTCCCAGTGTTAAAGAGATTGGAACTGAGACGATGTCGCCCCGCATTCCTGGCGCTACAGAATCTGGATAATGTGTTCACTATTGCCTCTGTTACTGCTTTTTTTAAAAATGTTTTTAAATTTCGTAAATCAATTGTGGTATGAATTTTTACATGGTTTTTAGCCTTATCTATTATCTCTATTTTTATCATGGAACTTTAATGTGATTTATAAATTGTGCTTTTATGGTTATTTCTTTTATAATAACCGAATAAAGTTCATTTGATTTGATTTGACTCTCTCACTAACTGACTGACTCACTGACTGACTCACTGACTAACTAAATAACTGACTCTCTCTCACTGACTGACTCTCTCACTCTCTCTCTCACTGACTGCCTGACTCTCTCAATCTCTCTCTCACTGACTGACTCTCTCACTGACTGACTGACTGAGTGACTCTCTCACTGACAGACTGAGTGACTCACTGACTGACTCTCTCACTGTCTGACTCTCTCACTGACTCTCTCTCACTGACTGACTCTCACTGACTGACTCTCACTGACTGACTCTCACTGACTGACTCTCACTGACTGACTCTCTCACTGACTGACTCTCTCACTGGCTGACTCTTCTCTGACTGACTCACTGACTGACTCTCTCACTCTCACTAACTGACTGACTGACTCTCTCTGACTGACTGACTCACTGACTGACTCTCACTCTCACTAACTGACTGACTCTCTCACGCTCTCTTTCACTGACTGACTGACTCTCTCTCACTGACTAACTCTCTCTCACTGACTGGACACTCTCACTGACTGACTCTCTCTCTCACTGACTCACTCTGTCTCACTGACTGACTCTGTCTCACTGACTGACTGACTCTCTCTCACTGACTGACTCAATCTCTTTCTCACTGACTCTCTCTGACTCTCTCTCACTGACTGACTGACTCTCACTCTCTGACTGACTCACTGACTCTCTCACTAACTGACTGACTCTCTCACTGACTGACTAAATGACTGACTCTCTCTCACTGACTGACTGACTCTCTCACTGACTCTCAATCTCTCACTGACTGACTGACTCTCACTGACTCTCTGACTGACTGACTCTCTCACTGACTGACTCACTCACTCTCACTGACTGACTCACTGACTCTCTCACTCACTCTCACTGACTTACTGACTCACTCTCTCTCTCACTGACTGACTCTCACTGACTGACTCTCTCACTGACTGACTCACTGACTGACTGAGTGACTCACTCACTCTCTCTCACTGACTCTCACTAACTGACGGACTGACTCTCTCACTCACTCTCTCTCACTGACTGACTGACTCTCTCACTAACTGACTCACTGACTCTCTCACTGACTAACTCTCTCTCTCTCACTGACTGACACTCTCTCTCACTGACTCACTCTGACTCACTGACTCACTCTCACTGACTGACTCTGACTGACTCTCTCTCAATCTCTTTCTCACTGACTCTCTCTCACTGACTGACTAACTCACTCTCTCAATCTCTCTCTGACTGACTGACTCTCACTCTCTCACTGACTGACTGACTCTCTCACTGACTCTCTGACTGACTCTCACTCTCTCTGACTGACTGACTCTCTCACTAACTGACTGACTCTCTCACTAACTGACTGACACTCTCACTGACTGACTGACTCTCTCACTGTGACTAAATGACTGACTCTCTCTCTCTCACTGACTGACTGTCTCTCACTAACTGACTGACTCACTCTCTCTCACTGACTGACTCTCACTGACTTACTGACTCTCTCACTGACTGACTCTCTCACTAGCTGACTGACTCTCACGCTCTCTCTCACTGACTGACTCACTAACTGACTGACTCTCACTGACTAACTCTCTCTCTCACTGACTGACTCTCACTCTCTCTCACTGACTGACTCTCACTCTCTCTCACTGACTCTCTCTCACTGACTCACTCTGTCTCACTGACTGACTCTCACTCACTGACTCGCTCTCAATCTCTTTCTCACTGACTGACTCTCTCTCACTGACTTACTGTCTCAATCTCTCTCACTGACTGACTCTCTCAATCTCTCTCACTGACTGACTGACTCTCTCACTCTCTCTCTCACTGACTGACTCGCTCACTGACTGACTCTCTCTCTCTCTCACTGACTGACTCTCTGACTCTCTCTGTCTCACTGGCTAACTCTCACTCTCATTGACTGACTCTCACTGACTGACTCTCACTCTCACTGACTCTCACTGACTGACTCTCTCTCTCTCTCTCTCTCACTGACTCTCTCTCTCTCACTGACTCTCTCACTCTGTCTCACTGACTGACTCTCTCACTGACTGACTGCCTCTCTCTCTCTCTCTGACTAACTCACTCTCTCAAGCTCTTTCTCACTGACTGACGGACTCTCTCACTCTCACTGACTGACTCTCACTGGCTGACTCTCTCACTGACTGACTGTTATTTATGCCCACCCCATAAGAAAAAAACCCATAACAAGCAACCATTGGGGCAGGCAGATAGAAGATGCCAGCATTGAAAGTACAAAAAAATACTCAAGACATTTATTGTTAATACTTTTTTAATATGGTCATTCAGTTGTACATAATGCTTTCTTGGGTATATATACGGTAACAAAATGCTTCTGACACTTCTTTATTATAACTTTTCAGCATGCTGCAGACTTCTGTACAGCACAGCTTAAAGACATAGGCAAAGTCAATATCTCTGGCTAAACACTTATAAGGTCTCAAAGGCCTATTGGCTATGCCAATGCTTGTTTTTTAAAGGACTCTCCAGGGTTTTTCCACAAGTAAGAATTCCACCAACTCTCTGCCAGCTTTACACAATCTTATCTCAATTAATGAGAAGTCCCTTGGAGTCAATTCACAAAGCAGAATTTCCAGGCAGATGTCTCTCCTCTTGGCACTAACTTCTGCGAGATAGTCAGCAAAATTCAGTCACTTACGATCAACCAACCTTATATGCAACTCTGTGAGGACAGTGTTATCCCTAAGGACGAATCCTCATTTTGTTCCTAAACTCCCTTCAGACTCTCATTTAAATGAGACCATGATATTAAAGACTTCCTTCCAAAATCCAACTCCTGCAGCAGAAAGAGCACTTTAAGTACTCAATGTCAGAAATGTCTGAAAATTTACATCAACAGAATGTAACATTTCTGCAAAACTGACCATTTACTAATAGCTTGTGGTCCTCCTTAAAGACACAACTTCTTTTAAAGCAAGGAATAGCACATTGGGTGTATGCAGCCATAGTGTTCTGTCACAACAAAGCTAGCACTCCTCTCCAAAATACTGTGAAGGCTCACTCTATGAGAGGTGTTTACATGATCAATGCCTTATTTGCTGGAGTGCCAATAACAGACATTTGCAGAGTGGCGACCTGAAAAAAACAGAATCTTTTATGCAACACTAATGTCTGGAGTCGACAATATAGAGAGGTGCAGTTGTGATTCATATGCAAAACACCCTTTTCCCTGACACAGGCTCACCTATCACATATGATTTCTTACCACTGGTGCTATGAAATCCGGGTTATGGTGGCCAATGGGGGATTGGTGTTCATGTGCCTTTGCCTGATTGAAGTTTGGGCTTTTTTGAATGATGTAAATAGGCTACTAATGTGGCCATATTTTAAACCCTCCAGGCTATGTTTGACATTGTGCTGCCATCTATGACTACTATGGGTGTCCTAGCTCCACAATGGGGACGATTCAAGCATGTGCATCTATGAAAGACAGAAAAAATGGAGAACTACAATTACAGGTAAATAACCTTTTTTCTATGTACTCTTTTCCATAACATGCAATCTTCTTTTTGCATTTTGTCACTTGTATCACCAATAAAAAGTATCAAAATCAAGTACAACTTCCTTAGTTCTAAAAGTCAAGGACAACGGCTCAAAAATGTGGAAATCGATTCCTGGCCCATCCAGCAGAGATCTTATGCATTCTATAATACTTTGGTATACAGGAACTTCTAAGCAACCTCATACAGATTAGTCACCATGGTGGAATTCAAACTTAAACTTCACATTAGAGGAGACTATTATGCCAATGAGGGCACCCATCATGCCTGGGATGGTCAAAACATCAGGGAGCCCCCAAATTAGAAGGTTGCCTTTCCCATGGACACCTATGATCCATTCAAACCTCACACTCACATACAAACACATGTAGACAAGTTAACTCACTTGCATATAGGCACATACACTCTAATGTAGGCTAACAAATACTCTCACTTTTTTACGCAAAGACACACACACTCTCTCCCTACACTTAAATGGCTGCTGGTGCTACTCTCATTTTCAGAGGTCTTGCCATCTTCATGGAATTACATCATGCAGGGGTTTGGATACTTGTCACTTGCTAGTGCACAGTCACGGGGTGTAATGCTGGCCTCCCTTGGGTCTGGAGACGGTTGCTGTATAATGTCTGAACCCAGGGAAGACACTAGGCCCAGGGCCTAGGGAAGAAAAGGCACAGGCAGAATGGCTACCTTACACTCACTGTCCTATCAAAGTTTTGGGAAAAGGTGTCTGGCTGAGCTTCCATCCAAGCTCATGATTTAGACGTTTCTGCATGCCTGAAGGAAATCGCTGTGCTGCCAGAGAATATTTTGTCACACCAGCTCCTTTGAAGGCAGTGTAGAGTTGCCGAGCGATCATCATGTTTCAAGCAGCCCCTCAGCAAAGTTCTTGTGCTTCAGACACACTTCTAAAGCGGGAGTTTGTTTTTGAAAAAAAAAAATCTAATGGCCATGACACCCTGCAAATTTTCTCCAAGCATGTGGGGCTCATTTTTATGTTTTCCTGTTTGGGACTGCCAGGCTTTTCCTGGTGGTGGCAAAGTGGAAATATGATGTTTGAATGAGCCCGAAATAGGATGGTCTGATGTTTATTGACCCACAGCTCAGTTTCTGACCTGTTGTCTGTCAATGGTTTCCAACCACAGAGACTCTGCCCGTGGAAACATGATGGGTCAAATGACTTATAACAGAGCTGGCAGACCTGCAGATTAGCGGACAAGTTACTCTGACAAGATTGGGGCAGACTACCCTGTCGACCAAACTCTAATTAAAGACATAAGTTAAAATGAACTTCTTTGGTCCAGCAATCCAGCTTTCTTCTCTTATATCAAGAACTCCATTCCCCCAAAAGTTCCACAATGCAGAGTTATTAAAGGATCTACCTCAAATGAAAAAGCTACTGCTTTTTTCACAAATCATGCTTGGTGTCAACGGATTCCCATAAGAAGAGATTTAAGATCACCCAGCCAAAATGTCATACTTTCGGCAAATTTCTCAAGTAAGTGGTCCTCCCTTGACACATATATATCAACTCTTCTGGACAGTGGAAGCCCTGCCTTTCCATGGCCATCAATTCATACATACCATCATTGGATGTTAAAGGCAGATACTGGCAGATACTGGCTTCAGTTCAACATTTGTTGATTCCCATAAACAGTGCATCATAAGTTTTCAATAAATATGTGCAATCAGTTCTGAGATTCCATTCCATTTGGCTGTCCTCCCCCACTTTATGCTCCTTTAGCGACAATGGAATCACTATTTGTATTGCTTTATTAGCCCTCCACTTTGTCATCTGCCATACCACTCAAAAATAACCTAAGTCAATAACCTTTGAGAAAGCTGTCCTGAGGATTATTAAATGCACTGAATCCTATCAACAAGACCCATTTCCATACTTTTTTTTTTTTTTTTGATTTTCAAAAACCTTTATTGAGGATTAGACACAACAAAATTACAGAGTTGCACCATGACAAAACAATATGCACTGCGATACACCATAAAAGGCCAAAGGCTACCACATACATATACAACAAAAAACAATATCAATGAGATAAGTCGGGGAAGCACCAAAACCAATGAGGAGAGATTGTCTTACACGGCACCATATATGAGAGGGGGGGGGACACTGAGTATCGGGGGGGGAAAGGGAGCAGTGAGGAGGAGACTCATTGATCTTCACCGGCGGCCGCCACGGGCGGAGCGCCGGCGGGGAGCGCGGGAGAGGTCGCCGGGTGCTGGGAAGTGTGACTCAGGAGGTAGGAGATAAGCGGTCCCCAAATATCCAGTGGGCAGGATCTGGCAGGCATTAGGTCCCTGAATTCGGACAGGAGAGTCTGACAACGGGAAACATCCTCCAGCCAGAGGGCCACCCTCGGTGCGGGCCGGCGACCCCAACACATGGAAACCCTGCGCCGCGCAAGGACTAGTAGCATAGCAGTCAGTTTACGGGAGGTATCTGGACAGAATTTGACGAAACCTAAAAGGCAAGGCAGAGGATCAGGCGGGAACGGAGAGGAGGTGATCTCGGAAATGACAGCACATACCTCACGCCAGTAAACGGAGAGCTTGGGGCATAGCCAGGCGAAGTGGGAGAAGTCGGCCGCAGGCATCTGTCACTGGCAATGAGTCCCATCTTGTGTAATTGTGCAGGGGTCCGGTAGAGCCTGTGTAGATACTTAAAGTGGATAAGGCGCAGACGATAGTTAGGGGAGAGGCGTTTAATCTGAGTGCAGCAATACAGCCAATCGGCCTGGGAAATTTCGATGCCTAAGTCCTCCTCCCATGCCACGCGCGCCCTGTCAGTAGAGGTGGAAGAAGCCGCCAGTGTGGAAGCGTAGATTTTAGTGACCAATTTCTTTGGGGAGGACGACGTGTAGAGGAAATTGAGAGTGGCCATCGAGGGGGGAGGCTGGGGGAAAGAGGGGTGGAGCTTCTTACAGACCGCCCGGAGCTGATAATAAAGCAAAGTGTCCATAGGGCCAGAGTCAGCATCAAGAGTGTAGAACGTGTTCTCAGGGTAGAGATCAGACACGGGGTGGAGAGCCCAAGACGAGTGGCGTGTTTCGCCATCCCTGAAGATTGAAGAGGAGGAAAGGCCGGGTGTTGAGCAATGGGCATCGCAGCTGCAGAAAGCATGTCCGAACCTGAGAATTTTCGAAGCCCCTCCCAAGCCCAGCGCAGGGTCTCGAACGTATCGACCTCAGCGTGCTGAGGCCTCACCGGAGCAAACAAAGCGGTAGTGAGCGGCCACGGGGCGGCCAGGTCAGTCTCACCCGCGACATGGGGCTGAAACGGAGTGGGGTGAAGCCAGAAGTGGAGAAAGCTGGCCTGGGCGCTGAGGGCATAGAGTTTAAGATCGGGGGCACCACGACCACCGCGCGACATAGGAAGGGTTAAGACATTATATGCAATACGGGGTTGACGGCCAGCCCAAATCAGAGTGATCACCAAAGAGCGGAGTTTATGGAAAAAGTGAGCGGTGAAGGGGATAGGGATATTGACAAATAAATATAAAAACTTTGGGAGCACCACCATCTTGGCAATGGCTATGCGACCGGCTAAAGAGAGTGGCAAACGACTCCAGAGGGGAATCTTGGACTCTAACCAGTCCACCGCGCGGCCGAAGTTGGCTCTCCAGAGCTCATCCACGTCCCTACTCAACCAGATCCCAAGATACCTAGTGGGCTCAGTTGCCCACACGAAGGGATACTCTGGAACGAAGGGCATCGTAGCATCGGTAAGAGGAAACAGCACAGACTTGTTACAGTTTACCTGGATGCCGGAGTATCCGTCAAAGCGTATCACCTCACGAACCAGAGGGCTGAGGTTCTCCTGAGGGTGGCAGACGTATAGGGTGACATCGTCCGCATACATAGAAACAAGTAGAGCACGGGCCCCAAAGCCGATGCCCCTCTGGGTGTGATGCTGGCGCAGTCGAGCCGCAAGAGGCTCCATCGCGATTGCGAAAAGCATTGGTGACAACGGACAACCTTGCGTGTGCCACGCCCGATGAAGATAGGATCTGAGATTTGGCCGTTGAGCCGAAGGCGGGCGGTAGGAAGAGTATAAAGGAGCAGCACTTTGCGTATAAAAATCAAACTGAAGCCCAAGCGGGGGAGAAGATAAAATAGGAAGGGCCACTCTAGGGTATCAAAGGCTTTAGTGGCGTCCAACAGGGCTGCCACTGTCGGGAGCGCAGGGTTTATTTGATGAAGAACGGAGAAAATGGTCCGGAGATTATGGGAGGTGGCACTGCCAGGGATAAAACCGGACTGATCCGGGCGGGCGATAAGCGGCATGAGGGGGAGAAGGCGCGAAGCGAGCAATTTGGCAAAAATGTAGTTGTCCGTGTTTATAAGTGACAGGGGGCGATAAGAGTCCTGTAATTCGGGTGATTTGTCCGGCTTTAAGAGCAAGGTGAGTAAGGCCTCGCAAAGCGATGGGGGGAGCTGAGCTGTCCTGTCTCAAAGGACTCGTTATACATGACGGCTAGGTGGGGAACCAAAATGGGGGCGAAGGCCTTGTAGAAGGAGGCCGGCAGGCCATCCAGGCCAGGAGCCTTATCGCCGGGCATTCCGTTTTTTGCAGCTAGTCTCTCTTCTTTGGAGAAAGGTTCGTCTAGGAACTCCCGGTGGGGATTACCCAGCCATAACAATTGGAGGGTGTCAAAGTATTGGTCAAGGATCTCATGCGAAGGGACTGAGCCGGCCGTATAAAGTTGCGTGTAAATGAAATAAAGCACGCTTTGATTTCTTCGAGGTGAGGTTGTTCGATCAGGACCGCCCGTCCACGGAGGGCGTCAATATACGATGCAGCCCAAGGCGGGCGTAGAAGGTTGGCCAGGGTTTTCCCGGGGCGATCGCCCTCGCCGAAACGGCGCGCCCGAGCCTCTCTCCCGAGAAAGGCAAGTTCTCTGTCGGCCTCGTCGGCGAAGTCTGTCAGTTTCCCCCGGATCTGGGCGAGCTTATCAGGGTTGGGGTCCCGAGCATGGGAAGAGTCGAGATCCTCAATCTCCCTTTCCAATTCGTGATTGCAGTCTGAATTTCGTCGCAGAATACTGAATCGCGGAGAGCGTTAGAGGGGAGTCGCCAAGAGAAAGCGCGGCAGGGGGAGTGGGGAAGGCGCAGGCATAAGCGAACAGGAGCGTGGTCAGAAAGGGAGCGCCCCATGTGATCGACGGAGGTGAGCCAAGCCAAAGCGTCCGGGGTAGTAATCCAGAGGTCCAAGCGGGACCAACAGCTGCGGGAGCCAGTGATACAAGTGCCTTCACGCGTGTCGGGGCGAGTGTGTCGCCATGCGTCGTACAAAGAGTTCTCAGTGAGAATGGAATTGAGGAGGGCCGTGGCGCGCGGGTGAAGGGTACGGGGACCGGACCGATCCAGGGAAGAGGAAAGCGTTATATTAAAGTCCCCACCCCAGAGGAGTGCAGCAGGGCTGAGCGCAGAAATGTGGTGCCAGACTTGTGCGAAGAAGTCAGGGTCATCACAATTGGGCCCATACAGGGCGGTAAGCGTCAGAGGCTGGGCGTGAAGAGTACCGTGGAGAATCACAAAGAGTCCCCCAGGGTCAACAACCACCTTTGAGGTCTCTCAGGGGAGCCCCTTGCGTAACAGGATGGACACCCCCCGACCCATTTCCATACTTGATTGATGTTGAGAAGGCAGTTCCCCTTCACTGTCTACTAACACAGGCAAAGGTAGGGCAGTTGTAATGATAAACATGGACGTACGGAATAAGGTGTTATGCCTCTGAGAAGATCAGACTCAATACCAATGTATTGCCTATTACACAACTTAAATCACTAGTGTAATGATGGTGGAAGCAGTGTTAGAATCCAGCAACAGCAATTTCCAGGAGGGAGGTAGAGTTCCTTATAGTGGACAATCTTCACACACTATATTTCATAATCTCTTAAAGATTGAGACAAACTGAACTCAACTATCAGGGCTCACTCTGTCATGCAGACACCAGTTCTGTTCTGGAGCCCTTAACTTAATGATCTAACTTTTTTTTTATGAGAATTGTTTTTAAATTCATTGATATACAAGATTTACACTTTAAACTGTTTGCTTTGATCCTAGTGCATAAGTTTAGGAGAAATTAGATATTGAAGCACTTTATAGGAGTAACTGTCAGCATGTCACCTTGAAGGCCACAGCACACATTGTCAGGAACTTTGCAACCTATTCACAAACTGCACGTTGGAGTACATTTAGTAGTACTAGAATAGTACTACTAACATACTACAAAATGGTATTGACAAACCTACATGCAGAGACATCCGCATCTCCTATCTTTTCTTTGCAGAGTTTTACACACACGTAGGTATACGTTTTAGTAGTAAATGTGGGAAGATTGTGGGGGAGTTGATGGGAAATGGGGAATACTTACTACTGAATGGAAAGGGATTATGGAGGTGTAAGGAGGGGGTTAATGAGGGGCAAGGAGTGGTTTAGGAAGGGACATGCAAATGCAAACACCCACAAACAAAAGAGCATGAGCATTGCTATTCACAAACTGCAGCCCAGATTTACTAAGATTTTGCATCGGGATTGGGTCATTTTTTGACGTAGCCCCAAACACAAAAACTTTCTTGGTATTTACTAAGTCACACAAAGCCTGATTTGTCTTACTTAGCATGGCTTAGTCAAATAAAAGTAACGCATGGCAGCACATAGTACTGCCTTGAGTTATTTTGCGTCCAGGAGGCATTCTACGGCTTGATCACAGGCGTTCCAGTGCATCCACCCATGGATTTTGACACAAATCCAGACTTACTAAAGACAGTAAACCTGGGTTTGCACCAAAATGTGTGTTGCATTCAGTAGCACACATAGGGGCCGATTACGATCCAGTTCGGAAACCATTCCTACGGAATTGGTTCTGGAATGCTTCCCGGACGACTGGAATCGGGGGAGTCCGACCAAGCGATTTGGATGCATCCAGATGCTTCCGGATACGATTCGGTCAGACTCCCGATTGGGAGCCTGTGTTCCGAACGAGAACACAGGCTCCCATTGAAGAAAGTGGTGGCTGGGGAAAACCTTGCAACCTGTGGCAGGCACCCCATCGTGCCTGCCACACTGTGCATGGTTGGAAAGGGGAGTCCCTTGGGTACCCCCACGGGCCCGATTCAGAGGGCCCCAGGTGAAGGGGGGCCTGCTACAGGCCCCTAAAGACAGATTCCGGCAGCCGATTCATTCTGGAGCAACCGATTCGGAACCGCTGTCCGAATTGGTCATTGTACTCGCTCGCTCAGAAAACGAGTCCATAGAGCTGTACGATTCGGCTCCGAAAGACTCGACCTATCCGAATGCCTTTCGGAACTGATTCGGACAGCCATACTGGTTTACGGGCATCGTAATCGGTAGTTCGGAACTGGGTATGATTCGTGCGGAAACAAGGGCTCCGTATCGGATTTGGCAAACCCGAATCCGATTCGGAGCCCTTCAGAACGGGATCGTAATCGACCCCATAGAGGAATATGCCTCTAAGGATTTTTTTGTGCAGGAAGGTATCCTTTCCTGCACAAAAACAATCCTGGTCGTAACGCAAGCACCATTGTGCCATGATGCAAGAGTATCCGGATCTGGTGTTAGGCAGCCACAAGTGTGCCAGTGCTAGGCGAGTGCAATGCACCATATCTTTGTAAATATGACCCAGTTTAACTCTCTCAGTTTCAAGTCATGCAGTGCAGCAACTTCCTTATGTGAAATGATAGTTAATATGTTCCTGCACTTCTGCAAGATGCCAGAGCAAAAAAGGATGCAAAACAGCAGTAAAAGTACTACAGTCCACCCTGGAGTAAGTGCAGCACCACACAAGGCCATTCACAATGTATGTATGTATGTATGTATGTATATATATATATATATATATATATATATATATATATACACACTATAATATATGTATATATATATATAGTTATAATCAATTCAAAATGTAAATTGAATACATATTGAAATATTTTTTTAAATAATTAAATAAAACTTTTAATACATAATTGAAAAATAGCTACACAAATAAGTCTTAATAAAAATGTATTAAATATTTAAATATAAAATGACAGTAAATAATATTAATTCTACATGTTATTAATATATTTTATTTATTAAATATGTATTTGATGAGATGTGCCGTACCATTTTTTTTTTTTTAAACCAGTGTAGTAATAATTTTCAATTATTTTACATATATTATTTTACATTATTATATTTTTAATAATGATAAAACTTATTTTTTTCCCTAGACTTTATTATAGGAAGATCGCCACCCTGGTGGCAGAGACCTCCACCTACGTTTGAAAAATTGCTAGTGGTAAATTTACACTTATAAGTTTTGATTTAGAAGGTTCCAAGTCCTGTTTTGAGGTTGCGGAGGCATATAAATCTACGCTGAGTAGTAAATTTACACTTAGAAACGGTGAATAGCAAAAAAGTGTAAAGTTACTAAGAAGTGCAACAGTAAGTTTACAGATAAGTAAGTCTACACATGTACATTTACCTTTGTGAATAGGACCCTTAAAGTGGTTTTACAGGTTACCAGTTTCCGTTGTAATGAAATGAGTCAAGGTGGTCCTCATGAAGATGATTTTAAGTTTTGTTTTATTGGCATATTACAGGTACCTTCATAGGTGCCACATTTATCACCAGATAAGCAAATCTGTATGTTGATTACTTTGAGCTGAAGCATGTGCCATACTAAGATAATCCTTAAGGCTGGAATATGTTGGAAATGTTACATCAATGATGTGTTCTTCATCTAGTGATATTATCAAAGGCACTTTCAAGGGATTTTGAGTGAATGAGATGTCATAATCCACAATTTTCAAAAATAATTTTGATGTTGCACACCACAACCTTTTGGATTTGGAAATCTACCAAAACAAAGGCACCAGAAACATAAGAGTTTATAAAAGCTGGCAAACAGGAACTCTTTGCATGAGACTTTAGCTTTCACCTAAGGTCTCTCTGTGAGTATAATCGTTTACAACTGTTCTGGAGGGTCTATAGAAACTACACAGACATTTATTAAAGTGTTAACCATTAGTAAAACTAGCATCAGGTTAATGAAGTGTAGCTACATACAACAAACATACATGTGCCACCTCCTTTAGGTTATGCAGATATCTGCGTTCCCACGCTTCGACCATCTAAAAACACCTGCTTGTGTTCATGTAATGCACTGTATGTATGCATGTGTTATTCGGATAGTGCCGACCTAGCCAAATGACAGCAGAACTCTGAACAGTGTTAAAGGCCAGGATACAGTCAATGAATGACTGGAGAGAGCGCTGGTTTCTGGGAGCAGAAGTGTACCATTGCTGCTTCATGATGTAGTATTCTTTAAAAAGATGCCTCTTAACACATTCCTAAATTTGGGGCAGTCCTAATGGATACAAGGATGGTGTTCTGGATCCTGGGTGCATAGACAGAAATGGCCTGTTGCCTTGTTTTTTTATTTTTTACACTTCTTTGCTCCAGATTGATGGCGTCCTGGCTGCTGGTGTACCGAAAGCCACCAGAGATGCTTGATTAGCAAGGGTGGTGATTGTGATGGCTTTTTAAAAGGTGCAAAAAGAACAATTGATGGACAGAATGCAGAACAATGTCATACATTCACCCCAGTACAGAGATCTGGGCCCAAATCCATAGTTTTTTTGCTCCCCATGCCATTCCAGTTTGAACCCAGCCATATGCAAATCAGTCTTGACCCTGCGCCCAATGGGAACAGTCTAGCCCGAACTGCCAGGCCAGGTCCTCCCTGGACTGGAAACAAGCACCCTAGAACCGGTTTCGGGGTTTCACCCCTCATCAGCCAGGATAGCTTGACTCCAGTGGCATGGAGAGCACGGGACCCATGTCTGGGCATACCCGTCCCACTCGGGGTGACAAATGCAAAAAGAACAATTGATGGACAGAATGCGGAACAATGTCATACATTCACCCCAGTACAGAGATCTGGGCCCAAATCCATAGTTTTTTTGCTCCCCATGCCATTCCAGTTTGAACCCAGCCATATGCAAATCAGTCTTGACTGTGCGCCCAATGGGAACAGTCCAGCCCGAACTTTTTAAAAGAGGCACTTGGTTTTGAAAAACATTAACTTGTGGAGCCACAAACAAAGTTGGAATTTTAATTATAATTCTCTTACCTTCTTGCAGACATAGTCCCCTGGCAGGTACACCACGGAGTGCAGTCGCTGCAGCATATCATAGATCATCTGGCGGTCACAGCCCTGAAAGAAAACAATAAGCAAAAAAGGGGTTTCAGTCATCCTGTACAAGTGTTGGAAATTGAAGAGGTGGAGGTGGAAATGTTTGTGCAGATGAAGGTTTAAGAAGGCTGATAGACGTCCTCTCTGGAAACAGGAATAGAGACGGCAGATATTGTGCCACTCTGCCATTGTGAAAGTAGGGTGGAGGGTTTCACCAACAAAATGGTCAGCCTGACATCAGAAGAGGGAAAATGAAACTGCAGCACCTCGAAGAATAGGGGCCGATTTGATTCCTGGCATATGGACTGTTATTTCATCACGGCAACAGAGTAAATTACTCTGTCCCCCTGGTAGAGAGGCCACCCACCAGATTTATAAATGACCGCCAGGTTGGCGTCATTTATAAAGCTTTGCCAGGAACCGTCGTTACAACATTTCCTATCAATGCATTTCACTGTTTGGTGCAGGGCTCCAAAACGGTATTTTCTTTTTTTAAATGAAATAGAAAATAATCCCCTCGCCATGGGAGTCCTATCCAATGGCAAGGGGAGCATTTAGCAGTTTTCACTGCCACTTACCGCCAGGGGTTTTCTGGCGGTGACGGGTAGTGCAAAGTGACCTCTAATTTTGACCTTCTAGATCAGGTTGGCGGAATTAGAGATCTGCCTCTGATGGCCCTTAGTCCACAGAGTTGTCGGAGGGGTTTAATCATGGCTGAGATGGAGCAGTCTCTGCCTTAATTAAACCTATGGTCCGCTCGCATCTAAATCGGGTGGGTGGACCATTATGTTGGTGGTAAGCATACTCTGTCACCGTTGTGATGGAGTAAGCTTACCACCAAGATGTAAACCAGGCCCTAAGTTACTTACCCTTCGGTAACATTCGTTCTGGTAGATACTCTGTCTAACTGCAGATTCCTCACCTTAGAATTCTCTCCAGATAACAGACTGGATCCAGAAAACTTCACATAACAGTGCTAAGACAAGCCACTGGGTGGAAAGGTCCAGCTCTGTGCTGACTCCACACCCACACTGCCTGGAAGTGACAGAGTGAACTTGCATATAAGTGTGTGTTGGACTGGCTGCCCGCAACCACCTGAAGCAATATTTATCACATACAACAAATCAATAAGGACACCCAGTAAGGAGCAAGACACACACGTAGCTGATAAAATATAACTGTAAGAAAAAAACAGCAAGACAGTCATGTATATTAGCAATACAGGCTCACAACAGTTACAATGCAGTAAATCTAAAGCATAACAATTGTGTGAATCAAGATAAAGTAAGATGAAGGTTATACATCTCTGGCTGACTTTGTCCTGGTGACCAGCACCGGAAAGCTCGTGCCAAACACACGCCGGGGAAGGCGTAGAGGGACAGTGGCTATGAGCGAAGGGAGATCAGCACGACTCCATTTGTGAGCTTCTTCGAGTGTGCCGCAACCCTCATTTTTATATACTAAAAGTTGGCGTACACTATACTGTGCTCTTTTCATGTCCTACTAGTGACCGCTTTGACCAAGTATCCTCCCGACTTCCTTACGCTACCAGCTAACTCTCTGTCCTGCTGGTGACACTGCTGATCAATCATCCTCCCAATGTCCTTGGACTAAACGTAGGCTTGTTGGAGGCAATATGACCTAAGCTGTACATCTCCCCTGATCCCCATGCCTTGTCCTGATACAATGCACGGTCTTGGCAAAAGATATAACCTTGTCTTTTCAACTAAATATATCTAGGTATCAGAATTAGCGTAAACACACAAGGTCATCCAACCTCTAGATGCAGTACACAGGCTTTTTCATGCATTTTTACTCATTAACACTGCTTAAGCTAACCCTTTAGTGTCACTGTGTCTTCTGCACACTAATTCCTACATACGGCACAAAGCACCACCACTGTGCACTGACTTTGGTTTCTTGTCATTTCCCTTTCTTCGCCTCAGACATTGGTGCGTGAACAATTGTTGGTACTAGTATGCTGAATCCTCACTTGGGATCTTTTAGATGTTAAAAAGAGGCCACTCCCAGAACAGGGTTGCTGTGGGGTATCTGCACTTATCTAGAGTATCCACTAAAAAGAGAGTTACAGAAGGTAAGTAATTGTTCTTCTGAATAAAGGGCCTGTAAATGGGGTTCAGACCGAAAAGTCCAGCAAGATCAAGCAGGCGGAATGTCCTTCCCACTGGACCTGGCTGTGAAGGCAGTGTGCTTCATGAACATATGCACCAACGCCCTGTTGTAGCCAGGCAGATGTCAAGGACATGCACTTCACACAAGCCAACACAGTGGTTAACAGCCTTAACCCTGGTGGAATGGGCTCTCAGACCTTCCGGAAGCTGCTATTCCGCCGCTGCATAGCAGATTTTAATGTAGATGGCTATCCACCTCAACAAAGTCCTCATCTGCACAGCATTCCATTTCTTTGCACCAGCAACCCCCACTAAATGCTAATCATCCACTTTATGGTCCTTGGTATTACAATGTAGAAGGTAAAATCGCTATTGAGGTCCAACCAATGGAGCATTGCCCCTTTTAGAGGAGTGAGGTGGAGCCAAGAAAACTAGCAGAATGATGGATTGCCCAACGTGGAAGGGAGTCACAACCTTTGGTAAGAAGGCTGTCTGAGTCCTCAGCACCAACTAGCCTGAGAAAAAGGAAGTGTGTAGGGTTGTTGCACTAAAAGTGCCTGACGTTCACTCATGCAACAAGTTGACATAATCGCAACAAGGAAGACCGGATTTAAGGTCAGGAAACACAGCGAGCAGCTATGCTTTGGCTGGAAAGGCGTACACATGAGAAATGCCAAGACCAAATGAAGGGCCTACTGTGGCATCTCAAACGGTTTCAGAGGGAACGTGTGCCAAATCTTTAAAAAATGTCATCACAACAGGTGATTTAAACAAGGGCGGTTGGTCTGACAAACCGAGAAAGGCTGAAAGGGCTGACAAATAAAATTTATAGTGTCCCACAGCCTTGTTGGACCAACGAAAAAAACAAACAAAAGAACATCCTACAGCTTCACTTGTAAATGGTGAGTCTTGCAAATGCCACACTAAGCCACAAATTTGCCCCAGTGCCTGGTGTAAATAGACTCCGTGGAAGGATGTCTGGCTGCAAGGATGACATCCATCACTTCAGGTAGCATATCAAATGCAGTCAATTGCCACTGCTCAATCTCCCCTCATGGAGGTATAAATTGCAAGTATTCGGGTGACGGAACCTGTCCTGTTGCTGAAACAGGAGGTCCTCATGATGTGGCAGCCTGATCGGAGGACAGATGTTCATGCACAGAAGTTCTGGGAACAACACTGTCCTGGGTCAATTCAGAGCCACTAGGATGACTTGGTGGTTCTTTATCTTCTTCAGAGCAGATAGGTGAGGCTGTTCCATTCCTGGCATTGCTGTGGTGGAGGGAAGTCCTTAAACTCAACTGTGTCCCGGATTGCTCCAATGAAAGGTAGACCCTGCAAAAAAGGTAAGGTGGAATTTCAGTTCCTTGATAGTGAACCCCGATGTTAAGAGGTTTGCAATAATTTGGAGGTGATCCTGACTGACTGTGGCGAGCGTAGCTTTAAAGCCAAAGGTTGAGGTACAGGCATACAGGAATCTGCGACCTCTGAAGATGGGCAGTGACCACCACCATCACTTTCGTGAAAACCCAAAGGGTACTGGTAAGGCCGAAATGGAGCATGGAGAACGGAAAGTGCTCCTGGACTAACCTGAACTGCAGATAACATTTGGGGAACTGCAGGATGGGTATATGAGCATTTTGAATTTGGCCTTCCACAGATAGGTGTTCAGAGGATTGGGTCCAGAATAGGCCTGAGGCCCTGTCCTTCTTCATAACAAGGAAACAGCAAGAGTAGCAACCTACTCCTCTTTCAAAGTCCGGGCCCTTTCTACTGCACCTTTGGAGAGCAACAATTGCACCTCCTGTAACAGAACGGAGAAGTGCTTGTCAGAAATGCGCGCTGGTTTGGGGAGAATCATGGGCAGGTAGAAATTAATGGCAAGAGGATAGCCATTTTAAATGATTTGTAAGACTCATCCATCTTACATTATGGATCACCAATCTGGGAGGAAATATTGAATCCTGCTGCAGAACAGTTAGGAATGTGCCACTAAGGGCAAACTAAAGTGGTTTGGTGGCCATTGTAACAAGAGAAGAGAAATTGGAGGACTGATGCCCCTGCTGGCCTGCGTGCTGCCAGGCATATCCATATCTATGGCCTCATAAGGACTAGGGTGCCTGCTGCACTGATTGAGTAGGATGTTTTTGTCTATATACAAGTCACCTAGAAAAAACATTAAATGTTCTGAATTGATGCGGGAACTTGCTAGCAAGGATCAACAGTGGCAAAGAGCGCACTATAGCTCTACTGTCCTTAAAGTGCTCTAACACAGAGTCTGCCTTCTCACTAAAAAGGCAGGACCCATCATAGGCCATATCCATGAGGGAGGCCTGAACAGTGATGCAGAATCCTGTGGAACGCAATGCTTCCAAATCAATGAAGATGACACTAGTACTGACTGCTCTCCTCTGGCAATCGTTGTATCCACACCTGCACAGATATCATATTTGGCCAATTCCTGCCCATTATGAATTGTCTGAGCCAAAATGACCCTAAGATCTTCTGGGGCTGCCAGCATGATCCTGCTGACCATATCCCAAGGGCCTGTGTGTAGTGACCCAGCAAGCAAACAGCCTTTACAGATTGCAGTGCTAAGTTGGTGGAGGAAAATATGCAATGCCAAAGGCCTCAATCCTCTTTGATGCCCTGTCCAGAGTAGTTGAAAACGTGTTAGGATTCACCTTACTGGTCAATGTCTACACAATGAGGCTGCCTGGAGTGGGGTGCTTGGTAAGAAACTCCAGTTCACCAGGAGCCCGTCTGTGATATCTGGTCACTGGCCTATGCACAGGGGTGCAAGAACAAGGCTTCAACCAAATAGCCATCAACGTATCAGTGAGGGCATCATTAAAGGGAAGCAGGGGCTAAGAAGTAGCTGGCCTAGGTTGTACGATCTCCGTTAGGATATTTGTTTTTGTCTCCACATAGGGCAGCTATAATTCTAGTGCCTCAGCTGCCCCTGGATCACCACTGCAAAAGAGCAACTCTCTTGCGTTGGTGGCCCGAGCGATGAGTCAAGGGCATCCTCAGGCAAGGTGTCAATCCCACTGGCATTCTGTAAATCAATGTATTAATGACAATCAGTATAGTGTGGAAGCAGCAAGCCATCCCTGTCATCAACATCTTGGGGTGCCCCAGCCCTGGCATAGGATCAGAATTGGAACCAAAAAGATAATGGGTTAGAATCAGACTGCTAGATTTCCAGTTGCACTTTCGTAATTTTGTAGCACAAAATTGACTGAGCTTGTTGTTAAGTCGGTTTGGTTTCCTACATTGACATTGTCACTGGGTCTTCTTCTGAAAGGGGGTGTTGGCACTGGTATCGGTGTAGCAGGAACTGGTGTGGCTCAGGGCCGGAGTTGAAGTCTGTACCTGAGTTGATATCGACCTGGTAGTGGAGCTGAAGGGGACAGACGGGTCAGGGTGGACCAATTGGCAGTTACCCAAATGTAGGTGTCTGTGGTTCCGGGGCCCTTAAGGCACACTAGAGGAGGGCGGAAGTGCATTGAAAATTCACAGCATGGACTCCTTCAAGGACTCAATCTGCTGCAAGGTCTACTATGGCCCGGAAAATTCTGGCCACATCAGAACCAGCTGAGGGATCGGTTTCGTGGCCGGGGACCTCAATGAGGTTCCACTGACACTGTGACGCTGTTAAATCCGGTTCAGGAGGCCATGGGGCATGCAGGGGTAACTGGGCTGTAACTGTGGGGGTTGAGACCTTTTACCTCTGCTGTCCATGGCCAGCCCTACTGTGTCTCTGCAAACTGGGCCACGTACAACCCCTTTCCACATTTAACTCTAAGTTGTAGCGTAGGTTGAGCAGTCACAGGCTTCTCAAGGAGGCAAGTGTGGGGATTACATTGGCTCAAGGATCAATACAACTCTCCCTGCAGCGAAATAAAATCAATGTCCAACCCAGGGCTGCTCTTTAAAGAAAAAACAAAAAAGTCCTTTACACAGTCTTATACCCGATTACCATGTGTGGGGCTTGGTACTCGTAGGTGTATCCACTGTTTAGACTATCATCTGGATCTAGTGGGTCCCTCCCTTCTGGTACCGGGTTCCCCCTTATAGTAGGTTCAGAGTCGATCAGGTAATCAGGTGGGTGCAACTTGAGTTTGTCTCCTCCCCATCTTTGTATCTAGGTTAGCACACAGTGCCCTGGGCTAGGCCAGATCAGGCTCTCACCAAGATCAGGTTAGCAGCTCCAGGCTGCACATGGCCCTCTCAGTTTCTTACCAGTCCGTGGTTGCCATGTGGGGCTGTGGTTGGCCTTTCAGTGGCAGCAAAATCTTTACCAACAGTAGAGGGAGGCTGCTGGGCTCTTCGGAGGGCACAGTAGCCAACTACACAGTGCATCGCTGACAGGGTCATGGCATGAGTGGAGGCTTCTGATGCTGGCCCCCTTCCGAGCGGCGATAGCAGATCTCGGCTTGCTCCAGCCTTCAGGTAATTCTTCTTTGGTGCACCGGCCACATTCCCGCTGATGACAACTTGATCGGAGTGGTGGGTGCCAGGCATTATCTTCGCCCCCGAGTGCCTAGAGCTGTCAACCTTGAATCTTCATGAGGTACCCCCACCCTGTTGTGCCTCTATGGTCATTTATTCTTCGGGACTGGCCTTGACCCAACAACACACTTGACAGTGCTACAGTCACACAGTCTACTAACTTCAGGAGTGGTCCCGACCCAATGGCATGCTCGGCACTGTCAGGGTCACACTGTCCAATTACGGGACAAATGGGCCGCCAGCAGGATCTAATCCCAGCATCAGTCGGGCCCACAACACGAGCACTACACTCAAGTGGCTTTGTGGCTCCGATGGGGACATAACTCAACAATCCCACTACCCGACCCAGCAGTTCTGTGATTGCTTCGGTTCTCCTGCTTTAAAAGTCTCTGTAAGATGGACCCTACCCCAGGATTAATTATAGCAGTCATTCTACAATCCATTCCTCCCAAATTGGCAGTACTGCAATTGCTTTGGCTCTCTTGTTTCACAAGTCACTGAAGGACAGACTCTATGCCAGGGTCAAATATAGCAGTCCTCCCATGATTCGCTCCTACTGCAGGGTCGTTGCTTCATTCCCTCACTCACAGGCAGAATGGCTTGGCTCCCAAGGTAGTCAGTAATTCCGCTTTCAGATAGGACTTCATGCAAGGTTTCCTTGCCTCCGGGGAGTTGTCCGTCAGTGTGACACCAACACTTGGCTGATTCATAGTCCCTGGGTACTCTGAGGAGTACCCCCTCCTCGGCTGAAGAGACCACAACAATGAACAACGACGGGTCTTGGGCTCCCACATTTATAATGCTTTCGCAGGTCTTCTTCTCGAAACTAGTTTGGGTCAGTTCTCCTTTCATGTGTCTTGGCCAGACCAACTTCCAGGCAGGGCCTCTGTCTGCAAGGATGCTCTGCCCAGCAGGACAATCTCTAAGTGGAGTACCCACCACAAAAGTACAAAGCGATGAGATCAGGATGTAACCCACCTATTTACAACCCCACTGCACAGATATTAGGAGAAGAATGAGGACTCTGTGCCCCTTCAAAGGCTTTCTTTCCCTGTCAACAGATACTGCAGGCTTCACCATGCACCCCTGCCATCCACTAAATGGCAGCTGAAATCAAACATTTACAGCCCACTGTTTGATCAGAAAGGGCCCTGGCACTTTTAAGGAAAGCCCGTCTTCTCTTTCTTATCATAGTGGCTGTTGCTCCACCTACCATCTAGGAGATACCAGCAATACACATATGCTGTCTGGAGAAAAACAACCTGATTCCATCCTGTGCTCAGGCTGTGAGCTTACACAATTGAACCCTCAGGTCTGCAACACTCCTGCATGGCACACTACTGCTTCTAGCATACATACACACACACAACAAACTGCATGATGCACTACTGCTTCTAGCATACATGCACAATGCACAGGATGTTGTGGATCATGAACAGTGGAACTTTAGGTGAATGGGCTGGTAGGCGCACATTAACAACTCACAGGTAAAAAGCTTGTCCATATAATTCACTAACACAGTATGCTGCCACCACCACACTCCTCACTGGAAATCCATGACAGAGGCAGTATTCATCTTTCATTATGAGGATGCACTTGGTGTGTCCCTTCCAGTTCAGGACTAGGACTAGAACCTCAAATTCTTAAAGACTGGAGCTCGGTCAATGTGCACACACAGGACTAGTGTGTGGCATGACCAAAATCGAAAAAAATAGAATCACAGGTATGCAGTTCGGGTACACAGGGCAGGGAACATGACTGTACATCATGCAGTAGATATTCCCATCCTAACAGATGCCCTCACACCATCTCTTTGGAGTCAGAGTGGTGGGATGTGGTCGGGGCCTGTTTTGCTTTATTGTGCTTGCACTAGGACTTACCAGAAGACTTTGAGCCCGATGTTGAGCAGTCACAGAAACAACTTTGTGATCAGGTCCATAACCACAATTTGGATCGGGGGCAAGACTTATGCATAGGCCCTGACTTCTTGTGATCAGCGACAAACAGTTTTGCCTCCTGGTCTCAGATTACCTTCAGGTAGATGAGGGTGCACTTTTCGCACAACTTATAGTTGAGGCCTGAAGGCACACCTTGTGGGGGTCTTTGACAAACATCTGTTTTCTGCAGTTCCAGCACGGTAAGAAACCTGTTGTTTTGGTCCACAGCTCCCCAACATACTGGTTTGAAATAGGTCGGAAGTTGAAGGAAAACCAACAAAATTGGGAGTGGAGCTCCGGGTCTGGGTCAAAAGGTGTGGAAAGAAAGGAACTGACATCAGTGTACAGGAGTGCCACTTATAAATGGCTCTGCTCTGTCACTTCCGGGGTGGTGTGCAGTCAGTGGAGAGCCACAGGGCGCCACCTAGTGGAGCATGGAAGCACTGCTGTGTGAAGTTTTACGGATCCAGTTTGACACCTGCAAAGTATTCTTAGGTGAGGAATCTGCAGTAATAAGTATCTATCAGAAAGTGTTGTACATGGTCCTTGAGAGTAAAGTTTCACAAGGGGAGAGTAGCACAAGTTACTAACTTGTGTAACGATATATCTGTAAGAGACAGTAGTTAGTGACAGATTCCTTACCTTAGAATATCCCCAGGCGTCAGGCTGGATCCGGAAAGTTTTGCGTAGCAGTACCCTTTGCGCGTCGGTAGGCGGCGTCGTGCGGCTCGCGCGTCCGTCGTCGGCGTCGTGATCGCCGGGATGACGTCGCGGGCAGTACTTAGGCGCCGCCCTGCGCGCTGACGTCAGTTCTGTACACGACTTTCCGCGCCAGGAACGCAGAGCCATGCAAGAAGCTGACATAGGTGTCTGAAAAATACTAGGGCCCTGAAAGGGATGTCCTTAACCCTAGAAATCAGTTCGCAGAACGGGAGGATGGGTGGGCGATACGAATCTGTCACTAACTACTGTCTCTTACAGATATATCGTTACACAAGTTAGTAACTTGTGCATCTGAAAGAGACACGTTAGTGACAGATTCCTACCTTAGAATAGATACCCCAGCAATACCAACCCCGGTGGTGGATCTGCGAACAAAGATCAGACAAGGAAGTCCTGGAGGACAGAACGGCCAAAGAAGCCGTCCCTCCGGACCGGACTGTCAAGGCAGTAATGCTTTGTAAACGTGTGCAGCGAGGCCCACGTAGCTGCCTGACAGATAACCGGCAGCAGAACACCGCGGCCCAAGGCCGTGGTAGCAGCCGTTGCCCTGGTGGAATGGGCACGCAGCCCAACAGGAGGCTCCTTCTTAGCCAAAGAATAGCAGGTCTTGATGCACAAGGTAACCCAACGGGAGATGGTCCTCTTGTGCACCGCCCGACCTTTTTTGGCGCCCACGTAGCCAACAAAGAGCTGGTCATCCACCCGGAAGTGTTTTGTGCGGTCGATATAGAAGGAGAGCGCACGTTTTGGGTCCAGACGGTGGAGCCTCTCTTCCTCTCTAGAAGGATGCGGAGGTGGAAAGAAGGTGGGCAAAGTGATGGTCTGCCCAATGTGGAAAGCAGTAACCACCTTTGGCAAGAAGGACGGACGCGTCCGAAGAACAACCTTGTCTGGATGAACAGACAGAAAGGGAGGTTTGCAAGATAGAGCCTGGAGCTCACTCACCCGCAGAGCGGAGGTGATGGCCACCAGAAAGGCTGTCTTCAGAGTCAGAAGACGAAGAGGACAGTTATGCAGAGGCTCAAAGGGAGCGCACATTAAAAAGGTAAGAACCAAGTTCAAGTCCCACTGAGGCATCACAAACGGAACAGGAGGGAAGAGGTGAGTAATGCTCTTTTAAGAACCTGTTAACAACAGGGGACTTGAAAAGGGAGGGCTGATCAGGAGCCTGAGGAAGGCCGAGATAGCACAAAGATAACCCTTGATGGTACCCAGGGCAGAACCCTGTTGGGCCAGAGAGAGAAGGAACAGAAGGACCTCAGAAAGAGGGGCAGAAAGGGGATTCACAGCCTTTGCTGTGCACCATGCCACAAATTTGTTCCACCTGCAGGCGTATACCACCTTAGTGGAGGGACGCCTGGCTGCCAGAATCACATCACAAACTTCGGGAGGCAAGTCGAAAGGAATCAACTGCCGCCGCTCAATCTCCACGCAAGCAGGTGTAGACTGGACAGGTTCGGGTGGAGGACCGTCCCCTGCTGCTGCGACAGAAGATCCTCCCGAAGAGGCAGACGGATCGGGGGATCTACGCTCATGTTGAGTAGCTCGGGATACCAAACTCTTCGAGCCCAGTCCGGAGCCACAAGAATGACTTGGGCCCGGTCGTGCCGAATCTTCTTCAACACTCTGGGTAGAAGTGGTATAGGCAGAAAGGCGTACAATAGACCGCAACTCCACTCGCGACGCAAAAGCGCCGCCGAGCGAGTGCCGCCTTGGAAATTCCAACGCGCAGAACTGATGACATTGCGCGTTCTTCTTCGGTGGCGAATAGATCTAACCAAGGCTCTCCCACTGTAGAAAGAGTCCTTGCGCCACTTCCGAGTGAAGACGCCATTCCGTGATCCATCATGCACCTGCGGCTGGAGTTCGTCCGCCCTGGCGTTCAGGGAACCTGCCAGGTGTTGAACCATCAGGAACATGCCCTGATGTTCCAGCCATGTCCAGAGGCGCAGAGCCTCCTGACAAAGGGTCCAAGACCCCACCCCGCCCTGTTTGTTGCAGTACCACATGGCGGTGGTGTTGTCTGTGAACACCTGCACTACCTTCCCTTTGACAGAGGGAAGGAATGCTTTGAGTGCAAGTCGGATCGCCCGGAGCTCCAGAAGGTTGATATGGAGCCGGGACTCCGCCCGGAGACCAGAGGCCTCTGATCTCCGCCTCTCCCATGTGACCGCCCCATCCCAGAAGGGACGCGTCTGTCACAACTGTATGCTCTGGCTGGGGAAGGGAGAGGGATCTGCCCATGACCCATTGCCGGTTCGAGAGCCACCACTGCAACTGTCTTGCAGTCCCCTCCGAGATCTGGACGTGATCGGACAGGTTGCCCTGGTGCTGCGCCCACTGGAACTTCAGGTCCCACTGCAGAGCCCGCATATGCCATCTGGCATGATTGACCAGCAGGATGCAGGAGGCCATGAGGCCCAGCAGCCTCAGGGTCAGCCGTACCGAAACCCAGGATAAAGGCCGAAAGATTGGAATCATAGCCTGAATATCCCGGACTCGCCGTTCGGGAGGATAGGCCCGAAACTGCGTCGTGTCCAGAACTGCTCCGATGAAAAGGAGCTGTGGAGAAGGAATCAGATGCGACTTCGCACATTGATGGAGAACCCCAGCGAGTGCAGGAGTTCGGCCGTAGTCTGGAGGTGGGAGACGACTGCCTGGGACGAGCCCGCCTTCAGCAGCCAGTCGTCGAGGTGGGGAAGACTGAACCCCTGCTCGGCGCAGATGAGCTGCGACCACCGCCATCACTTTCGTGAACACCCGAGGGGCACTGGTAAGGCCAAAGGGGAGCACGGTGAACTGAAATGCTCTGGGCCTACCGTGAACCGAAGAGTAACGCCGGTGGGCCGGCAGGACGGGGATGTGGAAATACGCGTCCTGCAAGTCCAACGCTACCAACCAGTCTCCAGGGTCGAGGGCAGTCAAGACCTGAGCATCTTGAACTTCTCCTTCCGGAGGAAGCGATTGACGTTCCGGAGGTCCAAGATAGGACGCATGTCCTCCTTGTCCTTTGGGCACCAGAAAGTAGTGGGAGTAGCAACCACGCCCTACTTCCGGGTCGGAACATGCTCGATGGCCCTCTTGGTCAAGAGGGCCGTGACTTCCTTCTGTAGAAGCACCAAGTGATCCCCTGACATGCGGTGGAATTGAGGTGGCATGGCTGGGGGTGGTCTCGAAGGGGAGGGAGTAGCCCCTTCGGACAATGTCCAAGACCCACCTGTCCGAGGTGATGGTGCGCCAGTGGGGAAGGTGATGGCGGACCCTGCCCCTACTGGCGTGCCGTGCACCTGAAAGGAGGGACTAGGAGGGCTTGGAGGCCGCCGGATGGGTTGGAGGTGGTGGCCTGACCCGCACGCTGGTTGCCCGATCCGCCACGGCGGAATCCACGTCCTCGGCCACGCGAAGACGCCTGCTGCGCGGGCCGGTGGCTGGGCTGCTGACGTGAAGGGCGCCCCTACCGTGGCCACGATAGGGGCGAAAAGCAGAAGTCAGCGGAGGGCGTGTAGCAGAAAGGCCCAGGGACTTGGCAGTAGCCCGTGAGTCCTTAAAGCGCTCCAACGCATGGTCTGCTTTGGACCCAAAAGACCGACTCCATCAAAGGGCATGTCCATGAGAGTATTCTGGACATCCCTGAAAAACCAGTGGTTCTCAGCCAGGCGTGGCGTCGGAGCGCCACCGTCGTTGCAATAGACCTGCCCAGCGAGTCGGCGGTGTCAAGGCCACAACGGATAGTGTATTTGGCTGCATCCCTTCCTTCCGCAATGGCGCGGGAAAGCAGTGCCTGGACCTCCTCAGGACACTGGGGCAACACATCCGCCACCGAATCCCACAGGGAGTGGGTATATCGGCCCAAAAGACAAGCGGTGTTAACGGACCGCAAGCCAGCACTGGAGGAAGAAAAACCTTTCTTCCCAAACTGATCCAGGCGTTTGGATTCCCTATCCCGGAGGAGCGGTAGGGAAGGCGGTTTGGGAAGCGGAGGCTTGGACAACCAAGCTCTCAGGAGTGGGGTGGACAGAGAGAAACAGAGGGTCGCCCGGGCTGGGCGATGGCGTCGTGACATGTTCCGATCCACAGGAGCCCTGTGTTGGGCTTGGACCAGGCGCCCAAAAGAACGTCAGTGAGGGCGTCGTTAAACGGCAGCACAGTCTCCGCAGAGGAGGCTGCCGGCTGAAGCACCTCTGTCAAGATGTTAGGCTTGACCGTCAAAGTAGGGAGCTGGAGACGTAAGGCCCCAGCTGCCCTACGCAACACCGTACCAAAATTGGCCCCCTCCTCCGTAGCCACGGGAGGAGACAGCATGCCAGTGTCAGGGAAGTATCCAGACCACTGGCCTCCCTAGACTCTCTGTCCAGTCCTCATCATACTGACAGTGTCGCGTCAGAGGGTCATCAGACCCTCCCAGTCCAACTGGTCCTCCTCAGGTTCAAAATAAGGAGGAGGAGGGACAGTTCGGGACCCAAGTCCCATCGGCGCCGGAGCCGGCGTCGAGCGACGTCGCTCCGGGTCCATGTCCGGAGCCGGAAGGAACTGGGGACGACGCCGCCCGGAGCCCAGGGCGGCGTCGAGAGCGGCACCGGAGACATCGGGCGCCGGCGGAGGTGTCGTGAGGTCGACCGGCGTCGATGGGGGTTGTGGAGCCGGGATCGAGGCCGGGGCCGAGCCGGGATCGAGGCTGGAGGCACGGGCGACGCCGGGGCCGGAGCCGTTGGCGACGCCGGAGCAACCCCATCAGGGCCCGCGGGCCCGAAGGCGCACCGGAGGGGCCTGAAGGCCCGAAGAGGCGGGCCATGGCCGACAGGAATTCCTGTACCTTGGCCGGATCCGCCCCGAACCCGGGAAGGGCGGGTATGACTCCACAGGCAAGTCCGGGGCCGCGGGACGGTGCCGGGAGGGGCCTCAGCCGAGTCGCGAGACCGGCGAGGCGAAGTCCTAGAGCGACGATGCTTTTGGACTTCTTGTGCTTTGACTTACCGGACGAAGAAGACTTCGACGCAGACGACCGTGTGCACTCCGCGAGCGACCCCTGGACCTCTCACGCGACCGGGGCCTCCGTGGAGCCGAATGCCGGGCCTCGAGGAGCTTTTGAGACCGCTCTCGCAAAGCTTTCGGGTTGAGGGCCTGGCATTCGTGACAAGACTCCGTGTCGTGGCCTCGGCCGAGGCAGAAGAGACACTCCCAATGCGGGTCGGTGACGGACATCATCCGCGCACAGGCGCCGCATCGCTTGAAGCCGGGCATCCCTACGACACCTTGAAAGTATTGGAAAAAACAGTGAAAAAATTCACCAAAAAGTATGGTCAAAAAATGACCAGGGCACTGCTCTTCCCGGATCTGCGCTTGCTGGCGCGGAAAAAGAAGAACTGACGTCAGCGCGCAGGGCGGCGCCTAGGTACTGCCCGCGACGTCATCCCGGCGATCACGACACCAACGACGGACGCGGAGCCGCACGACGCCGCCTACCGACGCGCAAGGGTACTGCTACGCAAAACTTTCCGGATCCAGCCTGACGCCTGGGGATATTCTAAGGTAAGGAATCTGTCACTAACGTGTCTCTTTCAGATATACCAATTATGTCTTTTATTTGCACGACTAAGTGATCAGGGAGCCGCAGTAAGGCAGAACACTAAAAGTGAACCAGTTAGTCTTCAGTAAAAGACTGTATACATTTTCACAGAAAGAAAAGTAGAAAAGACTTGAAATGATGCAATTTTGGCAGACCGCTTGGGAAGTGGAAGAAAAGTAGGCAGTGTGAAGAGTCCAACAGATACCTTACATATAGTAAGATGTTCTCTGCGGTTGATACCCCAGAGCGAGTGGAAGAAATTATGGTGTTACCTAGAAAAGCTGAAAGAGTGGCTAGGAATTGTCAAGTTGAATTTAATGCAGCCAACTACAAAGTCATAAATGTAGAGTTCATATATCCTGAATAGTAGTACATGAAGGGAGGTAAGACCTTCAAAGTTACCATTCAGAGGGAAATCTTGTGTTAAATTATCAGATTAGATGATTTTGGTGGCTAAGGATGTGAAAAGACCCTTGGCTGTGTGAAAAATATCTTGCAGTGTACAGGGAGATTTGCAATCAGCAGAAAAAGGACAACTATGTAAGGTGTCAAGTGTAAAGACAGATTGGGGGTGTCCCAATTTGCAGGAGTTAAAATATAAACATGGTGCTTGGTTTTAAAACACAGTCTCATGAGGAAAGGTGTAAGAATGTAACATCTTAACTCTGGAGCTGAATGAGAATAAAGAAGAAGAGACAGATATTTTAAAATTACTAATTGAAATACACAAGTAGAAGAGGCAAGAATGTATCAGCAGAAGTGTACTCCTAGAACTAGAGGGAACATTAAAATATTTGTATACGTTTTTAGGTTAAAAGAGTTTGTGTTTCATACTGACACAAGGTAAAATAGAAAGGACAGCTCTAAACTCCATATGAATTTCAACTCCAGTAAACTCAACTCACTGATGAAAACCCCAGCAAATCACCGGATTACAGCCATCAGTTGAAAGCTTCCAAATACGCCATAATTTGAAACACGCTTTTTTCCCCAAATCTTTTTATTGACATTTTCAGTAAAAAGATCAATACAAAATCGAGCAAAGATAAAAAAAAAAAAATACATTCCCAAGGAATCCCTTGGACACTTTAAGACCTTTTGTCCCCCCGACCCCCTTTCTCTCAGTATGATTTTCAGCATTGTGGTATGGCTCCACCAAAACGACAGCTGTGTCTGGGGCACCACAAATATTACCTCTGTAGCCATTCCAGTGTCCCCAAATTTTGACCCATTTGCAAGGGCAGGCCCGGCCCTCATATACAACCCTTTCGGCCAGCATGCACCAGCCCATGTTGTGTTTCCAACCTTCTAACTGGGGCACCTATTCCGCTCCCCACATCCTGGCAATATTTCTTTTTGCTATGGCCAACCCAAACAGTAACCATAAATGTTCCAAACAGAGCAGGTCTGTTTCCTCCTAAATATTCAAGAGACACCATTTCGTTGTTGTGGTGAGCGAGCATCCACTTACTTCATTCAGGCAGTCTACTACTGCCACCCAAAAGCCCTGTATTTTAGGACATTCCCATTTAGTGTTGTAAAAGGTACCCATCTGGCCACAACTCCGTCTGCAACAAACACTTGTTGTTCTACCCATCATGTACAATTGTGAAACACACTTGCTCCTTCAGTTGCCATTCGCAGACCATGGAGGCACATCATAACAGGCCACAAAGGAAGAAGAGTATAAAGGGAGAGGACAAGGTGTTCAAAACATTACAAGAAAAAAAATCCCATATCACCCCTTCCCCTAGAGGAAGTCTCTCAGCCATCCAATCAACAATTTAAACCACATTATCCAATAAAACACCTTTGTGCAGTCATATAGGATAAAGACTCCGGCCTAAAATTGGGGAAAAGTAGGCACCACCTACCCTCCAGCTTCACAGAATTCTTCTCTATTGCAACCTTCAAAGTTCTGTCCCTCCATTCTGCTGATATTGAGGCTACCATCATGGAACCATCATCCCAGTATTGCCTCATCAAGCATTGTGTGGCAGTCGGAACGTGTCACTCAGTGCATGGCACACTGCTTCATCTTCTAATCCCAGCAGGTGTCCTACTTTATCCATTTTTTTATGGGCTCCAACCAGAACTGTTAGAGGACCCCCAGTAATCTAAGATGGGACCACCTTTGCAGGCAGCCTAGTATAGTGATCCCCTCAATAGTGTTAGTATTCAAAAGAGTAAATTGTGCACCATTTCATTTGCTTCACTCAATTGCTGTTTGAATGCTTGAAATGTGTCTGCAGCCTTTTCCCGCTTTTGCTCCAAGCCTTCACCTGTACTTGCCAAGCCCTCAATTTTTCCCTCCAGTGCTTTCACAGCACTTGCAATGGTGGTTGTTTTCTAAGCCAGATCAGCAAGCAATGCATTCATAGAATGCATGAGGGACATTTCCCATGCTTGAATCCTAATTTATCATCAAAGTCAGCTGCAGCCTTATGCTGGCCCATGCCTTGCACATCATGCAGCAGGAAAAATCCTTGCGCACCTCATTTCAGACATGGTGGACTCCAAGAAAATGTGACTGAGAGGCACAACCAGCAATTTTCAAAGGGTTGTAAGATTGCACCACCCAAAACTGGTAAACTCAAATGAGAATATCCACACCTGGAGTAACAACCCCCAGAAACGGTGCCCGGGAAGAGTTGGGTATAAATTAGACCTGCGTAGTGGCCATCTGCACCTGAGGGGTTTCAAGTCGATAACTTACTATTGAGAGGATGAACAAAAAAGGTTAGATCTTAAGCTGATACGGTTACTGACAGATCTCCGCTGTAGGATTGACTATTGGTTGTCACTACACTTGTCAGTGGCCGGCAGGATCACTATCCTGAAAATGCTGGTACTCCTGCGCTGCCTGTATCTTTTTTAATGTTTGCCATTCCCCATAACGCATGAGTTACTGAAGCAATGGAGGTCGCTGGCAATCGCTATAGTATGGGGCAGGAAGCATAGTAGGGTCAGTATGGACTATGAATCGGGGGCTCAGAGTCCCTGATATCGAGGCCTACTATTAGGCAGCACAGCTCCAGTTTGCAGCGGGTTGGTACAATCTGTAGAACAGTACTGATGGGAGGATGTTGGACGGGGCTTTGGTGGAGAAGACAGCCACAAAGCGACTGTTTGCAAGGGAGTATAGACAGTGGCGGATCCATGCACAGCCAAGATCATCTTACGGGCATGCCAGGAGCCATGCCACTATGGGACATACTGGCATTTCATTGCAGGGACAAATTTATGGGTATGGTTGCATGGAGGACAGGAGGCTGTAGAACGGGGGGAGCTCCCTATGCGGGCGACTCTTTCATCCCCCTGCATCAGACTACTGAACAGTTCGATCTGGGTTGGGGTCAATATCAACACTACTGCACATTGCACCACACAGCCCAGAAAGTTTGGGGTACAGTAACCCACAACTCCAATTGTCCCATACCTTGGAACTGCTGCTCCACACAGACAGTGGCAGAGGAATCATAACACAGGTGTATACAACCCGGTGCAGACACAAAATATCGAATAAAAAATATCGGGTTGCACAAATATCGGGTAAAAAATATCGTGGTTCAGAAATATCGACAGCAAGAATATCGTGGTCAAGAATATCTACTTAAGGTAAGTAATATCGATTTTAAAAATATTGAAGTGTTTAATACCGTTTGCAAAAATATAGTTAAAAATATTGTTTTTTTAATTAATGTTTTGTATTTTAGTATATATTTTATATGTATGTTTTTTGTATAAGAATTGTTTGTATTTTTAATATATGTGTTTCATTTTTAGCAGTTATTAATTAAATGTTTTTATTTGAATTGTGCGTTTTTAGTTCCTTAGCGGGTTGTGGGTTTATAGGGGAATAGGGTGGGAAGTAATTAAATTAAATTAATTGATTATTTTGTATTTATTAATATTTGTTTAATTGAGATTTTATAGTTTTAACTGTGTAAAGTAATTTATTATTAAATAATTAATAATTGGTTAATTAATTTTTATTAATTAATTGGTAATTAATTATGGTAATTGTATAATTAATTTTAGGTGTGTGTTGTGGTGTTTATAGGTGTAAAGGGTGGGAAGTAATTTATTTTTAATCTATGAATTAATAATTGGTTGTTAATTAATTTTAATTAATTAATTGGTAATTAATTATGGTAATTGTGTAATTAATTTTAGGTGTGTTGTGGTGTTTATATGAGTAAAGGGTGGGGAGTAATTTGTGTTTAATATATAGTTAATTAATGTTAATTATTTGATATTTATTTTGAGTAATTGTTAATTTTTGTGTGTGTTTTTACTTTTAACGGGGTAAAGGGGGTATGAAATACATTTTAATTACTTTATTATTAGTTATTAATAGTAATAGTTTTTAATTTAAATCTAAGTTTTAATTGTGTTTTATTATTTTATAGTTTAATTTAGGTGTGTGTTGTGGATAGTATAGTGTTAAAGTGTGTGTAGTCAATTAATGTTTATTCATTTTTTTATTAATAATATTTTTTAATTGATTATTAATTATGTTCATTATGGAAGTAAATTTAACTTAAAATTTCGAAGTGTTTTGTTTTTGATGTGGTGTTATAGGGTAGAAAATAAAAGAAATACATTTATGTATTAATTAATTTTTTGTTTGTAAATATTTTCTAGTTTAAAACAATTATTGTTTTTAATTTTATTTATTATTTTATTTTATTTAATATTTGTAGGTTTTTGTTATATGTAATTAATATTATGTTTTCTGTTTATATATATAATATATTTTATTTTTAAAATATTGTTTATTTATTTGTAGGATTTTTTTAAAATTTGTAATATATATATTTTTTTAACTGTTTGAGTGTGAATAGTAATTTTTGTCTCTCTGCTATCCAACACTTTCCCTAATGTTGCACTCACTGGAGTGGCAATAGTAATTTTGACCTCTTCGCTATCCAGCACTTTCCCTACTGTTGCACTCACTGGAGTGGGAATAGTAATTTTTACCCCTCTGCTATCCAACACTTTCCCTACTGTTGCACTCACTGGAGTTGGAATAGTCATTTTTACCCCTATGCTATCCAACACACTCCCTACTGTTGCACTCCATGGAGTGGGAATAGTAATTTTTACACCTCCACTATCAAGCACTTTCCCTACTGTTGCAATCACTGGAGTGGGAATAATTAATTTTACCCCTCCGCTATCCAGCACTTTCCCTACTGTAGCATTCACTGGAGTGGGAATAGTAATTTTTACCCCTACGCTATCCAACACTTTCCCTACTGTTGCACTCACCGGAGTGGGAATAAAATGTTTTACCCCTCCGCTATCCAGGACTTATCCTACTGTTGCATTCAGTGGAGTGGGAATAGTAGTCTTTACCCCTCCGCTATCCAACACTTTCTCTACTGTTGCACTCTTTGGAGTGGGAATAGTAATTTTTACCCCTCCGCTATCCAATATTTTCCCTACTTTTGCACTCACCGAAGTGGGAATAACATTTTTTACCCCTCCGCTATCCAGCACTTATCCTACTGTTGCATTCAGTGGCGAGGGAATGGTAATTTTTACCCCTCCGCTATCCAACACTTTCTCTACTGTTGCACTCTTTGGAGTTGGAATAGTACATGTTACCCCTTCGCTATCCAACACTTACCCTACTGTTACACTCACTGGGGTGGGAATAGTAATTTTTATCCCTTTGCTATCCAACATTTTCCCTACTGTTGCATTGATTGTATTTTGAAATTTAAGTTTCAATATTTTTTAATAGTTTAATGTTTTAATTTATTATAGATTTTTGTTTTTTTATATTTTAAATCATTAATATATATTTTTATTTTTTAATTATTTTAAACTTTTAATATAAATTAAAAATAATAGTTTATTAATTGTTTTAACGTAAATATATATGTATAAATTATTATGTTTGTGTTTATCTTTTTTATTACGCTTAGTTATATTTTTTTAAAACATATTACATTTATTTAATTTTGTTAAAATTATATTTCATATTTCATATTTTTAATATATATTATTTCCTTGTATATTTATATAAAAGTCGATATTTTATACATCTATAATTTTTACATCGATATTTTTGGGTCGATATTTTTGTACTTACCTGTTTAAGTATAGGAGTCGATATTTTCGTTGTCTATATTTTTTACTCAATAATTTTACCATCGATATTTTTTACATTGATGTTGTCTCAGTGAACCATACGGCCCTAAAGGTGGATATCTGGATCTTCCCTCTCAAGTCCAGAGTAAAATGGGAGATGGACTGTGCCAAAGAATACACTGATGCCCAATGGAACGATACCCTGGCTCTCTTCCATACTATTACAAGTAATGCTCAGTTTGGACAGATATAATTCAATTTCATACATAGATCATATGACACCCAAGCCATGTTACACAAAATTGACCCTGGTAGAGTGCAAAAGTGTCATAAATGCAGCCAGATGGAGGCCACATATTTTAATCCAACGTGGGACTGCCCCCAGGTACTTGCATATTGGATGCTTGCAGTCAATTGCTATCAGAATGAGTCCTAGCTAGATTTACAAAATAATCTGCAAGTCTGCCTACTCGGTATGGGAGCCAGTAACTCCAAAAATAAAATGAAACTTAAGTTTATTCATTTCTCACTGTTACTGGCACGTAGAAATAAACTAAAATTCGGACAGGAACAGTAGCCTCTGTGAATTTCTGGAGCCTGGGGAGGGCAGAGGGGCACAGCTTGGCGTGTGGCTACACATACACCGCTAACTACACTACCACTTGCACCTAACCCGTGAGCATAATACTACGACTGGTGCTCTATATAAAAATGCTGGAAAAACATAAGACTAAATTATCGTTAACCCTTGCTGAAAAATATATTCCAAGAGGATAGAGTCATTTTCATCCCCAGAGACAGACTCAACAGGTACTTAGCAAATTATTTGACACAGACTTGTTACTCCTATTGAATGCGCACTGCTCCAGAATACTCTTCACACGCAGTCTGCTTCATCCACAATCTTCTTGGATATGAACCTAATGCTACTAGCAAACTACTGCGATCTGTAAGCTTAAAGAATACATCTGTAATTCATTTTCCATATAAGTACATAATATGAGATATGTGAACAGCAAGTAAATGTTCGATCAATTCAGTTTACAGGGTTACTTACAGGTGAGCTTACAAAAGAAAAAATAAAGTTTTTCAAGAGGAAACAAGGCAGTAATAGTTAATACAATGTTCAAAAATAAAATGTACCATTCCCTACACACAACATTCAAATTTGATTAAAAAAAAAAGTTACCATGAACCATTGGAGCATTTTACAATATGATCTGAATAGTATGGAGATTTTTCATCTCTAGCCAATCGTTCAAGGAATGGCAGAGCTATTGCATTAAGGTATTATGGAACCTGTGCAACTGAAAATACCGAAGTGGCTTAATGTACATTGTCCAGCAAAGAAAGGGTTAGTTAGAAAGAGCAAAAATCAGACCCAGGCATACTGTACTCGAGTTCTGAGATAGCGAAATATTATCATGAAAATAATCATAATACTAGCCAATGTTAGTTTCAGATCTGTGGACGCAATAGCTCCAGGCACTTTAAATGAATGTCATGATATATCATTTTTTTTAGAAAAGATTGGGAACATTTGAAACCAGGATCATGATGATTTTGACAGAAATCAGTGTTAAGATGGCTGCCGCGAATACTACCCAAATGATTTCACGTTGAATTGAAAGATTTTGATGATGTCATCATACAAGTGACCATGGGATAAACAATGAAAACGGATTATTCCTGTAAATCAATGTTTTCGCATTCTGGCATATAGGTGACAGCGTGCAGGTTGGGAGAAACTTTTTGAAGATGTGTTTAGGATTTGGATATAACATTAACAATTGTTTACGGTCATTGTGGCCCTGTGTAAATTACTAATGTGCTGCTAAATCGATTTATTTTTGAATAACAAACCGATGTACTACGTATAGAAATGTATTCTCAAAATACTTTGGCCCTCATGAGTTTGCTGGAATAGTGGGTTATGTACTACAAGTGGTAAAATTACCCCAGGGTGTAGTATTTACCACATGTGGTAATACCTCCTATTCTGAGTTTTACAGGAAAAGGGTGCTTAACATCTGGGGCTTTTCCCGTGATATATGTCGGCAGGTTTGACCTGCCGGATTTGTCTGGAAAACTGGAAGTGTATGATAATTATCACACAACTCGTAATTCAGATTCCTGTGCAAACACGTTTGTACAGGGATTGGAATTTAGCCCTTAACTCGTAATGAGAATATTTATATTCATTTGAGCTTTTGTAACCTCTGTATTATTTATAAAGAACTGAAGTACTTCAAGGAGGAAACAGATTGGATCAATACATTGGAAGCTCTTTCTTGAAGCACTGCTCGTGCTTGAAATATTTACTTTCAGCAGGGAGGGGGGTGGCCAGGGTCGGATTTAAATCACAATTAGGCCTGGGCACTCCCCAAAAAAGTGGCCCACATTCCCAAATGGTTAGTATTTTTTTTTGTAGCTTTATATAGTGTGAACTCGGTCCCAAGACGTTTGAGCAATTACCATGAGTACCAGCCACATTGCACAAAATCAAATTCATTTTATTTTAGGTAGGGAGATTAAGTGATTTGCCCAGAACCACAGGATGTTGAGCTGAAGCTAGAACTCCAACGTACTTCCCCATTTCCAACGTCAGCAGCTCTGAGACCATAACGCTCCATCATATGCATTTTTGTTCTCCGGGAAAAGAGATCTCACAGCGAGGCCTATGCAAACACTCCCCCACCCCTCCACCAAGGCTTAAAAGACACTGGGGCCGAGATGACAACACCTGGCCCCTAATGAGGCCACTTCTCTTACTAACCTCCTCTTCCTCCCATTATAGCCTTAGGGTATGACCTGGGAGGGGGGGTCAAGAAAAGCACACAGCTGATGCTGCTACTCCAGAGGGGCTTAGGTGAGAATGCCCCCCTCCGGACCACTGCATACTCCCACTCTCCCAACACCTGCCGTGGCCTGATAGTGATGGCCCAGTAGGATAAGTTACTTACCTGTAATCCTAGTTCTCTTCCAGGGGTATCCTCATCAAAGTCATAAGCACATGAATATTCCCGCCCATGCGCGGGACCCCGAAAACACATCACATATATGTGAAAAACCATATATGTAGCTCTATATATATATATCCATATATATATATATATATATATATATATAAAAACACACAATGCAGCCTCCCATAAACATACTGAGCAATGTTGCAAGGAATTCTCATGCACATAAACATATTCCAATAAAGCAGGGAGAAAGAAAACTTTTGAAAACTGTTTTAATATACAGCAGACAACACAATCCTGCAAGGAATAATGAAGAAAACATTGCCAGCACATAGGCTGCATTGTAGAAACATTAGTGTAGAAAGCTGAAAAGCTAACCCACATAAACACTCAGATAAACTGGCACCGTGCCTTTAAGGCAGCCATGACCCCTAGCTTCCCATCATGCCTCAGGGGTGACAGTTAGGTCAGTTGTTCTTTGCGGATATCCGCAGACCTTTTACAAAGAGATGTATGTATCATGTTCACTTGCCCGGGGAGGCGGGTGGGTTGCTTATGACTTTGATGAGGATAGCCCGAAGAGAACTAGGATTACAGGTAAGTAACTTATCCTTCTCTTCCAGGGGATCCTCATCAATAGTCATAAGCACATGAATAGAATAATAAGCCCATCCCCTCATCCTGCGGGCAAGTAAACAGAGTACCATCAAGATACATAAACGCCATAAGGCCTATACAGACTCCAATAGGTTAGCATTGGAACAGATTCCTCAAGGAGGCCTGGCCCACTTGGGTATCTGCTCTGGAGTCAGAATCCAGACAGTAATGTCTGGTAAACGTATGGACCGATTTCCAAGTTGCCGCCTTGCAAATCTCGGCCATCGGTACATTATGTAAGAATGCAATCGTAGCAGCCTTGCCCCTAGTAGAATGAGCTTTAGGGGAGGAAAACAGAGACTTATTTGCTATATGGTATGCCAACTTTATACAAGATACTATCCATCTTGAAATGGATCTTTTAGAAGCTGGGAAGCCTGTTCTAACAGAGCCATAGTTTACAAACAATTGATCAGCTTTTCTAATGGATTTTGTTGCATCCAAATAGAATTTGAGAACCCTCTTGAGGTCTAGCGAATGAAGAAACCTTTCCGCTGGTGTGGATGGACTGGGAAAGAAAGAGGGTAGAGAAATCGTCTGATTAACATGGAACTCCGACACAACCTTAGGTAGGAAGGAAGGGTGAGTTCGCATAACCACCCTATTATGGTGGAAAACCGTATAGGGTTCTTTAGAACAGAGTGCTTGTATCTCACTCACTCTGCGTGCTGATGTAATTGCTACTAGAAAAGCTACTTTCCAAGAAAGGTGTTGTAATGTAGCCTTATGAATGGGTTCAAATGGAGGTCCCATCAATTTAGACAAGACCAAATTCAACTCCCAAGGAGGAGAAGGAGGTCGAACAGGGGGATAAACCTCTTTCAACCCCTGCAGGAAGTCCTTGACCACCTGAAGCTGAAAGAAAGAAGGCTGGTTAGGTGATTTACAATATGCTGTGATAGACGCCAAATGCACTTTAATGGAAGAATATTTCAAACCAGATTTGGCCAAATAGAGCAAATACGGCAAGATTACCTCCTCTTGCCCGTTAATTGGACTCCAATCATTACGGATACACCTCAAGTAAAAGCTTTTCCACTTTAGAGAGTATGAGGATCTTGTGGAAGGTCTCCTTGACTCCCTTAAAATGTCCATGCAGTCCTGAGGGAGGTTCAAATGTCCATACTGCAGGACTTCAGGAGCCATGCTGTCAAGCTGAGCGAGGGAAGGCTGGGGTGCAGAATCTTCCCTCCCATTTTGGTGAGAAGGTCCGGCCTGCACGTAAGTCTCCGATGCGGGCAAACCGAGAGTTGCAACAGGTCCGGATACCACCATTGGCAAGGCCAGTCCGGTGCTATGAGTATCATCCTCATTCTGGATCGCAGAAGTTTGGCCACCACCTTCGGAATTAGAGGGAGGGGTGGAAAGGCGTATGCAAACGTCTCTGACCAATCTATCAAAAGAGCATTCCCTCTCGTTCCTGGTCGGTAAAACCTGGATGCGAAGGCATGGCATTTTCTGTTTTGATCGTCTGCAAAAAGGTCGATGAAAGGATGACCCCATTGATGAAAGATGTCTGCCACCACTTCGTCGTTGAGCACCCAGTCTTCTTGCTCTGGGAAGTGACGACTGAGGGCGTCTGCTCGCACGTTCTGCTCTCCCAGCAGATGGATTGCCGTGATCGATAGGTTCCTGGCTAGCAGCCAGTGCCAGATCGCCTGGGATTCGAGAGACAGAGGGCGAGAGCGTGTTCCACCTTGTCTGTTCAAGTAATACATGGTGGTTGTATTGTCCGTTTGCACTAGGATCGATTCGAGCTGAATTGACGGTTGAAAAGCTTTGAGGGCTAAATGAACCGCCCGCAGTTCCAGCATATTGATGTGATACGTCTGTTCTCTGTTGGTCCATCTGCCCTGAGTTTGCAGATGATCCAGATGCGCTCCCCAGCCCTGAAGTGATGCATCCGTGATCAGGGATTGTTCTGGCAGAGGTTGGTGAAAAGGGACTCCCACCAGCAGGTTCTGTGGTTGCAGCCACCAGAGAATGGACTTCTTTGCTGCAGGAGAGAGGATAATCCGGTCGCTCCACTGACCCGAGGATTGATCCCATTTGTCCTCGAGATCTTGCTGTAACGGTCTCATCCTCAATCTGGCGTTGGGTATGAGAAAAATGCACGAGGCCATCGAACCCTCAGAGAAGCCACCTGTCTTACTGACGGCTGATGAGCCTGAAGGATGATGTTGCCATGTCTTTCATTGATGACAATCTCTCCTCCGAAGGAAACACTTTTCCGAGGTCGGAGTCGAGGTTGGCGCCCAGATAGTGGAGTGATTGAGTTGGGTGAAGGATCGACTTGTCCAGGTTGACATGCAGGCCTAAGCGCTGAAGGAGATCTAGGCAGGTGCGAAGGTGTTCCTGCACCATTTGAGGAGAGGGTCCCTTCAACAGCCAGTCGTCCAGGTATGGATATACGAACAGGCCTTGGCGATGTAATGCTGCAGCTACTACTGCCATGCATTTGGTGAATACCCTCGGAGCTGATTTTAGGCCGAAGGGTAGGACTTTGAACTGGTAATGCCTTGTTCCCACCATGAATCGCAAGAACTTGCGATGTCGTGCTGTGATTGGGATGTGAAAATATGCATCTTGGAGATCCACTGAACACATCCAATCGCCTTTCCTTAGATGTGGAAATATTTGGTGGAGCGCCAACATCCGAAACTTTTCCTTTTTGATGGACTTGTTCAGAGAACGTAGATCCAGAATTGGTCTGAACTTGTTCGGTTGATCTTTTTCTGAACAAGGAAGTATCGTGAGTACACTCCCTTCCTCTCTGTGCTTGAGGGACCTCTTCTATTGCTCGTTTTCGAGAAGGGTCGACACTTCCTGACGCAGGAGGTCTATATGTAGATGACGAGATTTCACAGGAGGAATGTCTCTTGGGGACGTCCAAAAACGTAGTGTGTACCCATTTGTTAGTATATTTAGCACCCACTGATCTTTGGTTATGTTGCGCCACTCTTGAATGTAACTAGAGATACTTCCTCCCACTGGAGTGTGCAACGGTGCTAGAGGAAGCAGAAACTCATTGCTTCCCTGGAGTTTTTGATGCGGAGGACTGCTGTTGATGTCCTCCTCTTCCTCTCGAGGAACGGCGGCCTTGATACTGGGATTTGCCCTGTTTGTTTTTTGACCATTGAGGGGTTTGAACCCTCTGTTGGTAGTTTTTCCGATTGTAGGGCCGGTATCTCTTCCTAAATACCTTTTTCTTCTCTAGGCCCACAGCCTTTAAGGTGTCCAACTCGGCCTTCATCCTCGCCATTTCTTCGTCTGTGTGTGCACCAAACAGTGAAGTGCCAGAAAAAGGGAGATTCAGGATGCGTTGTTGTGCCTCCGGTTTTAACGCTGTGAGGCGCAGCCAGGAAGATCGTCATGCACATATGCCATGTGCATACGAGTGAGCCGCCAGGGACGCACCATCTGCTGCAGTGCTGATTACCTGGTTAGCCACCAGAGCACCTTCGTGAAGGATTTCAGAGAAGTCCTGTTGATCCTCCTTTGGGAGCTTGTCCTTGAAGCGCTCCAGTGAGTCCCATAGTGACCTGTCATAACGACCCAGCAGAGCCGCAGCGTTGGACACTTGCAGAGAAGACGCTGCAGAGCCACAAGCCTTCCGTCCCCAAGAGTCTTGTGCTCTACTCTCTTTATCCGGAGGAGCGGAGGAGGAAGATGCAACCGCATGCGTCTTTTTCCCTGCTGCAATAATAACAGAGTCCGGAGGTGGATCCGATCTAAGGAAAAGAGGATCCGATGCAGCTGGCTTATATTTTTTAAGAATCCGAGCTGGAGCTGTTTTAGCCGATGCTGGAGCGAGGAAGAGATCCATTACCGGCTCGATGATACCAGGGACCAAAGGAAGCAATGGTCTAGTCGCAGACCTTTGGTGGAGAGTCTCAAAAATGATGGACTTGGTTGTCTGAGGAGCTGACATGGTGAAGCCCAGCTTCTGAGCCCCTCTGGTGAGAACATCATGAAAAGTGTTCACATCATCAATAGGCGACACTCTGGAGGGAGGACTATCCGTCAGGGTAGGTGAGTAATCCCTTTGGATGAATGTGTCGAAGAGGAAGACCAAGACGGTGTACGCCGCCTCTTGCGATGTCCCTGAGACGACCTGCGTTCAGGGGATCTGCCTCGGTGCTCCCTGGCCCGAGTGGTGGGTGATCTGTCCACTTCCTGCACAAGGCGCTGCAATGGTGATCTGTGCAGCGGACTGGAGTAGTTCGTAGGCCATTGAGCGTGACCTGCGGGCCCCGTCTGCCAATGATGGAGAGGTTGAAGCCATCTGGGAGAGAGATGGATGGAAGGAGATCGCTGTCTCCTTGGAGAACCTCCTGGCGGCGGTTTTGTAGGCTCCTGCGAGTGAACAGAAGCACTGCGTGATGACGCAACCGTCTGGGGTGAGCTCCAAATGGAGTGAGGACTCTCTGCGGCTTCTGGAGCGTGATCGGCGTCTTGATGAGCGATGTGACGTCGATGGGGTGTGTCTCGACGTCGACCTGCTCTGTGTCACCATCACTGGTGAGTTTCTCCTCGACGTCGACCTCTCAGTGTGTCTGGAGCCCATAGACCTCGCCTTCGACGTTGAGCGTGCAGGAGACCTCAACGATGAGCGGGTAGACGGAGAAAACCTTCTCGACGTCGATCTTTCTCTCGACGCGGACCTTCTCGCCGTTGACGGAGACCGCCGTCTCGACGTCGAACGACGTTTGGTATCTTTTACTCTTGGTCTTGACGTCGAATACCTCGCCGTCGGAGAGGATCTTGCCTTCGATGTCGAACGCCGCCTGGACGACGACGGAGGCAATGAGTGTCTAGCCTCAGGTGCCGAGACGTGTCTCGACGTCGACTGTCATCTGGGTGACGTCGACTGAGATGCTTGCTTCGACGCCGAACGCTGGAGACCCTGCGACGGCGGAGCCTGTCTCGACGTCGAACGCCGCATCGACGGCGACGACGGAGATCTGCCTCTCGACGCTGGGCGAGCCCGCACCAACGGAGAACGACTCCTCAACGCCGATCGTCGCCCGGTTGACGACGGCGGAGTATTCGACGTACCTGCGTTCTTCGACGACGACCGGTGTTCTCTTGCGACGTTTTCGTTGCCGATAAAGGGATTTGAGGCGCCGAGCCCGACGCCGATGGAGAGCATACTGGAATCTTACTTCTAGATGAGCTCTCTTTCCTCTTCTTCATCGGAGGCTTATCTCTAGAAGGTGATTTTCTCTTCTCAGCCAGTCCATGGAGACGAATCCTTTCCCTGTCCTTTAGAGTTCTGTTGGACAGCAGCCGGCAATGCTGGCAGGATTTAGGATTATGTTCAGAAGGAAGGCATAGAATACAGACAGGATGGAAGTCTGATTTAGCCTTCTTCTTGCCACAGGAAGGGCAAGGGTCAAACAGAGAGGGCATTCTGCTGAAAAAACAATGCTCAACTCTCTAAAAACAGTAGAGAAATACTTCAACACCAAAAGGACGTCGAAGTAAGAGGTTTTTGTCTCAAAAATTGAAGAATTTTCTGACAGAAAATCAGAAAAAGAGGTAGAGCTGAAGTAACCAGGGTCCTGACAGAAGGAGCTGGAAAGAACAACTGACCTAACTGTCACCCCTGAGGCATGATGGGAAGCTAGGGGTCATGGCTGCCTTAAAGGCACGGTGCCAGTTTATCTGAGTGTTTATGTGGGTTAGCTTTTCAGCTTTCTACACTAATGTTTCTACAATGCAGCCTATGTGCTGGCAATGTTTTCTTCATTATTCCTTGCAGGATTGTGTTGTCTGCTGTATATTAAAGCAGTTTTCAAAAGTTTTCTTTCTCCCTGCTTTATTGGAATATGTTTATGTGCATGAGAATTCCTTGCAACATTGCTCAGCATGTTTATGGGAGGCTGCATTGTGTGTTTTTATATATATATGGATATATATATATAGAGCTACATATATGGTTTTTCACATATATGTGATGTGTTTCCGGGGTCCCGCGCATGGGCGGGAATATTCATGTGCTTATGACTATTGATGAGGATCCCCTGGAAGAGAAGGAGGAATGATACTGTTTCTGGGCCGTGGCAGCCACACAAGGCAGGGGGCCGAAGTGAGAATACCCTAAGGGCCAGAACAACACCTGGCCCCCGGCCTCACTTTGACAGCACGGCAGGGGAGTGCCCATAATACTGACAACACTTTAAAGTGGTCTGGCGGGGACCGGGGTAGACAGCCAGTTTCTCTGGGCCAGGTTACAGAGGCTCTAAAAAACCAGCCCACAGATGACCCTGAGGCACCGGCCCATCACCCAATGCCCGACTGCCCACCTTCCCAAGCCGACGCAGAGGGTGGCCAAGAAAGCGGAATGGTGAGACGCATCTGGCTGTCACTCCTGCGAGCAATCTATTTTCTATGTAACCATCATGTCTGCAAGAGCAGGGAAACGTGTCCGGCTGACTGACAGAGACCTGAGGGCCTTGTGAACCCCGCCGCCGCTAATCCAACTTTGGAACCTCATGATGAGTAGGAAGGTGTGGAGAATTGCTGCAATAAAGAAGGCTGTCTAAAGGGGGCAGTAAGATCCTCCCACCAGAGCAGGAGGAGTAGGAGAAAACACAAGAAACCACAATGGCAGGCCTGACCGCTATCACAACCACTGTGACTCATTGGATGCCAACCCCTATTCCACTGCCCCCTGGCACAGTGAGTATAGATTGTTTAGTCCAGGGAGGAGTTGGTTGGGAGATTGCCTACTGGAAGAGCCGCAAGCAGTGAGGTGCCTACTGGAAGACCCGCAAGCAGTGAGGAAAATACCCCAAGGGGAGGAGTGAAGACTGCCTTCTAACGCTTCTCCTGCTAGGCAGAGGGTGCTGCACCGGTGTCAGACGTGCTGCCCAGTTTTCTGAGAAAACATGGTCACTCTTGATGCTATGACCAGGTCCCCATGAGCCTCCATGGAGTGGACCAAAGAGCCTGCCATGTTCTTGAATGACCTGGATCATAAGAGAAAACCTCCTTAAAATCCCAGCCCTTTGCGACATATTAGGGATCAGTCACCCACCCAGGGTCTGGTGACTACATCGAGCGGGACGAAACCTGTTGGATACGAGTGGCGAGTAGGCCACGGCGAGGGAACGCTCTTCATTTCCCCTAAGAAGAAGAAAGCCTCACATGGTGGCCTCCTTACCTACTTAGACAGACCCCAGCCAAAACCTGCGACACCTGAAGACATCACCCTTGACTCCACCATGGCTCTTACCAAGGCTGATCTGCTGGATAGTCTCTGCACTTTCAAGATCGAGCTCCACAATGAACCACAACAAGAGCTTAATAGCAGATGAGCTAAACTGAGCTCGGACCTTGGAGCCAAAATAACAGAACTGTGAACAGATGTGGATTCAGTGGGACAATGGTTCCTAGGGATGGAAGGATGCCTTGAGAACGTAGCGACGGACCAATCCAGAGATGCGCCATACTGGAAGATCAACTTAAAGGTGCCATTAAATAATTGGAAGACCTCGAGAACCACCTGAGGAGAAAGAATCTTCGGCACAAGGGACTTAGTGAGGAGGTTCTTAATGCAAATCTCGAACCCTTCATGATGGGAATGCTCTCGTCTCTACTGGGCGACAACCCCCCTGAAATATGGATTGCCAGAATACATCGAACAGGCTCTAGGAGGCAACTGCAGCAGCAGAGACTTCCTACAGGGAGCTAGAAGGGCAGGAGATGTGAGTTTCCAAGACTACCAAAGGGGATAATGGACGGAGCGTTGAGCTAATCAAACACTCACCCCCAGTCAACTGATCTGGGTTTAATCCATCATCATTCTTTAGCTCACTCCACCACCCCAGTTCAGACATGGCCATATGCAAATCAGTCTGACCCTGTGCCTCATGGGAACAGTCCAGCCCGAACTGCCAAGCCAGGTCTTCCCTGGACCGGAAACAAGCATCCTGGGACCGGTTTCTGGCTATTCAGCCGTCATCAGCCAGGCTAGCTTGAATCCAGTGGCAAAGTGAGCAAGGGACCCACGTCTGGGCATACCCTGCCAACTTAGGGCGAACATAGCAAAACCAAAGGGGATGATGGACGGAGTGTTTGAGCTAATCAAACTCTCACCCCCAGTCCAACAGTCCAGCAGTTCGGGCTGGACTGTTCCCATGAGGCACAGGGTCAGGCTGATTTGCATATGGCCATGTCTGAACTGGGGTGGCGGAGTGAGCTAAAGAATGATGATGGATTAAACCCAGATCAGTTGACTGGGGGTGAGTGCTTGCAATGTTCAACACTCCGTCCATCATCCCCTTTGGTTTTGCTAAGTTCGCTCTAAGTTGGCAGGGTATGCCCAGACGTGGGTCCCTTGCTCACTTTGCCACTGGATTCAAGATAGCCTGGCTGATGAGGGTTATGAACCCGAAACCGGTCCCAGGATGCTTGTTTCCGGTCCAGGGAATACATGGCTTGGCAGTTCGGGCTGGACTGTTCCCATGAGGCACAGGGTCAGACTGATTTGCATATGGCCATGTCTGAACTGGGGTGGCGGAGTGAGCTAAAGAATGATGATGGATTAAACCCAGATCAGTTGACTGGGGGCGAGTGCTTGCAATGTTCAACACTCCGTCCATCATCCCCTTTGGTTTTGCTAAGTTCGCTCTAAGTTGGCAGGGTATGCCCAGACGTGGGTCCCTTGCTCACTTTGCCACTGGATTCAAGATAGCCTGGCTGATGAGGGTTATGAACCCGAAACCGGTCCCAGGATGCTTGTTTCCGGTCCAGGGAATACATGGCTTGGCAGTTCGGGCTGGACTGTTCCCATGAGGCACAGGGTCAGACTGATTTGCATATGGCCATGTCTGAACTGGGGTGGCGGAGTGAGCTAAAGAATGATGATGGATTAAACCCAGATCAGTTGACTGGGGGTGAGTGCTTGCAATGTTCAACACTCCGTCCATCATCCCCTTTGGTTTTGCCAAGACTACTCCTGCACAATCTTTCAGGACGTCTCCCAACTGACATTTCACCGTCAGATTACATTCCGCCTGATAACCCAGAGGTTCAGAGAAGACGGCATCCGCTACAGATGGGCCTACCTCTTCTGCCTTTTCTTTGAAATGGGAGACAAATGTCAAACTGTCACGGAAGTACCGCTTGCGGAGGCCCTGCTAGGCAGGCCATGCGGATAGTATCTCAGAGAACTCACAGACAATAAATTTGAGCTCAAGACCACCCCGAATGGGGGAACAAAGTTGAAATCGCACATGGAACCGGAATGGAAATCACCTGCCTGGGAAAGGCCGGGAACGATCCCCAGAATTGGCCTGCAGAGACGGGGCTGGGAGCTGCCTGAAGGAGGGCAGGTTTGTGGGCTTTGTAATTGCCATAGGGGATCAAGAATGGCTCCAGCCTTGCTGGAGTCCCACACCCTAAACGAAACAATGAAAATGAATACTTTCTGCTGCACACCCACTATACGAAGCCCATGGCAAAAATAGTAGTAGTCAGGTACCACTGGTGCTGGTTTAAAGAGGGCTATATTTACTCAAAGCTCACTGAGGAGCTGCCTGGTGACCTATGAGCCCGTGGTAAGGCAGGGGACTAAATTCCAGCTCAATGAGGTGGACAACTCCCACCAGTTTATCCCTGCTATAACTGATACGAGTACAAGGAGGGTATGTGACTGAGATATTGACTGGCCATGCAGAAGGAGAAGGGAGGCCCAGAGATTTCTCGCTTGTGGACTGGCAATACCCAGATAGACCAGGTCCAGTCAAGGAGTTGTCGGATCTGCCGGATAGGAGGGGCCTCCCTGCCCCCCCCCCCCCCATTCGCTGCCCTCAACACCGACCCTCAATGGAGGGTGGCTGTCCTCCCCTGATCCTGCTAACTTCATGTTTTCTTCTCATTCTTTATTTTTGGTTTATTTCCTTATTCTGGAGTGTTACATGCTCACTGTTTGGGAGGGAGGCAACAATGGAGTGTCCACCATGGCAAAGCCTCTATGCAGATATAAAACACTCCTGATTTTACAGACTATCATTCCCAACACGAACACACAGGGACTGAACTCCCCTAACAAATGGGGGACTATCTGGCGAACACTCCAAGATTCCAATCCTGACTTATATGCTTCCAGGAAACCCAACTCCTACGGAAAGACCAGGGAAAACTTAAACACACTTAAACACACTGCATACCAGACTCTTATCACTCTTCAGCTAACTCTAAACAACGGGGAGTAGCGATTTTCCAGAGACGAAATATCCCTCTGTTAGTCTCATGGGTTAAACCGGATAAAGAGGGCAGATATCTCATTCTGTTGGGTGAGCTGGAGGGATGATCCCTCACATTAGCCATGGTATATCCACCTAATATGGTCCAGGACCTATTTCTTGTAGGCTTTCCTGGAGGACATGGTAGGAGTGGGCTGGGGGAATTATCCTTACTGGAGAGTTTAATTTGGTATGGGGCCCACAAAGGGATGGGGAGAGGAGGTACCGGGCACACACAATAGCCTTTTCCATACGGCTGAAGACAATCATGGAAGAGCTAGGCTTGAGCGATGACTGGCGAGAGACACCGCCTTCACATTTTACTCGTATGTTCATCAAACTCATTCCCATATCGATTACATACTATTGAGTAACCCAATTATCAGCATGATCCGTGCAGCAGAGATTGGACCCATCTCGGTCTCTGACCACGCTTTGTCTCAATTTGACTAGATTTGGGGACACAGAGGCACCCACAGTGCTGGCCACTTTGCCCTTCCATGATGAGAGAACAAGTTAACAGAGATGAAATAGGACAACACATAGATGAATGAAGACTAATGATGAGTGGCATATGTGTCTTCAATGCAAGGGATCTGTGAAACTGAAAACAGCCCACAAATGGAAACAAACAGAATGGCCAGCACTCACCCAGTGGTATCCTAGACTGTGGAATATACTTGCTATGGAACGATTGATGCTTAATACGCAGAGACCCCGCTACTATTTTTAGACAAATGGAAGCCAATGTACATCCAACTGAGTGGGGGGGTGGGCTAGCTCAACCCTTCCATCCCGGTGGAAGGCTTTGAGCCGGTTTGACTGAATCCGACAGACGAGCTATTACCACCAGTACTCATGGATACCGGAGTTGGGAGAAATCTCATATAGTCTGTTTGTCGGTGTGGAGGACATGTTCTGGAGCGATATTAAGGGTAAACGTAAGGGGAGGGCTCAGCTTTCTGTAGTTGAGGATGGCAGAAAGTAGGGAAGGTACATAGTGAGTATAGGGACCAAGATACGATGTAATCAGACAGACTCCCTACAAGATTGAACTAATGTGCTTTCTGTAACCATAATTTGCATTTGCATGTTGCCTATGCTTATTGTCATTCAAAAAGTTGCAAAACTTTAATAGATGTCTCAACTGTACCTGAACATTTTAATAAAAAGAGTAATAAAAAAAAGAAAATATTTATTTTCAAGGAAAAAAGTGATGTACACAGATCTTCAAAAACTATTGTGTGAGATTTGGGTAGTTCCTCTATGGTGTGTACCTTTTTCCAAGGTCATTCCTTGGAAGTATTCACCAGGTTAACCTGGAAGTCCTTGTTAAGCTGCTAAGCTGTACTCGATAGAGAGTTCCTGCAGTTCAGTCTTAGAACTTTTGCAGTCTAGACACCTTGCCATTGGGTAAATGAGTACAAAACATTTCTTAAAGTTTAGATATATGCTCTCCCTGCTAGAAACACCATGCAGTTCATTACAGTGCTCCTAAGAGTGTAAACTGCCTGTTGCTGGATACACACCTAGCGTTCCTATGGTGGTGTTTTATGAAATGCATGGAAGAAGCTACGTTTGTACACACCTGAAAGAGCGCCACCCTGCTGACAATGTTGAAGTTGACATCAACAGCGATATCCAGTCTCATTTTGTCAGGAAGCTGCACCATCAGCTCGGTCTCATCTGCGAAAAGGTGAAAGTGTTAACTTAGACAGCGGATACAACCAGTGCTGTACTTACAGTGGGTTTTACTGAAGCTGAGGTTAAAGTGCCTCGCTAGCTCAGTGATCTCCTGTGACAGGCATGACAAAATGCGTCTGTACAAAGTCTGCTGCTGTGCATGTGCCCTCAGATACTAGAAGAACGTAACAGTTTGGTTAGTTATAAGGCTAGATGAGTGAAACATGCTGCAGGAACAACACACTTCATAACAAGCTGAAAGCATTGAGTTAACCTACTAGCGGGCTTGGTGTGTAGATCATATGGCTACTGGACTCGGTCCTTGGCGAGTCATTATGTGAATCTTGACACTGACACTCTGAGCCCGAGCAGTGCAATTGATGTTAACAGTAACACATTTATGGGCATACACTGTGGTACCGGGTATGAAGCCTAGGACTACACTATTGAGTGAATCCTGTCATTATTTTGGAGGAGGTGAATCATAGCCACAGTCATGCGTTGGATGGGAATGTTGCAACTGCTCTGCAGTTTTGAAACCTAGAACCAGTCATGCTCTTGGTGTCAAATCTGGCGCACGGTTTGCTGGATGTTATACATGTTGCAACTAAACTAAGCATAAAAGTATGTATATGTATTAGTTGTTAATTCTGTCACTAGTACAGTGTCCAATCCATTGAACACACCTGGAGCATGTAAAGCCAGTCACAATTGCAGACAGTTTATTTTCTTGTCCATGATCCCCTGATACTTTGCGAAAAGGATTTAAAGCGTGTCTATTGTGTATGTTGGCTGCAGACCATTGCATGTACAGGATTGAGTGCTGGGGGGACTCCAGGTGGATTTGGTTTTGGAATTTTCTGTGCTGTTTTTTAGCGCAGTACCCTACACGTTTTGTCACATGCAGGTGAATTTACACTTGCAACTGGAACAAAAAATTGTATTAATACTAAAAGGCAATCCATTTGTTACAGCCAGAAATAACAGTCAAACATTTTTTTTTTTTTTTTAAATAAACAAGTATTTTATTTCAAAAGAGTAAGCCTTTCTTAAATAGCCTGGTGAAAGAGAATTCCTAAGTTTAGACTTTGGTAACACAGAATCGCCAGCCAAATGATTAGAGCCTCACTGACTAAGGTGTGTGTTTGTCTTTGTTGTGTCATGAGAAGGTGTTGATTGGCGTAGTAATGGATTACAGTACACTATAGAGAGGTGGCTCTGGTGTACAGCAGGTGGTGCTAAGGACAATCAATCATTGTCACTTGGGGGAGTAGGATCTTCAGCAGTGTCACCATCATCACGGTCTGACATATTGTGAAGGTTTTTCTTGAACAATTTAGTGGCCTGTTTGGGGTTGGTGAACACGTCAACCTACCTTTAATTGTGATTCAGAGCTTGGCTGGGTAAAGCAGCGCATATTGGATATCTGCCTTTTGTAGTATAGTTTTTATCCAGAGACCAAGGTGGTCTATGCTGTCTGTGTTTGCGAAGACGTTCTTTCATCGAGTCTAGTCAGTCAGTGAGTTTGACTATCTTTGATTCTATTGTTGCCAGGCTTTGCTTTGTCTGTAAGTAGTGTTCGTAAGTCTTGTTCATCAGACAGATCTTAGCTCGGCTAGGACTGGGTGCCTTCCAGTGGTGGATCATTCTCAGTAGGCATAGTCAAATGTCTGTTCTCAGAGGCTTTGATTGCTTGGGGGTCATGCTTGCCATGTCGCAGACATCAGTATACTCTAAGCGCACGTTGACATAGAAAGTGGAAAGTTTGGGGCATAGTCAAACGTCTGTTCTCAGAGGCTTTGACTGCTTGGGGTCATGTTTACTATGTCGCAGACATCAGTATACTCTAAGCGCATGCTGACATAGAAAGTGAAAAGTTTGTGGCCTAGTCAAATGTCTGTTCTAAGAGGCTTCGACTGCTGGGGGGTCATGCTTGCCATGTCGCAGGCATCAGTATACTCCAAGAGCACGCTGACATATAAAGTGGAAAGTTTGGGGCCTAGTCACACGTCTGTTCGCAGAGGCTTCGACTGCTGGGGGTCATGCTTGCCATGTCTCAGACATCAGTATGCTCTAAGCACACGCTGACATTCAAAGTGGAAAGTGTGAGGCCTAGTCAAACGTCAGTTCCCAGAGGCTTCGACTGCTTGGGGTTATGCTTGCCATGTCACAGACATCAGTATACTCTAAGCGCACGCTGACATAGAAAGTAGAACGTTTTGGACCTAGTCAAAGGTCTTTCTCAGAGGCTTCGGCTGCTTGGGGTCATGCTTTCCATGTCGCGGACATCAGTGTACTTTAAGTGCACGCTGAGAAAGAAAGTGGAAAGTTTGGGACCTAGTCGAACGTCTGTTCTCAGAGGATTTGATTGCTTGGGGGCATGCTTACTATGTCTTAGACATCAGTATACTCTAAGCGCACACTGACATAGAAAGTAGAAAGTTTGGGACCTAGTCAAACGTCTGTTCTCAGAGGCTTTGGCTGTTTGGCGTCATGTTTGCCATTTTGCAGACATCAGTATACTCTAAGCGCACGCTGACATAGAAAGTGGAAAGTTTGGGGTCTAGCATAATTCTGCATAATATTCTGCACAGAGGTTTCCTATCTAAATCCAAATAATTTGTGCAGCCCAATGTCCTGTCTCATGTGGTAAGGTATTTTATTGTGATATCACAAAGGTTTCTTATAGCAGACTGTGGTGTTTGATAGCATCAGGCAACAACAAATGGATTTGCTGCTAGGAAATTCAGAACTAATTGGCCCAGAATTACTAAGTGTGTCTGCTATCCAGTCCAAAGCGGGTCCTGCCTTGACCCACCAATAGGCCATCAGGCATGGTGCCAAAGAGAAAAAAGAGGGGAGCATGAGCAGACCTGCCCCAGATGGGGGCAATCCAAGGCAAGCAGGGCAAGCCTACCATCAACCTTCATGATGAGCGGCCCGGTCTCTCGTCTTACCATTCCTGCAGGGGTTCCTCAGCATAGATATCTAGGAGTGCCATGCTGTAATGCACTGCGTCTCTCTCCCAGAAATGGCTAGCCCGCATGTCGGAGATGAAAGCTGCCTGACCTGACCAAAGCAGGTCTTTCATCTGGTCAGTTACCTCCGGGGCGGCCAGTATCATAACTCTCCCTGTGCGGCTTGCAGTCTCAGGAAAGCCATCAGGTCGGCTCTGAAAGGCGATTAAACATGCACAGGGTGGACCCAGTAACCCTCAAAATCTGGGTCTATTTCATATAGAATTCCAGAAAGATTCTGTCAAACAAGTTACTTACCCTTGGTAACACTTTATCTGGTAGAGACTCTATCTAGCCGCAGACTTCTTACCTTAGAATTGCCCCCAGGCGTCAGACTGGATCCGGAAATGTTTCTGTGAGTAGGACCCATGCGCGCAGTTATGTGGCGTTGTTCGGCTTCACGAGATGTCGTCGGCATCGTCTGCACTGGAAGTGATGTGCACAGTGCCTATATAGGCACCACCCCAGTGAGCTGATGTTAGTTTTATTTTTGCGACTTAATACAGCAGGAGTGCAGAGCCACAAAGAACACTGTCCTCTGGTGTGGAAGACTAGGGCCCTGAAGGGGAACAGCACTGACCCTAGAATTCTGTTTGCAGAACAGGGAGGATGGGTGGGTCGGTAAGGAATCTGCAGCGAGACAGAGTCTCTACTAGATAAGGCGGTACTGAAGGTAAGTAACTTGTTCATCTGATAGAGACTTCTAGCCGCAGATTCCTTACCTAAGAATAGATACCCAAGCAATACCACCCAGGAGGTGGGTCTGCGGAACAAATCTGCCCTAGAAAATCCTGCAGGACGAAAAAGGGCAAAGTGCTCATCCCAATGGACCTGACTGGCCAGGAAGTAGTGGTCGGTGAACTGGTGCAGGGAAGCCCACACAGCTGCCTGGCAGATGTCCAGGACCGAAACTCTGCATGCTAATGCAGTTTTCGCAGCCTTAGCTCTGGTGGAATGACCACGCAAACCCTCGGGAGGTTGCCTCTTTGCCAGTGCATAGCAGATTTTAATGCAGAGGATGAGCCAGGGAGAGATGATCCATTTCTGCACACCCTTTACCTTCTTGGCTCCAACATAAACCATGAAGAGTTGGTCATCCACCTGGAAATCTTTCATGCGGTCAAGGTAGAACAACCACCCTCTTTTTGGCTTCAGTCGATGGAGTCACTCCTCTTTCTTAGAGGGATGCGGTGGAGCATAAATGGCAGGCAGGGTGATGGACTGGCCTACATGAAAGGGAGTGACAACTTTCAGCAGAAAGGAAGCTCTAGTGCGAAGAACCAGTTTGTCAGGAATGATGGTTAGGTATGGAGGCTTAGATGACAAAGTCTGAAGCTCACTGACCCTCCAGGCAGATTTTATTGCCACTAGGAATGCCGTCTTGATGGTAAGGAGCCTGAAAGGACAGTTATATAGCCGCTCAAAGGGAGTGTACATCAGAAATGTAAGTACGAGATTGAGGTTCCACTGAGGCATGATAAAGGGTGAAGGTAGAAACATATGTTGAAGACCTTTCAAAAACCTTTTTACAACAGGGGATTTGAACAGGGATGGCTGATCTGGCAATCGCAGAAAGGCTGAGATGGCAGAAAGAAAGCCCTTTAAGGTGCTCAAAGCAGAGCCCTGCTAGGCAAGAGAAAGAATAAACAGAAGGACCTGGGAAAGGGGAGCAGAAAGAGGGTCAATTTGCATTTCTGCACACCATGCCACAAACTTGCTGCAGCGGCAGGTAAAACTGTCTTGGTGGAGGGACGTCTGGCTGCCAAGATAACATTGCAGACTTCGGCCAGAAGGTCGAAAGTTGTTAACAGTCGCCGCTCAATCTCCACGCGTGAAGGTGAAGAGTTGACCGGTTCGGGTGGAGAACCGTCCCCTGCTGCTGTGACAGAAGATCCTCCCAAAGAGGCAGCCTGATCGGAGGACCGATGGCTATGTTCAACAGCTTGGGATACCAAAAATCTCCCAGCCCAGTCCAGAGCCGCAAGGATGACTTGGGCCAGATCGTTCCTGATCTTCTTGAGAACTCTGGGCAGGAGTGGTATGGGTGGAAAGGCGTACTAAAGGCCTGAGCTCCACTCAAGATGAAAAGTGTCTCTGACCTAGAGCCGCCTTGGAAACTCCAGTGTGCAGAAGGGCTGACATTGCGCGTTCTCGACGGTGGCAATGAGATCTAACCAAGGTACTCTCCACTGCTGAAAGAGACCTTGCACCATCTCCGGATGGAGAAGCCATTCGTGATCCACTAGGTATTTTCAGCTGAGTTTGTCCACCCTGGCGTTCAGAGAGCCTGCCAGGTGTTGAACCAACAGGGATATGCCCTGACGTTCCAGCCAGGTCCAGAGGCACAGGGCCTTTCGACAAAGGTTCCATAACCCCACCCGCCCTCTTTGTTGCAGTACCACATGCTGGTGGTGTCGTGCGTGAACACCTGCACTGGCCTTCCACTGATGGAGGGTAGAAAGGCTTTTAATGTCAGTCGAATTGTCCGGAGCTCCAGTAGGTTGAGGTGTAGTCCGGATTATGCCGGAGACCAGAGGCCTTTGTTCTCCACCTCTCCCAGATGGCCGCCCCATACCAGTAGTGACGCATCTGTCACCACTGGTTGGGGAAGGGAGAGGGGTCTGCCACTGAACCAATCGTGGTACGTTAACCACCACTACAGATCTTTTGCAGTTCCCTCTGAGATCTGGACCATGTCGGAAAGATTCCCCTGAAGCTGCACCCACTGGAACTTCAGGTCCCATTGCAGAGCCCACTTATGCCAGCAGGCATGTGTCACAAGCAGGATACAGGAGGCCATGAGGCCCAGCAACCTCAGAATCAGTCTCACTGAAACCCAGGATAAAGGCTGAAACATCGGTATCATAGTCTGAATATCCTGGATTCGCCGTTCTGGAGGAAAAGCCCAAAACTGTACCCTGTCCAGAACAGCTCAGATGAAAGAAAGCGTCAGAGGGAGTAAAGTTTGACTTTGGCACGTTGACAGTGAACCCAAGTGAGTGCAAGAGGTTCGCCATAGTCTGGAGGTGGGGGATGACTGCCTGGGCAAGCCAGCATTCAACAGCCATTCGTTGACATAGGGAAAGACTGGTACCCCGATCTTCACAGATGGGCTGCAACCACCGCCATCCACTTGGTGAACAACTGATGGGCGCTGGTAAGGACAAAAGGGAGCACAGCAAACTGAAAGTGCTCATGGCCCACGGTGAACCGCAGGTAATGTCTGTGTACAAGCAGGGCGGGAATGTGCAAACATGTGTCCAGCAAGTCCAATGCTACCATTCAGTCTCCCGGGCAAACAGGGCTTGAGCGAGAGAGAGCATTTTGATTTTCTCCTTTTTGAGGAAGAAATTGAGAGGGCACATGACTAGGATAGGACAAAGGCCTCCGTTCTTCTTGGGCACCAGACAGTAGCGGGAATAACAACCACAACCTATTTCCTGTGTCAGCACCCTCACTATGGCTCCCTTAGCCAAGAGAGCCGCCACTCCCTTGCGCAGTAAGGAGTAATGGTCCACCGTCGACCTGTTGCAAGTGAGTGGAATGGGTGGAGGGGTAGTCACGAAGGAGAGGGAGTACCCCGTCAGGAAATCTGGAGGACCCAGCGGTGCAGGTCATGGCGTATCCTGCTACCCACTGGTTATCCATGATGGTTGGAGGGCGAACTAAAGAGGTTTAGAGGCTATAGCTGCCTGGGGGGTGGTAGACTGGCCCTACCTTTGGCTGCCTAACCCATAGGGCCTGGGGGCACCGCATCCTTGGCCACGCAGAGGCTAGGAAACATGCGTGCCGTGGTGACTGGTTGGGTAAAGACACGGCTGGAGGCCATGAAAGGAATTGAAAGGGCGGACTGGGGCTAGCAGGGACCATGGAAAAGCCCAAGGTCCTGGCAGTAGCTCTGCTATCCTAAAGCACTGCAGTGCTGAGTACGCCTTGTCTCTGAAGAGACAAGAGTTAATTAAAGGGCATGTCCATAAGTGAGGCTTGGACATCCCCTGAATAGCCAGTCGTTCTCAGCCAGTTGTGCTGCGGTACGGCCACCGATGATGAAACTGCTCTGCCTAGTGAGTTGGTTGCGTCCAGCCGACATCTGGTCATGAACTTGGCTGCATCTCTCCTGTCTGCCCCAGCCTGGGAGAGTATGGTCCGGGTCTCCTCGGGGCCCATGAGCAGACCTGCGCAGCAGAATCCCACAGTGCATGAGAGTAACGGCCCAAAAGGCACATGGTGTTCTCTAACTTCAGTGCCAGGCTGGTGGAAGAAAACATTTTTTTGCCTAAGGTGTCCAGCCTCTTGGATTCCCTATCCAGTGAGATGGTAGGGAATGTGCCAGGGTTTACACGGGAAGTGGAGGCTTGGAACACCAAGCTCTCCGGGGTAGGGAGTTGCGTGAGGAATTTGGGATCTCCTGGGGGCGGGGCGATGGTGGTGGGCAATTATCCTGTTCACAAGAGCCCTTGTGCAGGTCTTGGACCTGGTCCAAAGCAGGATGTCCTATCTGTAAGGGCTTCATTAAATGGGAGAAGCGGTTCTGAGGGGGGTCACTCCCGGCTGAAGCACCTCTTTCAAAACATTAGTCTTCACTACCACTGAGGGCAGGCTATCGTCCAGGACCCCGGCTGCTCTTCTCACCACCATAGCAAAAGAAGCTCCATCCTCCGTAGCCATGGTAGGTATCTACCAGTATCTAGGGAGGTGTCCAGTCCACTGGCGTCCGCCAAGACCTCACACCAGTCCATGTAATGGTCTAGGGGCTGGTATTCCTCAGTGTTCAGTGGCCCCTCCCAATCCTCCCCCAAGTCCTAGCCTGCAGTAATACAACTCAGGCTCCAGTCTGGAGGGCAAGGCTCCAGTTGGCACCGGGGTCGGCATCAGACAATGTCGGAGTCAGGGTTGAGAATAGGGACAGCACCAGCGTCGCCAGGGGTGTGGACATTGGGACCAGCGTTGGGGAAGGCAGAGGTGGAATGACCGGCACCAGTCAGGATTCATCCATATCAGGGAACCAGTATGGGCCGCTCCCGAACCAGCGTGGCCCGAAGGCGCACCAGCAAGAACAGGCGGCCCAAATATGAGGTGGATGGCCTCATAAAATTCGCAAAGTTGGGCGGGGGTCACTCTGGCTCTCGGAAACTCAGGGAGGCACGGTGCCGGCCCAAGCACACTCTAAACCCCGGAGCCAGGCCTTGAATGATGATGCTCCCTCGCCTCTATAAAAGACTTTAAAGGATGGGGTGAAGTCGAAGACCTCTTCGACTTTTTATTCTTTTTCGTCTTGTGGTACTTGCTCGAATGCCTGGACGACTTCGACTGAAACAAAGATCGATGACTCTGTGACCCATACCGGGACCTTCTTTAAGAACCAGATCGAGACCACTGCTGTGTCGCATGTCGAGTGGCCAGGAGCTTGAGGGACCACTCCATCAAGGCCTAGGGTGAATGGCGCGGCAGTCAACACAGGTCTTCCCATCGTGGTCATGCTCAAGGCACCAGAGACAAACAAGATGCAGGCCCCTCGACAACATCTGTGGGTGACAGGCAAATCAGGGCTTGAGGCTAGCTTTCCTAGTGGACATCCATACCACACCAGGAGAAAGACCAAAAAAACCTCTAACAAAAAGTTGAAAAGGTCAGTCAAAAAATTACTGGGGGTAGCTGTCCAGTTCTGCGCTGACTGGCAGAGAAAGAAAAGAACGGATGTTAGCGCATTGAGGTGGCGCCTATATAGGCACCGTGCACGTCACATCCGGCATGGACGCGCCAAACGACTCCACCTACTGGCGCGCAGGGTTACTGCTCACAAACTTTTTCCAGATCCAGTCTGATGCATGGGAATAATT